>JBBDGP010001501.1:827500-1511766 GCA_037952835.1 Lithobates septentrionalis | reverse complement strand
TCATTTACCAAAAGTTGCAGGCTGTGTGCCATGCAACTGAGGTCAGACACCTCAGCATGCCTTATTCCTTTCACCATGTTTCCGCCGCGGTCATGAAGTACAAGCATCACTTGGTCTTTGTTTATTCCCCAGTCTTAAAGCATGCCTAGAAACATTTCTCTAATGTACTCCCCCAAGTGGGATCCTTGCATCACCTTTGTATTCAACACGAATTGCCTTTTTGTCCATCTGCTGTCAATGAAGTGGCATGCAAGACTCATTAGTGACTGTTGGTCCAGACCAGCAGTCAGTCGTGAGTGAGTTGCCAGCATGCTCTGGTTGCAGCATAGCCTTTACTTTCTCAACTACCTTTTGGTAAATCTTTTCTAGCATTTCGGTTCGATAATACTCTTTACTCTTCAGTGGGTACCTTGGCTCAGCTATGGACATCAACTGCTGAAATCCAGAGTCAGACACCATTGTAAATGGCTGGTTATCCGTAACCATCATCTCTGTGATTACTTTGTTCAGCTGTGGCGATCTTCCATCCGAATTTAGCCACTAATGCAGCGCACACACGGGTGGACTTTGACCGGCGGACAATCCGATCATGTGTGGGCTTCATCGGACCTTCAGCGTACTTTTCCAGTCGAAAATCTGACAGACTTTAGATTTGGAACATGCTTCAAATCTTTACGTCGTAACTCCGCCGGACCCAGAAATCCGCTCGTCTGTATGCTAGTCCGGACAAAAACCGACGCTAGGGCAGCTATTGGCTACTGGCTATCAACTTCCTTATTTTAGTCCAGTGTACGTCATCACGTACGAATTAGTTGGACTTTGGTGTGATCGTGTGTAGAAAAGTCCGTTCGTTAAAAAGTCTGTCGAAAGCCCGCTGGAAAGTCCGCCGGACCAGTCCGGTCGAAAAGTCTGCCCGTGTGTACACGGCATTAGCTTTTTTCTGAAACATATCTTTTATTGTTGTTTGGTGGGATTGTGGCATTTCACTTTGTGATTCAGTTTGTTTTCTCTGTGCTTCATTATATAAAATTCAACATGATGAACTCTTAGAAGGGCCCAAAGATTTGACATATTTTTGGTTTTTGCAGATGTTGATCCCATGCTCACGTTGTTTTTTTGCATGTGTTGCACACTGCTGCTTTTCCTGGAGATGGCTTAGACGAGAAATAGTCCCAGACCACACTAACTTTTTCTCCCTGCATCCATCTGCATTGGAATTAAAGGTTAAAAAAATGGCAGGCAACCTCTCCACAGAAGACCAGAAACGCATATATGAACACACATAAAAAAGGACCATTAACATCTCGACACAGGAAAACAGATACAAACTCTACTCCAGATGGTATAGGACACCTGATAAAATACAAATACTTCCCTAGCATACCTCCACTCTGCTGGAGATGCAATGCTCCCCCGGCTCATTACTCCATATCTGGTAGGAATGCCCACTAATACAACTTTTCTGGAGGAAATCCACGAACTGATCATTAAAATCACAACTTACACCCCTGATTTCACCCCGGCACAATATTTACTCCACCATACGACCCTGCCGCTGTCGTCATACAGAAAATCCCTCGCCTTACTTCTTATCAAGACCGCCACCCAATGTACATTGGAGAAGCACTGACCCACCCATGGTCTCCGAATGGATAAACCAGGTAGACAAAATAGCCGAACTGGAGAGACTCATCCACCAAGCCAAAGAAAACCTGACCAAATTCCAAAACACATGGGCATGCTGGATACAGTATCGACTTCCCACAGGCTCTAACACCCCCCATATAAATATCTGAAACCTTCTTCTTGGAAGGATAGTTAGCCCCAAGCTGGATCACACAGACAATGCATCATTACTATCCCTACCCACCCCCGCCAACACCTACCCTTTCTTGGAAGGTAACCACAACACATGGGGGCCACTTCCTGTCTACAAACAAGCCTTGTTTGAACCAATGGTATTTGTAATCCGTTGGCAACCACCCGTTCACTGATAGCTCCCATTTGGGGTTAACGGGTAATGGAGTGGTCTATTCTGGCTTGTCGCTACAAAACTTTTTTTTACCCCACGAATCCATAGTATACCAGTTATCCCTGACAGCATAGCAGCAGTGATTAACTGGGCTCTCACCCGCCTGCATTACATCCCCCACACAATTACAGTTTATTATCTGGACTCAAATATGCTCATTGTGTTTAAGTACAAAAGTTACGAGGTCACGTTCTTATAGTATACGAGTAATTCATAACATTACTTTGCGGTTTAATTTCATGTCCTTTAAACTGTGACTCTGTAACCCTGTTATTAATAACTTTGTTATTTGTGAAAAATTCAATAAATTCTTTTAAAAATAAAAATGGCAGGCAAGGAAAGAAAAAAAAAGGCGCGTGGCCTAGTGCATTATCCTTGGTAAAAAAGTTTCATTACAAAGCAGAAGTGAGTGGAGTACTCACATTTGGTATCTGGAACAACAACTCATTCCTCTAAGAGGTCAAAAAAACAATACCCATATCCCATGGGATAGTAAGACGGAGTAATCGTCTGGCGCGTTGAGGATTTTTCCTCTTCCTCAGGGCCTTATGGAACAGAGTCTGGTTTGCACATTATATGTAGATGGACGGTATAGCCTTGGGGGGGGGGGGGGGGAGGGGGGGGGGGGGGAGAAATAGTCTTTACTTTATCACAGCCACACCAATAAATGGCGATAGTATGGCCCTTCTACCAGATCCTAACCCATTGATAGGCATCCAGATGTGGGTTGAACTGAACATGCCTTGGGGTCCCCTGGGCAGGTGTTGCATGGTATGCACAGAGATGTTCAAGTGGTAAGGTTCCCCGAGGTTCGGGTCACGCAGACAACGTACATAAAGGCTGCACACAGTGCTAGGGCGCCGTGTGTGTCAGTCTGATGGTGTGTGCTCTCTCCACCAGACTGTCACACACGGCGCCCTGGCACTGTGTGCAGTCTTTATGTACATTGTCTGCGGGACTGGGACCTAAGGAAACCTTACCACTTGAACATCTCTGTGCATACCGTGCAACACCCACCCAGGGGACCCCAAGGCACTGCATGTTCAGTTCAGCCCACATCTGGATGCCTATCAACGGGTCAGGATCTGGTAGAAGGGCCATACTATCACCATTTATTGGTGTGCTGCGATGAGTAAAGACTATTCCATCAGCAAAGGAGTGTCATGAATCACTAGTAATACCTTCATGCCCTGTCTGTCTGCTTACCTGGTCTGTGTGTCAGCCTTGGGCCTGCACTCTCATACCTGCATAGTTAAGTAATCTTCCCACAGCATTGCTCCACCCTAGCCTCTACAGGATACATTTAACACTGTGCTGTCCAAGCCTGCCTTGCCCGAGCAATATTGTGCGTTTTGTTTCCTGTCTCCTGCTTGCCGTGTGCTCTATGTCTGTTTCCGATCCTGGCTTGTTCTTTGACTATCCCTGCCTGCTTGTTACCCTGACCTTTGGCGTGTTCTCCGTTTATTCTTGTCTGCTAGGTGCCCCGACCTTTGTCTTATCTCCTGACTATCCCTTGTTGTCCTGGGCTGCTGCTCCCTCTCTATCCTCCTGTAGCCTACCGTGAGCTGGGAGACCCTGGGGGACGCAACCTGGCGTTAGTTGCAGTGCAGTACATCCTCACCTCTAGAAGCCCTGGTGAACACCTGCTGGCTCTTAGACTCCGCACCCTGGGGAATCTTATGCTCTAGCTCCCAGTGGGATCCGTGTTGGTGCTCCAGTGGGATCCGTGTTGGTGCTTCAGTGGACCTGCTTTTTCTGAACCACCCAGAGTTCCATCTGCAGCAGTCAGCCATAGGGTCCACTACCTTAGCGGTGCACTCCTGACCCCAACAGTGTGCATCTGTCACCTGGCCTCAGGTGACCTGACAGGGAGGACTATTCCCCAAAGGCTATACCATCCATCCAGTCCACTACATATAAATATGCAGACCAGACTCAGGTTCCATAAGGCTCATAAGGCTCTGAGGAAGAGGAAAATCCTCGAAACACATCAGACGATTACTCAATCTTACTATTCCAAGAGATATGGGTATTGTTTTATGACCTTAGAGGTGTGATGTTATTCCAGATACCAAAATGTGTGTACTCCACTTACATCTGCTTTGTAATAAAACTTTTTACCAAGGATAATGCACTAGGCCACGTGCCTTTTTTTTTTTTTCCTTGCCTTAGTTCTTTGAACTCTCACTAGTTGGCTAAGGCAGCGGGGCGTGCAGAATGCATTGATTAAGCATCTAACGGAAGTACAACATTTTTACCTAGGTTTCTGCACAGCGCAGGAGAGATTTTTTGGTTGATGTTAAAAATGGCAGGCACCCTTCTGTGGGTGTGCTGGCTGGCACTCTGCCGTGGGTAGGTGGCTGCTGGCTGGCACCCTGCCGTGGGTAGGTGGCTGCTGGCCTCAGTGGCCTGGCACCTTACTGTGGGTGGGTGGCTGCTGGAGTGTCCGCCCGAGTGCCGAGGCGAAGAGGGAAATCTGTCAGACTCAGAACGTAGGCCCAGTGCACGGAGGTGTAATGACGTTGTGTGCGTGTGCTGCGCACTGGGTCTACAGGCTTCTGGGTCCCAAAAAGATGGCCGCAGCCCGCAGAGACCACTAATCGGTCTAGTTCGTGACTGATACCAATGTTTAGAAAATGCTGATATCGGCCCGCAATAATCAGCCTTACCAATAATCAGTCGATCCCTAATGCACTCAATACTTGATTGGGGCTCCTTTTGAACAAATTGCTGCATCAATGCAGCGTGGCATGGAGGCGATCAGCCTGTGCCAATGCAGAGGTGTTAAGGAAGCCCAGGTTGCTTCGATAGTGGCCTTCGGCTCCTCTGCATTGTTGGGTCTAGTGTCTCACATCTTTCTCTTAACAATACCCCACAGATTCTCTATGGGGTTTAGGTAAGGCCAGTTAGGCCAATCAAGCACAGGGATACCATGATCATTAAACCAGGTATTGATACATTTGTCAGTGTGGCAGGTGCCAAGTCCCTGCTGGAAAATGAAATCAGCATTTGCATAAAGCTGGTCAGCAGAGGGAAGCATGAAGTGCTCTAGAATTTCCTGGTAGAGGGCTGCACTGTCTTTGGACTTGATAAAACACAGTGGACCAACACCAGCAGATGACATGGAAAGAAAGAAATCCTTGAAATATATCACTGTGTGTGTACTGCATCTATATAAAATATAGGAGTTACACTTTTTGAATTGAATTACTGAAATAAATTAACTTTTTGATGATATGCTAATTTTAGGCGATGCACCTGTATGTATGTATGTATGTATACACACACACACGATCCTGCGCATAGCTGCCGCCCTGTAGCAGTAAAAGTGCTATAGGGCAGTCAGCAAGTGGTTAACACAGCCCAATTCAAGAACAGCATTACTTCCTGCTAGAGAACATGGCTGAGCAGGATTATAAGCCTCATTTACACTACCAGCAGTGACCTGCGTTTTTCTGCATTGGATAAAACGCAGGTCACTGCTTGTGCACAAAAAAAAAAAATTGTTGCCCATGTGCCCCATTCACATCACAACACTAGTGTGATTTGCAGTGAGCTGAGGTACAATGCAAAACGTGTGCACGGAACCACATCGCTGCTTCGCAAGAACATGAATGAAGTGTCATTACACGTCAAATCAAGTAGAAAAATAAAAATTGTACTGCCCCCTGCTGACACAGTGACTATCTCACACTTGCAGGCTAGCAGGAACCTTTAAAAGGAGAAGACCAGCCTGAGCTCATTTGGCTGGGCTTCTCCTATGGGTCACAGGAGTGCAATTTGTTTCGCACTCCTGTGACACGTTTCCAGCAGAGAGCGGGCTGAAGTCCGCTCTCTGTTGACGTCACAAAAATCAGTCCAGGCACCACGTCATCACGACTCTGGAAGTTTGGATCTGCCAGGTGCCTGGACTGATGACTGTCTCAGCCTCTCAGCAAGCCGCTGGGACGGCCGCTCCCTGCCCCTCCACAGCTCAGCATTCCAATGAGCGTGGAGGAGCAGAGAGAAGCCATCGGCGGTGTTCAATGGCTCAGTTCTCAGTGCAGAGACACCGGGGGACAGATGCAGCATTGTTCCGATGCTGCATCCACCTAGGCAAGTATAATAGGGGGAAAAAAAACAAACAAACCTATACTTCTCCTTTAATCTTGATGCTGTAGTGCTAATGCGAGGGTGACAATGTCACTGCTGCGTTGCAAGTAGGGCAATACACGTCGCCACCTTAACATATAAAGTAATATTGGCTGTAATTTTGCATCTCTAGACACACACACACAGTGCCAATAAGCCAAGCCCCCACTCCCTCCTCACAGGGGTTTGACTGACCGCAGAAGGAGCCTATTGCTCCGCTGTCCAGTTTCTCCCTGTGAGACCAAGAAGAGAGGGAAGCTTAAAGCATTCCTGTCTCCCCCAGACAAATTAAAATGTCAGCAGCTACAAATACTGCAGCTGCTGACTTTTAATATTAGGGTACTTAACAGTCAAGGGTTCCCACAATGTCGGCAACACGACCGATTTTCGGATCGGCTCTCGGGTGCTGCCAACGCCATTCATAGTAAGAGAAGCCTTTTTGCTTCACAGCCATTTCCCTACTGCGCATGCACAAAGCGCTTGCTAATTGGCCATGCAGTGGAGGAAGGAGGAGGGGGGGCCAAACTACCTATGGACGGCACCGTCTCCTGGAAGTGGGGACCTGTCGCCCCCCCCTCCGAAAGGTGCCAAATGTGGCACCGGAGGGGAGAGGAATCAGTTAAGCAGGAGGTTCCACTTTTAGGTGGAACCGGCAGCGAAAGCCTTGCAAGTTCACAGCCTGTTTCCCACTGCACTTTGTGAATGGTCCCACAGTCTTCTGTCCCAGAATGCTGTAGGGGAGGATGGGGGGGTGGTAACCTCTGCTCAATCACCGCAGAAAGGAAGGGGGAACCTGTCAAAACCTACTTCCCCCACCTCCCAGTGGCAATTAAAAGGGCCCCCCCCTTTAATTATTGCCACTTTTAGGGGGGGGGGGGGGGGGGAGTGGGTTTTGACAGGTTCCCACTTCCTTTCTGCGGTGATTGAGCAGAGGTTACCACCCTCCCATCCTTCCCCTACAGCATTCTGGGACACGGCACATAAGACTGCGGGTGTAAGGCTGCAATGCAAGAAGCAGAACTTCTCCTTTTGGGTGAGGTTCCACTTTAGGCTGGCCATAGATAAATTGAACCTTGCCCGGTTCAGCAGGGACCAGCCAAGATTTGATTCATCTATGGGTAGGCTAGTTGTCAATCGATCGACTTCAGAACAACCAGCCTGTCGGATTTTTGCATGTGATCACTGCAGACTGCTATAGCAGCCAGTAGTGATCATTATGTTCTGCCAGGCTCCACGCCAGCAGAACACATAAGCGCAGCAGGAGGGATTCCCCTATCAACACTGACTTTGTTATACGGGGGGGGGGGGGGATTTGACTAGTGTTCTAATTGGTGGGATATCCTCACTTCCTGTTTTGCATCTTAGACAGGAAGTGAAGGTAAATATCAGTACACATATGGCAGAGATCGAGCTCTCTCTCTATAAATATAATATATATATATATATATACATATATATATACACACACACACACACACACACACACACACATATATATATATATATATATATATATACATATACACACACACACACACACATATACATATATATACACACACACACACACACAACAATAATAAGACTTTAGAAGCACAGTGGCATTATTTCTCTTTGGAAGGACAAACCCAGCCAGCTGGCATATTACTCAGCTGATATGCACTTAGAAAAATTCTGGTGTGTATAACGTCAGAGAGAGAAAAACCCGAGCAGAGACAGCATTATGGTGAGATAAAGCTACACTATGGTCCACAGACTAGCAGGAGTCCTGTGTGCAGTAATGACAAACACATAGCCCTTATCTGGGAGGCCAGTCAGTGACACATAGCACAGAAGAGACATTTAGGAGCACAGAGACATTTAGGAACGCCCACCCCCTCCCCTCCAGCCGTCTCCTCTTCCCTCTCCCAGTATGGTCTCCTGTCACAGCCCCGCCGCCAGCTCACCGAGGGCTGTCGATCTCCAGTGCTCCCTCACACTCTATAAGGCGATTATTGACCATCTCAACGTTAAAGCAGGTTCACACTCGTCCCGTTCGGTCAAGACGGAAGTGACGTTCCTCTGGGCGCGCCCTTGTTGCCAAGGGGATGACGTCACCCGTGTTTATGGTTGACGGGTTGACTCACCTTTTCTGGGTTGGAGAGGATCCTGGGCTATTTATGGAGGGGAGGGGACTGTGTCCTACATAGTGGTAAGGCAGTTTTTTTGGACGTTTTCGTCTTAAAGCGGAGCTCCAGGCACCGACGTTTTCATTATTTCTTACCTTCAAAAGAATGTTACCCCTGTACTGATATGTTTACCCACTTCCAGGCCTTTTCTGGCACTTCCTATTTACATGTAACTAAGCCTGCTTTCGCATTGCAGGTCCGTTAGCGGTAAAGCGCCGTTAGTTTTAGCGCCACTTTACCGCTGTTTAACCTGCGCTTTTCGGCCTCATGGGGGTGCTTTTAACCCCCGCTAGCGGACGAAGAGGGGATTAAAAGCGCCCGTGTTTCATCTTTTCAGGCGCTTCTGAATCGCCGCCCATTCATTTCAGTGGGCGGGGGCGGTGTAGGAGCGCTGTATACACTGCTCCCGCACCACCCCAAAGATGCTGCTTACGGGATTTTTTTCCAATCCCGCCCCAGTGTAAAAGTACTCGGGATTTCACACTGGGGAGGCAGTTTACAGCTATTTTTAGTGCTAACATGCCTGAAAACTGCCCCAGTGTAAAAGGGGTCTATATGTTTCTTGCTAGAAAATTACTTAGAACCCCCAAACATTATTTTTAAATTTTTTTTCAAGTAGAGGCCCTAGAGAATAAATTGGTGGGTTTTGCAAGTTTTTTTTATGTCACACAGTATTTGTACAGCGGTTTTTTAAACACATTTTTTTTGGAAGACATTTGTATTTTAATGCAAAAAAAAAAAAAAAAATACATAATCCAATTTTTTTGTGAAAATATAAGATACCAAACATGTCACGCTTTAAAACTGTGCACGCCCCTGCAACGGCGACAATCGATCTGAAGGGGACGCTTTAAGAGCCTTTACTGGTTACCACTTTTACAGAGGAGGTCTAGTGCTAGATTTACTACCCATGATCGGACATTCAAGGTAATACCTCACGTGTGAGACGATTGCTGTTTGCAAAAGGGGAAGGGGACACTTAAAAAAAATGTTTTTAATTATAAATTTTTAATTTAACGCTGTTGCTTTAGTTTCTTTTTTTTATCACTTTTATTGCTCTCACAAGTAATGTAAACAGCCTTGTGACAGCAATAGGCAATAGGCAATGTGACAGCAATAGGCAGGTGACAGGTAATCTTTATGGAGAGATCTGGGGTCTATAAGACCCCAAATCCCTCCTCTGCCCTTAAAAGCATTCAAAACAAAAAGTTCAGTGTTTAAAGCGGTTGTATAGTCATTTTTTTAACTTTTACCTACAGGAAAGCCTATAATAAGGCTTACCTGTAGGTAAAAAAAATATCTCCTAAACCTGTACCGTTTAGGAGATATTCCCCTTGCTATGAGCCGCTGACTGCAGCGGCGCATGCGCACAGGGGATTCTCGGCTGAAGGCCTGGCACATGCCGGACCTTGCCCGGAAAGAAATCACCCGCGCGCATGCGCGGGAGTGATGACATCGCGGCTCCGGCCACTCAGAGCCGCGATACCCGGAAGACACGCCGAGCCAACATGTCAGCTACCTCGGCGTGGGCCAGGTAAGATACCGATGCCTCGTTCTAAGGTAAGTATTTCATAATGAGCTATTATGCGGTGAATACTAGCTCATTATGCCTTTTGCCTTACAGGTGTATAAAAAAAAAAATGTCAGCGGGTATACAATCGCTTTAAGAATGCTTTAGATTTTTTTTTAATGCCACCGTTGACATCCAGGTAATCCGGAAGTGCTGCCTGGTCATCGCTTCCAGGTTTCCATAGCGGAGAGACGATCAAAGCTTTGTTCGCCTTACGACCAGCCGGCTCATCCACTGGCTGGTCGCTCGGGTCTCCCATTTTGATGGGAGAGGCAGAGCAAACCACAGAATGCGGCGAGGGACGTCCCTCTCCACTGCTTGTAAAAGCAATCCAGCAGCTAGTAAGCTGCTAGGACTGCTTATACATGAGAGCCAACCACCAGCTCTAATAAACAGTACCAGTGTGATGCCTGCAGCTGCAGGCATCATCCCGGTATAAAAAACGGTCGCTGGTCTGGAGGTGGTTACTGTACCAGTCATTGCATTAGTATATGCCGTACACTACAGCTAGTGCTGTATTTCTGCCTTGTGGATATGAAAAGTGCAGCACACATATGGATAAGCAATCCTCTTTTTTTATCTGTACTTCCTGTCCCCTTGGCAATTCTCAGACCGCTGTGAATTCCTTGAGCCATTCACAAAATACAAGGCGTTCTGTGATTGGACAAGGGAAGAGGAAGGCGGATAAATGACAACCTAGTTTCCCTGTATGAGAGCTGCACATTTCACAGAAGCATGGTACTAGCTGAAACAGTGGGATGGGTGCGGAGGGACCGATCGCTTCTTTTTTTTTCAAATTCTTTATTTATTCAAAAATAACCAAGTATCCATCAAATACAATATACCGCAAAATAAGTGTTACATTCACCTAAGGCTCGGTTCACACTAGGGGCGGCACGACTTGCAGGTCGCCTCACCAAGGCGACCTGCACACGACATCCAAGGCGACTTGCAAAACGACTTCTGTATAGAAGTCTATGCAAGTCGCCCCAAAAGAAGTACAGGAACCTTTTTCTAAGTTGGAGCGACTTGCGTCGCTCCTATTAGAACGGTTCCATTGTACAGAACGAGAGGCGACTTGTCAGGCGACTAGGTCGCCTGACAAGTCGTCCCAGTGTGAACCGGGGCTAAGTGTCGGTTCACACTGCCGCGACTTGGGATCCGACCTGTCAGCCCTTAAGTAGCCCTAAGTCGTTTGACATTGGGAATTATATTATAGTCAATGAGAGCCGTCTTAATGTACACTACTGAAGTCGGCCCCCCCACCCCAAAGCACCTTGTCCCCATGTTGATGAGGACAAGGGCCTCTTCCCGACAACTCTGGCCATTGGTTGTCAGGGTCTGCGGGTGGGGGTTTATCGGAATCTGGGAGCCCCCTTTAATAAGAGGACCCCCAGATCCCGGCCCCTCACCCTATGTGAATGAGTATGGGGTACATCGTACCCCTACCCATTCACCTGGGGGAATAAAAGTGTCAATAAAAAAACACACTAGACAGGTTTAAAGTAATTTATTAGGCAGCTCCGGTGGGTCTTCTTCCGAATTTGGGGGTCTCTTCCGACTTCTCCGCTCTCTCCGGCCTCTTCTCCCGCTCTCCGGCCTCTTCTCCCGCTCTCCGGCCTCTTCTCCCGGTGTCCGGTTCTTCTCCCGGTGTCCGGTTCTTCTCCCGGTGTCCGGTTCTTCTCCTGGGCTCCTCCGCTATTTTCTACTCTTTTGCCGCTCTCTTGCTAGCCTTGGCCCGGTCTTCTCCATCGTCTTGTTCCCTCTTCTCCTCTTCCGATGTTGACACAACGCTCTCTCCCACTGTAATGCCGTGTGCGCGGTGCACAACGACTTATATAGGCATGGGGTGTGGTCACCGGGTGATGTCACCCGGTGACCCCGCCCCTTATGACGTCACAGTCCCATCATGCCCCGGTACAGACACCCCCCAGCAGTGCAGACACCCTCCACCTCAGTGCATACCCCCATCAGTACAGACACCCCCTACCTCAGTGCAGACCCCCCAGCAGTACAGACACCCCCCAGCAGTCCAGCAGTGCAGACACCCCGTTTAGTACAGACACCCCCCTAGTGCAGACCCCACCAGCATTACAGACCCCCCCCTCAGTGCAGACACCCCCCTTAATGCAGGACCCCCCCAGCTGTACAGACACCCCCCAGTGCAGACACCCCCCATCAGTACAGATACCCCCCAGCATTACAGACCCCCCTCAGTGCAGTCCACCCCCCTCAGTACAGACACCCCCCAGTGCAGACCCCCCCTCAGTGCAGACCCCCCTCAGTAGTACAGACCCCCCTCAGTGCAGACTCCCCCTCAGTGCAGACCCCCCTCAGTGCAGACTCCCCCTCAGTGCAGACCCCCCTCAGTGCAGACTCCCCCTCAGTGCAGACCCCCTTCAGTGCAGACTCCCTCTCAGTGCAGACCCCCCTCAGTAGTACAGACCCCCCCTCAGTGCAGACTCTCCTCAGTAGTACAGACCCCCCCAGCAGCATAGACGCCCCCTTACATACCTCAGAACAGCGCTGACAGTCTCCAGATACACACAGCGGTGTGTGTCCCTCAAGCGCAGGCTCCTCCTCTGTGGATGTAAACAGAGAGGAGGGGAGGCGGCTTCGGTCTGCTCTGCTGAGGGACACAGCGGCGCGAGGCACAGCTAATCAGGGCAGCGAGCGGTGTTAGTGGTGCCGCTACCCAAGGGTGTCACCCCTCTGGCCCGCACCCGCCTAGCAACGCCACTCACCGGGCCCCACTTGGCTGTGGGCCCCATAGCGCCCACTTGGGTCGCTACGGCGGTAGTTCCGCCACTGCCCAGTGTGACCATGTTTTGGTGTATTGTTCCTTTCTGTCTTGAGCAGTAAGCACTAGGTCTTCCATTGCATGAATACTCCTGACCTTATTAAGCCACATAGCAATGGAAGGAGGATTAGGGTCCTTCCAGTACAGAGTAATACATGCTTTGGCTGCGTTAATCAAGTGGCAAAGCCAGTGCTGTCTCTTGGCCTAGGCCAACAAGGCCGAGGCCTAGGGCGGCACTTTGCGGGGGGGGCACAAAAAAGCCACACCCTACGCAAAAAAGGCCCCCTCCCTGACCCATCCTCCCAAGTGCCGACTCCCGCACGGAATAAAAGTGACACTGGGAACAGTCCAGAATGCAGGGGACAGGGGCGGACTGAGCTGCAGGAGTGCAGGCTCGGCTCCGCCTCCACCTGACTTCTGGCCACTGGTTGCTAGAGCCACCTGGTGTCTAGCAACTAGTGATGTCACGGCCCAGCAATCAAAGCAGAGGAGGACTTAACTTTCTCCTCCTCCAGCACGGAGGGGCTCAAAGCAGCTGCCCGGCCCCTTGAGCTGAGCCCCGCCCCTTTGTCATGGTCCTGGTGAGTCCACCGTTGGTCCAGTGGCAGTGGGGTGCAGGGCAGCAGCATTTTCAAATCGCAAGAGGGAGGCCCCGGCAGCTGGGAAGAGACTGACAGCTTGTCATAACCAAGAGCCAGGGAGGGAGTGAGAGAAGACTACGCCTCACCGCCACCCTGACTTGAGCAGCATACCCCGTGCCTCCCCTAGTGGCAGAGCCTGCACTCCTTTTCCAACTCCTCTCCCAGCTGTGACTGTCCTGAAACAGGAAGACAGGATGACCGAGGACGGACCTGAAGTAGGTGCATCACACACGCCTACCAACACAGACAGAGGCTGCCTGGGACAGTCACAGGGGGGGGACAGTAGGGATTGCAGGCAGGGCTAGGGGTCTCTCTCCCACCCCCCCTCCCTCTCCCACACACCCTCTTACACCCACCCCTCTCTCTTTCTCCCACCCCCACCCCCCCTCTCTCTCCCACACCCACCCTCTCTCTCTCCCACCGCCACTCTCTCTTTCCCACCCCACACACCCACCCCCTCTCTCTCCCACCCCCACACACCCACCCCTTCTCTCTACCACCCCCCTCTCTCCCACCCCCACCCCCTCTCTCCCACCCCCACCCCCTCTCTCTCTCCCACACCCACCCCCCTCTCTCTCCCACACCCACCCCCCCTCTCTCCCACACCCTCTTTCTCTACCACCCCCACACCCCCACCCCTCTCTCCCACACCCTCTTTCTCTACCACCCCCACACACTCACCCCCTCTCTTTCTCCCACCCTTACACACACACCCCCTCTCTCCCACTCCCCTCTCTCTCTCCCACCCCCACACACCCATCCCCCTCTATCTCCCACCCCCGTCTCTCACACCCCCACTCCCCTCTCTCTCATGAGAGTTCAGGGGTTCATACTGGAACTTGTAGTCCTTCAATTTTGTAAGGAGTCACATCCATTAAACAGGAAGCGGTGGGGCAAATGTACACCGGGGGGGGGGGGGGGCGCCCGATTTTAGTCTTGCCTAGGGCAGCACAAAACCAAAATACACCACTGGGCAAAGCACCGATTTCCTATATGTCTGAAGTGGCATTTGTGAACAGTCGGGCAAGAAGAAGGCAGGTTCCTCCGGTATAAAGAAATCTGTAAATGTTTGTGAGATCTTCTGTACCTCCGACCAATACTGTTTGATCTTCGGGCAAAGCTAGAAGATATGAAATAAGGTACCCTGTTCCTCATGGCATCGCCAGCAACGGTCTGAGGCCTCTGGAAAAAACCTACGCAGAGCGGACAGAGTACGATACCATTGTCTTAGTCATTTATTTTGGTTTCCTGCATACGTGTACAAATAGATGATTTCAGAGAAAGATAAATAATGTTCTGACGCTGGGCAGATGTAAATGTTCTTCAAATCTCTTTCCCATTTGCTAAGGCCTGGCATCAAAAATTCATCTGGAGGGGCTATTAGCAAGGTATACATCTTAGAAAGAGTATTAGGGGGAGGATCCTCACAATACAATTCAAACGGTGTCCACTATCGGAAATTCGCCAGGGGTCCTAATGATCGAAAATAATGGCATAGCTGCAGTGCCTCCCAGAACTTTAATCCGTATCGGCCCCCTAATTACATCAATGTAAAGACCGTGGGCCAGGTATTGGAAATCAAAAAATGAGAGGCTTGAAAGCATCCCTTTCTGATAGATTACGAAACGGGCCAGGCGCTATACCTGGGGGAAAGCCAGAATTTTCCAATATAGGGAACAGTGGTGATTGTATGGAAGAAAGTCTTGGAGTCTGACAGGCAATAGATCCTACTTGAAGTGTAGGACCTATAATGGGGTGCCTCTTAAGAGAAGCTGGTAAATCTGCATAACACAGCAGTGCCCTATGCAGAGCTAAACTGTTGCTTAATTGCCGTCCAAAGGTTAAGCTCTCTATGTCTGCACCTGTCAATCACTCTGCCAAGATGGGCAGCTTGATAGTATTTAAATGCATCCGGGACAGCTATTCCGCCTTGACATTTGGGCAGCGTCAAAAGGCCTCCGCAGTGCCTAGGTTGTTATAAGCCCATATGAACTTAGTAAAAAGGGCACTGATTTGGCGGAAAAAAAACTTCAGAAATAGAAATGGGTAATGTCTGAAAAAGTTGCAAAAATTTTGGTAAGATACTCATTTTGATATTGTTACATTGGCCAAACCAAGAATGCAGACCTCAGTGCCATTTATCTAAAAGAGAGCAAACTGAACTAGACAAAGTTAAAAGGTTCAGTGCAAAAATGTTGGCTAAGTTTGAAGGAATGTATGTACCCAGATACTTCAACGCAGAGGACACCCATTTAAAGTTTAAATTAAGTTAAGTTAAATTAAGGTACGAGGTAGAGCAATTCACATACCCTCAGATTTAGTATTGAAAAAAAAGTTAGACATTGAAAAGAGTAAATCATCTGCATAAACTGAAACCTTGTAGTTAAAATCTCCTATTTGTAACCCCGAAATATTGGGGTTCAACCAAATTTTATTCGAAAAAGGCACTAACGAAATGACAAACAACAAGGGTGAAAAAAGGCAGCCCTGTTGGGTACCATTTGGTATAAAAAAAGGATCTGAGAACACCTTGTTGACCTTAACCAAGGCCCGTGGAGCTAAGTACACACTAGTAATCCATTGAAGCATCTGATCCCCAAAACTCATGTGTTTCAAGACTGCGAACATAAAGGTCCAATTCACCCTATCAAAGGCTTTCTCTGCATTGGCACTCAGAAAAACACAAGGGATGCCAGTACGATTGGCATAATGTACTAGATTAAGAACTTTAATACTATTGTCTCTCGTTTCACAAGAAGGAATAAAGCCCACTTGGTCCAAATATACCAACTGGGAAAGCTGAGATTGAAGACGAGAGGCAAATAGTTTGGTGAAAAGCTTCAGATCCACATTGAGTAAGGAGATCCGATAGTTACCACAGTCAGACAGGTTTTTCCCCTCTTTTGGGATGACTGATATACTGTATGTGCCAAAAGTGCGGACAGGGGATACTTAGTAGACTATCCCAATGTATTAAACACTTTAATCATATACGGGCCTAGCAGGGGCAGGAGAGTCTAATGCCGCGTACACACGGTCGGACTTTCTATCCTACTTGGTCCGGCACACTTTCTGACGGGCTTTGTCCGCCAGGTGCGCCGGACTTTAAAACGGACGGACTTGCCCACACACGACCGGACTTTGCGGCGGGCTAAGTCCGCCCGTCTTTCCGACGGACTTTCGCCGGAGTTACGGCGGACTTTCAGAATGAACGGACTTGCCCACACACGGACAAGTCCGTTCATTTTGAACGTGACTCAGGTGCGACGGGACTAGAAAAGGATGTCAATTTTGCCGCTTTTATCGGCAAGATTGACACCTTGCGAGCCCCGTCGCGGGTCATACCAGGCCCTTAGGTCTGGTATGGATTATAAGGGACCCCCCCTACGCCGAAAAAACGGCGTGGGGTCCCCCCGAAAATCCATACCAGACTCCGATCCGAGCACGCACCCTGGCCGGTCAGGAAAGGGGGTGGGGATGAGCGAGCGCCCCCCCCTCCTGAACCGTACCAGGCCGCATGCCCTCAACATGGGGGGCGGGTGCTTTGGGGGAGGGGGGCCCTGCGGGACCCCCCCTCCCCCAAAGCACCTTGTCCCCATGTTGATGAGGACAAGGGCCTCTTCCCGACAACCCTGGCCGTTGGTTGTCGGGGTCTGCGGGCGAGGGCTTATCGGAATCCGGGAGCCCCTATAATAAGAGGGCCCCCAGATCCCGCCCCCCCACCCTATGTGAATGAGTACAGGGTACATGGTATCCCTACCCATTCACCCAGGGAAAAAGTGTAAATAATAAAACACTACACAGGTTTTTAAAATATTTTATTAAACAGCTCCGGGGGGGGGATCTTCCTCCGGCTTCGGGGGTCTTCTTCCGGCGTCCCTCCGGTTCATCTTCTCCCGGCGTCCGGTTGGTTCTTCTCCGCTCTCTTCGCCCGGTGTTCCAGTTCTTCGGTCGGCTCCTCCGCTGTGTTCAGGTAGCTCTCTTGCCAGCAGAGGTCCGGACTTCTGGGCTTCTTGTCTTCTCTTCTCTTCTCCAGATGTTGACACGACGCTCTCTCCGGCTGGACTGCTCTCTGAGGGCTGCGTTGTGACTTATATAGGCAGAGACCCCGCCCCCTTTTGATGTCACAGTCCCTGGGCATGCTGGGACTGTGACGTTTTAGGGGGCGTGGTCACTGGGTGGTGTTGACCACGCCCCCTAAACCGTCACAGTCCCAGCATGCCCAGGGACTGTGACATCAAAAGGGGGTGGGGTCTCCGCCTATATAAGTCACAACGCAGCCCTCATAGAGCAGTCCAGCCGGAGAGAGCGTCGTGTCAACATCTGGAGAAGAGAAGACAAGAAGCCCAGAAGTCCGGACCTCTGCTGGCAAGAGAGCTACCTGAACACAGCGGAGGAGCCGGCCGAAGAACTGGAACACCGGGAGAAGAGAGCGGAGAAGAACCAACCAGACGCCGGGAGAAGATGAACCAGAGGGACCCCCGAAGCCGGAAGAAGACCCCCGAAGCCGGAGGAAGATCCCCCCCCCCCGAGCTGTTTAATAAAATATTTTAAAAACCTGTGTAGTGTTTTATTATTTACACTTTTTCCCCGGGTGAATGGGTAGGGGTACCATGTACCCCGTACTCATTCACATAGGGTGGGGGGGGGGGCCGGGATCTGGGGGCCCTCTTATTATAGGGGGCTCCCGGATTCCGATAAGCCCCCCGCCCACAGACCCCGACAACCAACGGCCAGGGTTGTCGGGAAGAGGCCCTTGTCCTCATCAACATGGGGACAAGGTGCTTTGGGGTGGGGGGGCCCCGCAGGGCACCCCCCTCCCCCAAAGCACCCACCCCCCATGTTGAGAGCATGCGGCCTGGTACAGTTCAGGAGGGGGGGCGCTCGCTCGTCCCCACCCTCTTTCCTGACCGGCCAGGCTGCATGCTCGGATCGGGGTCTGGTATGGACCTTAGGGGGGACCCCACGCCGTTTTTTCGGCGTAGGGGGGTTCCCTTTATAATCCATACCAGACCTAAGGCCCTGGTATGCCCAGCGCTCGCCGCAATAGGAAAATTTGTTTTTCCTATTGCAGCGAGCGCGAAATGCAATACCCTGCCCTCGCGTCGTATCTGGTCCGTTGGACCAGCATACACACGAGCGGGCTTTTCGTCAGACCAGCACACAGACGAGCGGACTTTCCGCCCGAAACTGAGTCCAACGGAAAGATTTAAAACATGTTTCAAATCTAGGTCCGGCGGGCTTTTGGGAAAAGTCCGCCGGAGCCTACACACGGGCGGATTGTCCGGCACACTCTGGTCCGCCGGACCAAGTATGCCGGAAAGTCCGACCGTGTGTACGCAGCATTATAGTACTGTATGGTAAATCCATCAGGACCGGGTGGCTTCCCATATTTAACAGTCTTCACTGCTTTATGTAGTTCTTCAATCGAATTGGAACTTCTAACTCACGACAGACCTGGGAGGGTAAACAAGAAAGCTGTGCGGAGCAAAGATACTCCTCAAGAGAAGAAGAAGATGTAAAAGATGGTGAAAGGTTGTATAAAGAGGAATAAAATTTCCCAAATGCCTGAGCAATATCTTTTGGCTGAGAAAGTATCTGTCCGTTGCTCCCCTTTATATGAGGTATACAGTATATGAGGCCATACGTTGATCCTTGAGGGTCCTGACCAATAATTAACCACATTTATCACCTGATTCATATGATTTCGTCCTACAGGATTGCAATGCTGCTTTAGCTTTGAAACAGAGAAGACATGACACCTGTCTCCGAAGATGAGCAAGATCATTCCACAAAGAGGGGACAGGTGTCCTTTTGTGTTGCTTTTCAATGGCCTGAATGTCAGCAAGCAGTTTTGTTAGTTGTGCCTCTCAGGCCTTCTTAACTCGGGATCCATGTTTAATCAAGAGCCCCCAGATAACCGCTTTATGGGCTTCCCACACTATACCAGGGTCACTCCCCGGGATGTCGTTCGTCCTAAGGTACGCTGTAAGTTCTTCAATCACATCAGTTAAGACCTCATGAATCTGTAGGCTTTTATTCAGGTGCCAACGCCAATCTGGGGAGTAAGACGAGCCAGACATTGAAAGTCGCAGCATGACAGGGGCTTGATCAGACCAGGTTATATATCCTATAGAGATATCTAGAACTGAGGGGAGTAAATTATGGGGGACCAAAAAAAAGATCAATATGTGAGTATAGTTGGTAAGGGATAGAAAAAAAAAACATAATCTCTTTCCCCCGCATGCAACGTATGCCAGGCATTAACCAGCTGCAGATCATGTAACGTTTGCAGAACACGTTTCTTGGGGCTAAGAGGAACAGAGGAAGTGTCTACCATGGGATCTAGGGGAATATTAAAATCCCGCACAAGGATCAATTTACCCTTCGCGAACTCCATCAGCTTCAAGAGAACTTTAGAAAGAAGAGACTTGATGAATATTTGGTGCATATATAGTGGCTAATGTCACCTTAATGCCACCAATAAAAGGTACCGGCCATCTGTATCAGAGCATCTATCAATGAGAGACCAGGGTACACCACTAGAAATCAGAACAGAATCATCTTTAGCTTTTGCCTCCTGATTTGAGGCATGGTATACACCAGGGAAAAAATTACTTTTTGAAGAAAAGGAAGTCTACCCACCTTAAAATGTGTTTCTTGCACAAACGCCACATCAGTCCGAGTTCATTTCAAATCATTAAGAAGCAGCCTTCGCTTCTTAGGGACATTAAGCCCCTTAGCGTTTAGAGAAGTGACACACACAGTATCCATCTCCTCTGGGGAAGGAAAAAAAAAGGGAAAAAGTGTTTCTCTTTCCCTTTCTTTTTCCTCAAGAAAATAGAGAAAACAAAAAAAATATATATAGAAAGGAGAGAGTATCCAAAAGCCTAACAAAAAAAAGGAAAGAAAATTAAATAATTTACCCTAAGGAAAGCATTCACTACTGAACCCTCCGGCTCACGTGAGTGCAGGCCTATATGGGGAAGCAGTTGGAAACAGCCAGATAGCAAAGCTCAAAACCCTATCCCTCCAGAAATTGTAATATCATAAAGAGAATTTTCTTTTTTTTTATAATGCAGCAATAACAACCATATATGGAGGCGGAAAAAAAACCCTCTTCGCTTTCCCTTTTTTTTCTTCCTTTCCCTTCCCCCTTTCCCCTTGAGGGGGACCAGTCACGAGGACCCAGGACTTACTGCCCGGGCTCCCTAGAAAAGACCTCCCAGGAACCCACATTTCCAAACGAGGACCCACCACCCCCTCAGTCATAGGTGTGCGCAGCCTAATGCATTAGGGTGTGCACCCTTAAGCTCAAACATACATGCATGTGTATGAATCTACATATATATATATGACCCCGGCACATTGATCTCCCTGCTGGCACAGTGAAAGAGAAAAGGATAAACATTTCTCTTATGGCAGAGCCAGTAAGAGGGAGATCTTTCCCATGTTCCTGTTGCTACACAGAAGGATAACACTAATGCGCATGGGGGGATTGGGGTGTGCCTGGGCACGCCTATGCCCTCAGTGTACATAAACAATTACATATGTGTATATGGTGCCAAAAAAACCCCTCCCTCATTAGGCATTAAAACATTAAAGCCTTAAACCCAAGTCCTAACCCAAAAATCAAAAGTGTAAAATATCTTGTACGTGAGAAGTGCACATAAGACATACCCTGTTTCCCCGAAAATAAGACCTAGCGTGATTGTCGGTGATGGCTGCAATATGAGCCCACCCCCCAAATAAGCCCTACCCTGTTTCCCCGAAAATAAGCCCTACCCTGAAAATAGGACCTACAAGGACTTTAACTAGGGCTTATTTGGGGGGTAGGGCTTATATTGCAGCCATCACCGACAATCACGCTAGGTCTTATTTTCGGGGAAACAGGGTAGCTATAATCCATAAGTGCATATAATATCTGTAGCACATGTCTAGTACTTGTAATAGTGAATAGTACATATAGGGTCCATATAAACCATGAACCAAGGGCCAGCCTTAAAACAAAAATACTAAAGGGGGTTCTGGGACTAGGATGACATTCCAGGGGTAAAGAGAGAGAGGAAAAAAAATGGGTTACAAAACCTTCCAAAATTAAATCTCCTACCAGGGGGATCACCATCCCAGAACTCCCAGCTACTACCATCATTCTCTCATTCCTCCCCACCACCACTGAAATAAATCAAATCTGCATCAAATGTGCAGACATAAATGAAGGGCAATGGGGATGAGGGAAGAAGCAGGACAACAACAGTACCCTATAAAGGGAGGACTAATCATTGGGACCGAGGCTTACTGTCCTGGCTCCATGTAAAGGACCCCCCAGGAACCTATGCACAGCAGCCCGTCCTCCTCATAGTATACATACAGTATATCACAAAAGTGAGTACACCCCTCACATTTTTGTAAATATTTCATTATATCTTTTCATGTGACAACACTGAAGAAATTACACTTTGCTACAATGTAAAGTCGTGAGTGCACAGCTTGTATAACAGTGTATATTTGCTGTCCCCTCAAAATAACTCAACACACAGCCATTAATGTCTAAACAGCTGGCAACAAAAGTGAGTACACCCCTAAGTAAAAAATGTCCAAATTGGGCCCAAAATGTCAATATTCTGTGTGGCCACCATTATTTTCCAGCACTGCCTTAACCCTTTTAGGCATGGAGTTCACCACAGCTTCACAGGTTGCCACTGGAGTCCTCTTCCACTCCTCCATGACAACATCATGGAGCTGGTGGATGTTAGAGACCTTGCGCTCCTCCACCTTCCATTTAAGGATGCCCCACAGATGCTCAATAGGGTTTATGTCTGGAGACACCCTCAGCTTCTTTAGTCCAGTCTCTGAAGGGAGGAGATCATGTTCTGCTTTAGTATGTCACAGTACATATTGGCATTCACGGTTCCCTCAATGAACTGTAGCTCCCCGTAGGCAAGACACACTTGACTTTGTACTCCTCACCTGGTTGCTGCCACACACACTTGACACCATCTTAATCAAATACGTTTATCTTAGTCTCATCAGACCAAAGGACATGGTTCCAGTAATCCATGTCCTTAGTCTGCTTTTCTTCAGCAATCTGTTTGCTGGCTGTCACGGAACGTCCCACACTCCGCTTGAGTGCTTCCGTCATATACCGCTTCCTAAGTCCTGGAACACGAGTCCAATGGATCTGGCTATAGGAACCCCAAGAACTAGACAACACCAGTCTTGGAGTACATCAGAACTAACTTTTATTTGAGATCTCACACACATTTATACACCAGGATGACTCAAAGCTAACCTAATTAACATGAGCTCCAATAGGAGTCGTCCCGTCTCCTACATTGTATGGAGGACAATGTCATTAGCTCATTCAATTAACATAAGCACAAGTTGACACCAGCATCTCCTCACATGATGTGTCCCAACAGAATGAATCAGTCTTATCAGCAGGGGGCTGCTGGAGGAACCCCCCCCCCTCCCTCTTCAGGGACACAGATCCACAGCAAGGAGTCCCCATACAATATATACATGACTGAGTCCGATTAATACAGTTCAGACTGGATTTCTCATTCACCTCAAATGCTAGGGCCCATAATCGGTGGGCAACAGGCCCGCACACAGTCCTCTCCAACAGCCTCTGCTCCGGCCAGGTCCGTGACATTTCTCCCCTTTCGGCAGGAGACTAACATAGGAGGAGACCCCAGACGGGTTGACTCCGAAGTTAGTCAGTAGTTCCAGTCCTCTACTGCCTGTACCCACACAGTACCCCAAACAAATTATTCCAAACAGTGTATTACTCACCCAGCCATCCTCTGCCTCTCTCAGAGAACATATCTGCCGCTGGGGAGAGGCCCGGACTGGCCCTTCTCCCTGGAATCCTTTCTGCCGCTGGAGAGAAGACAGTGGGACTGGGCTCACTCCATCCTGCTGTTGGGGATCTGGGCCCACTGCCCAGCATCCCTGGGGTATACAGGTGGGGACTGAAGCCCCATCAACCGACACCAGATCAAGCTGCAGTTGTGAGGTGATGACTGCATTCTCTCCTTGGATCCTGATCTGCAGCTCGCGATAGACTGCCACCTCCTCACCTTGGGCCTCCACAATTGCTGCAGGTGTGGGGCAGAGGTCTTGGACCCTCTGTCCGGTTGCCAGCACTTCTGCTGGGGGTTTGCCAGGTGGTTCCTCCTCTACAGAAACGTCTATTAAATCCCCAGTCTCTGGAAGTGGTAAAAGTGTGGGACAGAGGTCTTGGACCCTCTGTTCAGTTACCAGATCTTCAGCTGGAGAAGTTTGTTTTAACTCCATAGATGCTGCTGGCAGAAAATCACATGTCCCTGTCAGTGTTGTGGGAGAAAGGCCGACTACCTCTTCTCTCAAGAAGGCCGAAGCCACTGTTGGTGCTGGGCAGAACACAGTGAACTTTGGCCCTGATAGCAGCTCTTCTGCTGGAGGCTCATCAGGTTGTTCTTCCTCAGCAGAAAAGTCTATCAAGTCCCATGTCTCTGCAACTGATGTCTGGGGATAGAGGTTCACCATCTCCTGTCCATGGAACCCAGAAGATGTTATCAGTGCTGGGCAGAGGTTAGCAGAGCTCTGCCCTGTTGTCAGCACTTCAGGTTTGGGGACGGCAATCTCCGGATTTTCCACTGCCGATTCTCTGGCATGCTGCTGAACTTGTTCTAGCAGTTTCCTGTATGCCCTTTCCAGATGCTGTTCCTTCCTTAGCAAATGGTCCAGATCAGGTTTGAGCTCTGAGACCCCTGCAAGACTGAGCATAGACTCTCTATAGTCTCTCATGTCCTCAAGGTCAGGTTCCCCCTCATCGCCAAACATAAAAAGATCTGTAAGGTTCTCCCACAGCAATCCAGGGCCGCCAAAGTCATATCCCTCCGGAGAGCATTCTGTTGTCTCCCCTAAATATCCCTCCTCTGCGTGCCATTGCAGAGCCCGATAACGATTGTCCAGCTCTATCTCCTGCTGGACCAACCTGTCCAACTCAGTCACCCATTGCTCCTGGGGCTGCTCTCCCAGGAGTGCTATCCGCAATGCCCGTTGGTCACTGGCCCGTTGCTCTTGGGTTGGAAAGCACTTGCCCTGTTTTATACCAGCGAGACGGAGGGCTGCAATCCAGAGCTCCACCCGAATTTGCTGCCTAAGCTCCAGGTATTCATCCTCAGACACAGTCCTGGTGTATGTTGAAAGGATGATCCGCAGCAGCCCCGGGAATTCTGATGCCAGGTCCATATCTCCGCTGAGGTGACTGAAGTCTGCTATGCTGATCTTAGATTCAGTTGGAGGTTTGGATGTCCCAGACTTCAGGAAGCTATCCCACTGCTTGCCACCAATGTCACGGAACGTCCCACACTCCGCTTGAGTGCTTCCGTCATATACCGCTTCCTAAGTTCTGGAACACGAGTCCAATGGATCTGGCTATAGGAACCCCAAGAACTAGACAACACCAGTCTTGGAGTACATCAGAACTAACTTTTATTTGAGATCTCACACACATTTATACACCAGGATGACTCAAAGCTAACCTAATTAACATGAGCTCCAATAGGAGTCGTCCCGTCTCCTACATTGTATGGAGGACAATGTCATTAGCTCATTCAATTAACATAAGCACAAGTTGACACCAGCATCTCCTCACATGATGTGTCCCAACAGAATGAATCAGTCTTATCAGCAGGGGGCTGCTGGAGGAACCCCCCCCCCTCCCTCTTCAGGGACACAGATCCACAGCAAGGAGTCCCCATACAATATATACATGACTGAGTCCGATTAATACAGTTCAGACTGGATTTCTCATTCACCTCAAATGCTAGGGCCCATAATCGGTGGGCAACAGGCCCGCACACAGTCCTCTCCAACAGCCTCTGCTCCGGCCAGGTCCGTGACACTGGCCTTCTTGTGCATCATCTTTAAAAGAGGCTTCCTTCTGGGACGACAGCCATCCAGACCAATTTAATGCAGTGCGTGGCGCATGGTCTGAGCGCTGACAGGCTGACCCCCCACCCCTTCAACCTCTGCAGCAATGCTGGCAGCACTCATACGCCTATTTCCCAAAGACAACCTCTGGCTATGATGCTGAGCACGCGCACTCAACTTCTTTGGTCGACCATGGCGAAGCCTGTTCTGAGTGGAACCTGTCCTGTTAAACCACTATATGGTCTTGGCCACCATGCTGCAGCACAGTTTCAGGGTCTTGGCAACCTTCTTATAGCTTAGGCCAACTTCATGTAGAGCCACAATTCTTTTTTTCAGATCCTCAGAGAGTTCTTTGCCATGAGGTGCCACGTTGAACTTCCAGTGACCAGTATGAGAGAGTGAGAGTGATACCAACAAATTTAACACACCTGCTCCCCATTCACACCTGAGACCTTGTAACACTAAAGAGCCACATGACACTCGGGAGGGAAAATGGCTATTTGGGCCCAATTTAGACATTTTCATGTAGGGGTGTACTCACTTTTGTTGCCAGCGGTTTAGACATTAATGGCTGTGTGTGGAGTTATTTTGAGGGGACATCTAAAGCCGCCAAAGTGACAGGGGAGGCTGGAGGGGCCATCATTGAAGGCTCTTGGTAAGACACACTTTGTGTTTCTATTGTGCAAATCCATGATGTAAAGGACTGCGTGCCTGGGAAGAAATGCTGTATCTCTGACCGAGGGGAGACTCTATGAGTATGCTTCTCCTTCCTCTTCTTTGCAGTGCTCATGCCGGGGAGAGAGGCTGCATTAGAGGCTAATTTGCTGGAGGGATGATTGGAGCTCTGGTAACTGTGTCTTCACTCTGCCATTTCCAGACCACACCCCTGGACCAATCACTTCTGTGTCCATTGATAACTGAGCATAGTAAACTGTGTTTACTATGCTTCAGTTTATTAATGAACAGAAGCCTCTGCCTCCTGTTCATTCATCTTCTGTGCAGCTGAGGCTAGAGAGAAAGGAACTGAAAAATCTGTGTCCTCAATTCATTTCTCTGTCTCAAAGATGAGATGTCAGGGGTCTGTTTAGACCCCTGATGTTCCATTCAAGCCCCCCCCCCCCCCCACACTCAACAGCAAAAAAAAATAATAACATTTAAAAAAATCATTTAAAAAATTTTAAAAACAAATTGTAAAAAATATTTTTTTTAAATTTAAGAAAAACGTTTTAAAAATTTGGAAAAATAATTTAAAAAAAATTGTGGTTTGGGGGCAGATGTCAGGTAGGCTGTACGGGGCCCAGTGATTTCTAATGGCAGACATTTGATTGGCTCATAGACGTTACATGATTGGTGCATTGCAGTCGCATCACTGGCACATCACAGTATGATCGGCAATGAATATTTATATTAGACAATGGGTCTCCAATTCCTCAATCAAACCATTGGGAAATAATGTATTGAGCTTGAAGATCCAAAAGGATTCTCTT
The DNA here is from genome assembly GCA_037952835.1 of Lithobates septentrionalis. NCBI lineage: Eukaryota > Metazoa > Chordata > Amphibia > Anura > Ranidae > Lithobates > Lithobates septentrionalis. The sequence continues at coordinate 1,485,015 of JBBDGP010001501.1, read as the reverse complement.
TTACACAGTAGTGAGTATCTCTCATTATCAGAGTTGTGTCCGAGATACATTCAATAGTAAGAACCTCCAAACACCTTATGCCTTTATTGTGGTACAAAAGAAAATGTCGGGGCACGCTATATTCTTCACATCCTTTCTGGATAAACCTCCAGTGTTCCCCCACTTGTTTACGCAGTGTACGTGGTACAGCCCATGTACAACAAATTACATGGGCAGCGTAAAACATACACAATGTATTCCGAAGAGCATGTGATGAACTGTTTGACGGAAAACCGGAGTTAGACTTACTGGTAACTCTTTTTCCAGTAGTCTTCCAGGACAGCCCTTGAGAGATAGAGTCCCTCCCATCGCCACAGGAAACACAGTTCAAAAGGCGGTCCCTCAGGTCCCTGGTCAGTCATTTACCAAGAACCGAAGGATGGAACTGAAAAACATAACTGTTCTGTCTCAAGGAGCAGAAAGATAAAACCTTCTCATCCCAATAACTGTAGATACCATATTTCTTTGATCTCAGTTTTATTAGAACAAGCCAGGTGAAACTACAAAATAACAGAAATAGACCTCAATAGGTATAATATTGCATACAATAGAGCATACATTGCATAAACAACGATATACAGTACAAGATGAGATAATAAAAACTTACTTTTTAAGTTCTCTAAGGGGTGATGGCGATAGATAGAGAAATACATGTGTTGCTTCCTGAATGTCTTCTCACAAAATGGTGGCTGTTTCACTTCCTGTTAAGATTCTACCCAGAATTCACTGCTTGCTGACAACTTCCTTAGTTGCACATACAAATAAACAAAGCTGCAGCAATACCAAAAAGGACCGCTAGATGGAGCCTGCACACCATATATGATTGTCTTAAGTAAATTACACATTTGCACATAAATTTAACAACACAGGTACAAATAACCACCAAGACATCTGGTGGACAGAACACTCCCCGCCTGACATCAAGTGATGTCACTAACAGAGTCCTCCGTAGAAAGCAACAGAATAAGTTCGGTCACTGGTCTCAAGAATACTTTAACCTCATTCTGTTGAAAGATCTTGACCTCGACCTTACGGACACGATTATCCTTGCTTGGCAGTACTTTGGTGATCAAACCTAAAGGCCACATATTCCTTAGTGTCTTTCATGAGCACAACATCACCAGGTTTAAGATTAGGCTTTTTAGTGTGCCACTTTCTCCTTACTTGTAGAGTAGATATATATTGTTCCCTCCACCGGTTCCAGAAGGTATTGGCAAGGGTTTGTACTTGTCTCCATTGATGTTTGTAAAGGTTCTTCTCACAAAACTCTCTAGCTGGAGCACCGGCAAGACTAATCTTTTGCGTGAGTAACATGGCAGGTGTGAGGACCACTGGATCCTCAGAGTCACTTGAAATGGATGTCAAAGGTCTGGCGTTAATGATAGCTGTAACCTCTGCCATAAATGTCATTAAACATTTGTGAGTAAGCCTTGCAGTTCCTACTTTTAGGAAGATAGAGTCCAGAATATATACCTATCATCCTCTCCCAAACACCTCCCATGTGAGAAGAGTGAGGTGGGTTGAAGATCCACGTGCAGTCTTGTTCACTCAAGTATCTGTCTACTCTGAAAACGTCCAAATTAGAAGGAATTTGAAGTTTTTATACTGCTCCTACAAAGTTAGACCCTCTGTCAGAGCGAATGAGTTTCACTGGGCCTCTGATTGCAATGAGTTCAGCTAGCTCTGTGGCTAATACTGCAGCACAAAGTTCCAGCCTGGGTATGGTGTGTTCGGGACGTGGTGCAAGTTTTGCTTTCCCTATAACGAACCCTATGTGGCATTGTCCTTTAGTGTCTATGGTTTTCAGGTAAGCTACAGCAGCAATTGCTTTAACAGAAGCATCCGAAAACACACAAAGTCTTTGCATCTGAACATCAGCAGATGACAGAGGAGCATAAGGTTGTGGAATTTTAAGGTTGGATAGAGCTGTTAGTGAGTCCTTCCACTCTAGCCATAGGTTCTTCTTGTCAGTGGGGAGAGGGTGGTCCCAATCTAGCGACTCACAGGTTGAGTCTCTAAGTAGTGCCTTACCCTGGATGGTGACAGGTGCTGCAAAACCTAAGGGATCATACAGGCTGTTTATGGTAGACAGGACACCTCTACGGGTAAAAGGTTTTTCTTCTGTGTTTACTTAGAAAGTGAACGCGTCAGATCTTAAGTCCCAAAGCAAACCAAGACTGCGTTGCATGGGAAGTGAGTCTGTGCCTAGATCTAAGTTCTTTAACTCGTTAGAATGATCTTGGACAGGAAAGGCTTCTAAAACTTCTTTACTGTTGGAAGTAAACTTGTAGAGTCTTAAGTTGGAACACGCAAGCATTGCCTGGGTTCTTTTGAGGAGACTGATTGCGGCTTCATTTGTGGGTAGTGATTTCAAGCAATTGTCTACATAGAAATCCTTGTCCACAAACTGTCTGACATCTGACCCATACTCTGACTCTCCCACTCTAGCAGAATGTCTGAGGCCATATATAGCAACTGCAGGGGAAAGACTGTTGCCAAACATGTGCACCCTCATGCGATATTCTGTGATGTCTCCAGAGGGGTTGTTGTCCCTGAACCAGAGAAACCTCAGAAAGTTACGGTGTTCTTCTTTAACAAGAAAGCAATAGAACATTTGCTGTATGTCTGCCATGAATGCGACTGAATCTTTGTGAAAGCGAAGAAGTACTCCTAATAGTCTGTTGTTAAGGTCAGGGCCAGAGAGAAGGACATCATTTAGAGAGACACCCTCATGTTTGGCACTAGAATCGAACACCACTCTAATCTGCCCTGGCTTCTTAGGGTGATAGACCCCAAATATGGGTAAATACCAACATTCCTCTGAGTCTTTGAGGTTTGGGGCTATCTCAGCATGACCATTCTGGAATATTTTCTCCATGAAGGAAAAGAAGTATTCTTTCATCTCTGGTTTCCTTTGAAGATTGTGTCTTAGGGAAGTGAGACGTTTATATGCTAGTTCTCTGTTGTTAGGCAAACGTTGTCTTTGTGGTCTAAAGGAAAGATGTGCAACCCAGCTATTAGTCCCGTCTTTCTTCATACTCCTTTCCATAACTTCTAGGAAGCCTATCCTCAATAGACATTGCTACCTGGTTATCTTCCTTTGTTCTCTGGAACATTGTGCTTCCTAAGTCGCTTTGGTTGTTGTCATAGGTATTGCTGTCACAGAGGGGACTTAGGAAGGGACGAGGTACAGGGTTGTTGTGTGGTAGCTCCTTTATGAGGATGTGATTTTGACAGGGTTGGAAAAGAGAAGGACGACCATTCTTGAGGGTACTAATGAGCAGGTTATTAACAGATGCAGGTTTGTGTGCACCTCCCAGGCAAACATCACCTATAAATGACCCACCCAAGATCCAGTTTTTGGGCATATGGGGCATTTTTAGGAACGTTGATCAGTTTTCTTACTTTGTGGACTTGCAAGATATACCTTCCTAGGAGTAAGATTAACTGAGCCTGATCATCTAGTTCTGGTATGAGATGTGCTATGTGATTCAAGTGAGTCTGGTGAGCTGCTGCATCTGGTGTGGGAATCTCTGATCTGTTGTCTGGCATCTGGTTGCACTCTATTATGGTCGGTAAGGGTAGGCATGTGTTACCATCCATAGATTCAATTTGTAGTCCGTCAGCTCTTCTCCCCACCATTTATACTGTATCTGCACAAGTCTTAAGGGAGTAAGGACTGCTGGGGCCTTTAAGGTTTAGAATGTCAAAAAACATAAATCTAGCTAGTGACTTGTTACTCTGATCATCCAAGATGACGTAGAGCTTGACTGCTTTGTCTCTGCGTCCTTTTGGATAAACTCTCACAAGACAGATTTTAGAGCAGGATATACCACCTGTACTTCCTTTGCAGACTTCAGTACACTGTGAAGTGATTACTATGACGTCTGTACTAGAGTCTTTGGTCTCCCCGCCTTGCTCCTTGTGCCTATGAACAGGTGATAAAGTTCTTGGAGTAGGCCTTGGGTGTAGAGCTGTGTTGTGCTCTGTGCTGTCACATTCTGTACATTTGACACTGACCTTACAATCCTTGGCGAAATGTGTGGACGAAGAGTAGCACTTGTAACAGATGTTGTTCTCTTTGAGGAAAGCTTTGCGATCCTGGATGGTCTTCTGAAGGCTCTGCATTTCAGAAGAGGATGTGGCATCTTATGTAGAGGGCAGAACTTAGTAGGGTCGCTGTCTTGATCCTCTGGCTGAGACTGCAAATCTGTGGGAAGAAATGTTAGTTTTGTGCACTGCTACTGGAGCTCTGAGTTGTTTAGGGCCAGAAGAAGTGGTATAAGACACTGGAAAAATGAAGCTGGGGTCATCTTTTATTCCTGCTTGTCTGTCTACAAAGTCCACAAACTCACTAAAGGGTGGAAAAGGCACATTGTGTTTTCGTTTGTAGTTACAGCCATGAGTAATTCATCTTTTGTGTAACTCATAAGGACATTTTTGTGCTAAGGAGTTAATACCTCTAGCAGAGTCAAGATAAGAAAGGCCAGGTAAGTCTCCTGCTTTAGCAACTTGTAACTCCATACACAATGTTGAAAAAAGGAGGGGTGTGGAGGCGCCAACTGTGGTAGCTTGTTTATGCAAAAATAAAAGTTAGTGTAACAATTACACTTACTGGTTCGCAGGGTGGAGGTGTTTCTTTGAGATGGAAAAGTGTCCTGGGATGTGCTGTTATCTTGTTTCCGGCTCAGATTTCATTCCTTCAGGCGTCTGGTTGTGGAGTGTGTACACAGGCTGAACTGCTGCATCCAGTGCATGGAAAGCTCCACGCTGACCACTTGGTTCGTAGGGTGGAGGTGTTTCTTTGAGATGGAAAAGTGTCCTGGGATGTGCTGTTATCTTGTTTCCGGCTCAGATTTCATTCCATCAGGTGTCTGGGTGTGGAGTCTGTACACAGGCTAAACTGCTGCATCCAGTGCATGGAAAGCTCCACGCTGACCAATCTGGAGTGCAGAAGAGGAAATGACGTCACTGATGCACGGCAAATGTCCAGGCTGGTGTTGGGGATAATGCAGGGATAGTACAGGCTACGCGCTCGGGGCTCACAGCTCCTTCTACTGGCCTTCCTAAAGGCTGGAAAGTCTGGAACTCTGTCAGATTTTTCTTGCTTGTAGCACTGGGGTCTCAGGTCATCTTGTTGCTGCTTTATCTGATGTGACTCACTGACGTCATGTTTAATTTCTTGCTGTGGGATGCTGCTTGGGTCACAGTGCTAGTGGACATAATCTGACGTGCGTTGCAAAGAATCATGTTGGTCCTCTTCTAGACCCGGTATGCTGCTGCCTAGTCTTGGCTCATTGTAGACGGCTGCTTCTAAAGCTTCTGCTCCTGCAATGGCGGCGGCAGCGTCTCTTTCTACTGCCAGCTTCTCCATGTTAGCTTCTAAGATAGCTTGCTGCAATTTCAGAGATGCTTCCTGCTGGGCTACCTCTTCTTCCAGGCGTATTCTTTCCTTCTCTTGCTCTTGTTCCATGTGTACTCTTTCTTGCCCTCTCTCTTGTTCCATGCATATTCTTGTTCTCTCTTTTGTTCCATGCGTACTCTTCCCTTCTCTCTCTCTTGTTTCATGCGTACTCTTTCCTTCTCTCTCTCTTGTTCCTGTCTCACCTTTTCTGCATCAAGGCGGGCCTTTTCTTTTTTCATCTGCAACTCTTGGTCTGCGAATGCGGCCCTGGCTCTTGCTGCTTCTGCTTTTGAATGGGCGATAGCTGCTGCATTTGCGACAGATGACTTAGATGAGCTTGCTTGTGAACATGTTTTGTAAGAAGATGTCCCACTGTGAGACATGGCTGCGGGGAAGAAGCTGTCTTGCTGTATAGAGACTGTTCTAGTGTCGATGCTGCTTGACAGAACGCGTCTCTGTGTAGCATGGCTGCTTGCTTCGCCTGCCGCAGGCCTGTTTCTTTAAGGCTGTATGGATACTGCGTAGTCCCGGGCTGTATAGACATTCGAAGTTGGCTTATCTTCCCTTCAGAGGTCAGCTTAAAAATTTCACTGTTCTGCCTCAAGGAGCAGAAAGCTAAACCTTCTCATCCCAATAACTGTAGATACCATATTTCTTTGATCTTAGTTTTATTAGAACAAGCCAGGTGAAACTACAAAATAACAGAAATAGACCTCAATAAGTATAACATTGCATACAATACAGCATACATTGCATAAACAAAAATATACAGTACAAGATGAGATAATAAAAACTTACTTTTTAAGTTCTCTAAGGGGTGATGGCGATAGATAGAGAAATACATGTGTTGTTTCCTGAATGTCTTCTCACAAAATGGTGGCTGTTTCACTTCCTGCTAAGATTCTACCCAGAATTCACTGCTTGCTGACAACTTCCTTAGTTACACATACAAATAAACAAAGCTGCAGCAATACCAAAAAGGAACGCTAGATGGAGCCTGCACACCATATATGATTGTCTTAAGTAAATTACATATTTGCATGTAAATTTAACAACACAGGTACAAATAAGGTACAAAAAACCAGCATGACATCTGGTGGACAGAACAATAACCATAACAGGTAATAACATTAATTCACCAACATAATTCAAGGGTGGGATCGTGCTGTCCTGGAAGACTACTGGAAAAGGAGTTACCGGTAAGTCTAACTCCGGTTATCACCAGCCGTCTTCCAGGACAAATATGGTCAAACAAAAAGTCCTCTCCGTCAGGAAGAAATAATACTCTAATCAACGAGATCCATATTGAAACAAGACACAGAAGAGAGATGAAAACACCGTCACCAACACCCAAACAAACTGACCCTTACCAGCAGTGTATGGGTTATACACGTGTGTAGAAAAAAGGCAATCTTCATAGAATAAACCAACGATCTTCTAATTGAGTAGCACCAACATATACCCCTCTGAACTAAATGGAAGGCTGCAGATCTCCTTTTGGTAGCTGGATATTAAACCAAGTATACTCCAGTATGCATATGCACCTCAAGATCATGGTACGTAGGGAATAAAAAGAAAACGCTCATTGCGCAATCTCCATAAACAAGGATGATTTATTGAAAAGATAAAAACCACTCACATTTAGTAAGAAGGCATACAGCAGTGTGAAGCGTCCAGCGCTTCTAACCACAAAGATGGCCGCCGTGTCACCGTCCCACCGCGTCCTGTGTCGCCAGTCTCTATCATCGCCCATGATAGATCTGATAGATATGAAGATCATCACTGGATGGAGTGCCCCCTCAAGTAAATATCTCCATTCCTCCAGGGCGAATTTTATGGCCAGCAGCTCCCTGTCACCCACATCGTAATTTAATTCCGCTGGGCTGAGTCTCCGGGATGCAAATGCAACTGGATGTAGGATGGCTTTAGGTCCCTGTCTTTGGGAAAGAATTGCTCCTGTTGCGATCTCTGATGCGTCCACCTCCAGTACAAATGGTTGAGAAGGATCAGGGTGTCGGAGAATGGGAGCGGAGCTAAACAGGTTTTTTAATTTCAGGAAGGCTTCCTGTGCGGCTTGAGATCACCGGAATGCACCGTGCTGGCGCTTTAGCTGGGTGATAGGTGTCACTATAGCAGAGAATCCGACGATGAATTTCCGGTAAAAGTTGGCGAATCCTATAAATCGTTGGACTCCCCTTTTGTCAGATGGAGCTGGCCACTCCTGGATAGCCTGTATTTTTTGGGGATCCATTTCAACCCCATTTGCCGATATGATGAACCCCAAGAATTGCACGACTGATCTCTCAAACTCACACTTCTCCATTTTTAAGTAGAGTTTGTGTTGCTTCAAAATGGCAAGAACTGTTTTGACGTGCCCCCTGTGCAGCTTAATCGTGGAAGAAAAAACTAGTATATCGTCCAAATAGACTACAAGGAAATCATCTAGGTATTTTCGGAAAATGTCATTCACTAGGTGTTGAAAGGTGGCAAAGCCCGAATGGCATCACCAAGTATTCGAAGTTCCCGAACCTGGACCTGAAGGCCGTCTTCCATTCGTCCCCGGCCCTGATTCTGACAAGGTTATACGCCCCTCGGAGATCTAATTTGGAAAAGACTCTAGCTCATCGGAACCATTGGAACAGCTCTGGAATGAGCGGCAATGGATACCTATTCTTGATGGTGATGTTATTTAACTGCCGGTAATCTACACAGGGTCTAAGGGAGCCGTCCTTCTTCCCGACAAAGAATTTACCAGCTCCGGCGGGTGAGGATGAAGGACGGATGAACCCCTTCTTCAAGTTTTCGTCGATATATTGTTTGAGAGCCTCCAGCTCCGTTTCTGAGAGGGGAAATATCCGACCAAACGGAATCTCTGACCCTGGCAGTAAGTCGATCGGGCAGTCATAAGGTCGATGAGGCGGGAGTCGATCGGCCATTTGTTTGCTGAAGACCTCCTGGAACGCAAGATACTCCTGGGGAATATGTTGGAGGTTAACTGAAGGAGCAGTAACTGTGGCACAGATCTTGGGCTCCAAAGGAAGACAATGTTGAGAACAGTATGGAGAGGGAAACGAAACCGCCTTAGTACTCCATTGGATCTGAGGATCGTGAGCCTGTAGCCAGGGTAAGCCTAGAATGACTGGAAACATGGGAGAGTGAATGAGGTCTAGGCGTAGGAGCTCTTGGTGCCCGGAGTCGGTAGTTACTAGAATGGGTTTGGTTTCCTGGGTAATTGGACCTGAACTGGGAAGAGACCCATCAGCCAGGTGAACCCGTAGATGTTGAGCTTTGGTTTGCAAGGGTACATGCAGGTTCCGGGCCAGAGCAGCGTCCATGAAGCAGCTACATGCACCCGAATCAATGATCGCTGGCAGGCGGGACTCCCCTTCCGGTAGCTGTAGAGAAATAAACAACATGACATAAGATTTAGGAGCATTGTTGTCTTGGCAGTTCATTGATTTTGGCTGAAAGAACTTACTGGGCCTTATCGGGCAGTTGCGCAGTAAGTGTAGAGACACAAGTTGGACTGCCGTCTACGTTGCCTTTCTTCCGAGGTCAGTGGAGCCCGTACCAGACCAAGTTGCATGGGTTCGGTATCGGGAAGGGTAGTAGAGCCGGCTGCACCTAGGAGATGGTGTTTGAATAGGTTGGGGTCTTGATGTCGTCCACACAGGGCGTGGACTTTGGAACCGTTCTGAACGACGTTCCCGCAAACGTCTATCCAGCTTTGTGGCTGCCTGGATTAACTCCTCCAAAGATGCGGGGGTCTCCATCCTGGCCAACTCGTCCTTGAGGAGTTCGGACAGGCCTTGACGGTACTGGTAGTGTAAGGCTGGCTCGTTCCAGTTTGTATCGGCCGCCCATTTACGGAATTCCACCGTATAATCTTCAATTGGTCTCCTTCCTTGAGATAGGTGGTGCAGGATGGCTTCGGCCGTAGCCATGCGCTGTGGGTCATCATAAAGCTGCGACATACTCTCGAAGAACGTATCGATTGTATTAAGCACCTGACTTCCCGACTCCATCAAGCCGTGGGCCCAGGCCTGAGGTTCTTCAGACAGCAGGGAGATCGCAAATCCCACCTTGACCACTTCCGATGCAAAGGTTCGGGGCTGAAGAGCAAAATAGAGAGAACATGCATTCTTAAAAACCCTAAATTTCTTACGGTCCCCTGAGAACTGTTCCGGTGTGGGGACCCTAGGTTCCGGAAGTGCCATGACAACTGTGGGACTGGCGGTAGCCTGGTGAAGCGGGCCTTCACTGCTGGGTGCGGGAGCTGCGGCGGCAGAAGGGAGTGGTCCCCTCAGCTGTTGGAGACGGCTGTCAATTTGCTTATATCCCTGCTGTAGTTTCTGCACTGAGTCTGCCAGGGTGGAGACTTGCTGACACAGAATCTCCAAGGGGGAGCGCGCTCTGTCGGCCTCGGACATCTGGCTGGTTTGTACTGTCTCGTCAATACTCACCGAGGCCAAGATGCCGAGAGCGGCTCGCGCTTACGACCACGCGCACCCGAACCCCCGAGGGTGATACAGGGGATCGGAGGCACGGGCTTCCGGTAGTTGCAGGATACAGGAAGGTGGACTAGGATTCACAGCAGGTATAGGAAGGCACCGGCGGGTACCGTGCAGGACTGGTGAGACTGAGAGCAGGAAGTCCGTAGGGCAGGCAGAGGTAGAGTGTCTCTTTAACAAGCAAGGTCAGGGGTATCAAGCAGGCAAATAGGATAGTCCTTTAAACAAGCAGAGATCAGAGGTATCAGGCAGGCAGGTAGAGTGGTCCTTAAACAAGCAGAGGTCAGGGGTATCAGGCAGGCAAATAGAATAGTCCTTTTAACAAGCAGAAGTCAGGGGTATCAGGCAGGCAAATAGAATAGTCCTTTAAACAAGCCGAGATCAGGGGTATCAGGCAAACAGACAGAGTAATCCTTATGGTAAGCGGAGGTCAGGGGTATCAGGCAGACAGGAGCAGGGAACTTCTCAGAACTCAGATATACAGGAGCAGCTGACGACAAACCAGCAACCCGACTGGGCGCTGGAGTCGTCTTTAGTAGTGTGACGCGCTACCGGGCACCCGCACGGGCGATGGCGCGCACACGGGGACCGCCATGCACCCGCGCGCGCCGCACCTTAGGGCCGCGAACGGGTGCACGTCTCAAAACAAGCCCGCTGCGCATGTGCCCTGCAGCCCGGCGGACGGAGGCCACCTGCGTCTCCTGACACTGACCCTACGGGCTGAAGTGATTGCCACGAGGAGCACTGTCTTAAATGTAATCAGTCTTATGCCCTGTACACACGGTCGGACATTGATCGGACATTCCGACAACAAAATCCTAGGATTTTTTCCAACGGATGTTGGCTCAAACTTGTCTTGCATACACACGGTCACACAAAGTTGTCGGAAAATCTGATCGTTCTGAACGCGGTGACATAAAACACGTATGTCGGGACTATAAACGGGGCAGTAGCCAATAGCTTTCGTCTCTTAATTTATTCTGAGCATGCGTGGCACTTTGTGCGTCGGATTTGTGTACACGCGATTGGAATTTCCGACAACGGATTTTGTTGTCGGAAAATTTTATAGCAAGCTCTCCAACTTTGTGTGTCGGAAAATCGGAAAAATGTCCGATGGAGCCCACACACGGTCGGAATTTCCGACAACACGCTCCGATCGGACATTTTCCATCGGAAAATCCGACCGTGTGTACGGGGCATAAGTCTCCAGTAGACACTGCACAGGCGTGTCTTGGACGCCGTGTCTCCCCCCCAACTTTTCATCCAGACTGACTGAAAGTGCCGCAGTCTTAGCCGCAAATTTAACGGAATCACTTGAAGTGTCAGAAATTAAACTTGTCGCCTTGTATTCCTGGACGCTGGTCGGGATTAGTAGGCCCAGCCTGGGCTTTTCCCCTCATCCTTGCACCCTGGAGACCCAGAACCAGAAGTCTCGGCGCACAGTGATGACGCGCTTCCGCCGGAAATTACACAAACGGCGTCTCTGGCCCCCACCGCGATCGAAGCAAGGAGCTGAGATGGATGAATCCACCTACACAGCTCCTGGGGGTAACCTGCGTCACCCTAACACTGGCACACCTCGGCACTAGAAGGAGGGGGGGTAACGGGTCTGCTTCTGTTGTTTTGGACGGTACCAGAGCCCCAAGAAAAAATGGTAAGACTTCGCTGGAGCCGACAGATAGGACCTAGTGCCCCTGTGCAGTATCCACTCCCTTCAGGCAGCCCATGAGAGATGACGTCCCTCTCCTGGTTCCTCAGCAACATGTTCCTCCGACGGAGGAAACACAAATGACTGACCAGGGACCTGAGGGATCGCCTTTTGAACTGTGGCAATGTGTTTCCTGTGGTGATGGGTGGGACACCATCTCTCAAAACCTGTCCTGGAAGAAGACTGTGGAAAATTCTATACCATCCCTATTGGAAAAAGTGGATCTGCCATGAGCAATAACTTAAGAAGTCAGGCAGCCCCTTTTGCGACATTGAAAGATACTGATTCTCTTATCAAAATATGAGCGAATATCTGAGCACTATGGTGTTTTTAGGAGTCCAGGCCCTTCTTAATGTGATCTGAGGAACAAATGGCAATGTAGGTGCTAACTTGGAACCTAGTTGTAAAATCTTCCAGCATTTGCGAATTACATATGAAATCATTCTGTTGGTCATTATACCCCGTAATGAATCCACCTGATTTAGTCTCATGGCTCTTAGTTTGTTGGATGCTCACATTGTCATTTAAACACTTGCGGGAGCGGTGTCTTGCATAAGCTTCTTCTATCAATGTAGCAGGATAACCTTTCTCCAGAAATGTGTTCAGCCCTGTCTCTCATAATCCTCCAATTTTGAGCAGTTACGTCGCAACCTATGGAACTGTCCACCTGGGATGTTGTTCTGCCAAGAGAGGTGGTGGCAACTTGAGTAGTGCAAATAAGAGTTGCCACCAGTAGGTTTACAGTGTTTGATCGAAATTATGCCAGCATGCTCATATGCCAACACAAGATCCAAAAACACTATTCTCTCTGGATTAAGGACATGGGTAAATTTGAGTCCTAGCTGATTATCATTAGAGTGGGCTACAAAGGAGGAAAATTGTTGCACAGCACATCAGCCCAGATGAAGAGCACATCATCTATATACATAATAAACAATGTGTCTAGCAAAGGGGTTATGGTTCCAAATGTATAATTCCTCCCAATACCCCATTGTGATGTTGGCATAGCAAGGTGCAAAGTTTACCCCCATGGCTGTGCCCTGAAGTTGGAGGTAAAACTGGTCTAGAAATGTGAAATAATTGTGTTGTAAACAAAATTCCATGCCCTCAATCAGAAATTGGGCTTGTCGAGAGGTCTCAGAGAGGTCCTTGTAGAGAAATAGTTGTAATGCCAGAAAGAATGTGATGAACATGGTATGCCCGACATTTTCTTTTGCACCACAATAAAGACATCAGGTGTCTGGAGGTTCTTGCTATTAAATGTATCTTGGACAGAACTCTTAACTAATAACTAGAGATACTCGCTACTGTGTAAAGGCGAATCCTTTTGGATCTTCAAGCTCAATACATTATTTCCCAATGGTTTGAATGAAGAATTGGAGACCCATTGTCTAATATAAATATGTATTGCCCATCATAAATATCCAGAGTAATATCTTTATTGTAGATATGTTTATAGTTATTTAATGGTTTTACTACAACTATAAATTGTGGCGTACGGATTACAATGAATTATAACCCACCTATAGGTAACATTTTTTATAATATTTTTATAATGTGATTACTTCAATGGGGTGATTGATTCAACGGTTGGAATTATTCTTAAGCTTCTTTCAAGTATATATATATATATATATATATATATATATATATATATATATATATATATAATATAAATATATACACACTGTAAAATAAGTATTGAACACGTCACCATTTTTCTAGGTAAATATATTTCTAAAGGTGCTATTGACATGAAATGTTTACCACATGTTGATAACAACTCATGCAACCCATACATACAAAAAAAACAAAAAAAACAAATCGGTTCAGAAATTAAGGTATGTGTAGTAAAAATGGAATGACACAGGGATAAAAGTATTGAACGCGCTAACTGTAATTTATTTAACACTTTGTACACAATCCTTTGTTCGTAATGACAGCTTGAAGCTGCCTCCTGTATGGAGAAACTAGCATGCATTGGCTTTTTTCAGTGGGGACGCAGGGGAACGCAGTCCTGGCACCACGAGTACCGAATGGATTTTATGGCAAAGAGTGGTGGGGTGTGCCGGAGGGTCTATTGATGCTGGTTGCTGGGCGATCCATTGTCGCTGCTAGGGATCTGTTTTTGTATGGGGTTCTTTTCTTGCTGGGTAGGTCTATTGTTGCTGGCAGGGGGGTCTTATGTTGCTGGGAAGGATCTACTGTTAAGGGTGAGGTCTATTGTTGCTGGCTGCTGGAGGATCTATTGATGCTGGCTGCTAGGAGATCAGTTGTTGCTGGTGGGGGTCTATTGTTGCTGAGGTAGTATTTTGTTTTGGAGGGGTCCATTGTAGCTGGGGGACAGGTCTGTTGTTGTGTGGGGGATCTATTGTTGCTGGGGTAGGGTCTATTGTTTCTGGGTGGGTCTCCTGTTACTGGGGTGGAATCTATCAAATTCCATACAAACGAAACAAAATAGAATGTAGCACAAAATTATACTTGGTTCCGTATTCTCTAAAAGGGGCAATACTGGGAAGTGGGTAGAGGGTGGAGCCAAGAGACAGTGCCTAAAGGTTAGAAGGGGGCAGAGACAAAGAGGGGACTCAGAAGGGGGAGTTCCTGCACCTAGTCTCATAAAAAAAGCCCTGCCCTGGTGTGATTTTGGCCCATTCTTGCACCCAAACAGTCTTCAAATCTTGAAGGTTCCGTGGGCCTCTTCTATGAACTCTGATCTTTAGTTCTTTCCATCGATTTTCTATTGTAATTCAAGTCAGGTGATATGCTGGGCCATTCTAGCAGCTTTATTTTCTTTCTTTGAAACCAATTGAGAGTTTCCTTGGCTTTGTGTTTGGGATCATTGTCTTGTTAAAATGTCCACCCTCGTTTTATCTTCATCATCCTGGTAGATGGCAGCAGATTTTTATCAAGAATGTCTTTGTACATTTTTCCATTAATTCTTCCTTCAAGATATGAAGTTTGCCAGTACCTTTGGAGGGAGATAAAAAGGAAGAAAAGCAGCGCCGACCTAAGTGTAGTACTGTAGCATAAACATTTATTACAGGTTAAAATGCACTCACTCAGAGTAAGGTAGATACAGGCACATCAAGTAAAAAATCCATCCGGGAGACTGTGTGGTGGGCAGCAGGGCTCCACAGGGGGCGATCCTGAATGCTGGAGTGTGTTACACTTGTCTCCTTGTCCCGGCTGACGGCGCCGGTGGTAACCAGTGTCACAGGCTGGGTTGAGACAGGCACAGCGTGGATCGTCTGTTGAGTTGTATTTCCCGGGAGACAAGTGTAACACACTCCAGCATTCAGGATCGACCCCTGTGGAGCCCTGCTGCTCACCACACAGCCTCCCGGACGGATTTTTTACTTGATGTGCCTGTATCTACCTTACTCTGAGTGAGTGCATTGTAACCTGTAATAAATGTTTATGCTACAGTACTACACTTAGGTCGGCGCTGCTTTTCTTCCTTTTTATCTCCCTCCAAAGGTGAATTCTGCCCTTCAAGCATGCTGCCTCCTGTGTTTGTATCTGCATCTCTCCCCCTGAGGTCATAGACCTATACTCTGCATTCCCCCCTCCCCCCCTCCACTCATTTCATCCCAGTTTTTATGCCTGAACTTTTGTTCATCAACCCAGCACCATCCCTGGACTTTTTTTACCATTTTTTATTTTCTATTATTATTGTTTTTATCATATATATGTATTGTAACTCACACATGACTGTTATTTAATTGATATCTTTTAATTAGCTATTCTTAATTTTTTATATAACTTACTATCCCTTTGTATATTGCTCACCCCTATCCATAGCTGTCGTCCCCTAGCGCAACAAAATATTGTAAATTAGTTTGCCAGTACCGTATGCTGAAAAACAGCCCCACACCATGATGTTCCTACTTCCAAACTTCACTGTTGGTATGGTGTTTTTGGGGTGATGTGCAGTGCCAATTGACCTCCAAACATGGTGTGTAATATGGCATCCAAAGAGTTCAATTTTGATCTCATCTCAGCAGACTATATTCTCCCAGGTTTGTGTAAATGTTGTGCAGCAAAAACTTTAAAGCGGAGTTCCACCTAAAAAATAAAAACAATTTAACTCAGCAGCTACAAACACTGCAGCTGCTGACTTTTAAAATAAGGACACTTACCTGTCCAGGGCGCCCACGATGTCCTGACCCGAAGCCAACCCGTCCCCTCGGTCCTGGGTGGAGGCGTCGGCATTGCTAGTAAGGGAATCAGGAAGTGAAGCCTTGCAGCTTCACAGCCTGGTTCCCTACTGCTCATGCGCAAGTCGTGCTGCGTGTTCTGCGCGGTTGCTGCTGTCTTCTGGGACCTGTGTGTCTCCCAGAAGACAGCGGGAGGAAGGAGGAGGGGCCAGACCTGGCGTAGATCGCCGCAGATACTGCGGTGATCTTTCTCCGGAAGTGGGAGCAAATACCTGTATTAGACAGGCATCTGCTCCCCACTCCCCCCTGAAAGGTGCCAAATGTGACACAGGAGGGGGGGGGGATTCGGACAGTGGAAGTTCCATTTTTGGGCGGAACTCCGCTTTAAACAAGCTTCAACATGCTTTTTCTTCATCAATAGAGTTTTGCGTAGTGAGCGTGCATACAGGCCATGGCGTAGTGAGCGTGCATTACTTATTGTTTTCTTTTAAACAATTTTACCTGCTAATTCTAGGTACCTTTTCCATGTGCCATTCCATTTTATTACACATAACTTAATTTCTGAAGTTATTTGTTTTAGTTTCTTTGTATGTATGGATTGCATACTGGGTTGTTACTGACATGTGGTGAATATTTAATGTCAATAGCACCTTAAATATATATTTATATTTACAAAGAAAAATTGTGACGTTTTAAATACTTTGTTTTACCTGCTATATACAGTGCCTTAAAAAAGTATTCATTCGTATTCATGAAATTTTCCACATTTTGTCATGTTACAACCAAAAACATAAATATATTTTATTGGGATTTTATGTGATAGACCAACACAAAGTGCCACATAATTGTCAAGTGGAAGGAAAATGATAAATGTTTTTCAAACTTGTTTACAAATAAATATGTGAAAAGTGTGGCGTGCATTTGTATTCAGCCCCCTTTACTCTGATACCCCTAACTAAAATCGAGTGGAACCAATTGCTTTAATAAGTCACCTAATTAGCAAATAGAGGCCACCTGTGTGTTATTTAATCTCAGTATAAATACAGCTGTTTTGTGAAGCCCTCAGGTTTGTTAGAGAACCTTAGTGAACAAACAGCATCATGAAGGCCAAGGAACAGATCAGAAAGGTCAAGGATAAAGTTGTGGAGAAGTTTAAAGTAGGGTTAGGTTATAAAAAATGATCCCAAGCTTTGAATATCTCACGGAGGGAGCACTGTTCAATCCATCATCCGAAAATGGAAAGAGTATGGCAAAACTACAAACCTGCCAAGACATGGCCGTCCACCTAAACTGACAGGCCGGGCAAGGTGAGCATTAATCATAGAAGCAGCCAACAGGCTCATGGTAAATCTGGAGGAGCAAGAAGAGTGGCAAGAAGAAAGCCATTGTTTAAAGAAGAAAGATAGCCATAAGAAGTCCTGTTTGTAGTTTGCGAGAAGCCACAGCAAACATGTGGAAGAAGGTGCTCTGGTCAGATGAGACCAAAATATAACTTTTTGGCCTAAAAGCAAAATGCTATGTGTGGCGGAAAACTAACACTGCACATAACCCAGAACACACCATCCCCACCGTGAAACATGGTGGTGGCACATCATGTTGTGGAGATGCTTTTCTACAGCAGGGACAGGGAAGCTGGTCAGAGTTAATGGGAAGATGGATAAAGCCAAATACAGGGCAATCCTAGAAGATAACCTGTTAGAGTCTGCAAAAGACTTGAGACTGGGGCGGAGGTTCACCTTCCAGCAGGACAACCACCTTAAACATACAGCCAGAGCTACAATGGAATGGTTTAGATCAAAGCATTATCATGTGTTAGAATGGCCCAGTCAAAGTCCAGACCTAATGCCATAGTTATAGTTACATAGTCAGGCTGAAAAAAAGACATAAGTCCATCTAGTTGAAGCAAAAAAAATAAAAAATACAATCCCATATACACAATCCTTCACCCACAGTTGATCCAGAGGAAGGCAAAAAACCCCAGCAAAGCATGCTCCAATTTGCTACAGCAGGGGAAAAAATTCCTTCCTGATCCCCCGAGAAGCAATCGGATTTTCCCTGGATCACCTTTAGTTATAAATGTTAGTACCCAGTTATATTATGTACAGTTAGGAAAAAATCCAGGCCTTTTTTAAAGCAATCTACTGAGCTTGCCAGAGCCATCTCTAGAGGGAAAGCAATCTACTAGAGGGAAAGCAATCTACTGAGCTTGCCAGAGCCATCTCTAGAGGAAAAAATTCCTTCCTGATCCCCCGAGAAGCAATCGGATTTTCCCTGGATCACCTTTAGTTATAAATGTTAGTACCCAGTTATATTATGTACAGTTAGGAAAAAATCCAGGCCTTTTTTAAAGCAATCTACTGAGCTTGCCAGAGCCATCTCTAGAGGGAGTCTATTCCACATTTTCACATTTCTTACTGTGAAGAAACCTTTCCGTATTTGGAGATTAAATCTTTTTTCCTCTAGATGTAAAGAGTGCCCCCTTGTCCTCTGTGAATAACTCAACACCAAGTTCACTATATGAACTACTTATGTATTTGTACATGTTGATCATATCCCCCCTTAATCTCCTCTTCTCAAGAGGGAATAGATTCAGTTCCTCTAATTTTTCCTCATAGCTGAGCTCCTCAATGCCTCTTATCAGTTTGGTTGCCCTTCTCTGCACTTTCTCCAGTTCCCTGATATCCTTTTTGAGAACTGGTGCCCAAAACTGAACTGCATATTCCAGATGAGGTCTTACTAATGATTTGTACAGGGGCAAAATGATATCTCTCTCTCTGGAGTCCATACCTCTCTTAATACAAGAAAGAACTTTGCTTTCTTTGGAAACCGGAGCTTGGTATTGCATGCTATTATTGAGCTTATGAGCTACCAAAACCCCCAGATCCTTCTCCACTATGGATTTCCCCAGTTGTACTCCCCCTAGTATGTATGATGCATGCATATTCTTAGCCCCCAAGTGCATAACTTTACATTTCACTGCATAGCTTGGTGTCATCTGCAAAGACAGAAATTTTACTTTTAATCCCAGACCCTATATCATTTATAAAGACATTAAAAAGTAAGGGTCCAAGCACTGAACCTTGGGGTGATAACCATAGACCATTCAGAGTAAGAGTCATTAACCACTACTCTCTGAATTCTGCCTTTTAGCGAGTTTTCTATCCATTTACAAATTGATCTTTCCAAGCCTGTAGACTTTACCTTACACATGAGCCATGTGTGGGAACTGTGTCAAAAGCTTTTGCAAAATCCTGGTATACCACGTCCACAGCCACCCCTCTGTGCAAGGTTTCAATTACCTCCTCATAAAAAGAAATCAGGTTTGTTTGACAACTTCTGTCTTTCATGAATCCATGCTGTCTGTTGCTTAAAATATTTTTTTTTCCAGCAAGAAGTTGTCTATGTGGTCCTTTATTAAACGCTCCAGTATCTTCCCATCTATAGAAGTTAAACTAACAGGTCTATAGTTACTTGGTAAAGACTTTGATCCCTTTTTAAATATTTCAGTCATTAACAAGTCCCTAAATATTAGAAACAATGGCCTTGAAATGACAGAGCTCAATTCTTTTAGGATCAGTGGGTGGATGCCATCTGGTCCAGGTGCTTTATCCACCTTTATTCTGTCTAAATATTTCTGGGCCATATCACTTTTGAGCCATTGTGGATCATTTGGGGCTGTGCCACTACCACCCCCATTTTGGACATGAGCTCCCCATGCTTCTTTGTATACACAGAGCTGTAGAAAGTATTTAATAAATTGCCTTCTCTTTGTCCCTAGTCACCCACTCTTGATTATTTTGTAAAGGGCCTACATGCTCAGAACTGACCTTTTTTATTATTAGTATATTTGAAGAATTTTTTGGGGTTTGTCCTACTATCTTTTCAATCTGTCGTTTGCTTTGAATTTTTGCGTCTTTGATTTCATTTCTACATATTGTGTTATATTCTTTGTAACACTTAAACGATGATAGCGTTCCTTCATTTTTATATTTTTTAAAAGCTCTTTTTTTATTATTTATAGCCATTTTAATTTTGGACGTGAGCCACATTAGGTTTTATTTTTAGCCTTTTAAACTTATTACCCATGGGAATATACTTTGCAGTGAGTTTACATACAGTCACTTTGAAGAATTCCCATTTCTTTTCTATGCCCTTTGATGCCAATATTGCCTCCCAGTCTAAGTCTTGGAGAGCAGCCCTCATCCTTGGAAAATTTGCTCTCTTAAAGTTAAGTGTTTTTATCTTACCTGTATGTGTTTTTTGCTTACAGCTAACAATAAATGAAATCGTGTTATGGTCACTGCTACCCAGATGTTCTTTTATATGAATATTGGTAATAAGCTCTGCATGGTTTAAGATTACCAGGTCCAGCAGAGCTTCATTCCTAGTCGGGGCCCCAATAAATTGGACCATAAAATTGTCTTGTAATAGTTTTACAAATTTTTGCCCTTTAATTGTCCCAGCAGTGCCATTACTCCAGCCAATTTCCGGGCAGTTAAAATCCCCCATTATTATCACTGTCCCTGCCCTTGCAGCCCTTTCCATCTGTGCAAGGAGCTGAGTCTCCACCTCCTCATTAACACTGGGAGGTCTATAACAAACTCCAATGATAACCTTTGTAGTACATACACCCATGTACAGTTCCATCCATAATGCTTAAGACTCATCATGCTTTCCATCAACCAGGGGCGTTGCTAAGTCTACAAAAGATCTGTGGCTAGAGCCCATAGCAGTTAAGTAAAGAAAGTCATACGCTTGAGCGGGCATACACATGTATAAAATATACGTGTGTGTGTGTGCGCATGCGTATGTATATATATATATATATATATATATATATATATATATATATATATATATATATATATATATATATATATTACACCTCTCACATTTTTGTAAATATTGTATTATATCCTTTCACGTGACAACACTGACGAAATGACACTTTGCTACAATGTAAAGTAGTGAGTGTACAGCTTCTTTAACAGTGTAAATTTTCTGTCCCCTCAAAATATCTTAACACACAGCCATTAATGTCTAAACTGGTGGCAACAAAAGTGAGTACACTCCTAAGTGAAAATGTCCAAATTGGGCCCAATTAGCCATTTTCCCTCCCTGATGTCATGTGATGTGTTAGTGTTACAAGGTCTCAGGTGTGAATGGAGAGCAGGTGTGTTAAATTTGGCGTTATCACTCTTACTCTCTCATATTGGTCACTGGAAGTTCAACATGGCACCTCATGGCAAAGAACTCTCTGAGGATCTGAAAAAAAGAATTGTTGCTCTACATAAAGATGGCCTAGGCAATAAGAAGATTGCCAAGACCCTGAAACTGAGCTGCAGCACGGTGGCCAAGACCATACAGCGGTTTAACCGCACAGGTTCCACTCAGAACAGGCCTCGCCAAAGAATTGAGTGCACATGCTCAGCGTCATATCCAGAGGTTGTCTTTGGGAAATAGACATATGAGTGCTGCCAGCATTGCTGCAGAATTTGAAGGGGTGAGGGGTCAGGCTGCCAGTGCTCAGACCATACGCCACATCAAATTGGTCTGCATGGCTGTCGTCCCAGAAGGAAGCCTCTTCTAAAGATGATGCACAAGAAAGCCCGCAAACAGTTTGCTGAAGACAAGCAGACTAAGGGCATGGATTACTGGAACCATTTCCTGTGGTCTGATGAGTCCAATATAAACTTATTTGGTTCAGATGGTGTCAAGCGTGTCTGGCGTCAACCAGGTAAGGAGTACAAAGACAAGTGTGTCTTGCCTACAGTCATCCATGGTGGTGGGAGTGTCATGGGCTGGGGCTGCATGAGTGCTGCAAGCACTGGGGAGCTACAGTTCAATGAGGGAACCATGAATGCCAACGTGTACTGTGACATACTAATACAGAGAATGATCCTTCCCTTCGGAGACTGGGCCGCAGGGCAGTATACCAACATGATAACGAAACCAAACACACCTCCAAGTTGACCACTGCCTTGCTAAAGAAGCTCAGGATAAAGGTGATGGACTGGCCATGATGGACTGGCCAAGCATGTCTCCAGACCTAAACCCTATTGAGCATCTGTGGGGCATCCTCAAACGGAAGGTAGAGGAGCGCAAGGTCTCTAACATCCACCAGCTCCGTGATGTCATCATGGAGAAGTGGAAGAGGACTCCAGTGGCAACCTGTGAAGCTCTGGTGAACTCCATGCCCAAGAGGGTTAAGGCAGTGTTGGAAAATAATGGTTGTCACACAAAATATTGACACATTGGGCCCAATTTGGACACTTAGGGGTGTACTCACTTTTGTTGCCAGCTGTTTAGACATTAATAGCTGTGTAGTTAGTTTTTTCGAGGGGACAGCAAATTTACACAGTTATACAAGCTGTACACTCACTTTACATTGTAGAAAAGTGTAATTTCTTCAGTGTTGTCACATGAAAAGATATAATAAAATATTTACACAAATGTGAATGGTGTACTCACTTTTGTGAGATACTGTATATATATATATATATATATATATATATATAATTTATTTCAGGTACTTATATAGCACAGTCAATTTACGCAGCGCTTTACATATACATTGTAGATTCACATTAGTCCATCATATATATATATCAATAATATCAAACCATAGGATCCAGATCATGGAGGGCCACTGTTGTTCTGTGTTTTGGAAAGGGGCCTCTGGTGAGTGATCCCTCAGATGGTCGGGTGGACCACGGGCGCCGGAGAAGGTGGATGCACTGTCGGAAAAGTGAAGAAGATCACACCACTCCTTGTTGCATGCCGCTGGGTGCCGGAGAAGGAGGAGGTGGGTGGAGACTGGAGACAGCAGTGCAGCACTAGGCCTCACTTCTGGCCTCAGAGTCTGTGACATCACTGGTTGCTAGACGCTAGGCATGGGGTAGCCCTAGCAACCAGTTCTGACAATGTAGTATGGTGGCTGTGTCCTCTATTTCAATATGGGACACATGGGCACTTTAGCACACCGCTGCATCCGGTAAGAGACTTGGGGCTATTGGCCCCAGATTCGGGGCTATAGCCCCATAAGCCACCCCCTAGCGACGCCACTGCCATCAACTCGTTCTTGCCAAACCAATCTACTAACCTTCTATGAGGAGGTGAGTTGCCAGCTAAATAAAGGAAGGCCCGTAGACGTGGTGTATCTGGATTTTGCAAAAGCATTTGACACAATTCCCCATTAACGCTTACTGTACAAAATAAGGTCTGTTGGCATGGACCATAGAGTGAGTACATGGATTGAAAACTGGCTACAAGGACAAGTTCAGAGTGTGGTGATAAATGGGGAGTACTCTGAATGGTCAGGGGTGGGTAGTGGGGTCCTCCAGGGTTCTGTGCTGGGACCATTCCTGTTTAATTTGTTTATAAATGACCTGGAGGATGGCGTAAACAGTTCAATCTCTGTATCTGCAGATGATACTAAGCTAAGCAGGGCAATAACTTCTCCGTAACATGTGGAAACCTTGCAAAAAGATCTGAACAAATTAATGGGGTGGGCAACTACATGGCAAATGAGGTTCAATGTAGAAAAATATAAAATAATACATTTGGGTGGCAAAAATATGAATGCAATCTATACACTGGGGGGAGAACCTCTGGGGGAATCTAGGATGGAAAAGGACCTGGGGGTCCTAGTAGATGATAGGCTCAGCAATGGCATGCAATGCCAAGCTGCTGCTAACAAAGCAAACAGAATATTGGCATGCATTAAAAAGGGGATCAACTCCAGAGATAAAACGATAATTCTCCCGCTCTATAAGACTCTGGTCCGGCCGCACCTAGAGTATGCTGTCCAGTTCTGGGCACTAGTCCTCAGGAAGAATGTACTGGAATTGGAGCGAGTATAAAGAAGGGCAACAAAGCTAATAAAGGGTCTGGAGGATATTAGTTATGAGGAAAGGTTGCGAGCACTGAACGTATTCTCTCTGGAGAAGAGAAGCTTGAGAGGGGATATGATTTCAATATACAAATACTGTACTGGTGACCCCACAATAGCAATAAAACTTTTTTGCAGAAGAGAGTTTAACAACACTCGTGGCCACTCATTAAAATTAGAAAAAAAGAGGTTTAACCTTAAACTACGTAGAGGGTTCTTTACTGTAAGAGCGGCAAGGATGTGGAATTCCCTTCCACAGGCTGTGGTCTCAGCGGGGGGCATCGATAGTTTCAAGAAACTATTAGATAAGCACCTGAATGACCACAAAATACAGGGATATACAATGTAATACTGACACATAATCACACACATAGGTTGGACTTGATGGAATTGTGTCTTTTTTCAACCTCACCTACTATGTAACTATGTAACTAGGTCTTCTTTCACACTAGCTTTGAAATCACTTCTCACATAGAGACAGACACCACCACCCCTCCGTTTTACCCTCTGTTAAGTTTGAACATTTATGTTCATGCTTTGAAATAAAAGGCACTCACGATCCAGTAGCACTCTTTGCAAGTACGAGTTTACTATAATAATGATACATACGGATAAATACAGTGTACACTGGACCAACAGCTCAATAGGGTGTGGTCCCGATACAAATATAACTTCAGCTTTTATACAGAAATTGCAGAATGTTTGTTTATGTATGGCATGATCCCAAAGCACAAGTCATCCTTAACTAATTTTTTCTACATTACATATGGTCATCTTGACCTCTAGATTATATTGTCATACTTCATCAATCCTATAGCTACACAAGAGGGGTTGTCCAAACTGGACTTTTTATGATAATAGCTCTTTCCCAGAAAAGAGCCAATGTACAGCCAAACTAGTCCAGATATCACTTGGCAGCACATTACAATCCCTTTAACACAACAACATTGCAACATTGCTACATTGCTTAATACCTAAGAAGTTGAGAATATATTACTAAAGTTCAATATAAAGGGGAACTCTGCAGGAGTCTTTCAGAAGTTTTATAATTCTGGACTCCAGATATTCTGTATCTTAACACCTCTCTTTCCAAAAGAGAGCATAGCATATTAATAGCCCAGTCATGTGAAGAATGAGGCATAGATTCAGCAATATCAATTAGATCATAGTTCTCCTCATGCACCAGAGCTTCCAACTCACCTATTTTGCTTGGCAGACTTCTGGCATTGGTGAACACTTTAATTCATTGTCACATTTTGCAAACATATGTTGCATATTTTTTATTTTAGTACAAATAGTACTATTTCCAATGGTTGTTTGTAACATAGGAACCTTCATATCATCTGCCATAGCCCTCCCCCTATCTTTCCCTATTCCACGTACCAATAGGGGCTGGCCCCTGTCTGAACTGTCTGTCCCATTATAATCTAATTCACCCTCCCCCCACAATCCTAGTTTAAATATTCCTCCAGCCTTCCCAAAAACCTCTCCCCCAGCACAGTAAACCCCCCTCCATTTAGGTGCAAACCATCTTTAGCATATAGGTTGCACCCCAATGAAAGGTCAGCCCAGTGCTCTAAAAACCCAAATCCCTCCACCTTACACCATGTTTTAGCCGTGCATTCAGCTCTCTAATCACCCCCTGCCTTTCCTGTGTTGCGCATGGCACAGGCAATATTTCAGAGAATATCACCTTGGAGGTCTTTCCCTTCAACTTGCAGCCTAGTTCTTTAAATTGGTTCTTAAGTTCTTAAGGAGCCTCCACCTTCCATATATAGTCTGTCATTGGTTCCAACATGGACCAAGACAGCTGGGTCACGCCCAGCTCCTCCCAGTAATTTATCAACCCGGTCCCCTACTAGATGGGCTGCTCTCTCGCCTGTCAGGGGGAGCAGTGACATCTACGGTTGCCACCTCTGAACTTAAAATCCCCACATCTTCACTCAACTTGGCAAATCAGTTAGGGTGCTCAAACCCACAGCTGGCCTTCCTTTTCTGTGAGCCCCTACCACTCCCTCTAACTGTATTAACCCATCTTCCTACCTGATAATCCTGACTCAGTGCTGGACTGGGACAAAAATTTGTCCCTGGACTTCATCCAGACTGGCCCACTTTAATTTTGCAAGCTAGCACAAAAACAGTATATAAACTATATGCAATTTCGCAAAAAAACATAAGTAAAAACATTCCACTATTGGGCATAGGACAGGGCATAGTCACACCAGTGCCGATGAATGCAGCCTCACCAGTGCCCATTGATGCAGCCTGATCAGTGCCCATTAGTGCAGCCGCACCAGTGGCCATTAATGCAGCCTGATCAGTGCCCATCAGCGCAGCCACACCAGTGCCCATTAATGCAGCCTCACCAGTAGGGATAAGCTTCGAGTTCGAGTCGAACTCATGTTCGACTCGAACATTGGCTGTTCGCAAATTCGCCGAACAGCGAACAATTTGGGGTGTTCGCGGCAAATTCGAATGCCGCGGAACACACTTTAAAGGTCTATGGGAGAAATCAAAAGTGCTAATTTTAAAGGCTAATATGCAAGTTATTGTCATAAAAAGTGTTTGGGGACCCGGGTCCTGCCCCAGGGGACATGGATCAATGCAAAAAAAAGTTTTAAAAACAGCCGTTTTTTCAGGAGCAGTGATTTTAATAATGCTTAAAGTCAAACAATAAACGTGTAATATCCCTTTAAATTTCGTACCTGGGGGGTGTCTATAGTATGCCTGTAAAGGGGCGCATGTTTCCTGTGTTTAGAACAGTCTGACAGCAAAATGAAATTTTGAAGGAAAAAACTCATTTAAAACTACCCGCGGCTATTGCATTGCCGACAATACACATAGAAGTTCATTGATAAAAACGGCATGGAAATTCCCCAAAGGGGAACCCCGAACCAAAAAAAAAAAAAAAAAAATGACGTGGGAGTCCCCCTAAATTCCATACCAGGCCCTTCAGGTCTGGTATGGATATTAAGGGGAACGCCGGCCAAAATTTAAAAAAAAAAATGACGTGGGGTTCCCCCTAAATTCCATACCAGACCCTTCAGGTCTGGTATGGATTTTAAGGGGAACCCCGCGCCAAAAAAAAAAAAACGGCGTGGGGTCCCCCCAAAAATCCATACCAGACCCTTATCCGAGCACGCAACCTGGCAGGCCGCAGGAAAAGAGGGGGGGACGAGAGTGCGGCCCCCCCCTCCTGAACCGTACCAGGCCACATGCCCTCAACATTGGGAGGGTGCTTTGGGGTAGCCCCCCAAAACACCTTGTCCCCATGTTGATGAGGACAAGGGCCTCATCCCCACAACCCTGGCCGGTGGTTGTGGGGGTCTGCGGGCGGGGGGCTTATCGGAATCTGGAAGCCCCCTTTAACAAGGGGACCCCCAGATCCCGCCCCCCCCCCTGTGTGAAATGGTAAGGGGGTACTTACCCCTACCATTTCACTAAAAAACTGTCAAAAATGTTAAAAATGACAAGAGACAGTTTTTGACAATTCCTTTATTTAAATGCTTCTTCTTTCTTCTATCTTCCTTCATCTTCTGGTTCTTCTGGTTCTTCTGGCTCTTCTGGTTCTTCCTCCGGCGTTCTCGTCCGCGGTGTCTTCTATCTTCTTCTCCTCGGGCCGCTCCGCACCCATGGCATGGGGGGGAGGCTCCCGCTCTTCTCTTCTTCTTTTCTTCTCTTCTTCTCTTCTTCTCTTCTTCATTTTCTTCTCCGGGCCGCTCCGCAACCCATGCTGGCATGGAGGGGGGCTCCTGCTGTGTGACGGCGCTCCTCGTCTGACAGTTCTTAAATAACGGGGGCGGGGCCACCCAGTGACCCCGCCCCCCTCTGACGCACGGGACATGCCGGGACTTCCCTGTGGCATTCCCCGTGACGTCACAGGGAAGTCCCGTCAAGTCCCCGTGCGTCAGAGGGGGGCGGGGTCACCAGGTGGCCCCGCCCCCCGTTATTTAAGAACCGTCAGACGAGGAGCGCCGTCACACAGCGGGAGCCTCCCTCCATGCCAGCATGGATTGCGGAGCGGCCCGGAGAAGAAAATGGAAGAAAATGAAGAAGAGAAGAAGAGAAGAAGAGAAGAGCGGGAGCCTCCCCCCCATGCCATGGGTGCGGAGCGGCCCGAGGAGAAGAAGATAGAAGACGCAGTGGAGGAGATGCTGGACGAGAACGCCGGAGGAAGAACCAGAAGAGCCAGAAGAACCAGAAGATGAAGGAAGATGAAGGAAGATAGAAGAAAGAAGAAGCATTTAAATAAAGGAATTGTCAAAAACTGTCTCTTGTCATTTTTAACAGTTTTTTAGTGAAATGGTAGGGGTAAGTACCCCCTTACCATTTCACACAGGGGGGGGGGCCGGGATCTGGGGGTCCCCTTGTTAAAGGGGGCTTCCAGATTCCGATAAGCCCCCCGCCCGCAGACCCCCACAACCACCGGCCAGGGTTGTGGGGATGAGGCCCTTGTCCTCATCAACATGGGGACAAGGTGTTTTGGGGGGCTACCCCAAAGCACCCTCCCAATGTTGAGGGCATGTGGCCTGGTACGGTTCAGGAGGGGGGGCGCACTCTCGTCCCCCCCTCTTTTCCTGCGGCCTGCCAGGTTGCGTGCTCGGATAAGGGTCTGGTATGGATTTTTGGGGGGACCCCACGCCGTTTTTTTTTTTTTTTTGGCGCGGGGGAACCCCACGTCATTTTTTTTTTAAATTTTGGCTGGGGTTCCCCTTAATATCCATACCAGACCTGAAAGGTAGTTTTAAATCAGTTTTTCCCTTCAAAATGTCATTTTGCTGTCAGACTGTTCTAAACACAGGAAACATGCGCCCCTTTACAGGCATACTATAGACACCCCCCAGGTACGAAATTTAAAGGGATATTACACTTTTATTGTTTGACTTTAAGCATTATTAAAATCACTGCTCCTGAAAAAACTGCCGTTTTTAAAACTTTTTTTTGCATTGATCCATGTCCCCTGGGGCAGGACCCAGGTCCCCAAACACTTTTTATGACAATAACTTGCATATTAGCCTTTAAAATTAGCACTTTTGATTATTCATGTTCGTGTCCCATAGACTTTAATGGTGTTCGCGTGTTCGAACAAACTTTTTTCCTGTTCGCATGTTCTGATGCGAACCGAACAGGGGGGTGTTCGGCTCATCCCTACTCACCAGTGCCCATTAATGCAGCTGGATCAGTGCCCATCAATGCAGGCTGATCAGTGCCCATCAACGCAGCCACACCAGTGCCCATTAATGCAGCCACACCAGTGCCCATTAATGCAGCCTGATCAGTGCCCATCAGTGCAGCCTCGCAGGTGGTTCCTCTGGAGCCGGGAGCCCGGAACCAGCTGTGCACTGCTGGTACATCTGGTCCTCCCCTTTTCTCCTGGGCACCACAGAGCTGGGCAACTGGGGCTGGAGGAAACTGGGGGGGGGCGAGGTGAGTGGGCAAGGACTCCCAAATCCTGTCTACCAATCAGCTAATCTCCCGACTCCTACTGTGTAGCTGTTTAGAAAGAAAAACTTCTCTGGGTCTCCCCTGTGTTCAGTGGGGGCTCACTTTCACTTTCGACTTTAGGCGGATTAATCCGCAGCAACGCTCCCAGTCGGCTCCAGTGTATTGATATAGCACCGGCCGGCCTTCAACTGTGTAGTGCGCTACTGCAGATTAATCCGCCCAAAGCCCAAAATGTTAAAATAGTCTGCTTTCTGTCCCCCGGCCCCCACTGAACACAGGGGCGATACGGAGAAGTCTTTTTTCTAAACAGCTGCATAGTGGGAGATTAGCTTATTGGTGAACAGGGTTTGGGAGTCCCCGCCCATTCTACCTCCGCTGTCACTGAAACCGGCCCACTGAGCCATCAGCCCACCTGGAAACTCCCGGTAGTCCTGATGGCCAGAACATGCCTGTCCTGACTTACCCCTCCACCCTCCCCATTAACCCCACTAGCCACCTGCTCAGTGAGCAGAGGACCCCTTTCAAGGTTGTCAGTTCTACCCAGTGTTGCAATTTGCTCCTCCAGATCTCCAATGCGAGCTTCAAGAAAGGGCAACCTTCTCACATCTTTTGCAGCGATTTCCATCCTGGAGTTGTTGCTCCATTGTTGTATACATGTGGTACACTGTCCACTGCTCAAAACCTTCAATCTTGCTAACACCCATTTAACAAGGTACAATAATATTACTAACAGGAAATTTCAGATGTTACTTACAGGTTTGATGACACCTGTTATAACTTCCTGTTTTCAACTGAGAAAGTTATATAGGACCTCAAGCACCTGTGACCAATTAAAAACTGCCCTTAATTAGAAGATTGAAGGAATTGAGAATCTGTGGCAAGACTTGAAAACTGTTGTTCAGCCCTGGTTCACACTGGTGCGACTTGACATGCAATTTGACATGTCAAATCGCATGTCAAATTGTCGGAAATTGCCAGCAATGGCCCAGTCCTGATCGGTGCAACACCGCATTTGCGGCGCCGCACTGATTTCTAAAAAAGTGGTTTCTTTACTACTTTTTGCGATTTCACGTTGCGATTTCCATTGACATCGGTGCAAAAACCCACACAGATGTCTGTGAAATCACCACTGAAATCGGGACTGACTTACGGGAGTGAAATCGTGCGGGTTCAGCTGAACTTCGCACAGCTTCATTCCCACAGCTCAGTGTGAAGCTGGGCTTACAGACGCTCTCCATCCAATCTGACAGAGCTTGAGCTATTTTGCAAAGAAGAATGGGCGAAAATTTCACTCTCTAAATGGGCAAAGCTGGTAGAGACATACCCAAAAAAGACTTGTAGCTCTAATTGCAGTGAAATGCTGGTTCTACAAAGTATTGAATCAGGAGGGCTGAATACAAATGCACGCCACACTTTTCACATATTTATTTGTAAAAAATGTGGAAAACCATTTATCATTTTCCTTCCACTTCACAAATATGTGCCGCTTTGTGCTGTTCTATCACATAAAATCCCAATAAAATACATTTACGTTTTTGTTTGTAACTGTCAGGAACCATGAAACAGACGGAGACAGAAAATGCAGAAAAAAAAATCAGACCTTTTAATAAAATGGTAAAAATGGTACAACTGTTAAACATAGTCAAAACATAGCCAGGGTTCAGTAGCCAAATCAGAGCAAGCCAGGAAATCGTGGAGCCAGAGATCAGCGTAGTCAGAGGCAGCAGACAGGATCAGGAACCAGAAGGGATCTCAGCCAGGCAAATCTTCAACAGGAACACAGCAGAGAGTCTCTAGATATGTTTGCCTAAGACAAAGGCGATTGATGAAATGAACCAGGAAGTTTAAATAGCCAGGAGGGGCTGGCTGTGGCTGGCTGTGGGCTTGACTGATGAGCAGGAGATGATCAACAGGTGAGCCACTGTGGAACAATGAGTTCTAGCAATTAACCGACAGCAGAGCAACCGGAGCATAGAGAAGGAAGGGAGCTGAGAGCCCTTCATATGCCCTTCATATACATATACACTATATCACCAAAAGTATTGGGATGCCTGCCTTTACACGCACATAAACTTTAAGGCTGGGTTCACACCATCGCCACATGCGGCTCCCAGCAGGGGTCCGGTGCATCCTGGTTAACTGTTTCAGCCCGAATTTTTGGCTGAATTCGGAGTTGAAACGGATCAAAAGACGCACAGGGCGCCTGTGCAAATTTGCACCGGAGCCGCAGCAGAGATATGTAAACCAGCTCCAGAGAGAACCGGTCAAAATCTCCTGCTATTGCGAATTGGATGTGGTGAACTCGCATCCAATTCACAATGGTGTGAACCCAGCCTCATGGTATCCTAGTCTTACTCCAATATTGAATATCCAATATAGGGTTCAATATTGAGTTGGCCCACCCTTTGTAGCTATAACAGTTTTAACTCTTCTGGGAAGGCTATGGGAATGTTTGACCATTCTTCCACAAACATATTTGTGATGTCAGGCACTGATGTGGACGATAAGGCCTGGCTTGCAGTCTCTATTCTTTTTTTTATTTATTTAAATTCTAGTTTCCTTCTTTTTATTGTTTTTCATATTGCAAAAGTTAAAAGCATACAGCATCATAAATTGACATATAGTATTACAAGTTGCAAAAACATTATTATCATACTATATCCCTTCCCCCTCCCTCCAACCCAACCTAGTCCCACCCCCCTACCACACATCGCTCAAACATTATCTATGCCTGTCATCATTACAATTATCTAACTCTATAACCAAAGAGAAAGAGAAAAACCTCACCATTGACAGATGGAAGATATATAAGAGACCGTATAATAGGGAGAAAAAAAAAGAAAAGGCGGAGGCGCTCATACCCGCCATCCCATTTTCTGCAGCCAAGGTCTCCACATTATCTCAAACTTTCTGAGATTGTCCTGTCTAATATACAGCAGTCTCTCACTCCAAACCATGGAATTGATAGTTTCAATCCAACTCTCCACCGTCGGGGGAGTCTGAGCCTGCCATTTCTGTGCAATTAATTTTCTCGCTTGGAACAAACATCTCAACACTACTTCGGTAGTACCGGGCAAGACTCTATCTTCCTCCAAACACCCCAATAAACATAATTTGGCTTCAGGTACTAGTGAGCTCCTAAAAGTTTTATTCATCCTAGTAATTATCCCCCCCAGTATCTAAAGAGCTTTGGACACTTCCATACCATATGAATAAGGTCTCCTGACGCCTTACATCTGGGGCACTCATTTTGTTTCCAACCAAGTTTAAACATTTTTTGGGGGGTATAGTAAACTCTTTGGATTAGAAACAAATGAGAAAGCTTCTGCAAAGAGGAGATCGAGACCAGGACTCCTTGTTCTAAAATCTTATCCCATTGTGCCATAGTTATTGTCCCTATGTCTCTCTCCCACCCCTCTTTACTCTTAAGAGGACCCACTCCGCTTATAATTCTCTCCCCCAGACTAGTATACATCTTGGAAATTAAACTTTGGTAGAGGCTGAATTGGTAATTTTCAGGAGTACAGGGATCTGAGTCCACTCTATAATTTGGGACCTGAACTGTGCTTGAATGGCATGTCTAATCTGCAGGTGTTGATAAAATGTCTTGTTTGATATGTTAAATTCCCGCCTTGGATCTAAAAAAGGCTTCATAAGTTTGCCCTCATATAACTGAATAAGGCGGCTAATACCTTGCCTTTCCCATTCCCAAGGTCTCTCTATACCCCTTAATTTAGCACGGTTTTTGTTATGCCATAGAGGGGTATATTCTGTTAGCCCATTGTACCCCATTAATGCCTTCGTTGCTTGCCACACTTTATGGACTAATTTTATCGTCGGGACTCTATAAGTAAAGGAATCTGCCTCTCGTGCCTCCACTAGTGTATTATGTGGGACCCCCTTTATCATCATTCTATTATTAGGATTCCCGCCACCTATGGTTCCACATCCCACTAGGTGTTGCAGCTGAGATAAAAAAATATAGTCTCGGGTGTGGAATCGCCATTCCACCATCTTTAATCGGTATATGCAATGTTTGCAGGCTAATCCTAGATTGGCCCTTTTTCCAAATTAATTCCCTAAAGAGAGATTCTATTTTCTTAAACCACTTTTGACCTATCCAGGTCGGAGAATTATGAAGTGTATACAATATCTGCGGTAGCCATATCATTTTTATTAGATTACAGCGCCCTGCAACAGATAGGGGGGGATGACACCCTTTTGTTTTCATTTCAGTAACAATGGGGCTATTATTATTAGCATACTGGTTTATATCACTAGTAATCTAAACACCCAGGTATTTCAACTTGGTCACTACTTTCAGGTCGGAAATTCCCGGTGATATCTGGATGCCGAGTGGGTCGATCGGTAACAAAGCCGACTTATCCCAGTTGATGACTAGACCAGAGAGGCTCCCGAACTCACCCACCATTTGTATCACTGGGTTTAGTGAGGCTTCAATGTCCCTAAGAAAGAACAGGACGTCATCTGCAAACAGTGCTATCCTGTCCTCTTCCCGCTGGTGCTGGAACCCCTGTATGTCTGGCCTTGATCTAGTCATGATTGCTAGGGGTTCCATTGCAAGGGCGAACAATAGGGGAGACAGCCCTGTCTCATCCCTCTCTCCAACTGGAACATTTCCGAGTATTCCTTGTTAATTTTAATTTTTGCTCTTGGTTCATTATATAGTATCTTCACCCAGCTAATGAAGGAGGGACCAAACCCAAATTGGATTAGCACTGTCCATAGGTAGTCCCATTCTAGACTATCAAAAGCCTTGGTGGCATCCAAGGCCAAAATGGCCTTAGGGCCTTAATGCTTGTTGATCTATTGGAAATAAAACCCGACTGGTTCGGATGTATCAACCCTTGAATATATCTATTTAAACGGGTTGCTAAAACTTTCACCAAGATTTTAACGTCAGTGCATAGTAATGAAATTGGGTGATAGGAGGAGATATCCAGGTGGTCTTTCCCTTCCTTGTGTATTACGATAATAGTGGCTTCTGACATTGAGGTAGGAAGTCTCCCATTAGCTAGTGCCCATATTAATGTTTCCAGCAATTCTGGGAGAAGTACCTCTCCATATCTTTTATATATTTCCACCGGAAGCCCACCTGGCCCAGCTATATTTGTCTGGACATTCCAGCTACTGCCTGTTTTAATTCCTCCAAAGTCACTGGTGCCTCCAAATCTATTCTATCCTGTTCTCACAAGGATGGATTGATATTCCCTGGAGAAAATCATCCGTTATTTCACTCCCTTTGCCCCTGTTAGATTTATACAAAGACTTGTAATAATTACTAAATACCTGCATTATCTCTATCCCGTCGGTAATGATGTCCCCGCTTGGAGTCCTAATCGCTGAGACGGAAGAGGGGGGAGTGTTCGATTTAATCAGGAGGGACAGCATACGGCCTACCCTTCCCAAAATGGCACTGCCTCTGAAATATATGCCTGTTCTCCGTCCTTCTGGTAATAGCCATTTTGTACACTTGTTGTTTATCTAACCATTCCCTCTGCCTATCTAGGGTTGGATCTTCGACATATAACGCTTCTCTGCCAGTGTCACCTCTTTCCTAATATCCCCTTCCCACTCTCTGGATTTCCTCTTGGTTCTTGCCACCTGTTGGATCAGGAGGCCTCTGAGATAGGCCTTCAAGGAGTCCCAAACCACATCCTGCAATGCTGAACCTGTGTTTATTTGTACATATTCCTTTAGACTAGACACCACCTCTCCAGAATTGCCAATCAATTCCAGCCAGCAGGTTCTTATTTTTCACGCTCTAAGAAGGGTCTTACCCCCAGCATTTATTGTCAGCACAAGCGGAGAGTGATTTGAGACTCCTCTCAGGCCATACTCTATACTACTTATTGTTGATATTGCCTCCCCATTACCCAGGGCCAAATCGATTCTAGAGAGGGTGAGATAAGAACTTCAGAAGCATGAGAACTGTCTTTCTTGCGGATAGCGCATTCGCCATATGTCACTCAATCCCATTTCCACTAGGAATCGGGATAGCCGACTCTCACCTGCTGTATTGGACCTATGCCCCGACGGGAATCTATCTAGACTCCGGTCGAGTACTTCGTTAAAATCACCCAACGCCATTATCGGTGTTCCTGCTTTATCCAGCACAAACTCCAATGACTTACGTAGAATCTCTAGCTTGAATTGGGGGGGGGAATATAAATGTTTGCCAACACAAATAATTTATTTTCAATCGAACAATCAATAGGAAGGAATAGACCGAATGGTATTGGGCTTGAAACTTCCGACTGCACAATTGTATCGCCGTGTTATTAGTCAAATGCGTCTCCTGCAGGCAAAGTAGTCCTGGCCTCCTCCCCTCTAATGCCGATAGAACAGTGGCTCTCCTAATTGGATCCCCTAGGCCCCGGACATTCCATGAGATTATACCGACTCTTTTCTTGCATGGTAAAATAAATAAAAATAACTCAACACTAGAAAGCAACACAAAATTAAGTGAACAAGTGATCAACCTAGCAGTCGCACTCCCTACTCTTGAACTCGAGTGATTTTTCCAATCTGTGTATTTCTCCCTCTCTCCATACCCTTCCCCTCTCTCAATTTGTATCTTGCAAAATGCTAATATTAGTGATGTGTGTTTCTTAACCCTCACCCTACCCCCTACCCCCCACCCAGGCCCAGACCCACTCTTACCCTCTCCCACCCCATACCCACCCCCCCCCCCTGCCCATCAGGGCCTACCCTAAGGGCTTCACCTATGACCTTGACATAGCACTCCCATCTTATCCTCCACATATTCCGACCCCGTGACTTTAATATAAAGCTTAACCATGGGAGTCCCTTACACTCACTTACTCCCCTAATTGCAAACATACACCCAAAAAAGTGTCTCCCCTCCTCCACTCCCTCCAAACCAAACAGACAGACTAATTTCCATTGTATAGTAGTGATGTTACAATGATGAGCAAAATAGTGAAATCAATGTTTTAAAAAGAGAAATAGTGAGAAAAGGGAAGGAGGGAGGGAGAGAGAGGGGCCCACGAACCCGACAAGGCTTGACAACCTCAGCCAGATCCCCCCCCTCAAAAAAAAAAAAAATAGTTCCATGCTCAATGTCCTCTACAGATCCTTCTTATTTGCTTCCAGCCACTGCTCCGCCAAAGAAGCCAAAGAACAAAGTTCCACCCAATGCTGTCACCCGCAAGCGAACTGGGTACAGTAAAGCATATGCTAGCTTATATTTCTGCAAAGTTCGCTTAATAGGTATAAATTCCGCCCTGCGCTTCTGGAGCTCCGGAGAGAAATCTGGGTACAGCGAGACCCTAACCCCATTGTACATAATGACCCCCATCTCTCTGGCCTTGCGTAATAGGATCACCTTGTCATTGCAATTTACAAGTTTCAGGAGCAGTGGCCTAATATATTCGCCCGACTGACGGGCCCTGAGGGGGACTCGGTGGGCTCTTTCAATTGCGAATAATGCTGTAAAAGTAGTGGCCCCAAAAGTCTCCCTAAACCACCCCTCAAGGAAAGCTATGAGATCAGGACCCTCGCTCCTCTCTGGTAGGCCTATCATTCGCTCGTTATTTCTACGATTTCTATTTTCCATTTCATCAAGTTTAATAGCCTGTGCAGTCATTTGTTCCTGTAGTCTCTTGATTTCTTGCTTTATTGGGAATAGGTTATCCTCAACTGTACTCAGTCTCTCTTCTAAGGCAGTAGTCCTCTCTACAGTATTACCCAGTACCTGGCTCATTGAGAGTAATTAATCTTTAATGCTTTTTAGCTGACTGTTGAGGCTAATATTTGAGTCTTTGCAGGCGTTAACAAGAGAGAGAACATCCCTCAAGTCGGCTCCTCGCCCTCAAAAATAGTACTGGTCATACTGACCGCCCCAGCTGCCACAGATTTAGTTGATACTGTTGCTGTTTTTCCACCCCCTATCCCCTTGGTACTCGCGATTTTATTGCTGGATGGGGTGGTAGGGTTTGAAGATGTCTGGCCATGCCCTTGACTCCTTTTATCTAGTGCAGGACCCACCAGAGTTTTGGCTTGCGCCATTTTCTGCTGCTGACCCTCCTTAACGGGAGACGGGGAGACTGTATGGGCAAAACGTTCCAATTTGGTTGCGGCGGCTGCTGCTGCCGCTGCCGCTGCTGCCGCTGCCGCTACTGCCTGGTTCCCCTTCTCCTTCTCTTTTGTGGAGCGAGTCATTTGCGTCCCTTCCTGGGGTGGCTGCTCATCAGCTGGTCATTTTTTTAAATATGCCACAAGGCTTCAGCAACAATTCAGTGGTTAAACTGACCAAAAAAAAAAAAAAGAATTGATGCAGAGTTGATGCAGGCTATTGTGCCTGCTATGATGCAGGCTATTGTGCGGGCTATTAGTGCAAAGAGGGGGGGTTTGAATCTCCAAGGGGGGGCTACCTGCTCCCCCTGCAGTGCACTCACCGCTTGTAACTCTCTCCCCTCTCTCGCCGTAGCGTCCATGTCCTCCGAACAGCTGATCAGACCAGTGGCGTCCCAGCAAATCCCGCATGATCTCGCAGGATTACGGCGGGGTCACGAGCAGCTCCGCTCTCCACTCGGCAAAGGCTCCGGGGCGACTGCAGCATGTCATCGCAGAACATCAAAGTCGTTTTTAAAGTCGCATCAAATCGCAACATACATCGCATTGTAAAGTCGCAGTGTAAATCGCGCGACTTTGGGGAAGCAATAGTGGAAACATAGCCTTAATGTGCTCCAAACAGAGCAATGTCAGGCTAATCTATTGGTACTTCTGTAGAATAAGTACAACTGTCAGTTATGACAGGTTAATGGCAGTATATAACAGTTTGCAAACTTTGGAACATGGAGGCATAGAAGGTAAATGATGTTTATAAATAAACATATTTGTCGACAAATTCCTTAAACATTACAAAACAGAAATATTTTTGGATGGCAGTCCATTTAAATAATGACTATGAATATTTTAAACAGTTCTTCCCTGCAATTTTCACAAACTAAAAGCAATTTTCTGTTCCAGAGTTTTTGCCCTCCATTCTATAGTTCAAAAGTTGGCAAAACTTGACATTTACAGAAAATAAATCGTTTTGTAGCAAAAGAACTTGCTCCAGACTGAGTTAATTTGGAGGAGACATGCTTTTTTTACATAATCCATGAAGGAATTGCAAGAAAACAACATTGACAGGAGCCGTGCCTAGAAACTGAGGATTGTTCTAATTATTTCAAGAATACTGCCTTAATTACAAGGAGTTGTGATATGTTGAAAATGTTACTTAACCACTTCAATACAGTGCACTTACACCCCCTTCCTGCGCAGACCAATTTTCAGCTTTCAGCGCTCTCACACTTTGAATGACAATTACTCAGTCATGCAACACTGCACCCATATGAAATTTGCGCCTTTTTTCACACAAATAGAGCTTTTTTTTTGGTGGTATTTAATCACTAGTGGTTTTTTATTTTTTTGTGCTATAAATAAAAAGTCCATAAATTGTGAAAAAAATGTCTGTTTCTGTCATAAAATTTTGCAAATTAGTAATTTTTCTTCATAAATTTTGTCCAAAATTTATACTGCTACATATCTTTGGTAAAAATAACCCAAATTAGTGTAAATTATTTGGTCTTTGTTTAAAGTTATAGAGTCTACAAACTATGGTGCCAATAACTGAAATTTGATCAGGTTTGATCACACCTGATGTACTGACTGATCTCATTTCTTGAGACACTAACAAGTCAGGAAAGTACAAATACCCCCTAAATGACCCCTTTTTAGAAAGTAGACATTCCAAGGTAAGTAAGTAGCATGGTGAATTTTTTTAAGTTGTAATTTTTTCCCACAATTCTTTGCAAAATGAAGATTTTTTATTTTTTTTTTACAAAATTGTCATTATACAGGTTATTTCTCCCGCAGAGCATATGCATACAACAAATTACACCCCAAAATATATTTTGCTACTCCTCCTGAGTATGGCAATACCACATGTGTGAGACTTTTACACAGCCTGGCCACATACAAAGGCCCAACATTGAAGTAGCATCTACGGCGTTCTACGAGCATAAATGACACATCTCATTTCTCAACCACCTATTACACTTTTGAAGGCCCTGGAGCACCAGGACAATGGAATTGCCCCCAAAATGACCCCATTTTGGAAAGCAAACACCCCAATGTATAATCTATGAGACATAATGAGTCTTTTGAACGGTTCATTTTTTTCCAGATGTTTTTGGAAAATGTGGAGAGAAAAATTAAAACGCATTTTTTTTTTTACACAAAGTTGTCCATTTATCAGATATTTCCAACACATAGCATGTACATAGCAAAGATGACACCCCAAAATACATTCTGCTACTCCTCCTGAGTATGGCGATACCACACGTGTGAGACTTTTACACAGCCTGGCCACATACAGAGGCCCAACATCCAAGTAGAACCATCAGGCGTTCTAGGAGCATAAATGACATATATAATTTCCTGGCAACCTATCATTTTTGAAAGCCCTTGATATTTCTAACACATAGCATGTACATACCAAGAATTACAATCCAAAATAAATTCTATTGCAGAAAGGGTAAAAAAAAAGCATTACCTGTGCTTTTAGTAGTATCCACAGAGGAGAGCACTGGTCCAGGCAGCAGGCAGGGATATGCTTAGCGACAGCAATAGTAATTATCCAGGCAGCAGGCAGGAATATTGCCTATAGTCAGCACAAGGATATTGTCAGCACAGCACAGTCCATAGAAATTGTCCAGGCAGAGACAGCCAGCACAGCCATAATATTGGTCCTTGTACACTGTTACCTGCAGACACTCATTATTGTACCGCTCTCCAGCCCTTCATAAACATGCCTCTTGCTACAGCTATTTATTTGCATAGTCCAGGTAAGGGTGTGGTTTGTTCATGCGGCAGGCAGAGGCATGGTGGCAGTAAGTCAGCAGCAGGCTGAGGGCTGCAATCAGGTAAGACCTGTCCACAGGGGCACAGGGGTAGAGGCTTCGACCCACCCAAATCTCTATGAAGCCTCCAGACTCCAGACCCTAATCCGGAAATTCTGAAACTCGGAGAAAACAATTCTGGAGCCCCTCACATATGTGACACCCCTGTGTACTACAGTAGCAGGGCAACAGATCAGTCCAAGCTGTAGGCAAAAGCATAGTCCATAAAACAAGCCAGGGTCAGTTCACGTGCAAGCAGTCCAAGCAGTAGGCAGTAGCGTAGTTAATTAAACAGGCCAGGGTCAGTTCACATGGAAGCAGTCCAAACGGTGGGCAGAGGCATAGTCAAAAAACAGGCCAGGGTCAGTTCACGTGGAAGGCAGTGGCATGGTTATTTGGGGAAACATGGAAAATGGTCAGCGCAGATGATGAAAATGGGGAAATGGTTAAAAAAATGGGCTAACATTTTAGGGATGTATGATAAAGTTAGAAGCATTCACCAATGCAAAGGCCAGGTTGGGAGGGACACTGGGGACAATTGTAGCTGGTATCTTTTCGAAAGCCTCTTTTGGTGCACATGCAACATTTTTTTTGCCGTCTTCGGCCTGCTTCAGATGGTGGAATGCTGAAGGGGAAATGACGCTCATAAGGTTGACAAACAGCCTCAGAGTGAAGGTCTTCTGGGGGGGGGGGGGGGTGGTCTTTGGTGATAGATGAGGGTTGTGACAACTTCTTCTATGAATTTTAGGAAGGGGGCGGGGCTTTGCATGGATTTGGTGTAGACTACGTAGGAATTATAAATGGCCAAATGGATGAGATAAATTGCTACTTTCTTATACCAGAATCGGGACCTCCTTATTGACAAATAGGGCTGAATCATTTGATCATTGAAATCCACCCCCCCCCCCATGTAGAGATTATAATCTTGGACACATGTTGGCTTTTCAATGGGACCTCGTCTTCTTTGAACCTCAATTGTAGTGTTGTCATAGATGGTGGACATCATGTGCACGTCCCTTTTATCCTTCCATCTCAAGGCCAGCACTTCGTTGCATCTCAATGATGCTCTTTCCTCCCTTCGCAGCTTTTTGTTCGCTAGAGATTGTGGGAAGCCCTTCCTATTTTTTCTGGAGGTTCCACAGGCCAGGGTTTTTGCGATGTATAAGTGTTTGAAAAGGGGCAGGCTGGTGTAGAAGTTGTCAAGGTATATGTGATATCCTTTGTTCAGAAGTGGGTATGTCAGGTCCCATACATTCTTTCCAGTTGTGCCCATGTTGGCCGGGCATTCAGGGGGCTGGAGCTGGGAATCTCTTCCTTCATATATGCGGAACGCATACAGATATCCCGTGGCTCTCTCACATAGCTTGTATAATTTTACTCCGTATCTGGCCCTTTTGCTTGGAATATATTGCTTTATTCCTAGCAGGCCTGAAAAGGGTACCAGGGACTCATCGACACATATATTCTGATCGGGGACATAGAGTTCTGCACATTGTTGGGAAAAGAAATTTATCAGTGGGTGAACTTGTCTTAATTTGGATGATTGTGGGGAGGGCACTGGGTGTTGTCGCTGAAGTGAAGAAAGCGTATTATCATCTTGTATCGGGACCTGGAAATTACAGCAGAATAAATGGGCATGCTGTGGATGGGGTTGGTGGACCAATAGGCATGTCCTTCATTTTTTTTTGCAATTTCCATGTTTATGGTGAGGCCCATAAACAATTTGAACGCCTCCAAATTCAGATCTCTCCACTCAAACGGACTGCCATATGATGATTGGGGGTTGTTGGCAATATACTGCTGGGCATATAAATTTGTCTGGTCCACAATAAATTGCAGCAAAGTGTCTGGCAAAAACAGATGAAAGCAATCAATCTCTGAGAAATTTTGGGTGTTGGTCTGCACACCTGGCTGTGCTGTGGCAGCACTGGTACTGGGTCTGGGCATTTGTTCCTGGGGCCTATCGCCGGCGGTAGCGCTGGTACTGAGCATTTGTTCCTGGGGCCTAACACTGGCGGCAGCGCTGGTACTGGGCCTGGGAATTTGTTCTTGGTGCCTATTGCTGGCGGCAGCGCTGGTACTGGGCCTGGGAATATAATCCTGGTTTCCAGAGTGCCCTTTTAGGAGGGATCCATTCTTCCTTCAAATTATTTGCCGATTCACTATTCAGTTCAAATGCCGAATTTGATTCGGAATCAGAATTGGAATCTGATGAGAACTCCCCGTTGTTCTCATCGGTCATGGAGAGGATCTGGAACGCCTCCTCACTGTTGTATACTCTTTTGGACATGACGCTGATGGCTGTGTGACCGGTGGCAGGTGACGGTCACTGATGGGCTGTGCAATGGGTGGCAGGTGATGTTCACTGATAGGTGATGACGGTGTGACAGGCGATGGTCACAGCGTGACAGGCCACGGACAGTGACAGATGATGATCACTGACGGGTGATAGTCACAGACGGGTGACAGGCCACGGTCACTGATGGGTGATGGGTGCACCTCTGATGGTCACTGATGGGTGATGGGTGACAGGGCACGTTCACTGATGGGTGACGTGTGATGGATGACAGGCTACGGTCACTGATGGGTGACGGTGCACCGCTGACGGTCACTGATGGGTTACGGGTGATGGCCAACGGTCACTGATGGGTGACGGGTAATGGCTGATGGTCACTGATGGGTGACGGGTGATGGCTGGTGGTCACTGATGGGTGACAGGTGATGTGTGACGGGTGATGGCTGATGGTCACTGATGGGTGACGGGTGATGGCTGATGGTCACTGATGGGTGACGGGTGATGGCTGACGGTCACTGATGGGTGACGGGTGATGGCTGATGGTCACTGATGTGACAGGTGCACTTTATGGAGTGACTGTTATGTGACAGATGACAATCGGGGGGGGGGCGATGGGACAAGTGTGGTGTTTGTGCAGACACTACAGAACACAGATCGGTAACTCACTGCTCCTGGCTCTTCTCTCCTCACACTGGAAACGGTGTGTGAGGAGAGAAGAGCTGGTAACAGCTAGTTACCGCTCTGTGTTTACATTTAGTGATTGGCTGTGAAAGGATCACAGCCCATCACGTGGGTAAACAGCCGGCCAATGGCTGTTTACCAGCATCGGTGACGAGCAGTGTTCCCGGGAACAGACATGCATGCCCAGTGCACTCGCGATCACGCGCATGCGCCATGCACATTGGGGTGGAACCATTTGTGATCAGCCGTGACTTCATCACGGCCGATCACGTGGTAAACAGCCATGTCCAATGGTTGTTCACCCCCCTCGGAAGCGATCGGTGTCTCCGTGACATGCCGCCACTGAAGGAACAGGGATGCGCATGCACGATCGCACGCATTCCCTGTTTAAATATGAGGCTGTCATATGACGCCCTCCTGCAACGAGAGCCGCGCCACCTGGCCGTCATATGACAGCAGGCGGTCGGCAAGCAGTTAAAGTGGTTGTAAAAGCTAAAGTTTTTTTTTTTTACCTTTATGCATTCCATTGGCTCCTGCTGCTGTTAATCACAGCCAGTGAGGAGGGAGTGGGGCGCGGGGCCAAGCCAGGCAAAGCTGAGTCTTATGGACACACAGAGACGGCTCAGGAGT
Organism: Lithobates septentrionalis; assembly: GCA_037952835.1. NCBI lineage: Eukaryota > Metazoa > Chordata > Amphibia > Anura > Ranidae > Lithobates > Lithobates septentrionalis. The sequence goes on along the minus strand of JBBDGP010001501.1, from coordinate 1,441,322 downwards.
GAGCATGCACAAGTGCCCCGCAAGCAGCTTGCTATGGGGACACTCGGCAAGCGGGGGGCAGGAGTGTCAGCAGGGAACGAAGAAGAGGAGGATCGGGGCTGCACTGTCCAAAACCATTCCACAGAGCAGGTAAGTATAACATGGGTTTCTTTGCAAAAAAAACACAAGAGCCTTTAATATCACTTTAATGCTGTGCAAAGAATGAATGCCACTTTGAAACATCTCAAAATGTTAAATATGTTCTGTGAACAAGGCAAAGCACCTTGTCACAATGTTGATAAGGATGAGGGTCTCTTCCCCACAACCCTGGCCCAATGGTGCTGGGGTCTGTGGACCAGGGGAATGGCAATATCGGAATCTGGAAGCCCCCTTAAACAATAGTTGTGAATGGGTATGGGGTACTCATTCACAAAACAGTAAATGAAAACACACACAGTTTTTAACAAGTCCTTTATTACAGAAAAAACGCTTGTTTACAACGATCGGCGTGTCCCTATGGACATCGGGACCACTGGATGATTGGCTGGTCCCTGGCGGCGCGCGTGTGGACCCAGACCCAGAAGAGCGAAGTCACATAGAGAGGTCACCCTGGTGCAGTAAATGTATGTGGGGCGGTCCAGAAGTGGTTAAAGAGAGTACGTGAGTACAAGCCAGCCATACACCCTAAGGAAGGAAAGAACAGTGAAGTGAAATACCTCACGTGTCTGGGACTGGGGTTAGCTTAAAGGGGTTGTAAACCCTCAAGGTTTTTCAAATCCAGTGACATGTGAGCCGGAGGTGGGGCTGAGTCCTGCTGTCTGTGTCAATGGACGCAGAAGCAGGACTCGGGAGCGTGCACGCACGAGTGCCCCCATGGAATGCGGCTCTCCGTGGGGGCACTCGAGAAGAGGAGGAGCCAGGAGAGCTGCTGAGGGACCCCAGAAAAGCAGGATCGGGGCCACTCTGTGCGAAACCCTTGCACACAGGGGGTAAGTATGACATTAATGGTATAAAATTATACCAGTGCAAAAAAATTGTTAAACTATAAAGAGCTGCTGAACACTCAAGGCAAATTTACAAAAAAATCCCAGGCAATAATAGTACAAAGAATAGTGCAGCGCTAAATATCACAATGAATACATCTCCTCATCCAATAAATCAATACATGAAAGATATAGTTATTGGAAAGGAAAAATCATAAAAAGTTTATATAGAAATCAGGATTCCAAAAAGTGTCAATGTGCATTAATGAAGACTGAAAATCGGTGCTAGAAGTGTGACCTCCACCATAAAACATTCTTTGCCGCTCACCTCAATGATAGGATCCCTGAGTCAAAAAAGTGTCAAAAACATGAGAACACCTTTAAAGTCTATGGGACACGAACATAAAAAAATCAAAATTGCTCATTTTAAAGGCTTATAGGCATGTTATTGCCATAAAAAGTGTTTGGGGACACGGGGTACTGCCCCAGGGGACATGTATCAATGCAAAAAAAAGGTTTTAAAAACAACCATTTTTTCAGGAGCAGTGATTTTAAGAATGCTTTAAAGTGAAACAATAAAAATGAATTATTCCTTTAACCCCTTGCCGACCGGCTCACGCCGATATACCTCGGCAGAAGGGCACGTGAAGGCACCTGTACGTTGCCCTTTAAGATGCGGCCGCCGCGAGCCCCGTGAGTGTGATTGCGGGTCCCGCAGACTCGATGTCCGCTGGGATACCCGCGATCGTCTCAGAGGAAGAATGGGGAAATGCTGATGTAAACAAGCATTTCCCCGTTCTGCCTAGTGACACTGACACTGATCACAGCGCTCTGTGATCGGGAGCGGTGATCAGTGTTGTGTTACACATAGCCCAGCCCCCCCACAGTTAGAATCACTTCCTAGGACACACTTAACCCCTGCAGCGCCCCCTAGCGGTTAACCAGTTCACTGCCAGTCACATTTACACAGTAATCAGTGCATTTTTAATCGCACTGATCGCTGTATAAATGTGAATGGTACCAAAATAGCGCCAAGAGTGTCCGATCTGTCCGTCATAATGTCGCAGTCAGGATAAAAATCACAGATCGCCACCGTTACTAATAAAAATTAAATGAATAATAAAAATGCCATAATGCCATAAAACTATCCCCTATTTTTTAGACACTATAACTTTTGCGCAAACCAATCAATATATGCTTATTGCGATTTTTTTTACCAAAAATTTGTAGAAGAATGCGTATCGGCCTAAACTGAGGGAAAAAAATGTTTTGTTAAATATTTTTTGGGGATATTTATTATAGCGAAAAGTAAAAAATATTGTGTTTTTTTCAAAATCGTCACTTTTTTTTTGTTTATAGCGCAAAAAATTAAAACCGCATAGGTGATTAAATACCACCAAAAGAAAGCTCTATTTGTGGGGAAAAAAGGACGTCAATTTTGTTTGGGAGCCACGTCGAACGACCGCACAATTGTCAGTTTAAGCGATGCAATGCCGAATCGCAAAAAATGCTCTGGTCTTTGGGCAGCGAAATGGTCCAGGGCTGAAGTGGTTAACTATCATACCTAGGGGGTCCTCTTAGTCTGCCTGTAAAGTTCTGCATCTTTCCAATTACATTTCTAGAGAAAAAAATTTCATCTAAAATTGCTCGCGGCTGTAATGTATTGTCGGCTCCCGGTAATATAGATGAAAAACCATTAAAAAAAATAGCGTGCGGTCTCCCCCAGTCCATACCAGGCCCTTCAGGTCTGGTATGGATATTAAGGGGAACTCCATGCCAATTTTTTTCTAAAAAATGGCGTGGGGGTCCCCCCCCAAAATCCATACCAGGCCCTTCAGGTCTGGTATAGATCTTAAGGGGAACCCCGCGCCAAAAATAAAAAAAAATGGCATGGGGGTCCCCCCAAAACCCATACCAGACCCTTATCCGGACATGCAACCTGGCAGGCCAGGATAGGGGGGACGAGCGAGCAACCCCCTCCTGAACCGGACCAGGCCACATGCCCTCAACATGGGGAGGGTACTTTGGGATCTCCCCAAATCACCTTGTCCCCATGTTGATGGGGAAAAGGGCCTTATCCCCACAACCTTTGCCCGGTGGTTGCAGGGGTCTGCGGGCAGGGGGCTTATCGGAATCTGGAACCCCCCTTTAACAAGTGGGGCCCTCAGATCCTGCCTCCCTATGTGAATGGGTATGGGGTACATTGTACCCCTACTAATCCACCAAAAAAGTGGTCCCCCCCAAAGCACCTTGTCCCCATGTTGATGGGGAAAACAGCCTCATCCCCACAACCTTTACCCAATGGTTGTGGGGGTCTGAGGGCGGGGGGCTTATCGGAATCTGGAAGCCCCCTTTAACAAGGGGGGCCCCAGATCCCTCCCCCCTATGTGAATGTACCCCTACTCATTCACCAAAAAAGCATCAAAAAAGTAAAAATGACAGGAGACAGTTTTGGACAATTCCTTTATTAAAATTTTTTTTAAAAAGAGTCCCGCGATGTCCATCCATCTTCAATCACGGCACCCAGACCTGAAAAAGAGAAAAAAACAAAAGCTCCGCCTCGATGGGAGGAGTCCCATAGACTGCTGTCTCTTGGCTGTGACAGCTGTTATATAGGCAAGGACGGGGTCACCCGGTGATGTAAATGGGTAACCCCACCCCCTCTGACGTCACCTGGTTACATCACCGGATGGCCCCGCCCTTGCCTATATAACAGCTGTCACAGCCAAGAAACAGTAGTCGGCAGTATCCCTCCCATCGAGTTTTTTTTCTTTCTATTTTTTGGGTCCGTTGGCGCCGTCATTGAAGATCGATGGACATCGTGGGACACTTTTTTTAAAAAAAATTTAACAAAGGAATTGTCCAAAACTGTCTCCTGTCATTTTTACTTTTTTGGTGAATGGGTAGGGGTACAATAAACCCCATACCCATTCACATGGGGGGGGAAGGGATCTGGGGGCCCACTTGTAAAAGGGGCCTTCCAGATTCCAATAAGCCCCTGCCGCCCGCAGACCCCACAACCGTTCGGCAAGGGTTGTGGGGATAAGGCCCTTGTCCCCATCAACATGGGGACAAGGTGCTTTGGGAGGACCCCAAATCACCCTCCCCATGTCGAGGGCATGTGGCCTGGTATGGTTCAGGAGGGGGGGGGCGCTCGCTCGTCCCCCCTATCCTGGCCTGCCAGGTTGCATGCTCGGATAAGGGTCTGGTATGGATTTTGGGGGGGACCCCATGCCATTTTTTTTTAAATTTAGCGCAGGGTTCCCTTTAAAATCCATACTAGACCTAAAGGGCCTGGTATGAATTTTGGGGGGACCCCCACACCATTTTTTTAAACATTTTGGTGCGGGGTTCCCCTTAACTACTTCAATACACTGTGTTATTGATGTATATACTACACTGCTTGCACTGACTGAATATAGAGTCTACACTGAATATCTAGTCTACACTAAATGCGGAGTATATATTGTAATATCGGGGAACATTAGCTCTCGTGGCAGATGCGTTTGTCAGCGATTCAAGCCAGTCACAAACTATATTTAAGGGCATGGTAGCCCATTTTTATTAAAAAGGCAAATAAAAGTCCGTAACATAAAGGTTTCTCACGCAGGGGTTCTTCTCCAGCATATAAACACAACAGAAAATGCTAGCCCACCTGGCTCTCTTTAGCAGTACCTCTGCCCTTTAGCCTGGTCACACAGACCACAGGATTCTTCAATGTGGATGGCTTCACTTTAGCGCCCACAGCTCCGCTCTGGCCTTAGTTCTCAGGCCGTTGCACTGCCTTTTGCAGTCACACGTTCTGGCTGCCTCCTGCAGCCCCTCTGACTCCTGGAGACGTCCTGTCTCTCTGGGTGTGGAGCAGTCTCCAACTGGGAGCCATGAGGTCCTCCCATACCCTCATTATAAGTGCTGTGCTCACCTGAGCACACACCCTGCTGGTAATCTACAAAGTCTGGACACAGGGTTGGAGATCCCGTCCCACCCAAGACACTATGGAATCTCCAAACTACAGAGCCCCATGACCGAATACCAAAACCTGGAGAAAGCTGCGAAAGCAGTTTTCTCCAGTCCACATTTATGCTCTGTAGCCTGCACCAAGCAAATGTGCATACCCTGTGTCCCCCAAACTATCAATTTTACCTTGACAGCATTTCCTACTGTCACAATATATATACTAGACTGTATATATATATATATATATATTAAATACACTGCCTGCACGCCACTAACGAAACTGCTTGCCTAATCTAGCTCAATCTATCTCCGTCCACACACTATACACGGCAGCTATGTAAGCAGCCTTATATAGTGTGGGGCGTGGACTTAGTCCCCCTGAGCCACGACCTTTGACCAATTATGGCTCTCGCAGCAGAGCGCGCTGTGATTGGCCAAAGAACGCAGGTCAGGTGCATGCTTTGGCCAATCATCAGATGTCAATGCACTGCGATCTCGCAGTGCATTATGGGGTGTTCCGCGGTGCTCGAATTTGCCGCGAACGCATATGTTCAGTTAATTTGCATGCAAATGAACACCCGATGTTCAAGTCGAACTTACGTTCGTCTCGAACTGTGGGCTCATGCCTACTCTTCAGAGTGCAAAGAACATGGATCACCACATCAGCTCATATACAGGGGATCGCAGCATAAGATCATCAGTGTCCCAATATCCCGATATATGCAAATAAAACAGGAAATATCTAGTGCTCTCTACTGGCATGTATTTTATATGATAATCACACTTACATACAAGGCAATTCCATTAAGTGCCAGCAAAAAAGCATTCTGCCACATAAAACCACACGGAGTCAGCTGTGGAATTGATATCACCTGCAGCCGTCTCTTCATGCTGACTCCATGTGACAGAACGATTTTTTGTGCACTGCACTATTCTTTGTACTTAGGGATGGGCTGAACACCCCCTGGTTTGGTTCGCATCTGTTAGGACCTGAACTATGAACCTGGGACCTCCGCTGTGACTTGCTGAGCCAACTGGAATGCTGGACAGTTCCTTAGACAATTCCTTGAATGATCTCATCTTGAAGCTTGTTTGCCTTGAACCTTGAACTCTTTGCTCCTCTCATGAACTTCATCCTTTAAACCATGTCTCTGCACTTCCTGGTCGCCAGAATATTGTGCCTTTACCAGTCAATATCTCGCTCTTGTCTCTCTTGCTGCCAACTGTATCTTCGCTACCGACATTTGGCTTGTTCCTCGACTATGCTTCTGCTGTATCCCAACCTGCAACTATTCGTTATTGACATTTGGCTTGTTTCTCGACTATGCTTCTGCTTGACCCCTACCTGCTATATCTGCTACTAGACCCTGGCTTGCTAACCTCCTGGTGGGGCTATCCTGGGGACTGCGACCTGGTACTAACACACAGCAAAGCCCATCTCCACCATCAGGAGCTCTGGTGAATACCGATTAGTGCTTAAACCCCGTACCTCAGGTGAACCCACATCATCAGTCAGGGTGACCTGTGTGAATATCTGCTCCGCTGCTATAGCTACTGGCCTCCAAGCCTGACTCCAGACCGTTACAGAATATTCTGGCCCAAAGCATGGAGGACGTTGTAGCAGCTGCTGTGGTATCTCTCAGAATGCAAATCTCTGAGTTGCAGACATTTTGTGTTAACTACCAGAAAAAATTTGATGAGTTACAAATTCAAGTGAAAGTGCTACAACAGGAAATCCTTGATTTGCATAGACAATTGGGGGACTTTCATGCCCGAGATACTGCTGCCGTATATACTAACGCACGAATGCCCCTACCACTCAAGTTTAACGGAGACCGTCGCCATTTTAGAGGGTTCCTTAACCACTTCAGCACCGGAAGGATTTACCCCCTTCCTGATCAGAGCACTTTTTACAATTTGGCACTGCTTCGCTTTAACTGCTAATTGCGCGGTCATGCAATGCTGTACTCAAACGAAATTTGCATCCTTTTATTCCCACAAATAGAGCTTTCTTTTGATGGTATTTGATCACCTCTACGGTTTTTATTTTTTGCGCTAAAAATGGAAAAAGACCGAAAATTTGGAAAAAAATTATATTTTCTACTTTTTGTTATAAAAAAAATCCAATAAACTCAATTTTAGTCATACATTTAGGCCAAAATGTATTCGGCCACATGTCTTTGGTAAAAAAAATGTCAATAAGCGTATATTTATTGGTTTGTGCAAAAGTTATAGTAGCGTCTACAAACTAGGGTACATTTTCTGGAATTTACACAGCTTTTAGTTTATGACTGCCTATGTCCCTTCTTGAGGTGCTAAAATGGCAGGGCAGTACAACCCCCCCCCCCCCCCAAATGACCCCATTTTGGAAAGTAGACACCCCAAGGAAATTGCTGAGAGGCATGTTGAGCCCATTGAATATTAATTTTTTTCGTCCCAAGTGATTGAATGACAAAAAAAAAAAAAAGTACAAAAAGTTGTCACTAAATGATATATTGCTCACACAGGCCATGGGCATATGTGGAATTGCACCCCAAAATACATTTAGCTGCTTCTCCTGAGTATGGGGATACCACATGTGTGGGACTTTTTGTGAGCCTAACCGCGTACGGGGCACCGAAAACCAAGCACCGCCTTCAGGATTCCTAAGGGCGTAAATTTTTGATTTCACTCCTCCCTACCTATCACAGTTTTGAAGGCCATAAAATGCCAAGATGGCTCAAAACCCCCCAAATGACCCCATTTTGGAAAGTAGACACCCCAAGCTATTTGCTGAGAGGCATGTTGAGTCCATGTGAAAGAAAGGTGTAGAAATTGCGCCAACTCCTAAATGTGAAAAAAGCAGCCAACACAGCAATATGACCGTTGCAAATGAGAATTAAAAATAAAAAAGTGTGGCGCTAGTGAAAAGTGAGGCTCCTGTTGCTAAACAGGTAAATATAGTTATTTGAGGAGGAATGAAAAACACTTTCAGTGTAAATAGGTGAAGTGAAGAAAAGTTGTTTTGTGAAACATCCAAAACAATTATAAAGGGAAAGTAAAAACTTATATGTGTAGAGAAATAGGGTACTCAGTGATAACCTATAGGTTGAATAGGAAACAATTCTGCATATGAAACCTTATTCCAAAGGAAAAACAAAGCAAGTACATATCAATGCAAGGTATCTCGATGGACTGAGTATGTTGTTTAACAAAACTGAAATACAATAGAAATGGGAGCCAAGGGGAAGGACATCGGGAATCCCTGAGGGAGGGCAAACATAAATGGGAACTCAAAAGTCTCTCAAATGACAAGATGGGGCAGTCCCACTCAGTCCCACAGACCACAGGGTGCAAACCGTCTTCTCAAGAGGTAGGTAAAGGTTGTTAGGAGGGGTCCTGATAACTACGCTGAATCTCGACTCATGTGGATGATTCCAACCAGGAGAAGGGAAAAAGCAAAAGGATGCCCTTACCAGATCAGGTGGACTCACAGGCCGTGGCGGTGAGTCAAACGAGCATGTACCGTCAGACGGTGTGGAGTGAAGATTTGTGGGAAGGCTTGTGGAACATCTTGTCAGCAGTCCTCAATTGAAGAACCAACTTGGAGTCTGGGGTCCCCAGGGTACGGTTTCGATCGCCGAATGACCGTTTCCTCAGAGGTCCGTCAAATGTGCAAATAAGCAAGAAAAAGAAAAAAAAGGAAAAAACTTCCACATAGTGTGAATCCGTGATTTGTAAAAAAGCATAAGAGCACTTTATTTGAGGAGTGTACTCCCAAAAAAATATTTTTACAAGCGGGGGGCAGTAAAAACTAGGCTCAATATAAAAACCGGCATAGAGAAGTATAAAAATAGCGCAGTGGGTAGTGGTGGGGTATAATCATATGAACCCGACGCGTTTCGCCTCCAAAGGCTTCTGCTGGGGTATGAATAAGCCCCCCACATAACTGCGCTTTATATAGTAAACCATAAATGAAGTGTAACAGCTGATCGGCGCTGTTACACGGGACGACTTCCGGGTTCGGCAGTGTCATCCGTGACACAACGGTCACATGATGTTAAGTGGCCAATCATATCCAAGGGAGATGGTCATGAACCAAGCCTCACTCCTGATCCCCAATGAACAGAGCGACAATCCCATTCATCTCAACAGTCATGTGATCGTCACATGATGTGGTAATGACGATGGGACGCTCTGAGGCTGCGTGTCAGAGGAAGCAGGAAGCAGAGGCCCAACAGATTAAAGCGTGGAACGCAAGCACAGCGGCGATCCACGCTGATAATGTCTAATTCTAGTATAATGGTGCAGTCCCGAACCCGGAAGTCCTCCCAACACATCACCAAATACAGAAGCAGACATAATGGAAAATACATGTATATACACTAAAAATGGAAGATACGTGAAAGATACATATATATATGCTAAAAGTTCTTGGTGTATAAACTTACGATATACATAGGCAATATATATAATATTTCTTATAATAAAAATAATAAAAACAAGGGGCTAAAAAAAGGCATGAAACCTATAAAGATATATGGAAACATCCAACAAAGGTTTATGAAGGGATCTATAGAGGAAGTGACATATATGTTTAATACTAAATGCACATGTGATTCAGTTAGATTGGAATATTACTAAATGTGATTCAGTTAGGTTGGAATATTACTACGTGGAGTCAGGAATTAAAAAAATTTCAGGAACACAGTGTTCTATACATAAATGGTAAATATTAAGAATATCCATTCTACTGTGCAAAGGTGGGTGCTCGTAAAGAACTCTACAAAAACATTTTTTTGGGTACATAGCATGGGAAAGAAAATTTATTGCTCACAATGAGGGGACAACAATCCAGCAACACTCATAAAACTAAACGATCTAGGGAAGTGTTATGTAGTCCCTCTATATATATTGTCAGAGGGAGGGAGGGGGGGGGGGGAGGAGGGGGTATCAACGCCTAGGACTGATTTATGAAGGCGTTGATATCCCACTCAACGTTGAGTCCATGTGGCACATAGCATTTCATGAGATGTATCCAAAAAGTCTCGAGTTTGGAAACACCCCTTGTATTTGGTTCCCCCCTCCAATGTGGAACGAATTTGTCAATAATTTGAAACTTCGTTCCAGATGGATTTTGGTTGTGATGGTGTAAGTAGTGTTTAGGAACACTATGATTGGTGCGTCCTTTTAATATGGCTGTGATATGTTCGTTCACTCGTATAGAGAAATTGCGTATAGTTCGTCCTATATATTGCTTACCGCAAGGGCAAGTAATAAGGTAAACTATATACTTTGTGGTGCATGTCGCGAATTGTTTCATCTTAAATTCTCTCCCAGTGGTGGACGACATGAAGGTTTCAATTTTGCGAGATTTGCATACATTGAGTTTACATACTGTACATTTCCTACAGGGGTAAAAGCCCTTAAGGTCATGGAAAAAAGATGGCGTCTTCGGAGGATTAACCACCCCTGGTGCAATTCTGCCACCTACTGATGGTTCCCCTTTATAAATCACTCCAGCCTGATCGGGAAGTAATGGGCCTAATATTCGGTCATTCTTTAAAATTTTCCAATGTCTGGAGATGATACTCCTTATCTGCCTATGTTGAATAGAATAATTGATGAGGAAGGCCCATCTATGTTTGGCATCCAAAGGTTTTTTTGGTTGTTCCACTAATAGTGATGAGCGATCAATGTGTGCTATTTTCTGTATCTCCTGGTCGATTAATTCTCCATCGTAACCCTTTTCTTGGAATCTAGACTTAATGGTTTCCGCCTGTCTATAATAGTCCGGCAGGAGGGAACAATTGCGTCTGATTCTCATCAGTTGGCTTCGAGGTACTGATTTCAGCCATGCTGTATGGTGACAGCTGTCGGTAGGGATGTACCCGTTCCGGTCAGTGGCCTTGAAAAAGGTTTTCGTCTCCAATTGGCCGTTGACAGCTGTGATTTCCAAATCAAGGAAGTGTATTACAGACGAGCTGGCTTCATACGATAAGTGGATGCCCACCTCATTCTCATTTAAGGTTGACATGAACTGGTTGAGGGAATCCATGGAATCTCTCCATAGGAGGAGGATGTCGTCGATGTACCTAGCCCAAAGGGCCAGTTGCGAAGGTCTCAAAACTCCGACGACATCCTCCTCCCACTTGGCCATAAAGATGTTAGCCAGACTGGGGGCAAATTTTGCCCCCATGGCTACCCCCTTCGTCTGTAAATAATAGTGGTTGTCATACCAAAAATAATTTGACTTGGTAGCAAAATGTAATAAGTCCACAATAAACCTTTTTTGGGTCATGGGGATGTTTTTTTCTCTTGATAGGAAAAGTTCGACCGCCCCTATACCTAGTTCATGGGGAATAATAGTGTATAGGGAAGTAACGTCTGCGGTTACTAATATGAGATCATTGGTGTAAGTAACCTGTTGCAATTTGTTGATGGTATCTCGGGTATCTTTCAAAAAAGATGGTATTGTTTTTACTATAGGTTGCAAGTAGTGGTCAATGTACTTCCCTATGCGAGAGGTTACGGAGTTGATTCCGCTGATAATTGGACGACCAGGAGGTTGGGTGACATTTTTGTGTACCTTAGGCAGGTAGTACATTATAGGGATGCGTGGAGCTACCGGGACCAGGAAATGTTTTTCTTTTTTGTCTAGTATGCCAAGCTGGAAGCCAGTGTCGATCAGGTCTACAAGTCTTCTTTTAAAGCTTGTAGTGGGATTAGATCTGAGGGGCAAATAGGTTTCTGTATCACTTAGGATTCTTGTCATCTCTGCTTGGTAGTCTTTACTGTCAAGAACGACAATGCCTCCGCCCTTGTCCGCCGGGCGGATGACAAGGTCTTTGCGTTCGCAGAGAGACCTTAGACCCATTTTAATATTGGGATCGGAGTAATATTTCTTCTTTGGGAGTCCCTCCAGATCCTCCAATACTAGATCACGGAACACCTTAATAGATGGAGCTATAGGTGCTGGGGGGTTGAAGAGGGATGGGTTAGCTAACCCTGAGTGAACTGAGTGAGAATTGGTGAGGAGGTGTGAAGGCCTACTTGGATTGGACGCAATGTATCTTTGCACATTGAGTTTGCGCACAAACTTATGCACATCTATAAATGTGGAGAATTTACTTAAGGTTTTAGGGGGGGCAAATTTCAATCCCTTGTTTAAAATGTTAAGCTCTGCTGGGAAGAAGTCAGCTTTGCTTAGATTGAAAATGCCATTGTCCTTTAAACACTTTTTCTCTTTACTGGTACGCCTCCCCCCTCGGGTACCGCGTTTTGTTCTGGGTTTCGTGTGGGGTATTCCTGTTCTCTGTGAAAACCCCCCGGGTACAAAGGCTGTGGTTTGGCCTGGTTGAATCCATGAAATATTTTATATTTTGACACAAGTTGCGGGAAAATTACAAACTTTTTTTTTTGCACAAAGTTGTCACTAAATTATATATTGCTCAAACATGCCATAGGCATATGTGGAATTACACCCCAAAATACATTCTGCTGCTTCTCCTGAGTACGGGGATACCACATGTGTGGGACTTTTTGGGAGCCTAGCCGCGTACGGGGTCCCGAAAACCAAGCACCACCTTCAGGATTCCTAAGGGCGTAAATTTTTGATTTCACTCCTCACTACCTATCACAGTTTTGAAGGCCATAAAATGCCAAGTTGGCACAAAACCCCCCCAAATGACCCCATTTTGGAAAGTAGACACCCCAAGCTATTTGCTGAGAGGCATGTTGTGGGAATATTACAAACTTTTTTTTTTTTTTGCACAAAGTTGTCACTAAATGATATATTGCTCAAACATGCCATGGGCATATGTGAAATTACACCCCAAAATACATTCTGCTGCTTCTCCTGAGTATGGGGATACCACATGTGTGGGACTTTTTGGGAGACTAGCCACATACGGGGCCCCGAAACCAAGCACCGCCTTCAGGATTTTTAAGGGCGTAAATTTTTGATTTCACTCCTCACTACCTATCACAGTTTTGAAGGCCATAAAATGCCAAGATGGCACAAACCCCCCTCCCCAAATGACCCTATTTTGGAAAGTAGACACCCCAAGCTATTTGCTGAGAGGCATGTTGAGTCCATGGAATATTTTATATTTTGACACAAGTTGCGGGAAAATTACAAACTTTTTTTTTTTTTGCACAAAGTTGTCACTAAATGATATATTGCTCAAATATGCCATGGGCATATGTAGAATTACACCCCAAAATACATTCTGCTGCTTCTCCTGAGTACGGGGATACCACATGTGTGGAACTTTTTGGGAGCCTAGCCGCGTACGGGACCCTGAAAACCAAGCACCGCCTTCAGGCTTTCTAGGGGGGTAAATTTTTGATTTCACTCTTCACTGCCTATCACAGTTTCGGAGGCCATGGAATGCCCAGGTGGCACAACCCCCCCCCCATGACCCTATTTTGGAAAGTAGACACCCCAAGCTTTTTGCTGAGAGGTATAGTGAGTATTTTGCAGACCTCACTTTTTGTCACAAAGTTTTGAAAATTGAAAAATGAAAAAAAAAAATGTTTTTTCTTGTCTTTCTTAATATTCAAAAACAAATAAGAGCTGCAAAATACTCACCATGCCTCTCAGCAAATAGCTTGGGGTGTCCACTTTCCAAAATGGGGTCATTTGGGGGGGGGTTGTGCTATCTTGGCATTTTATGGCCTTCGAAACTGTGATAGGTAGTGAGGAGTGAATCAAAAATTTACGCCCTTAGAAATCCCGAAGGCTGTGATTGGTTTTCGGGGCCCCGTATGCAGCTAGGCTCCCAAAAAGTCCAACACATGTGGTATCCCTGTACTCAGGAGAAGCAGCAGGCACTTGGCGACAGGGAGAAGTCTGCAGGGCCTCAAGTTCTCAACAGGCATCTCCCCCCAGGCTCTGGGGATCATTATCCCAGAGACCTGTTCTGCCATCATCCAGGTCCTGCAGAAGGAGTATATTAAGGTAAGATTTTTATCCTTTAATATCACATTTTATTGTATTTAATGTTTGATAATATATTGTATTTCTTTCCTCATTCCCTAATTACCATGATTGGAATATGCTGTGAATGTCCCCTTTGTCCTCACGCATGCTGTTTTTTTATGTACTTATTTTTTTTGTCCTTCATACATATTTGCCTTCACTTACCTCCCCAGTATGGTCTCCTGGCCCTATATTCACCTCATGTAGTCACTTAACAATGTATTTTATCAGCTCCATAGTAGTGCTTTACCCCAAACACCCCCAAAATGTTTGTAAATGTGATTTGTGCTTTAAATTCAGGCAGAGTGCCAGAGGCTTTTTTTGGGGGTCCCCAAATCATTTGGATTCTTCCCTCCCCCAACTGCTAAGTCAGCTGATAGCAATTCTCTATCTATCCTCAATCATCTATCTGCTGACTTTGCCAAACCCATACACACTATACACATCTCTTTTGTGGTCAGATTTATGGATGAATTCCCCAAAGCATGTAGTGCAAGGGCCTGCCTGTATACTTTCAAATGGTACTGTTAAAAGTTTTTGTATACTATTATTATCTTCATAGGTAATAGCAGAATGTCCAAATGTGCTCAAATGTGTACAATGTGTATTTATATCTTTGTATTATGACACTTCTTACCTGTCCAATGGGCTGCCAATAGTGTAACTAAGGAGGGGCTGGCCAAAGTAATACCCATTATTTAGGCATTCATCTCTCAATGAAGTGGAGAGGGTTACCTGTCCAAGAGTTCCCCCCCCTATAATGTTAGAAATGGCCCATGAGGGTGGGGGGGTGGGAGAGGGGGAATCTGATAGGTGTACCTTATACTTTGGTTTTAAAAAACTCCCTCAAATAAATGCTATCTTGATGTTGGCCAAGACTGTTTGTGTCTAATCAGCTTTTCCTGTGCAAAATGACAAATTTTTTTTTTCTTGTTTGATCCACAGTTTCCTTCCATGCCACAGGAATGGCAGACTGTGGCCTCCCACTTTGCCCAGCGGTGGGACTTTCCTAACTGCGGAGGGGCAATTGATGGGAAACACGTCCACATCGTCCCACCACCCAACTCAGGGTCATACTATTTCAACTATAAGGGGTTCAATAGTATTGTGATGTTGGCGGTGGTGTCGGCTACTTACGAGTTCCTGTATGTGGACGTGGGGAAGAATGGCCGGATGTCCGATGGTGGAGTCTTTGCCCAGACGGAGTTTTACAGGCGTCTCCAGAATGGCAGCTTGGACTTGCCACCTCCAGAAGACAATGTGGAAGGACTCCCAAATAGTCTTCGTTGCAGATGAAGCGTTTGCGCTGGGGGGCCATCTTATGCGGCCATTCCCGATGAGGACCCTCACCCTGGACCAGAGGGTTTTTAATTACTGGCTTGCCAGAGCCAGAAGAGTGGTGGAGAACACGTTTGGAATCATGGCCAGCCGGTTCCGCCTATTTCTTACACCCATACACATGGCGGAGTACAAACTGAATCATATCATCCTGGCGTGCTGTGTTCTACGCAACTTTTTTACGGCAACATTCTGCCAACTATGCTGGCTCAGTTGGGCCTGAGGCTGGAATTCAAAATGTACCAACCCTGATGGCGCTTGAAAGTGGCCGTCGTGGCTTGCTCCCCCTGAGTGCCCATGACGTCCGTCTAAGATACCTTGAATACTTTGCGGGTAGGGGGGCTATCAATATGCCAGACAATGTCTGAAACCTTTTCAAATAAAAAAAAATATTTACCTACTAAAATCTTTGGTGACATTTACTGCTTGAGTCCTGAAAATGGCGTGATTGTGTAACATTACAAAGCATTGTTGGGTGTTATTTACTAAAGGCAAAGACACTTTGCACTACAAGTGCACTTGAAACTGCACTTGTAGTGCAAAGTGGATTTGCCAATAGGAAATAACCCCCATTGTCACTGAAAACACCAATTAGAGCACAACAAAAGTGTTGGAGCGTTGAAACAATAATCCACACATTCTTGATTAACAATCTTTTTAATACGAGCACAATCACATGTGCATTTAGAAAAGGCTTTTAAAACAAACCAACATGTTTGTTGTATAACAATTTTTGGGGTCACATTAGAAAAAGTAGAAATGTCCATTTAAGATAAAACAGGCATGTTTAAAATCAACAAGAAAGACACAAATCTTGAACTTACAAATTTCACATTTGGTAGAACTTGAAGGCAATATCAGACATGAGTATTTACAAATTGTGTTTGATATTGCGTTCAGATGGGGTGAAGTCACCACTAGAAAAGCCAAATTTTGAAGATGCACACTAATTGCCTAATGTCAACATGTGCTAGCTGCCATCATCGGGGATCAAGGGACGTATTTTTGGGGTGCAACCCCTTCCTCACAGCTACTTTATTATTGAGGAAGGGGTTGCACCCCCAAAACGCGTCCATTGATCTCCAAAGTTGGCAGATAGCAGATGTTGACACGCTGTGTGCCTCTTCAAAATGTGGCTTTTCGCAAATATGTCAAAAAATGCTAAAAATTTTTAGCTCACAAAAAGTGCAAAAAAAAAAAAATGGATTTTGAGTGGTTTTAAACTCTCCCTAAAACATCAGTGATGTTCTTCATTCTTTTTTGAACATCATTGATGTTTTTAAGGATGTTTTCCAAGTCCCTATTACACCCCATGATCTCCCCGATCAGGATCTGTGCACTTTCCGAGGTAAAATGCCCTGGATCCACAACATCACGATCACCTAAAAAGATAGAAACAAAAACACACCATGTATTATAAATATGCCGGCATCCATCTCTTACCTGAGCCTGTGGTCGCAGACACTCACCTTTTGTGGTGCCAATTTCCACCACGTCTTCCTCCTCCTGCTCTGCTTGGCTTGGGTGGATTTCCCCTTGTTCCAGAGGTGGGGGGTCTGTGGTCTCCTCGGATGAGGGGTGTCCTCCGAGTCTTTTATCCCCCATGTAAAAAAAAAATAAGTATACTTAGCACACAGATATTTGATGGCAGAAATAGGAATATGAAACATTGCTTGGAAGTGGGGTACAATTGTCTGTTTTGGCAGAGTTCCAAGATGTAGACTTTTTAGTGTCCTTTGTCAAACTTGAATACTTACCTGTTTTGTACAAGCTTTACATATGGAGACATCCCTATAGTATACACTGGAGCACATGTGTGGGCCCCCTAAAAAAGGGTGTTCATGTGTCCCACACTAGTGCTCCAGCGTTCAGATGTGAAAACTGCTACTGAGTGTCCTCTCCTTACACAGAATCTAGTTTGCATTTCATTCTAGTTACAAACCCATCTACACAACCAAATTATTTGCAGACAAGTAGGCCATAAAAAATGTGGGCAAATGCATATGGCCAAAACAATGGTGTTTTCTAGGCCGAACGAACAATGTTTTATACGAACGAATAATGTGCCCATAAACATAAAAGTTGACACTTTAAACTGGATAACAGTTAAGAAAAGCACATGGAGCAGCACGAACATAATACACATAAAGAATAGGAACACAGCACAACTACTTACTTTTTTGCAGCACTCTCCGGATCTTTCTGTACTGCTCGTGCTCTCTTAATTTGAGGTCCGACCACCGCTTCCTGAGCTGATCTTTCGATCGTCGTACCCCGAAATTCCGGTGCAGACTCTTGACCACTTTCGCCATGATCTTGGCCTTTCTGACATTGGGGTTGGGGTAAGGTCCATACTTCCCGTCATAGTCGGCCCTCTTCAGGATGTCCACCATCTCCAACATCTCCCCAAAGGACATATTTGATGCCCTAAATCGTCTGCTTCTGGATCGGGACGTTTCTGTCTCCGGCTTTCCTCCTCCTCGTTGCTGTAATTAGCACGCACCTGCTGTGTCTCTGCCATGTGCTCTTCCCCCACTGTGCCGAACGAGAAGGGGAGGAAAATAGAATAGAAAGAATGTCAGGGGCGGGCGGAGTTTCACGCATGCGCAGTGTGTATAAAGCGTAACACGCGTGCGTAGTACGTACGATCTGTGAGCGGAGGAAGGAGTATCAGAGGCGCCGATCGTGATAATGAAGGTAAGATCTAAACTTGGGCCTATACTGCCTCTACATTGAGGCCTATATTGTAACAAGATTAGGAGAGTTTTGCCTGACATTAGGGTTTGTCTTGTGTTGTGTCTTGCAGAGAAAATGGATGGATTCAATGACCACAACTTCCTCCCCCTGTTCATAGACAAGTACAGGGAGCTGCCCTGGCAGGTGAAACATCCACATTATAATCATAAACAAAAGAGGCAGACAGCGCTGGAGAAACTGACGGAGTTGGTGAAGCCGGTGGTCCCCACAGCAACCATCCCTTATTTAAAAGCCAAAATTGGTGGCCTGAGGAGCACATATCTTAGGGAGCGCAAGAAGGTCACGGATTCCCAGAGATCAGGAGCTGCAGCAGATGACGTTTATGTTCCCAGGCTGTGGTACTATGAGAGACTTTGTTTTCTGTCAGACCAGATTGGAGTCAGGAAATGCCTCTCAACCCTTCCTTCCACTCTTCCTTCCATCCCAGCTGAGGCTTCCGATGTCCAATCTGGGACTTCCAGCCAGGAAGAAGTGGAGGAGCCCAGCTTGAGCCAGGTATAGCATTGTTCTACAGATTTCTGGTCAATAAATAAATGATGTTTACTAGATGTTATTATTGATCACTAATTGCTGATCTAATAAAGTGTTTTACATATCAATAGACAGTAGTGGGCAAAAATAATTGGGACAAGAATGAAAAATGCTGGGCTTAGAATGATAGTCTTTTATATTTGTTACCATTCAATTTGCAACAGTCATGAGATGAAAATTGTGTGATTGATGAAGTAAAAACTAAAACTATGTCCCGTTTTCATACACAGGAAGACCTCAGCCAGGACGAGGCTCTGGAATGTGGCAGCCAGGAGGAGGCTGTGGAATGTGGCAGCCAGGAGGAGGCGGGGGTTAGAGGCATCCAGGAGGAGGCGGGGCTAAGTGGCAGCCAGGAGAAGCCTGGTACCAGTAGGAGCCTGACCGAATCGCAGGTTCCTCCCCTCCGCCTTCCAAACAAAAGACCCAGGAAGGGGAGTCACTTGCAGGATTCAGCACTCAGGCTGATTCAGGAGGCTTCCCCCACTCCTGAAGAGGCATTTGCCTGCATGGTTACCACCAAACTGCAGGGCATGCAGGAGGGCCAACGCCAGCTGTGTGAGGACCTTCTTTATAAAGTCTTAACTAAGGGGGTGAGGGGCGAAATCACACCCAATAACCACGTGATTGAGTTGGAACATCCTCCTCCTCCTCCTGCCACAACTACACCACCACATCCACAGCGTGGAAGGAAGCGTGGAAGGAAGACCAGAGAGTGATGACCCTGGGTTCAGTCTGGTCTGGCAAAAGATGCAGTCTCTTGTATGACCACAGCCTGGGGACACATCTGCTGCTTTCATGATCTCTGGGACTTCTGGACCAGACTGCACTCCCTTAGATATGGACTCCTCAGGCCACCAATTTTGCAGTAAAATAATTGATGTCTTCCCTGGGGGTCAAAGGCTTCACCAATTTCTGCTGTTTCTCCAGCGTTGCCTCCCTCTTTGTTTGGTTATGAGCCCTTAATAAAGGTTTTTTGGTTTCAATTAGACTCGCCTATGTATGTTTTCCTTCAAAAAGGACAGTTTGTTTGTGAGGATTCAGGTACATTTCAAAAATACAATGTGAAATTACCAAGAGACACCAACACCAAGCAACCTCCTTCAGATTAAATAATACAAGATAATAATGGTGTTGTGGTAACTTGACACACAAAACACACACAAAAATATTCTGGATGTTAAATAACTAAAAAAAAAAAAAAAACAAGATCAGCCTTGAAAAAAATACAAACCAAAAAAAAAAATAAAAAAAATCACATCAGGGTTTAAAAAAAAAAAATCACCAAAAAAAAATTATATAGATTTTTGGTCAGATGTGACAAAACTGAAAATTGTATCATACTTACTTTCTTACTTAATTTTCCTTTCCTGACGCCAATCCATGGCAGCATACTAGTGATAGGCTCCACCTTTCTCCCCTCCCTCAGGACCAATGAAATAGCATAAATTAAAGGCCAGTTAGGCCCCGCCCCATTCTTCGTAATTAGCTAGATACCGAAACGCACAAGGGTGGGTCCGTATGCTGCCATGGATTGGCATCAGGAAAGGAAAATTACGGTAAGTATGATACAATTTTCCGTTTTCATGACGCCACCATGGCAGCATACTAGTGATACATATCCTAGCTGACAGGGTGGGTTCTACTTAACAAACCAAAATAATTATTTTATATATTTTCAAATGGGACAGAAGACTGAACAGTCATTCCTCCGAAGCCCACTGATGACAAGGCACCCAGATCTATTCTGTAAAGGTTGGAAAGGTATGCTGGGAAAAGCATGCCACTTTCCTTTAGAATGAATCCATAGATGCTTTCAACTGGGCCGCCTATGAGGCCTCAACCCCTGTCGAAGAGGATGCACCCTGTCACTGAAGGAGGCTCACGACCCATTTCCCATCTGCACAACCAATCTTGCTAAAGTCCAGGAGGCAATCTCTCTTGCCTGATGAATTCCATCTGGAAAAGTGAAAGACTTATCATATGAACTGAAAAGAGCAATTGTGCACAGAAACTTCTTTAAAGCTCTGGGAATGACCAATTTGTGTGGTTTTCTTGCTTGAACGTCTGGAAAGTTAGGCAATGGACAGATGATTGATAGATGGAGGGCTGTCGCTACCTCTGATATAAGCTGAACTACAGGATGCAGCTCTACTCTTGTAACAAAAGCAATATGCTTTTCTGAAGCTCTAAGAGCTTGAAACTCAAACCGACTTCTGTTTGACGATTTGCGCTAAATACTGGTTAGTAAGCGATGTCTTAAACCAAACACTGCCCTGTTGGAGTAAACAGTTGAAATAAACCCCAACAGCATGGAAAGATTTTAATTGTGAAAGATTCTCTCTCGCAGTTGACGAAACCTCCTGTCTTCAAAATTTTGCAAACTAAAGGGCCTTTGGCCAAATTAAACCTTGTTCTTGGAGCAATCTAGGTTCTGCGGCTTCCCCTTCCCGCCATTATGCTTGCATCTCTGGTCTGTGCATGTGTGAAGAGGAATCGACTTCTGTAGAAAGGAAGCACTAAGACTCCTATGGTCAGAATGGAGGGGTGGTCGTGCCTACCATGCTCATTCTTGACAGCTTCCAGAGGAATTTCATTACGAGAGAAGTTGGGGAAACATATACAGTAGGTCTGATTGCAGTTTCATGGAGAAACTCAGCTTCTATTCTCTGCTTTGGGGAGCGGAAACCGAGTCAGACCTCTTCCTTAATTGGCCTTTGCTGTGAGAAGCAAAGAAGCCTGTCTGTGGTAGGCCACCTGTGGACAAGCCTCCCCTTCATGCTCTGGCAAGCTTGCATGATGGACAGTATGTCCGTGTATTCCAGTCCTCTAGGAAGCAAATTGCTTCCGGAATTTGCTGGTGATCTTCCTACCCAGACATTCTGGGTTCTACATCTCTCAATAGCATATGCCGCGAGATCCTCCCTGGAGCTGAAAATACGCAATTGCTATCCTGTTGCTCAACCACAAGATGACTGGTCACCCTTGATTCTGTGTAGCAATGTCAAAGTGATAAAAAAAAAGGCTGCCTGACCTTCTAGCGCTTTCGAGACTACCTTTCTTGGCTAGCAAACTCCGCTTGCCTTGACCAACAGACCCTCGCAGTGCGCCTTCCAGGCTGTCTTGCCAATATGATTCATCACATTGATCCAGTCAGATGGTTCGTGACATCCTCAAAGTCTTTCCATCACCGCGGACCGCTATACATACTGCGTGACACTGACCATAGCTGCGCCGGATCCCGTTTCCTCTGTTATAGTTGAAACTAGCAACGGTGCCCATGTACTCAAGGTATCATCGGTATGAATGACAACATTACGGCCAGGAGGCTGAGACACCTAGAAGTCCTCCTGGAAGTAGAGGAATCTGATCTCAGAATTCTCCTTATGACCGTCACCGTCCTTTTCTGATGGAAGCAAAACAGAGGAACCAGTAGAGCCCCCACAGGCACTTTAACTGTTGGAAAACAAAAGTTGGCATTTTTTTTTTTAATGTAGAAAGGAATGACGCCCAGGTAGTGGCGAATCTGCAGACCCTGTTCTCCAAGAGGAACTTACATGGCACTGAAACCTCTGTGAATATTCTTAGAGATATTCATAGGCTAAAAGGTAGGCTGATAAAGCGGAGATGTATCCAACCAATCAACAAATTTACTTACTTTGGAATAAAAAAAGAAAAGAAAACATTTTCGGGATGTGAGGCTAAGAATTCTGACGATCTAGCGAAAGCCTCCAGCCATCTGCTGCAAGCGAATGCTTCTCTCTAACCCTCGCAACCTACAAACAGCGGTGGGTAGGAAACCTACAATATGTCCTGTGAGATGGGACCAGGACAGCTCCCCTCTGAGTCTGAAGTGTCTGTAAGTATTGTAACCGCCGTGGTTGCGGTGGATCTGGCAGCTCTGAGGGGGAGAAAAAGGTCCGGAGAAGGAACAGTGAGGAATCCACCGAAGTGACCATGAGTGCCTATCCTCCAAGGATCTGCACAATCCACTGTCCAGTAACCCGTGATGCCCACTGGAACTTACCTTAAAAGTCTGGGCATGCACCCGGTAAAAGGGTTTTGTGGGTACCTGCGGTACACCCAAAAATTTTCATTTATGGACCTTATGAAAGGTTGCCCCTAGAGGAGCGGAACCTAGCGGGAGAAACATATTCTCCCTTTATTTTTTATTATTTATTTTTAGTTATATATAAATATTTTTTTTACTTTCCTGCTTTCTGTTATGGGAGAAGAACAGACCCTCCTCCTGTCACTTTGGACATGGTTGTCTCTGGTTTCATATCAAATAGAGATCTTGCACTATAAAGTGACTATTCCAATTTTGTTTCTAGGAAGCCAAACACAGCCCCGGGTCTCAACCCAATGGGTACCCCTAGCCATAACTGAGTGTAGCATTGCCTTGGCCAGGCACCAGGTTGAGACTATTGCTGCTTCCGCAGTGAAATTTGCCGATACATCTTGGCCGGGTCCCAAGATATCACCCCTAAGGATTTCCTCTCCAACTATATCCTGGGAGTAGAAACCCAAAGTACACGTCACCAAGGTAAGGGTCTCTGTTGAGTGGCAGGCCCTTCCCAGCCACCACCCTATTGGACAACAGCCGGTCCCACTGTAGGCATGGATTTCAGCAATGCTATATCTGCCTTAAATTAAACCAGTTTCCTAATGGAAAAGTGATTGCTCATTGAAAGGGTAAATAGGACTTTGTCTTTTAACCCATGTATTTGTCTGCATGACTGCCTGGATGCACAGTTCTCCGAAGAAAAACTGACACCAAGTAGCTTCAGATCTTCCTCTGGTGCAAGGGAGCTAAAATTATTTGCAGGCTGCGCCTCCTCCTCAGGAGTACTGAGAGGATGAGTGATCCATGAGGCAGATTGTTCTGCTAGTGGCTAGACCCACAACAAGGGGGCTGACTAGCTAGAGTAATTACAGTGAGTTTAAAACAGAAGTTTTGTGCCACCTTATAAGTAATAAGGACATTCGGTATTACCTGTCAGCTGCAAACTTCAACCAGGCTGACTTCACTCACCAGCCTCCTGGGCATAGGCACTGCGCCACAGGTCCTGCAGGACTCTTGTTGGGGTGCTGGGTCTGGGAAAGAAGAGCTACAATGTTTTCCTTGGAACCTCTCTCCCGAGTGGGAGCGGCATCCGAGCTATGCTTCTCTGAAGAACGTCCGCCTTTCTATGGCCTCTGGCTCTGGCCTTTGAGAGCGTGGGCGCGCGGAGCTGAAGCAAATCAAAGCAATCCGCATGAGAGGGCACTCTTTTCCTGAAGACTTACCGACACGGTGGTCCCCACCCTAAGTGTTGAGGGTCTTTTGTATGGGTGGTGACTGATACTTGAACCGTGGAGAAATGGGACGACCAGCTGAGAGACGGACAGCCACAGAAAGACAGAGAAGAGGAAAAATAGATAAGGCAACAGCGACTTCGCTTCTCCCTCTAATAATGTATATCTAAATATATACATCTACACACTCTCTCCTTTCCCCCTTTTTTAAAAAACAAAACAAAACAATATGCATGCATATAAAAATTCATGCACATACAGCTCCATATAACACCCCCCACACACATACATACATACCAACCAACATAAGAACACACACACATATATACACAAACATATACATACTGCAGAGGGTAAGCCTGGGGCAAGGTTAAGAAGGGGTTAATCGAAGAGGGCAGGTATTTCCCCTTCAGACCTGCTATGTGTCAGCTGGGCTGAAAGTCTCTGAGAGGAGCTGTTTGAGTAGGAATGAGAGACAGCAGTGCAGTTAGTCTGTACCTAAGTTTGATGCCTTGATTTTACTTTTTAATAAAGGTGAATATTTGGAGTGTGTCTATCCAGCCTTATACTTTTTTCCATTATCTCTGTTGCAAACAGAGCCAGCACCCTGTTTAACTGTGGAGACAGCTGACCTCAGGAGAGGTAATCCTTCTGGAACAGTGAATATCTACAAAGAGAGAGGGGGTCTGACAGAGAGCAGGCTGAGAGAGATGGAGGGGCTGAGAGAGATGGAGGTGGACAGAAAAAGGGGGTTGAGAGAGAGGTGAGGCTGAGAGAGAGAGGTGAGGCTGAGAAAGAGGGGCTCAGAGAGAGGATAGTGGACAGAGAGGGGGGCTGAGAGAGAGAGGGGCTCAGAGAGAGGGTAGTGGACAGAGAGGGGGCTGAGTGAGAAAGGTGGGGCTGAGAGAGAGGGGGGCTGAGTGAGAGATGTGGGGGCTGAGAGGGTATTGGACAGAGAGGGGGGCTTAGTGAGAGAGGTGGGGCTGAGATAGGGGGCTAAGTGAGAGAGGGGCTGAGTGATAGAGGGGGGCTAAGAGAGAGGGGGGCTGAGAGAGATGTGGGGCTGAGAGAGAGGGGGATGAGAGAGAGGGAAGTGGACAGAAAGGGGGGGCTGAAAGAGAGAGAGGTGGGACTGAGAGAGAGATGTGGGGCTGAGAGAGGGAGGGGGGCTGAGGGAGAGGGGCTCAGAGAGAGGGTGGTGGACAGAGAGGGTCCTGAGAAAGAGAGGTGGGGCTAAGAATAAGGGAGGGGCTGAGAGAGAGGGTAGTGGACAGAGAGGGCGGCTGAGAGAGAGGGGGGGACTGACAGAGACCGCTAGCCCTGTCCCCATCCCAGTCTCTATCTGTAGGTAGGTCTGTGTCAGTGTATGATGCCAAGTACCTTCTTGATCCGGGAGGTGCTCTGCTGCTTCTTCCAGCAGCTCCCTAGCAGCTCGCGCCTCCCTCTCATCCTTGTCTTCCTGGACTCACTGCTGATGCTGGAGCAAAGAGGAGGTTGGAGGAGACGGTGTCCAGGCTTTGAGACTCTGGGGATGCTTCTGTGTGCCACCTTGAGGGTCAAGGGGGCTGTGAAGCTCTTCTCTCTCCTGTGCTCCCAGCTGCCCTCGGTGTTCACCTTCCACGTGGATGCAGCCTCCTTCTGCGGGGCTGCCCACTCACCATGTGGAGATGCTTGCACCCCGAGGACGCTACCGCATCAACGCTCCCACCTGACATTACAACAGGGCTGGTGCAAGGATTTTTGACACCCTAGGCAAAACCTTATTTTGCCACTATGCGCATGAAAGGCAGGAAGGAGCACTATGGTACATGGAAGGCAAGAAAATGATGGTGCATGGAAGGCTGGAAGGCTATGGTGCATGGAATTCAGGAAGACTATGGCGCATGGAAGGCTGGAAAACTATGGTGCGTGGAAGGCAGGAAGACTATGGCGCGTGGAAGGCAGGAAGACTATGGCGCATGGAAGGCTGGAAGACTATGGCGTGTGGAAGGCTGGAAGACTATGGCACGTGGAAAGCTGGCAGACTATGGTGCGCGGAAGGCTGGAAGACTAAGGAGCGCGGAAGGCTGGAAGACAATATCGCGCAGAAGGCTGGAAGACTATGGCGCGTGGAAGGCTGGAAGACTATGGCGCATGGAAGGCAGGAAGACTATGGCGCATTGAAGGCAGGAAGACTATGGCGCATGGAAGGCAGGAAAACTATGGCGCATGGAAGACTACGGCGCATGGAAGGCTGGAAGATTATTATGGTGCATGGAAGACTGTGGAGCATGGAAGGCTGGAAGACTATTTCACATGGAAGGCTAGAAGATAATGGCGTGTGGAAGGCTGGAAGATTATGGTGCATGGAAGGCTGGAAGATTATGGCCCATAGAAGGCAGGAAGGCTTATGACGCATTTAGGGAAGAGATTACTCACCCCAGGCTGCATTGTCTTTGGAAGCACAGGCAGCGACATCAGGACAGTGTCACTGGTCTGGCTGCTTTGAAATCTCCCGCCCACACTCACTTCCCGGCACAGATTGGCTGCACGAAGGGGTTGTGGGTGGGCACAGGGGGGACATGGGGAGGAGGTGGAGCGGACCTAAATTACCTCCTCTTCCCTTCTCTTGTAGGGATACAGCGGGCGCCAGGCGGGAGATGTAGACACTGCAGCGGGAGTGCCGGCGGGCAGGTCAGTGGGGGGCAATGACGAGGTCACGGCGCCCTCTCTGACATGCGCTCTAGGATGATACACCGGCGCCCAGCCCTGATTACAACCAGGAGCAGCTGCTGCGGGCCGCGTGGCCAATGCCGACTCGATGGCAGCACACTCGGGACCAACGGCACTTTGGCATCCCCCTCCCCTGTGGCACCCCATGCACCCACCCAGGATCGGCCCTGGCTTTGACGCACTTTAGGGAATAAACGCATTGGGAAGTCTAGAGCTTGAACCTTCTTGTTCCAAGTTGACAGGATACTGTTTTGCAACAGCTTCAAATGAAACTGCGCATAAGGAACCTTCTTGAATGAAGCTACCATCTTTCCCAACAATCTCAAGTCGAATAGAATGATTCTTCTTTGCTTTGACCACCTGAATCAGTTCCCTTATGGAACCAATCTTTGCCTGGGGCAAAAACACCCTATTCTGAGCTGTATCTATGATCAGGCCCAAGTACCGCAATC
Source organism: Lithobates septentrionalis (assembly GCA_037952835.1). NCBI lineage: Eukaryota > Metazoa > Chordata > Amphibia > Anura > Ranidae > Lithobates > Lithobates septentrionalis. Next base: position 1,414,356 of record JBBDGP010001501.1, on the reverse strand, counting down.
CCCTTGATGGTTTTGAGGAGGATTTTTCTAGGTTGAGAATCCAACCTAGGTATTCCAGGTAGCTGACTGTAGTGACCAAACTCTGGTTTAAGCAGGCTACCGACTGATCTATCAAAAGTAGATAGTCTAAATAAGCTAGAATCGTTATACCCTGAGCCTTTAATCCGGCTAAAGGGGGAGCCAGAACCTTTGTAAACACTTGAGGTGTAGTAGCTAGACCGAAAGGCAGAGCTACAAACTGAAAATGAAGATTTTCTATCTCGAAGCGTAGATATTTCTGGTGAGCCAGGAAAATAGGTACATGTAGATAAGCATCCTTGATGTCGATTGACACTAAATGTTCTCCACCTTGTAGAATGGAGACCACTGATCGGATTGACTCCATGCACAAAGAGCAGATATTCAAAAAATGGTTTAGATCTTTGAGATCTAAAATGGGTCTGACATCCCCGTTTGGTTTTGGTACCGTAAAAAGGTTTGAATAAAACCCTAACCCTCGCTCTTCCAAGGGGACCACCGATATCACTTTTTGAGACAAGAGATGATCTAAAGCCAGAAAGAGAGAGTTCTTTTTTTCTGGGCCTCTGGGAACTTTTGATCTGAGAAAACGAGGAGACGGGAACTCTCGGAATTCTAGTCTGTACCCTAGAGATATTGATGAAGCCACCTATTTGTCTTGACACTGTTCCTGCCAGACCCTTGAGAACTGCAGAAGTCTTCCCCCCACTCGAGCAAACGGGGGTGCCCCTTCATAAGGAGGTTTTGTATTTTGTTTAGTGGGTTTCCTCCCCCAGGGCCTATTTTGACCCTGGGGTTGACCCTGAGGTTTACCTCTTGAATTTGATGGTTGAAGCCGTAGAGACTGCCTGGAGGCTGATGCTCCAGGCACTGAAGAAGAAGCTTGTTTAAAAGAAAAACGCTTAAACTTCTTAACTGGTAAAAGGGAACTTTAGAAATTCTTTGGATGTATTTATCCAGGTCGTCTCCAAACAACTGTTCACCATGAAATGGAAAACTAGCCAAGAGTTTGTTGCATGGCACTTCGGCTGACCAATTTTTCAACCGTAGAACTCTACGCACATGTACCAGCCCGAGAATAACCTGTGAGGCGTGGAGAATAGAATCTTTCATAGCGTCTACTGTAAAATATAACGCCTCTGATATCCCGGCCAAATCTTGGGCCTGCTGATCAGGAATAATCTTGAGCACCTCTTTAAACTGGTCTTTTAAGGACTGACATACCCCAATCGCTGTCAGCGCAGGCTGAACCACTGAACCTGCCAGAGAAATATTGTTTTTAAATAGGAATTCCAACTTCTTATCTGTTGGATCCTTCAGCATTTGAGCATTGTCTACAGGACAAGTCAAGTTTTGTTCACAGAGGATATAGCAGCGTCAATTGCTGGAATCCCCCATTTCTTATTAAACTCTTCCCCCATAGAATAAAGCGTTGAAAACTTTTTTGGAGGAAAAAACTGTTTATCTGGGTGCTCCCACTCGGAATACATTTTCAGTAATAAATGGATTGGAAAAGCATGAATAGGCTGGGGAGGCTTTAGTGAACCCAAACAAGAAGTGGGCTCATCAACTGACTCCGCTACTGGCAGCAAAAATGTGGAGCGGACCAATTCAGTGAGAGATTGCACCAACAACCTTTCTTGTGAACCGGATCCTCCCGTATTAGACTCTCCAGAAGAGGAGTCATCAGCCTCTTCCTGGTCCCCTGAGAGAAAAGCGTCATCTCTCGCCCCCTGTTCCTCAGTTTGAGGGTCCTGGGTAATGGACAGGGACCTATTACGCCTAGTCCCACTCTGAGATGTGATTAAGGCATCAATTTTTTGTTCCAAGCCTAAAATGGTTGAGGAAAAAACCTCTTCAGTAATATATACAAGGGCTGCAGTGCTAAAAGCAGCTGCAACACCTGACGTCCCTGTTGGCTCACTCTGACCAGCCATATCACTCTCAGGGGAGGATGCTATCTTTTTTGAGATGGTTTTAGGCTTCCTAGTGGCTGTAGAAGTCTTTCTAGAGCCCTTTTTTTAGGTGTTTTTACCTCCCCTTCCGACCATAGCCCGATGCACAAAGCAGAGGTACTACCAGAAGGAACACATCCACTGCTTGAGCAATAGTCCAGCACTGCCACTGCTATTAATGCTCAGCCTGATGCAATAGTAAATGTGTCAAAAGGAATGCCTGTGTCACCAAACCTCTTTCATGCCCCTCTTGCTCTTGTGTCCCTCCATCAGCTAGCAGCAGTAGAAATGGTGCTTTAAAACACACATTCCCACACTGGACGTTAGACGACGCCAAAGCCCCATTAAGCCCCGCCCCCCTCCGTCGCCCTCGGCCCCCCTCTATTTTTAAAAAAAGCACTTTCCCACGCGAGCGCGGGCCTCTGATCCTATGGGATCACTCTGAAAGCGGGAAAAAAAATGGTGAGGAGAGAGCCTGAAGCCGCCGAGTAGGGCGGCATGCCGATCATTTTTTTTTTTCTTAATTCGTTTTTCTCCTGACGCTCTTCCTCGTGAAGAGGGGGAGAATACAGCACAGGTGGGGGGTGTCTGGTGAGGAGGAAAAACCCCCCAGACTTACCGGAGGTCTGCTGCTAGCTGAAGAGAAAGGAAGCCTGCTGCTCCGGACACATGGTGATCTTTATTAGCAAAGCATGAGAAGGTATGTGCTCCATACAGCCCCCAGTGGTGACACATAGGTATGACAACATTTACTAACTTAAAGGAGACATTCATAAGAAAATTCAAAAATTTCTGCAGGGTTTTCTGTGGTAAAACCAACAGACCCAATCTTCACCCTTCACGGTGGGTTCTGTCAATATACCTTCAGGAGCTGGGGACCCTCGGGGAACCCAGAATCCCGGGCCTGTAAAAGCACCTCCACCAGTAAAACTTTATGGCCTTAATACCAAAAGTACTGGATCCCGGGGTCCAGCTCTCTAAAAAGAGAAGCATTTACAGGCAAAACCTTGTTTCTTCTGACACGAGGCCCGGGTACCATTCAATTCGGCCTAAAAGACACTTTGAATGGATCTGGCTCCATAGCTAGCCCCAGCAAGGATTGCTCCAGTGGAGCTCAGCACAGCACATCTTCACTCGTGACCAACACCTTAGACACTGGCGAAAAAACTGAGGTACTCCCAGTAGTGGGAGGGATTATATAGGGAGTGGACTTCTTGTCTTAGGGTGTGCCAGTGTCCATCACCTGAAGGTGGCCTATAACCCACATAGTAACTACTATGGCTCCGTGTCCTGTGATGTACTATAGGAAATTTGCCTTTCTGCTGCAACCACTGTGCAGAAAAGTGACAACTATAAGACTAGGAATAATCCACTTCAAATATGGACTAGCGTACGCACTTATTGCTTTATGCAGCAATGTTATTAAATGATGTAGCAATCTTGTGTAATTACATGTGTTTTACAGGGAATTATTTTCTAACAATAACAAATGGAAAACAAATCAAATGGGAGTTGAAGATTGTGATGACATTGTATGAAAAATCACTTGACAATAAGAGAACCACAATTTAATTAGGGAAAATACATATTTGCATCATCCTTTTTAAACAAAACTCAAAACACTTTATTTAAACAAACATACTTGTGCAACAAATTCATTCATATGTTTTCTTTATTGTCAGATGATTTAAAACCACTAAGGTACAGTATATGAAACATTATCCTAAATAGTCTGTCTCTAAACCATGTCATGCTGTTAATTTGCATTTAATATCTGACGTCAATGTCAGTAATTGCATGATGTATGTAGCCATAGTTCTACCATCAACATGTAAAGGTCTCATTTCAGAGAAATACTTTTACCTTTTTTAGCTTATCTGGCTCGAAAATGACCTTTCTAGTAATGTTTTTTACCACTATTCTAGGTATTCCAAACTTGTAAATGTTAAATATATACACTCATAATGAAAAATGTTCTTAATTGTTGGTTTAGGGGTGGATAGAAAGGTTGCACTCTCCTGGCAAAAATGTTTGTATTGCTCCCTGCGGTTTCATAGGGGACATTTCTCTTCATTTCTAGATCTTCCTGATCTGCTTTACTGCACACTGTAATCACAAATTGGCAATCACTTTAAGTAGATCCACTATAATAGATTCACTTATACAAGATAGTTATATTGTAAAGTTATGTTTGCTTCTTCTTATGACGCTTTTCACAGATAGGATGTAACTCATAGGCATGGTCTTTCATGTTACTGTCTTATAGTGGTAACTATCCTGTTTATCTCAAATATCTGGACTTTTGCTACATATTTTTCTCCACCAGCTCGGTCATCTCCCCGCACCACCAAGGTATATATATTTTATTATAACCTTATGATTTTTGGAAGACCACTCTTGGTCTCAGAGTGAGAGAACAATATTGGAAATAAATCATGGATCATCCCAGTACACAAGTGCCTGTTGTGGAAGCAGCTTTTAGCAGAACTCTTACAGCACCATCCAATAATCCTCTAAGACAGCCATTGCAAGCATACACCTTACAACCGTCGGAAGACGATGAAATACAATTGATAAGACTCTTTAGGAAATTAGAACAACTAATGTCTAAAGAGATTAGAGCCTATTGGGACATTACTTTTCTTACAGAATATGTATCAATACTGCACATTCCTCGAGGACTAAGAATCAAAAAATTTCCTACCTCAGATTTATTTGATGAAGATTTCAAAAAACAGTGGACAGACACTTTAGACACCTGTTCCTTTAAACTCATGGAGATTTTGATCGCCTCAAAGAAAAAAGAAACAGAGAAGTTACAACTGGATATTTCCACAATACAAAAAGATCTTACCACTTCTCAAGCGATTAAAGGTTTCTCTGAACTCGATGAAAGGTTAAACAAGAAACTAGATCGAATGGAAAGAGCAGTAATTGATACCAAGAAAGGCAAAATGGCCCGGGATAAGGATGATTATCAAGGAAACAAGGTCTACACCTGGCACAAGCCACTTTGCAAGTCCAACAGATCCCGCAAAAACCGAGGTAAACGAGTAAGTTTCTCAGACCATGAAGGGGAGTCGGCCGACAACACTCTAGCACGTACCATGTCAAACTCATCACTTGACAGATCTCCAACCCCACCAGAATCCATCAGATCCACCAACAGCCGCTCCCCTGGAAACCCTCACAGGTCCAGACAAACCAAGAAAAAGAAACCCTCCACAAAAAGACAAGAAGAGGTGGTAGGAAACACAAACGCCACGAACAACACACGCTATATGCTGCGGGAGAAGACGCCGAAGACGCCGAGGAAGTAAAACACAGTGTGATTAATTTGTCCAAAAAACAACTGAGCACAGAAGAGGTCAGCCTGTTGGCCAAAGGTTTGAACTTTTGTCCTAGCAGACATTTCAACCTTTTTGAAACAATCTTGGACATTAATAAATTCTCAAGGACTTTAACTCTTAGGAAACATTTTTTTGATTGTGCAGTGGATGAGCCCAATGTGTCTGTAGACAGCTGTGACACAGGTGAGTCCCCTTCTTCACCCATACTATTCGTTGATAACTGTGCTCTACAGGATTTAACTGATTTGGCACATGAGTCAGATCCTTGTCCTCTAAATCCCACGGATGTACATATTGAAATCTCCAGGGGTAGATCAGATTTTTATCCGGTGGCGGCCAGAGGTAAGAATCTTGACTCATTCCAAAAACTGGTGGAGGGGGACTTGGTACACCTGGCTCATAGCTGCAACAGAAAGAAATTTACACAGGACAATCTGTCCGTCAAGGAGAGACAAGCCTTTAAGAGGCTCTCCGCAGACGACCAGATTGTCATCAGAAACACAGATAAGGGGGGTATGGTGGCGGTTTTAGATGTAGAAGTCTACAAAAAAGAAGCTCTGCGTCAACTATCTGACACACACACATACCAGAAACTACCCTCCAACCCCACTATTGCTTTCAAAAACACGCTCTCCACACTCATAGATAGAGCCACACAAATGGGTATATTCACTCCTAGGGAGAAAGAATTTCTTATTCCAGAATGCCCCATAACACCAATATTCCACCACCTACCAAAGATCCACAAGGGGTTAAATCCCCTTACAGGTCGACCTATAGTGGCGGGGATAGGCTCTTTAAATGAACACCTAGGAGAGTGGGTAGACTCTCATTTACAGCCAATAGCCACCAGTCTCCCTGGTTACATAAAAGACACGAACGATTTATTGAACAAACTGCAAGACATTAAATGGGAAGACAATTATAGATGGATCAGCTGTGATGTATCTAGTTTGTACTCCAGTATCCCACATCATCTGGGGATCCAGGCAGTCACTTATTTTCTTAGAAAAACAGGCAAACTCTCTTTGATTTTACAAGAGTTTATTGTACAAGCCCTGGAGTACCTTTTAACACACAATTTTTTTATGTTTGACGGGGACTATTTTCTCCAGAAATGCGGGGCCTCTATGGGAGCCAAATTTTCCCCCTCACTGGCCAATATTTATATGGGCTGGTGGGAGAGGTCCCGCATCTTTGGACCAAATAGTCCCCGCCGCAAAGATACGGTCTTTTTCTGTCGCTTTATAGACGACCTGTTATTTATTACATCAGATAGAGAAGCTAATTTGGATATCTGGCTGGCATATTTCAATGACAATTCATTAAACTTAAAATTTACGGGAAATCTGCAATCCAGATCCATAGAATTCCTTGATGTGCAACTGGCGGGGTCCGGTGATGCGATTCAATCCAGTCTGTACAGAAAACCTCTCAGTGGCAACACTCTACTTAGAGCTGACTCTGCACACCCTAAACACACCATCAGAGGCATTCCATATAGCCAGTTTTTAAGGTTAAAGCGCCTATGTAGCTCTCCTGATGCTTTTGAGGCTGAAGCCAAAAGCATGGCAAACAGGTTTAAAGCTCGAGGCTATAAAGAAACATCAATACAAAAAGCACTCAACACAGTAAGATCCATCCCAAGACCTTCACTTGTAAAGAAAAAACCAGCTAGAAACATTCAACAGAGAAGGGACATGTCCCCTAGAATCCCGGTATTTTCTACTCCATACAGCTCAGAATTTAATACAATCAAGAAAATTATCATGAAACACCTTCCTGTTTTGTATAATGACCCTATATATAGTAACATCCTTTCTAAAGGGATCAAGGTTGTATCCCGCAGAGCACCCACATTGGGACGTTCACTGTCTCCCAGTTTGTTCTCAACCAACCGAACAAAATCCAATTGGCTCAATTTCACAGTGTGGAATAAAAACTTGTAATTACTGCAGGTACATTAAAATGGGTCAACTCATAAAATCATGCAGCAATCAAAAAGAATTCTCGATCCCCGTGTTTATTAATTGCAACACCAAATTTGTGGTATATGTTATCACATGCACCAGTTGCCAGGTACAATATGTTGGACGCACAACACGGCGTCTCAGAGACAGGTTACATGATCACCTGTATAATATTGAGAAGGAGATCTTAACCAATGTATCAAAGCACTGGGTTTACACACACACTTCCAGTTTAACTATTCAGGGCATTGAGAAAATCATCACACCGGTGAGAGGAGGTGACAGATTCCAGTTACTGTGCAAACGAGAAGTCCTTTGGATATTCTCGTTAGACACCAGGATTCCACGGGGGTTAAACTTTGAGTGGGACGTTTCACATTTCTATGAATAAAACAACATTGAAGCTATATCCCCGAGCAATACATCTGTAACCCTTTCCTCCCAACTTTTTCCTTGATTACACATCCACATTCTTTTTTGGTGGATAATGGAGCAAAAAAACATATAGGGACACATATCAATATATCAGTTCCCTTTTTTACACATATTCCCAGTAACCGATACATCTTATTGGGCTACACACACTCCAATCCATACGAGCAAATGACTAGTGATATGCATATATGTTTTCATTTAAAAGAAACAATTTACTATATCTTTTGCATTCACTGTCACTTGAATCTCGTTTCTAATTAGACATTATTGTTTGATGGTAGCTGTAGGTAGACCATAACACTAGAGCTGGCCATACACTGTGCAATTTTCTTGTTCAATTTTCTTTGGATTTGCATTCAGCTGTGTGGTAGAAGGGCCTGCCTGATTGCATACAAGTTGAGGGTGTTTGGGTTTGGCCTCCTATTGTATGGTTTTGGTGAATCCAGACCAGAGTTGCACGGGAGAATTGTATAATGTATGGCTAGCCTAACTTTGCACAAATGTTTTTTACCACATGTGTACATGGTTCATTACCTTCTTTGCAAAGTGCCCATGTGTTTTGAGTTGATTTAAGAGCTGTGGTCTTCAAAGAGGTAGACCAGTTGTTTATTTCACATAGTAATTGGTTTAGTGAGATTGTTAATTATCTATTGATATAAACACATATATTGGAAGAACCTGTCATATGGTCACTGCCAATATTATACTATGTATAGAAAGAATAGAGACAGATGCATAAACACTGCATTTTGTCCCATTTTTATCTACCTCATATAGTTCTGCCCATACACTTGAAGACAACTCATCGAGAGATGTGATTGCTTCAAAGAAAGACGTTCAGCAACGTTAATGTTGTTACCTGATTGGGATTAATGCATCCCATACGGAGTGATGCAAGGTTTTAAATGAGCACTTTTGTGAAGCTGGAGTGGCGGGGTTATCAGAGAGTGATAAGTTTCACAATCCTTTATATGTTGCAAAGAATAATATTCACACATGTGGGAATTGAAGCAAAAGCATTTATTCACACATAGACTCCTGTAAATCAGGAGACTTTTGGTCGCATTATTGCGACAGGACGCCAGTTTTCTGCCCAGCTTCCAATTCACATATGTCATCACGTTTTTTGAAAGTTGAAATCATCATGTATATACACATACACACACATATAAAGAATTGCTTTTCATCATTATTTTTATTTTTATGTCGTTAAAATTTTTTGCATATATTTATGCACCATACACACATATTTAGTCTTTTCTTGTAGACACTGATAGTGGTGTTGGATGCACATCTTTCTATCACATGCATATAGACCCAATTCCAATTCTCATTCTATACACCGTTTACATTATACCGCAGCCACCAGCTCACATAGTTTGCCCATACTTGCGCCTATCCGTATGATAATTTATACGTTTGAACGTCAAATTCCAGCACCCATCTCATTATTGTGGTTTTGAAAAATAACAAACATGTTTTTCAAAAACCTTGAATAGAATTTTTTATTATTTATATATGTTGACATTTGCCAATATGAATACATTTCATTTATATATTCATGTCTTCATTAGTGAATCCACTATAGGACGCACATCCAATCACATCTATGCCAAAAAGATCCCACACAGACTAACGATCAGCTGTTTAAAATCAGATAATCAATATGTAGTCATGTGGTAGACAAATTATGTGTATATAAGTGGTGATCACTTTCGTACAAACCAGCTAAGAGTAAGCGCTCTATGGGAGCGTGAAACGCGTTAGCGGTTATGCTGCATCATCCCAACAAAGCCATGTACGGATTTTAATCATGTTATTACTTTTTCAATAAAGAGGATTTTATTTTTCACTTTTCCAATCCGGAGTGCGGCTGTCCAGATTTTTCCATCACACACATACCATTGGAATAGCAATTGCCGGCACCTGGGGCTCTCACAATCATCCACACAGCGGAGGACGGGAAGCTTGAACCCGATCACCTAGAGCGGTGGTAACTATCCTGTTTGTCTTTTACAATTTGTTCTGATAGAAACAGCAATATTTTAAAGGAAATGTGTCCTCAGAGAAGTATAAAGGCTGCCACTGCTGATCTATTTTTAAAACGAATGCCTCGTACACACGATCGGACATTCCGACAACAAAATCCATGTTTTTTTTCCGATGGATGTTGGCTCAAACTTGTCTTGCATACACACGGTCACACAAAGTTGGTCGGAAATTCCAAACGTCAAGAACGCGGTGACGTACAACATGTACGATGGCACTAGAAAGAGGAAGTCCAATACAAAGTGCGCCACCCTTTGGGCTCCTTCCGCTAATCTCGTGTTAGTAGAAGTTTGGTGACAGACGATTTGCGCTTTTCAGCCTCCTGCTTTTCTGATCGTTACTGCTCTTCAGTTTGTGCTTGTGGGTTCGTATTTATATTACGTATTTGAACATTAGTGCGTTCTTGTCAGCTCGTTTCTGATTTTCAGCTCCGGCCTTTCTGTTTTTCAGTGCTTCCTGTTAGTTAACACAGTTAGTTAGTTAGGGTTTATAACTACTGTCTGGCCAGAGCCAGAAGAGTGGTGGAGAACATTTTCTGGATAATGGCCAGCCATTTCCGCCTATTCCTTACGCCAATCAACATGGTGGAAAATCAACTTAACCAGATTAGCCTCGCCTGCTGCATTCTACACAACTATTTAACCACCTCAATACAGTGCACTTACACCCCCTTCCTGCACAGACCAATTTTCAGCTTTCAGCGCTCTCATACTTCGAATGACAATTACTCAGTCATGCAACATTGTACCCATATGAAATTTGCATCCTTTTTTTTCACACAAATAGAGCTTTCTTTTGGTGGTATTTAATCACTAGTGGGTTATTTATTTTTTGTGCTATAAATAAACAAGGCAGTAAATTTTGTGAAAAAAATGCCTTTTTCTTTGTTTCTGTCATAAAATTTTGCAAACGAGTAATTTTTCTTCATACAATTAGGCCAAAACTTATACTGCTACATCTCTGGTAAAAATAACCCAAATAAGTATAAATTATTTGGTCTTTGTGAAAGTTATAGAGTCTACAAACTTTGGTGCCAATCACTGAAAATTGATCACATCTGATCACACTTGAGGTACTGAAGGCTTATCTCAATTCTTGAGACACTAACAAGTCAGGAAAGTACAAATACCCCCGAAATGACCCCGTTTTAGAAAGTAGACATTCCACGGTATTAAGTAAGTAGCATGGTGAGTTTTTTTAAATTGCAATTTTTTCCCACAATTCTTTGCAATATTAAGATTTTTTTTTTTTTTTTACAAAATTGTCATATTAGCAGGTTATTTCTCTCACAGAGCATACGCATACAACAAATTACACCCCAAAATACATTCTGCTACTCTTCTCGAGTATGGCAATACTACATGTGTGAGACGTTTACACAGCCTGGCCACATACAAAGGCCCAACATTGAAGTAGCACCTTCAGGCGTTCTACAAGCATAAATGACACATCTCATTTCTCAACCACCTATTACACTTTTGAAGGCCCTGGAGCACCAGGACAACAGAATTGCCCCCAAAATGACCCCACTTTGGAAAGGAAACACCCCAACATATAATCTATGAGGCATAATGAGTCTTTTGAACAGTTCATTTTTTTCCAAGAGTTTTTGGAAAATGTGGAAAAAAAATGAAAACGCATTTTTTTCCCACAAAGTTGCCCATTTATCAGATATTTCCAACACATAGCATGTACATATCAAAGATGACACCCCAAAATACATTCTGCTACTCCTCCTGAATATGGCGATGCCACATGTGTGAGACTTTTACACAGCCTGGCCCCATACAAAGGCCCAACATTGAAGTAGCATCTTCAGGCGTTCTACGAGCATAAATGACACATCTCATTTTTCAACCACCTATTACACTTTTGAAGGCCCTGTAGCACCAGGACAATCGAATTGCCCCCAAAATGACCCCATTTTGGAAAGCTAACACCCCAATGTATAATCTACAAATTATATACAAAGGCCCAACATTGAAGTAGCATCTTCAGGCGTTCTAGGAGCATAAATGACATATATAATTTCCTGGCAATCTATCATTTTTGAAGGCCGTTCATATTTCTAACACATAGCATGTACATACCAAAAATTACAATCCAAAATAAATTCTTTTGCGGAAAGGGTAAAAAAAAAGCATTACCTGTGCTTTTAGTAGTATCCACAGAGTAGAGCACTTGTCCAGGCAGCAGGCAGGGATGTGCTTAGCGACAGCAATAGTAATTATCCAGGCAGCAGGCAGGAATATTGTCTATAGTCAGCACAAGGATATTGTCAGCACAGCACAGTCCATAGAAATTGTCCAGGCAGAGACAGCCAGCACAGCCATAATATTGGTCCTGGTACACTGTTACCCGCAGACACTCATTGTACCGCTCTCCAGCCCTTCATAAACATACTGCCTCTTGCTACAGCTAATTATTTGCATAGTCCAGGTAGCGGTGTGGTCCATTCATGCGACAGGCAGAGGCATGATGGCAGTAAGTCAGCAGCAGGCTGAGGGCCACAATCAGGTAAGACCTGTGCACAGGGGCACAGGGGTAGAGGCTTCGACCCACCCAAATCTCTATGAAGCCTCTGGACTCAAGACCCTAATCCGGAAATTCTGAAACCCGGAGAAAACAAAAAAAAATTGTTTTATCCATCCGGAAAAACAATTCTGGAGCCCCTCACATATGTGAGACCCCTGTGTACTACAGTAGTAAGGCAACAGATCAGTCCAAGCGGTAGGCAGCAGCGTAGTTGATAAAACAGGCCAGGATCAGTTCACGTGGAGGCAGTCCAAACGGCAGGCAAAGGCATAGTCACAAAACAGGCCAGGGTCAGTTCAAGTGGAAGCAGTCCAAACAGTAGGCAGAGGCATAGTCAAAAAACAGGCCAGGGTCAGTTCACGTGGAAGGCAGTGGCATGGGTTATTTGGGGAAGCATGGAAAATGGTCAGCACAGATGATGAAAATGGGGAAATGGTTAAAAATATGGGCTAATATTTTAGGGATGTATGATAAATAGGGATGAGCTTCGAGTTTGAGTCAAACTCATGTTCGACTCGAATATCGGCTGTTTGCAAGTTCGCCGAACAGCGAACAATTTGGGGTGTTCGCGGCAAATTCGAATGCAGCGGAATACCCTTTAAAAGTCTATGGGAGAAATCAAAAGTGCTAAATTTAAAGGCTTATATTCATGGTATTGTCATAAAAAGTGTTTGGGGACCTGGGTCCTGCCCCAGGGGACATGGATCAATGCTAAAAAAACTTTTAAAAACGTCCGTTTTTGCGGGAGCAGTGATTTTAATAATGCTTAAAGTGAAACAATAAAAGTGTAATATCCCTTTAAATTTCGTACCTGCGGGGTGTCTATAGTATGCCTGTAAAGGGGCGCATGTTTCCCGTGTTTAGAACAGTCTGACAGCAAAATGACATTTCAAAGGAAAAAAGTCATTTAAAACTACTCGCGGCTATTAATGCATTGCCGATCCGACAATACACATAGAAGTCCATTGATAAAAACGGCATGGGAATTCCCCACAGGGGAACCACGAACCAAAATTTTAAAAAAAAATGACGTGGGGGGTCCCCCTAAATTCTGTACCAGGCCCTGCAGGTCTGGTATGGATATTAAGGGGAACCGCGGCCAAATTTTTTTTTAAAAAATGACGTGGGGGTCCCCCTAAATTCTATACCAGGCCCTTCAGGTCTTGTATGGATATTAAGGGGAACCCCGGCCAAAATGTAAAAAAAAAAACGGCGTGGGGTCCCCCCAAAAATCCATACCAGACCCTTATCCGAGCACGCAACCTGGCAGGCCGCAGCAAAAGACGGGGGACGAGAGAGAGCCCCCCTCCAGAACCGTACCAGGCCACATGCCCTCAACATTGGGAGGGTGCTTTGGGGTAGCCCCCCAAAACACCTTGTCCCCATGTTGATGAGGACAAGGGCCTCATCCCCACAACCCTGGCCGGTGGTTGTGGGGGTCTGCGGGCGGGGGGCTTATCAGAATCTGGAAGCCCCCTTTAACAAGGGGACCCCCAGATCCCGGCCCTCCCCCCTGTGTGAAATGGTAAGGGGGTGCAAAAGTACCCCTACCATTTCACTAAAAAACTGTCAAAAATGTTAAAAATGACAAGAGACAGTTTTTGACAATTCCTTTATTTAAATGTTTCTTTCTTCTATCTTCCTTCGGTTTTTTCCTCCATCTTCTTCTGGTTCTTGTGGTTCTTCTGGCTATTCTGGTTCTTCCTCCGGTGTTCTCGTCCAGCATCTCCTCCGCGGCGTCGGCGTCTTCTTCCCTTCTTCTCCTCGGGCCGCTCCGCATCCATGATGGCATGGAGAGAGGCTCCCGCTCTTCTCTTCATCTTCTTCTCTTAATCTTCTTCTCTTCTTCATCTTCTTATTTTCTTCATCTTCTTTTCGGGCCTCTCCGCATTCCATGATGGCATGGAGGGAGGCTCCCGCTGTGTGACGCTTCTCCTCTTCTGACGGTTCTTCATTAAAGGGGGGGCGGGGCCACCCGGTGACCCCGCCCCCCTCTGACGCACGGTGACTTGACGGGACTTCCCTGTGGCATCACGGGGAATGCCACAGGGAAGTCCCGTCAAGTCACTGTGCACCAGAGGGGGGCGGGGTAACCGGGTGGCCCTGCCCCCCCATTATTTAAGAACCGTCAGAAGAGGACCGTCCTCTTCTGACGGTTCTTCATTAAAGGGGGGGCGGGGCCACCCGGTGACCCCGCCCCCCTCTGATGCACGGTGACTTGACGGGACTTCCCTGTGGCATCACGGGAATGCCACAGGGAAGTCCCGTCAAGTCACTGTGCACCAGAGGGGGGCGGGGTAACCGGGTGGCCCTGCCCCCCCATTATTTAAGAACCGTCAGAAGAGGAGAAGCGTCACACAGCGGGAGCCTCCCTCCATGCCATCATGGATGCGGAGCGGCCCGAAAAGAAGATGAAGAAGAGAAGAAGATGAAGAAGATAAGAAGATGAAGAGAAGAGCAAGAGCCTCCCTCCATGCCATCATGGATACGGAGTGGCCCGAGGAGAAGACGGGAAGAAGACGCCGACGCCGCTGAGGAGATGCTGGACGAGAACACCGGAGGAAGAACCAGAAGAACCAGAAGAAAAAGAAGATGGAGGAAGAAACCGAAGGAAGATAGAAGAAAGAAGAAGCATTTAAATAAAGGAATTGTCAAAAACTGTCTCTTGTCATTTTTAACATTTTTGACAGTTTTTTAGTGAAATGGTAGGGGTACTTTTGTACCCCCTTACCATTTCACACAGGGGGGAGGGCCGGGATCTGGGGGTCCCCTTGTTAAAGGGGGCTTCCAGATTCCGATAAGCCCCCCGCCCGCAGACCCCCACAACCACCGGCCAGGGTTGTGGGGATGAGGCCCTTGTCCTCATCAACATGGGGACAATGTGTTTTGGGGGGCTACCCCAAAGCACCCTCCAAATGTTGAGGGCATGTGGCCTGGTACGGTTCAGGAGGGGTGGGGGGGCGCTCTCTCGTCCCCCCCTCTTTTGCTGCGGCCTGCCAGGTTGCGTGCTCGGATAAGGGTCTGGTATGGATTTTTGGAGGGACCCCACGTTGTTTTTTTTTAAATTTTGGCGCAGGGTTCCCCTTAATATCCATACCAGACCTGAGAGGTCTGGTATAGATTTTGAGGGGGACCCCACACAATTTTTTTTTCATTTTGGCCAGGGTTCTCCTTAATATCCATACCAGACCTAAAGGGCCTGGTATGGAATTTAGGGAGACCCCCCACGTCATTTTTTTTTTTTTAATTTTGGCCAGGGTTCCCCTGTGGGGAATTCCCATGCCGTTTTTATCAATGAACTTCTATGTGTATTGTCGGACCGGCAATGCATTAATAGCTGCAAGTAGTTTTAAATGACTTTTTTTCCTTTGAAATGTCATTTTGCTGTCAGACTGTTCTAAACACGGGAAACATGCGCCCCTTTACAGGCATACTATAGACACCCCCCAGGGACGAAATTTAAAGGGATATAACACTTTTATTGTTTCACTTTAAGCATTATTAAAATCACTGCTCCCGAAAAAGCGTCCGTTTTTAAAACTTTTTTTTGCATTGATCCATGTCCCCTGGGGCAGGACCCAGGTCCCCAAACATTTTTATGACAATAACTTGCATATAAGCCTTTAAAATTAGCACTTTTGATTATTCATGTTCGTGTCCCATAGACTTTAACGGTGTTCGCGTGTTTGAACAAATTTTTTGCCTGTTCGCATGTTCTGGTGCGAACCGAACAGAGGGGTGTTTGGCTCATCCCTAATGATAAAGTTGTAAGCATTCACCAAAGCAAAGACCAGGTTGGGAGGGACACTGGGGACAATGGTAGCTGGTATCTTTTCGAAATCCTCTTTTGGTGCACACGCAACATTATTTTTGCCGTCTTCGGCCTGGGAAGTAGCGTTCATGAAGTCGGCAAACAGCCTCAGAGCGAAGGTCTTCTGGGGGGGTCTTTGGTGATATATGAGGGACGTGACAACTTCTTCTATAAATTGTAGGAAGGGGGCGGGGTTTTCTGTGGATTTGGTGTAGACTACGTAGGAATTATAAATGGCCAAATGGATGAGATAAATTGCTACCTTCTTGTACCAGAATCAGGACCTCCTTATTGACAAATAGGGCTGAATCATTTGATCATTGAAATCCGCCCCCCCATGTAGAGTGTCATGGTTATGCAATAGAGTTTGTCGATCAGCATACCTGTCTTCATGTGTTCATCTCTAGAGACCAGCTGACCCTCACCTGACTGCTTTTGTAACCTCTTTTCTAAGCATGGCCCCACCCCAGGCCCTATCAGGGAACCCTATATTAACCTGTGCACTGCAAGCCAGCAGTGCTGACCCGTTCCTTAGGCAGCTTGAGCTCCCAGTCCCTTCTCTTCCGTCCGAGGAGCACCCCCTGCCCGCTGAGGAACCTATGCAGCTGGGCTGGACCAAGTTGTCTCCTGAAGAACACGCTAGGCGCAGAACTCTGGGCCTGTGCCTCTATTGTGGGGCCAAAGGTCATTTTCGTGACACTTGTTCTCTTCGTCCGGAAAAACGATCGGGGCTAATACATCTGGAGGGTGGAGTATTAGACCCTGAAGTATCACCTTCACCTTCTCGTCTTCTTCTTTCTGTGTTCCTTCATGTCGGCGCTTCCTCTCGTTCGGTCTCGGCACATCTGGATTCCGGAGCCGCTGGCAATTTCATGGATTGGGAAGGTGCATCTTCCATGAGACTTACCCTTTTGCCCCTTTCAACGCCATTGGTGGACTTGGCGATTGATGGCACTGTTCTCCCAGGGGGTCCTATCCGCTTCCAGACCCTTCCTGTTAAGATGTCGGTAGGGACACTCCACCAGGAGTGGATATCCTTCCTTGTCTTGCCTAAAGCTTCATCTCCTATCATATTAGGTCTTCCTTGGTTACGGTTCCATTCTCCACACATTGACTGGACTGCTGGATAGGGATGAGCCGAACACCCCCCGGTTCGGTTCGCACCAGAACCTGCGAACGGACCGAAAGTTCGCACGAACGTTAGAACCCCATTGACGTCTATGGGACTCGAACGTTCGAAATCAAAAGTGCTCATTTTAAAGGCTAATTTGCATGGTATTGTCCTAAAAAGGGTTTGGGGACCCGGGTCCTACCCCAGGGGACATGTATCAATGCAAAAAAAACTTTTAAAAACGGCCGTTTTTTCGGGAGCAGTGATTTTAATGATGCTTAAAGTAAAAAAAAAAGTGAAATATTCCTTTAAATATCGTACCTGGGGGGTGTCTATAGTATGCCTGTAAAGTGACGAGTGTTTCCCGTGTTTAGAACAGTCCCTGCACCAAATGTCATTTTTAAAGGAAAAAATCTCATTTAAAACTGCTTGCGGGTTTAATGTCATGTCGGGTCATGGCAATATGGATGAAAATCAGTGAGACAAACGGCATGGGTACCCCCCAGTCCATTACCAGGCCCTTTGGGTCTTGTATGGATATTAAGGGGAACCCCGCACCCAAATTAAAATAAGGAAAGGCCCTATATACTCTGAACAGCAGTATACAGGCGGTGCAAACAAGACAGGGACTGTAGGTTTGTTGTTAAGTAGAATCTCTTTGTAATTTTGAACGGGTACATTTTTAACGTGTTTAGCTCCAGCCAAAAAATCTTTTTTAAACTTTTTGGAAAACATAGGGAAGGGTTATCACCCCTGTGACATTTGTTTTGCTGTCTTTCCTCCTCTTCAGAAGATTTCACCTCACTTTTTGTCCCAATGAAAAATGTTTTTTGAAAATTTGGGTTTTTTTGTGGAACAAGGATTGGAAAGCATCAGTGGAAAGGAGAAATTGTTTTCCCATATTAACTCTTACAGGAGAGAATTTCCCTTCCTAGGGGTAGATTTCATCTCACTTCCTGTTGTCTCCTTCCGTTTGCAAGTAGGAGTCGTTTGTAAGTTAGATGTTTGAAAGTAGGGTCCTGCCCTATATACTCAGCAGAAATTTGGGCCTTAGGTGTTGCTGTGGCCACAACACTGTAAGCCCTCACAGGGCCCTGCTGTGAAATATTAGATCAAGAATTGTAATTACATGCCCCTGTTGAACAGGAGCTGAAATATTAGGCCTTAGGCACTGGTGCTGGTGCCACAACACTGCAACCCCTCACAGACACTCTAGTTGGAACGCAGGAACGAGCCTTGCTGCAAAGTATTGCATCAAAAATTGTAATTACACGCCCCTGTTAGACAGGGGCAGAAAAATTGGGCCTTAGGCACTGGTGCTGGTGCCACAACACTGCAACCCCTCACAGACACTCTAGTTGGAACGCAGGAATGAGTCCTGCTGCAAAGTATTGCATCAAAAATTGTAATTACACGCCCCTGTTAGACAGGGGCAGAAAAATTGGGCCTTAGGCACTGGTGCTGGTGCCACAACACTGCAACCCCTCACAGACACTCTAGTTGGAATGCAGGAACGAGCCCTGCTGCAAAGTATTGCATCAAAAATTGTAATTACACGCCCCTGTTAGACAGGGGCAGAAAAATTGGGCCTTAGGCACTGGTGCTGGTGCCACAACACTGCAACCCCTCACAGACACTCTAGTTGGAATGCAGGAACGAGCCCTGCTGCAAAGTATTGCATCAAAAATTGTAATTACACGCCCCTGTTAGACAGGGGCAGAAAAATTGGGCCTTAGGCACTGGTGCTGGTGCCACAACACTGCAACCCCTCACAGAAACTCTAGTTGGAATGCAGGAACGAGCCCTGCTGCAAAGTATTACATCAAAAATTGTAATTACACGCCCCTGTTAAACAGGGGCTGAAAAATTGTGCCTTAGGCACTGGTGGTGGCGCACAAAACCAAAAATGTTCTTACAAGCTATCAGCGTGATGATTGAGGAGGAAGAGGATAATTACTCAGGGATAGTCACTCAGCATCAGCATAGGCAGTCTTTGAAGGGATCTGAGATTTCAAAAAAAATTATTCGGTTACATCAGCATCAGGTGCTTGGTAGCTGGTGGTGATCCAAGACTGATTCATTTTTATGAAGGTCAGCCGATCGACCGAGTCGGTGGACAGACGCACCCTGTGATCGTTTACCACGCCTCCAGCAGCACTGAATGTGCGTTCCGAAAGAACGCTGGATGCAGGACAGGCCAGTAGCTCAATTGCATACTGTGCAAGCTCTGGCCAGTGATCCATCCTCAAGACCCAGTAACCCAGAGGATTTTCGGTGGGAAAGGTGTCCAAGTCTGATCTTGCCCCTAGGTATTCCTGCACCATGTAAAACAGACGCTGGCGATGGTTGCCTGGAACCGATCATACCTTGGGGCTGCGGACCAAAAAATTGTCTGAACGCATCGGTCAGACGTCCACCTTCTCCACCGCTCCTTCTTTGACTGACCGAAGCCTCAGCAACACGTTGTCCAGAAACAGGAGTTTGTAACCTCCCAGTCTCTGGGAACGCATTGCACAGACCTTTCTGCAAGGCCTCCCGAAGATGTTTCATCCTCTGCTCCTTCTGCGATGGCAAGATAAGGTCCGCAACCTTACCCTTGTAACGTGGATCAAGGAGGGTTGCCAGCCAGTATTGGTCCTTCTCCTTGATACCACGAATACGAGGATCCTTACGCAGGCTTTGCAGGATCAGGGAGGCCATGCAGCGTAGGTTTGCTGAGGCATTCGGTCCGGAGTCCTCTGGGTCACTAAGGTCGACAACGTCCGCAGCCACCTCCTCCCAGCCACGTACAAGTCCATGTGTTTCTTGGGACTGATCCCTTAAAGACTGCTGCTGATGCTGAGTGCCAGGCTCCACCTCCATACTGACACAATCTTCCTCCTCCTCCTCCTCGTCCTCTTCCTGTGTGATCGGCGGGCACGCAGGAACACTGTCTGGATAAAGGGGGCCTTGAGAGCTAAGGAAGTCCTCCTCTTCCTGCCTCTGTTCTGCCTCAAGTGCCCTGTCCATTATTCCACGCAGCGTGTGCTCCAACAGGTGGACAAGGGGGACAGTGTCACTGATGCATGCACTGTCACTGCTCACCATCCTCGTGGCCTCCTCGAATGGTGACAGGACAGTGCATGCATCCCTGATCATGGCCCACTGGCGTGGGGAAAAAAAACCAAGCTCCCCTGACCCTGTCCTGGTGCCATAGTCACACAGGTACTCATTGATGGCCCTCTGCTGCGTGTGCAGCCGCTGCAGCATGGCCAACGTTGAGTTCCACCTGGTGGGCATGTCACAGATTAGGCGGTTCTTGGGCAGGTTAAACTCCTTTTGGAGGTCCGTTAGCCGAGCACTGGCATTATATGACCAGCGGAAATGCACACAGACTTTCCTGGCCTGCCTCAGGACATCCTGTAAGCCCGGGTACCTGCCCAAGAACCGCTGCACCACCAAGTTAAGGACGTGAGCCAAACAGGGCACATGGGTCATTTGTCCCTGTCGGAGGGCAGAGAGGAGGTTGGTGCCATTGTCACAAACCACCATTCCTGCCTTAAGTTGGCGTGGCGTCAACCACCTCTGAACCTGCCCCTGCAGAGCTGACAGAACCTCTGCCCCAGTGTGGCTCCTGTCCCCCAAGCACACCAGCTCAAGCACCGCATGACATCTTTTGGCCTGCGTACTTGCGTAGCCCCTTGAACGACTACGGAGCACCGCTGGTTCCGAGGAAGAGGCCATGGAGGAAGAAGAAGAGGAGGGGATGGAGGAGAGAGGTGTGTCACAATCAGCATTTTGGAGGCGTGGTGGCGGAACAACCTCCAACACTACTGCACCTTGTCCTGCATCCTTCCCAGCTGCCAGCAGAGTCACCCAATGCGCCGTGAAACTTAGGTAACGTCCCTGTCCATGCCTGCTGGACCATGAGTCAGCGGTAATATGCACCTTACCGCTGACCGCCCTGTCCAGCGAGGCATGGACATTGCCTTCCACATGCCGGTAGAGAGCCGGAATCGCCTTCCGTGAGAAAAAGTGGCGTTTGGGTACCTGCCACTGAGGAACCGCACATTCCACAAACTCACGGAAGGGGGCAGAGTCTACCAACTGAAAAGGCAGCAGTTGAAGTGCTAGCAATTTTGCCAAGCTAGCATTCAACCGCTGGGCATGTGGATGGCTGGGAGCAAACTTCTTTCGGCGGTGCAGCAGCTGGGGCAGGGAAATTTGCCTGGTACAATCTGACGTCGGTGTACCAAAAGTAGATTGCCCACAAGTACTTGGCTGTGACACACCTAATTCTACACCTTTATTCCTCTCACTGCAGGTCTCAGAGAGGACTGGAGGTCTAGTGGGGTTGGAAATCTCAGCTGATGAGGAGCAAGGAGAGATCCTCTTTGTTCTTTGGTGTGGGTCTTTTAGATACGCTTGCCAACGAACTGCATGGCAGGTCAACATATGTCTGGTCAAGCATGTGGTACCCAAGCGGGAGATGTTTTGGCCACGTGAGATACGCTTGAGACATATGTTGCAAATAGCAGCGGTGCGATCTGATGCACTCGTCTCAAAAAAGGCCCACACCAAAGAACTTTTTGAATAACGCGCAGAGACTGCAGCGCCCTGCACATGTGGAGCTTTGGGGTGTGATGCAGTCAATGTGCTGCCCTTAGGCTGGCCCCTGGAGGGCATCCTGCCTCGTTGGTGATGTGCCGCCTCCTCCTCCTCCTCCTCCTCTCTCCTATCAGGCACCCACGTTGAGTCAGTGACCTCATCATCCCCTCCCTCCTCATCACTGGAGCAAACCTGGCAGTATGCTGCAGCAGGGGGAGCATGACTGCCAGATTGCTGTCCTTCTTGGGCACCCCCTCTGTCCGTGCCTTCATCGAGCTCAGTATCATCATCAGAGCCTTCCAAACGCTGGGCATCCTCCTGGAGCATGTACCCAACACTGTGGTCAAACAGTTCGAGGGACTCCTCAGGAGGACATGGTGGAGCTAGGGAAGGAGTCACTGATGACATTGAGCTGAGGGAAGAGGCCGCTGCTTTGCCAGACAAAGCACCCTGGGCATGGGTGAGAGAGGATGAGGAGGATGAGGACGGCTTGGTCATCCACTCGACCAAGTCTTCCGCATGTTGCGGCTCAACACGGCCAGCTGCCGAAAAAAAGGCCAAGCGTGTCCCATGGCCACGTGCTGATGAGGATGCACCGTCTCCACGACCAGCACTAGACACAGAGCCTGCTTGCCCTCTCTTATTGGCTTGTGACTGTCTGCCTCTCCTTCTTGGCCTTCCAGACATACTAATGGCCTGTAGCTGCACTAAGCTGGGATAGAACACCAGTAATTTTCTTCAGGTAGCTTTATATACTGTAACCAGACAAGCCTGCCTGTCAGTAGGAAGATAACAGGAACGGATCTAGCTGAACACTGTGAGCAGGACGCACTGTACTAAATGTAAATAGTCTAGCTGCCTGACCGTGGTACTAATAGGATCAAATAGAACACCAGTAATTTTCTTCAGGTAGCTTTATATACTGTAACCAGACAAGCCTGCCTGTCAGTAGGAAGATAACAGGAACGGATCTAGCTGAACACTGTGAGCAGGACGCACTGTACTAAATGTAAATAGTCTAGCTGCCTGACCGTGGTACTAATAGGATCAAATAGAACACCAGTAATTTTCTTCAGGTAGCTTTATATACTGTAACCAGACAAGCCTGCCTGTCAGTAGGAAGATAACAGGAACGGATCTAACTGAACACTGTAAGCAGGACGCACTGCACTAAATGTAAATAGTCTAGAAGATAACAGGAACGGATCTAGCTGAACACTGTGAGCAGGACGCACTGCACTAAATGTAAATAGTCTAGAAGATAACAGGAACGGATCTAGCTGAACACTGTGAGCAGGACGCACTGCACTAAATGTAAATAGTCTAGAAGATAACAGGAACGGATCTAGCTGAACACTGTGAGCAGGACGCACTGCACTAAATGTAAATAGTCTAGAAGATAACAGGAACGGATCTAGCTGAACACTGTGAGCAGGACGCACTGCACTAAATGTAAATAGTCTAGAAGATAACAGGAATGGATCTAGCTGAACACTGTGAGCAGGACGCACTGCACTAAATGTAAATAGTCTAGAAGATAACAGGAACGGATCTAGCTGAACACTGTGAGCAGGACGCACTGCACTAAATGTAAATAGTCTAGAAGATAACAGGAACGGATCTAGCTAAACTGAATACAGTGTATATATATATATGCAACACCTGGGATGCATATATATACACAATACACTGTAAGTGCAGCTAACTTACTGACTGTTCTGCCTAATCTATCTAACTCAAATGAAATGACACTGTCTCTCTCTCTCTCAGCACACCGGAACACACACTACACAGGGCCGCCGTGCAGGCGGCCTTATATAGTGTGGGGCGTGTACTAAATCCCCTGAGCCATAATTGGCCAAAGCCTCCTTGGCTTTGGCCAATTACGGCTCTCTGTTCAGGCGGCGCTGTGATTGGCCAAGCATGCGGGTCATAGTGCATGCTTGGCCAATCATCAGCCAGCAATGCACTGCGATGCCGCAGTGAATTATGGGCCGTGATGCGCCACACGAATTTGGCGCGAACGGCCCATTTTGTTCGCAATTCGGCGAACGGTCGAACAGCCGATGTTCGAGTCGAACATGGGTTCGACTCGAACACGAAGCTCATCCCTACTGCTGGACGGATCCTGGCTTGGGGTTCCTCCTGTTCCTCTTCCTGCCTACTCAAGGTTACCTCAAAAGAGAAACTTCCTGTTGCCATCATCCCAGTATCTTCTGCTCTTCCCGCTTCATATAGCGATTTCTGGAATGTCCCCTGCAATAGTTGGGCTGAGGCACTCTCTGGGTCATGTGGCACTCTGGATGAGGAGCCCACCTGTAAACTTGAGCCGATCATTCACTCCAGTTTGCATGGTCATTTACCTTTGCCTGTTCCTGGACCCCCCTTGGACGCACACCCAGGCTGACTCGTCTACCAGTTCCACAGTCGCTACGCCCTGTGATGCGATTCTGGTGGTCGCTGCAACTGGCAATGCTGTTCAGTCGGCCTCTGCACCAGTTCAGCCTATGCCCAGTGAAGCTATCCAGCTTGACTTCTGTGACACATCACTTTCTAAACAACCTGGCCTCAGGGATCCACTGACTTCTGCCCAGTCTGATGATCCTGTGTTGGATGTCCAGCTCATCTTTAGGGTCTGGGGGACCCTGCTCAGATTCCTGATGGTCTTCTTATGCCTTTACCCATTCCTAAGAAGCCTTTAGCCCTCAATAAGTCCTCTCGTCCTCTCCCTACCTCGGTTTCGGTCTCTGAGGATAATCTTAAGTACAAGGTTAGTCAAGTTCTCGATTCCCGGCGCCGTAGAGGCATTCTTCAGTACCTCGTACATTGGAAAGGGTTTGGTCCTGAGGAGAGGTCTTGGATCACTGCATCTGAGGTCTTTGCTCCTCGTCTATTGAGGAGGTTCCATCTGGATTTTCCCTTTAAGCCTGGGCACAGGCGGGGGCGGGGGAGGTCTTAAGAGGGGGGGTACTGTCATGGTTATGCAATAGAGTTTGTCGATCAGCATACCTGTCTCCATGTGTTCATCTCTAGAGACCAGCTGACCCTCACCTGACTGCTTTTGTAACCTCTTCTCTAAGCATGGCCCCACCCCAGGCCCTATCAGGGAACCCTATATTAACCTGTGCACTGCAAGCCAGCAGTGCTGATCAACCATTGTGTGTTAGCCTCTGTGTGTACTTGCTGTGTTTCCTACATCTGATTCCTGTTACTGACTTTGGCCTGTTCTTAACTATTCCTGTCTGCTCGTGACCCTGACCTTTGGCATGTTCCCGACCATCCCTGTTTGCCTGTGACCCTGAACCTTGGCGTGTACTCTGTTGTCCTTGTCTGCTTGTGGCCCCGACCTTGGCTTGTCCCTTATTTTCCTTGTTGTCCCAGCCTGCTGCCTTCTTCCTCTTCTCCTGTAGTCTACCGTGAGCGTGAGCTGTGAGACCCTGGGGGCCGCGACCTGGAGCCAGACTGCAGCTCAGTCTGTCCTTACCATTAAAGGCTCTGGTGAACACCTGCTGGCTCTTAGACTCCACGCCCTGGGGAATCTATGCTCTAGCTCCCAGTGGGATCTGTGTCAGTGATCCATTAGACCTGCTTCCTGAACCTCCTAGGGTTCAATCTGCAGCAGTGAGCCGTAGGGTCCACTACCTTGCTGTGCACTCCTGGTCCCAACGGTGTGCATCTGTCACCCAGCCTCTGGGTGACCTGACATAGAGATTATAATCTTGGACACATACTGGCTTTTCAATGGGACCTCGTCTTCTTTGAACCTCTATTGTAGTGTCGTCATGGATGGTGGACATCATGTGCAGGTCCCTTTTATCCTTCCACCTCAAGGGCAGCACTTCGTTGCATCTCAATGCTGCTCTTTCACCCCTTTGCATATTTTTTTTTGCTAGAGATTGTGGGAAGCCCTTCCTATTTTTTCTGGAGGTTCCGCAGGCCAGGGTTTTTGGGATGTATAATGCCGCGTACACACGGTCGTACTTTTCGTCTACAAAAGTCCAACGGACGCTGACGGACTAAAGCTGGCTGGTAATCCGATCGTGTGTGGGCTTCTCCGGACTTTCAACGTACTTTTTTAGCCTCAAATCCGACGTACTTTAGATTTGAAACATGCTTTAAATTTTTACTTCGTAACTACGACGGACCCCGAAATCCGCTCGTCTGTGTGCTAGTCCGACGGACAAAAAGCCACGCTAGGGCACCTATTGGCTACTGGCTATGAACTTCCTTATTTTAGTCCGGTGTACGTCATCACGTACGAATCCGTCAGACTTTTGTGTGGTCGTGTGTAGGCAAGTCCGTTCGTTAGAAAGTCTGCCGCAAGTCCGCCGAAAGTCTGCCGGAAGTCTGCCGGAAGTCTGTCGGACAGGCTGTCTGACTTTTGTAGACGAAAAGTACGACCGTGTGTACGCGGCATAAGTGTTTGAAAAGGGGCAGGCTGGTGTAGAAGTTGTCAAGGTATATGTGATATCCTTTGTTCAGAAGTGAGTATGCCAGGTCCCATACAATTTTCCAGTTGTGCCCATGTAGGCCGGGCACTCAGGGGGCTGGAGCTGGGATATACAGATATTCCATGGCTCTCTCACAGAGCTTGTATAATTTTACTCCGTATCTGGCCCTTTTGCTAGGATTATATTGCTTTATTGCTAGCCGGCCTGAAAAGGTACCAGGGACTCATCGACACATATATTCTGATCAGGGACATAGAGTTTTGCAAATTGTTGGGAAAAGAAATTTATCAGTGGGCGAAGTTTATATAATTTGTCGTAATTTGGATGATTGCAGGGAGGGCACTGGGTGTTGTCACTAAAATGAAGAAATCGCATTATCATTTCGTATCAGGACCTGGCCATTACGGCAGAATTAATGGGCATGTTGTGGATGGGGTCAGTGGACTAATAGGCATGTCCTTCATTTTTTTTGTAAGCCCCATGTTTAGGGTGAGGCCCATAAACAGTTTGAACTCCTCCAAATTCAGATCTCTCCACTCAAACGGACGGGCATATGATGATTGGGGGTTGTTGGCAATATACTGCTGGGCATATAAATTTGTCTGGTCCACAATGAATTGCGGCAAAGTGTCAGGCAAAAACAGATGAAAGAAATCAATCTCTGAGAAATTTTGGGTGTTGGCCTGCACACCTGGCTGTGCTGTAAAAGGGGGAATAATTGGTGATCCCGAGTCGGATGGCAGCCATGTTGGGTTGGCAAGACCACCTGGCATGTATGTAGAGGCACTGGCTCTTGGGGGACCTGACACTCCAGTAGTTGGGGGATTTGAATTGCCTGTGCTGGTACTCAGACGTGATGTGGCAGCACTGGTACTAGGTCTGGGCATTTGTTCCTGGGGCCTATCGCCGGTGGCAGTGCTGGTACTGGGCATTTGTTCCTGGGGCCTATCGCCGGTGGCAGTGCTGGTACTGGGCATTTGTTCCCGGGGCCTATCGCTGGTGGCGGCAGTGCTGGTACTGGGCCTGGAAATTTGTTCTTGTGGCCTATTGCTGCGGCAGCGCTGGTACTGGGCCTGGGAATATAATCCTGGTTTACAGAGTGCCGTGCCCGTTTAGGAGGGACCCATTCTTCCTCCGAATCATTTTCTGATTCACTATTCGGTTCAAATTCCGAATTTGATTCAGAATCAGAATTGGAATCTGATGAGAACTCCCCGTTGCTCTCATCAGTCATGGAGAGGATCTGGAATGCCTCCTCACTGTTGTAAACTCTTTTGGACATGACGCTGATGGCTGTGTGACAGGTGGCAGGTGAGGGTCACTGATGGGCTGTGTGATGGGTGGCAGGTAACGTTCACTGATAGGTGATGACGGTGTGACAGGCGATGGTCACTGATGGGTGACAGGCCACGGATGGTGACCGGTGATGGTCACTGACAGGTGATGGTCACAGATGAGTGACAGGCCACGGTCACTGATGAATGATGGCTGACGGTCACTGATGGGTGATGGCTAACGGTCACTGATGGGTGACGGTTAATGGCTGACGTCACTGATGGGTGACTGGTGATGGCTAACGGTCACTGATGGGTGACGGTTAATGGCTGACGTCACTGATGGGTGACGGGTGATGGCTGACGGTCACTGATGGATGATGGGTAATGGCTGATGGTCACTGATGGTCAGGGCCGGACTGGGAATAAAAACCAGCCCTGGAAATAATTTCATACCAGCCCCATAGTATTTTTATACCAGCCCAACCGCATAACGTCTTTATTTTCTTGTTCACAAAAGGGAAAACCATGCATTATAAAGCACATTTGAAGAGTGTATTATATATAGATAAGAGAGACATGGCTTTTACAAACAGCAGCAATTTTTTCAAGGCAAAAATCATGCCATTTACTGGCACATTTTTTATTGACACTGCAAAAAAAAGTGCCGTAAATGGCAGTTTTCAGTGCAAATATCAATATTTAAGCTATAAACTGCTATTAGCAATGTGTTAAGTTAAACAAAAGTCAAAAACCATATTTCTCTATTTACATGAAAGTCAGATTAATATAACCCAACACAGAGTTCCCCCATATATCAGGAGGATTCCCCTTTACAGTGCAAGGGAACTCTGACATAAAGGGGAACATTGCAGATCATGATCTAAGCGGGAACTCTGATATAAAAGGGGGGCACTGGTGATCAGAGACCCCACTTATATCAGAGTCCACTGCATTCCTCTTTACATCAGAGTTCCCCCTTGCACTGTAAGGTGGAATCCTGCAGATTATGATGTAAAGGGGAACTCTGGGAATGTGGGGAGGACTCTAGTGACCAGAGACCACCTTCCGCAGAAAGAAAACACTAAAGTAAGGGGGTTTACTGATATAAGGGGGAAACCTATATATCAGTGCCTCCTTACAATATTGTATTGACCCCCCCCCCCTCAGGCCTGGCGGCGCTGTCACTGACCTCCTCTCAGGTGCACCTTACAGGGCTCAGTAAGTCGGCTCCAGCTCGGTGGCTCTGGTTTTATCCTGTAGTTTCCTCTCCACAGTCCATACATGTCTGACTTCTCCCATGACCCCCATCCCTGCGGCACTCCCACTGTTGACTCCACTCCAGACTGCAGACGTGATAAAAGACAAGAGATGGTCAGAGGCTGCGGATGGTACAGGAGAGGTCAGAGGCTGCGGATGGTACAGGGGAGGTCAGAGGCTGCGGATGGTACAGGGGAGGTCAGAGGCTGCGGATGGTACAGGGGAGGTCAGAGGCTGCGGATGGTACAGGGGAGGTCAGAGGCTGTGGATGGTACAGGGGAGGTCAGAGGCTGCGGATGGTACAGGGGAGGTCAGAGGCTGCGGATGGTACAGGAGAGGTCAGAGGCTGCGGATGGTACAGGAGAGGTCAGAGGCTGCAGATGGTACAGGGGAGGTCAGAGGCTGCGGATGGTGCAGGGGAGGTCAGAGGCTGCGGATGGTACAGGGGAGGTCAGAGGCTGCAGATGGTACAGGGGAGGTCAGAGGCTGCAGATGGTGCAGGGGAGGTCAGAGGCTGCGGATAGTGCAGGGGAGGTCAGAGGCTGCGGATTGTGCAGGGGAGGTCAGAGGCTGCGGATGGTGCAGGGGAGGTCAGAGGCTGCGGATGGTGCAGGGGAGGTCAGAGGCTGCGGATGGTACAGGGGAGGTCAGAGGCTGCGGATGGTATAGGGGAGGTCAGAAGCTGCGGATGGTACAGGGGAGGTCAGAGGATGCGGATGGTACAGGAGAGGTCAGAGGCTGCGGATGGTACAGGGGAGGTCAGAGGCTGCGGATGGTACAGGAGAGGTCAGAGGCTGCGGATGGTACAGGGGAGGTCAGAGGCTGCGGATGGTACAGGGGAGGTCAGAGGCTGCGGATGGTACAGGAGAGGTCAGAGGCTGCGGATGGTACAGGGGAGGTCAGAGGCTGCAGATGGTACAGGAGAGGTCAGAGGCTGCGGATGGTACAGGGGAGGTCAGAGGCTGCCGATGGTACAGGAGACGTCAGAGGCTGCGGATGGTACAGGGGAGGTCAGAGGCTGCGGATGGTACAGGGAAGGTCAGAGGCTGCGGATGGTACAGGAGAGGCTGCGGATGGTACAGGGGAGGTCAGAGGCTGCGGATGGTACAGGAGAGGTCAGAGGCTGCGGATGGTACAGGAGAGGTCAGAGGCTGCGGATGGTACAGGAGAGGTCAGAGGCTGCGGATGGTACAGGGGAGGTCAGAGGCTGCGGATGGTACAGGGGAGGTCAGAGGCTGCGGATGGTACAGGAGAGGTCAGAGGCTGCGGATGGTACAGGGGAGGTCAGAGGCTGCGGATGGTACAGGGGAGGTCAGAGGCTGCGGATGGTACAGGGGAGGTCAGAGGCTGCGGATGGTACAGGGGAGGTCAGAGGCTGCGGATGGTACAGGGGAGGTCAGAGGCTGCGGATGGTACAGGGGAGGTCAGAGGCTGCGGATGGTACAGGGGAGGTCAGAGGCTGCGGATGGTACAGGGGAGGTCAGAGGCTGCGGATGGTACAGGGGAGGTCAGAGGCTGCGGATGGTACAGGAGAGGTCAGAGGCTGCGGATGGTACAGGGGAGGTCAGAGGCTGCGGAGGGGGGATGACAGGAGGTCAGAGGCTGCAGGGGGGATAGGAGGTCAGAGGCTGCAAGGGGGTGACAGGAGGTCAGAGGCTGCAGGGGGGTGACAGGAGGTCAGAGGCTGCGGGGGGGATGACAGGAGGTCAGAGGCTGCAGGGGGGGGGACAGGAGGTCAGAGGCTGCAGGGGGGGGACAGGAGGTCAGAGGCTGCAGGGGGGGGCAGGAGGTCAGAGGCTGCAGGGGGGGCAGGAGGTCAGAGGCTGCAGGGGGGGCAGGAGGTCAGAGGCTGCAGGGGGGGACAGGAGGTCAGGGGCTGCAGGGGGGGACAGGAGGTCAGAGGCTGCAGGGGGGGGAAGGAGGTCAGAGGCTGCAGGGGGGGGCAGAAGGTCAGAGGCTGCAGGGGGGGGGACAGGAGGTCAGAGGCTGCAGGGGGGGGACAGGAGGTCAGAGGCAGCAGGGGGGGACAGGAGGTCAAAGGCTGCAGGGGGGGCAGGAGGTCAGAGGCTGCAGGGGGGGCAGGAGGTCAGAGGCTGCAGGGGGGCAGGAGGTCAGAGGCTGCAGGGGGCGGCAGGAGGTCAGAGGCTGCAGGGGGGCAGGAGGTCAGAGGCTGCAGGGGGGCAGGAGGTCAGAGGCTGCAGTGGGGGCAGGAGGTCAGAGGCTGCAGTGGGGGCAGGAGGTAAGAGGCTGCAGTGGGGGCAGGAGGTCAGAGGCTGCAGTGGGGGCAGGAGGTCAGAGGCTGCAGGGGGGGGCAGGAGGTCAGAGGCTGCAGGGGGAGTAGGAGGAAGAGGCCACCAGACGAGTACTCACTGCGGTACTTTTAAAAATGGCGCCGCTCTGCGCCATCGTGTCACTGCGCATGTGCCCGCATTTTCGAGAATTGCCGAGTGTGTACGGACTTTCCCGAGCACGGCTAGCTCGGGAAAGCCTGTACACACTTCCGAGAATAGCGCTAGCGCATGCGCAGTTGCATGTCAGCCTGGCGGCCCCGCAGCCATGTTTCTTTCAGGCGCCGCTGCCCTCACAGCGGCACCAGGGGCAGCCAGACAGCCGGCCCACTGGGGGATTTCCCGGTATCCCGGTAGGCCAGTCCGGCCCTGCTGATGGTTGACGGATAATGGCTGACGTCGCTGATGGGTGACGGGTGATGGGTGACGGGTAATGGCTGACGTCACTGATGGGTGACAGGTGATGGCTGACGGGTAATGGCTGACGTCACTGATGGGTGACGGGTGATGGCTGACGGGTGATGGCTGACGGTCACTGATGGGTGACGGGTGATGGCTGATGGGTAATGGCTGACGTCACTGATGGGTGACGGGTGACGGCTACCGGGTAATGGTTGACGTCACTGATGGGTGACGGTTGATGGCTGTCAGGTGATGGCTGACGGTCACTGACAGGTGACGGCTGATGGGTGATGGGTGACAGGTGCACCGCTGACGGTCACTGATGGCAGTCTCTTATGTGACAGGTGCACATTATGGGGTGACTGTGGTGACTGTTAGGTGACAGATGACAATGGGGACGGATATAGGACAAGTGCGGTGTTGGTGCAGTACAATACAGACACAGATCGGTAACTCACTGCTTCTGGCTCTTCTCTCTTCACGCTGGAAACGGTGTGTGAAGAGAGAAGAGCTGGTAACAGCTAATTACCGCTCTGTGTTTACATTTAGTGATCGGCTGTGAAAGGATCAATGCTGATCACGTAGTAAACAGCCGCTGGCCAATGGCTGTTTACCACCATCGGTGACAAGCAGTGTTCCTTGCGATCGCGCGCATGCGCCGTGCACAATGGGGCGGTACCATTCATCACTTCATCACGGCCGACCACATGGTAAAGAGCCATGCCCAATGGCTGTTCACCCCCCTCGGTGGCGAGCGGTGTCTCCGTGACACGCTGCCACCGAGGGTACATTGATGCGCGCACACGATCACGCGCATTCCCTGTTTAAAGGGCAGGGTGTCATATGACACCCTCTCAGAACGAGAGCTGCGCCGCCTGGCCGTCATATGACGGACGATGGGCAGCAAGTGGTTAAGGAGAAATTCAATGAACTATGTGGCCTCAGTTGGGCCTCAGGCCGGACTTCAACAAGAAACCCTGAAGGCGCTTGAAGCTGGCCGTCCTGGCTTGCCCCCCCAAAGTTGAACGTAAACTGAAAGAAGATTTCCTTGGATTTACTGCCTGGGTTTCTTATAGCTGTCTCCTAGGTTCTCCAATGGGCTTTTCCTTTTGGACATTTTCTTCAATAGTGCAAATGTAATTTATTTGATACATGAGGTGACAATCTCTTCTTCAGCGAACTATTATTATGTTGTGTTTCTGCTACACACACCTTGTTTTTGTTGTTTATGTATGTAATGCATTACTGACAAAAATATTCATCATTTTCAGCACCATGAATGAATTTTGTGGAGTCATGAAAATGGCGTGATTGTGGCAAATTAGAAAGCACTGTGGGAGTTATTTACTAAAGGCAAACCCACTTTGCACTCCAACACTTAAAAGTGCACATGAAACTGCACTAAAACTGCACTTGTAGTGCAAAGTGCATTTACCTTTAGTAAATAACCCCCAATGTCACTGTAAACACCAACTTACTACAAAAATTGCTATTGAGCATTGAAAGAAGAAGCCACACATTGTTGAGTATAAAACATTTTACTCAAAGCACATTGTAAAGATCCTTTTTTTGGTTAAACAGGCATGTTTCAAACCATAGCATGCACAACTCAGGAACTTACAAAGTTCAACTTTGGGGGATCAATGGACGTGTTTTGGGGGTGCAACCACTTTCTCTCACCTAATTAAGTTGGGAGGAAGGGGTTTCACCCACAAAACGCGTACATTGATATCCCCTGATGGCAGATAGCACATGTTGACACACTGTGTGCATCTTCAAAATTTGGCTTTTCAAATACTTTACAACTTTTTTTAAATTAAAAAATACACAATAAAATGGTACAATTTTGTTGTTTTTTATATTCTGCCTAAAACATCAATGATGTTCTTCATTTTTTTTGAACATCATTGATGTTTTCCTTTATATTTTCTAAATCACGATTGCACCCCATTCTCTCCCCGATGAGGATCTGGGCACTTTCACTGGTGAAATTAGATTCTTCTTCCACAACATCCACATCACCTAAAAGAAAAAAACACACCATGTATTAGAAATATGCAGGCATAGATCTCTTACCTGAAGCTGTAGTCTAAGACACTCACCTGTTGTGACAATTTCGCCCACTTCATAAACCTCTCCCTCCACATCCTCTGCTTGTGATGTGGGGATTTCCCCTTCTTTAGGAGGTGGGGGTCCCTGGTGTCCTCAGATGTCCCGAGTCTTTTCTCCCCTATGTGAAAAAATAGGTATATTTAGCACACAGATATTGGAGGGCAGAAATAGGAATATGAAACATTGCTTGGAAGTGTGGTACAATTGTCTGTTTTGGCAGAGTTCCAAGCTGAAGAACATTGTATTTCCTTTCTAAAGCTATAGAAAGTGTATGGCCTCACAGTACAAAATAAACAAGGTATAACTCAATGAAATGTACCATCATCCAAATTAGTTGAGAAGAGTACTTTGGGAGTATGGGCCCCACCCCAGATTCACTAAGGAAAGAAAGGCAAGTGGACTATTGCGGTACATATACAGGAGGTATAGCTATATAATACGAATCACTGGTAAAATTTCACAAAATGTATTCATACAAAAAATAGCAAAAGGACAACAAAACATATCATTTAAAAGGTTCAGATGACATGATATTTCACCATGTTTCGCGGGTTTACTGCTTCATCAGGACAATACATCTGTAAATATAGATCAGAATACAAAAATAACTACCATATAGAGGGTTTTTACACAATTATAAAATGGGGAGGGTGGAATGAAATAATAGAACTGCTTACCCGAGCCCTGGAGGGTGTGCAGCAACGAGGCAGCCCGGCTAAGCCTCCCCGGCGACTGGGAAGGGGATATAAGACACAGGCCAGCGTCTAGGTAGAATAATATGAGGATGGATAATCATATGATCAATGCAAGTGTCAGTCACATATAGTGGGATAATAGAAAGACAGCACAACAAAAATAAGAGGAACATACCAGCGTGTGGGAAAATCATGTCATGATTGGGGATATGAAAAGAGAGGGAGGTGAGGATAAGGTGCCGGAGAGGTAGGGGGGGAAGGGAAAGGAGATGGGGAGTGAAAAGGGCATGAGGTACAAGGGAGGGACAAAAATCAGTCCAAAGGACCAACAGAGGGTAGGAAATTCAGAGGGAAGGGGGGAAAGAGACATCAAAGGAAATTAAGTGAAATGAGTGGCCATAAGAGAAATAAGTACCAGAAAATCCCACAGTGAGCATATTACTGGTGAATGTGAAACAAAACCGTGAAGTGTTGAACAGAAAGACATCCATAAAAAACACATAGTAGGTGGGATAAGTGAACAAACTAGGCAACCTAAAGCTGTGAACAAGGGGGTGATGAGGGAAAAAATAATAATAAAACTGACATTTACCTAGGTCATACATATATTAGTGTATGGAGCCCAGAAATCTAAAGTCATGGGGGTATGTAGACATCACGGGTTTGAATAGGCCTAAGTTGAATGTATTAAACATGCATAGCAACAGGCATAAAAACATTGAAAGCAATGTCCAGGATCTAGAAGGAGTAGATCAGTGTTTCTCAACTCCAGTCCTCAAGGCGCCCCAACAGGTCATGTTTTCAGGATTTCCCTCAGATGAAATGGCTGAGGTAATTAGTAAGGCAGTGAAACTAATCAAATCACCTGTGCAAAATAATGGAAAGCCTGAAAACATGACCTGTTGGGGCGCCTTGAGGACTGGAGTTGGGAAAAACTGGAGTAGATACATAATAAAAACATAATTGGTAACCAGTTGAATATATTAATAGTGACAAAGTATGGTGCGGCCATCTGTCACCTACACAGGTGTGGCCAAACACAGGTATATACATATATAAACAGAGCTTACCAGTGCTGTTATATTCCAGGGCTTGTCTGGGTCTCCTGCTGGCCTGGGTCTATAGCGGGATAAGACCGCCATATATATCCTATTCTACCTCGTGACGTGGATCGGCGCCGGCATCGGCGTCCGACACCAGCACGGTGTCAAGGGTCCCGCAGTGTGCGCGCGTCCGTGCCTGTGCACTTGCCTCAGAGCCACTAGACAGGGAGTGACGCATGCGTGATGCGCGCGCATCTCCAAGCCACTGGGCAGTACCCAGGCAGAGCGCGCGTGTGATGATATTGCACGCGAGCCTGCACAAAGGGGCGGGACCTGAAGATCCCAAATGAGGCGAGTACAGGCAGCCAGGGAGGCATTCATCAGGGGGGGAGACTGTACCTGGCCACCAGGGAACCTACCAATCGCCGGGAAGATAGATGGAGCCAGGGGAAGCCAAATGCCACCAAACCCACCCAGAGTCAGAGGGCAAAAAGTCCAAAGGGTCTTTTAACAGTCAGTATATAAAAACATCAAAGGCGTTACAGAAAACATTGTAACGAACATAAATAAAATTGAACATAGAGTACATTATTAGATACTGCAAAGAAAATAAACATAACCGGAGAGGATTGGATGTCCTCAAATTATAAGATCCAAGATTGGGAATACAGTCATGGGTGAGAAACAGAGCGAACTGGATAGCTGGCAGAGGATTAATTGACCCAAAATAACAAACTGGACATCAGATAATGGGGGGGAGCAATTACTGGTATGTTAGAGGAAGGATTTAAAAGGAATTAACTTAGTTCAAGCCTGGGGAGACAGTGGCATTAAGCCTTTCTATCCAAAGGGCTTCTCTTTGTAGTAATATCTTATCTCGGTGGTATCACTTCCAATGCAAGGAACCCGACAGCTTTAGGGTCATATTTATGGTATAAACCAATATGGCGTCCAACGGTAAGGAGCTTACCGTTGGTTGAATAATAAACATGATCACTGACTCTCTGTCTAAACTCCCTAAATGTCTTACCGACATAGAATGCTTTACACGTGCAGAGCATAAGATAAATAATGCCAGTGAGGTCACATTGGGCCAGCGTATGGGGAGTAAAGAGTTCTCCATTAGGTAACTTGAAAAAGGTGCATGAAAGTATCCATGGGCAGAAAGAACATTGACCACATAGAAAGGTACCAAAGGATTCATGGGTATCAACAGAATTGGGTTTGTACACCAGTTCTGGTGTATCACGGACATGATGTTTAAGGACATGATGATTGGTAAGGAGGTGCCAATGTTTAGAGATAATTCTCCTGAGTTGTTCATGGTGTGCTGAATATTGGGTAATAATTTTGAATGTGTTGGTGTTTGTGGTGCGTGGGGAGGGGTAGAGCAGAGAGGTTCTGGTGCGGCCAGCTGCCTTATTGAAGGCTCTTCTAAGGTTGGTTTTGGAATAACCCCTCAGGAGAAGTCGTTCATGTAGGGCAGCAGATTGAATGTAAAAGTGCTCTTCGCGTGCGCAGTTGCGACGTAGTCGCAGATACTGCGCATATGGAATACTGCGCACGAGAGCCTTGGGATGGGCACTTGTGGCATGCAGTAGAGTGTTCCGTGCTGTAGGTTTACGATAGAGATTAGTCCCCAACGTTCCATCGGGATTTTTGACAATCAACAGATCGAGAAATGGGATCTGTGTATTGTCTGAAGTCGCCGTGAAACGCAGATTCATATTGTTAATGTTGATGGCGTCAACAAACTGTTTCAAGAAAGATGGTGGGCTGGTCCAAACCACAAACAGATCGTCGATGAATCTGAACCAGCAGAGTACCGACTCTATGAAAAGTGAGAACTGGTCATCAGAGAAGATAAGTCTCTCCCAGGCTCCAAGAAACAAGTTTGCATATCATGGAGCACATGATGTGCCCATTGCAACCCCTTGTGTTTACAAATAATGCTGATCCTCAAAAAGGAAAAAGTTACGTGTAAGAATGAAAGTTAGAAGTTGTAAGATGGATTAATTGAAGGGCCAAGATGTGTGTTCCTGTTCCATCAGAAATGATCTGGCCTTCGCGACTCCCTTCTCGTGGGGGATGCTTGAGTACAGTGACTAAACATCAATGGCCACGATGAGGGAGTCGCGAGGGACCTGGATTCCCTCAATGTGCCTAAGAAGATCAGATGTATCGCGAATGTGTGATGGGAGACCCGATACATGGGGTAATAGAAAGCTGTCTACAAACTTGCTGGCATTGTCAGTCAGCTACACAATGCCAGAGACAATGGGTCTTCCCGGAGGCTGAGAGAGACTTTGACGCATTTTGGGCAATGTGTAAAAAGTTGGGGTTCGTGGGTGTTTATGCACCAAATAATTAAAGGTGTCTCTGTCGATCAGGCCATGCCAGAAGGCCCCGTACACAGTTCTCTAAATACGTTGACGAAACCCATAATAGTGGTAAGCGAGATGGGTTGGTACCAAATGGAGTTGTTTAATACTTGATAGCACATTGTTTGGTATTGAGTGTGTGACATTATCACTATGTTGCCACCTTTGTCTGATGGCTTAATGACAATGTCACGGTGTGTTTTTAAGTGTCGGAGGGCTCCTTGTTGGCTGTGGGTCAAGTTGGGTGTAAAATCCTGCCAGTTCTTGCTCTTGAGATCTTTGATTGATTGGTGTAAGAAGGCCCAGATTGCTGGACAGGCCATCAAGTTGGGAAAATTTTTTGACATATGTTTAAATCTGTTTAAATCTGGACCTTTGAGGGTGTGGATAGCAGAGAAGTGGGAGTGACAATGGTTTAGTAGGGAACTTCATTCAGTTCAGTTTGTGGGTGTAATGTGTTGTTTGTGTTGCTCTCATCATATAGTAACATTAAGTCGGAAGAGCGCGAAATTCCTCCATTGTAAAGTGTCTAGTGTATTCCGTGAGTTCACGTTCCAAGTTAGCATTTTGACAGTTGGAGTCAAATAGGAACTTGTACGTTAAATTACGTGCGAAAAGATAAAGGTATGTGTCACGTACCTGGTAGGAGTCTGAAATGACGAGGTCAGCCTCTCTTGTATCTCCAATCCAAGCCCCACTGGAGATGGAACAGATGGTGGCTAGGATCAGGAGGAACACGAGTGCCTGTGAATGCTGTGTGCAGAACTTGCTGGAAGTGTTGCAGACTGGGAAGTGCAGGCAGGGTTTCTGGTGAAGAGCTGGAACCAGCACAGCTGAGAGGATGGACGGCCAGCACAGGTACTCGGAAACAGCGTGGAGCCAAACAGGAGACAGGAGCAAGGTCATCAGGTAAGCCGGGTTCAGTAACGGGCGGGCAGCGAGGTACCAAGGTATAAACAGGAGCAAGGTCAAACAGGAAGCCAGGATCATGAACCAGTAATCAGAATAATCAGAGTCCAGAAACAGGGTCAGGAAGGCCAGGGTTTCAGCAACAGGAAGTCAAGTCAAACAAACAGGGTTTCAGAATCTCAGGACACAGCTGAAGATCAAGCAGCACCTGTCAGAAATCAGAGCAACCCTTAAATAGGCTGTCAGGTGCCAATTGTGGTCAGATGTGTGTTCCTGCGCAAGGAAATCTGCTGATGCCTGTGAATGCGTGCATGCGCACGTGTGCGTGCCGGGCGCATCCTGACAGTTCTCTTACATTGCCCCCCCCTTAAGGGCAGCCTCCGGATGCCCTTCAAGTGTCTTTTCTCTGGGTGGCATTGAAAAAAGGCTTGCACTAGTCTGGGAGCATGCACATCTGAAGCTGGTTCCCAGGAATTTTCTTCCGACCCATAGCCTTTCCATTTAATGAGGAACTGTGTTTGGTTATGCCTCCTTCTACAATCCAACACGGCTTCCACCTCAAATTCCTCATTCCCTTCGATGAGCAGCGGAGGAGGAATTTCAGAAACCCGATCTGGAAATGGATTTGGTACAGCTGGTTTCAACAAAGAGACATGGAATACAGGGTGGATCTTTAGATTCTTGGGTAACACCAATTCGAATGCCACTGCATTAATTTTCCTCTTGACTGGGAAGGGTCCCAAAAATTTTGGGCCAAGTTTTCTTGAAGGACAGCTCAGTTTCAAGTTTGTTGTGGAAAGCCAGACCTTGTCTCCAGGTTTAAGGTTCAGATTACCTCTCTTCTTCTTGTCGAAGAACTTTTTATTGCTTGCTTGAGTCTTGGAGATTGTATCTTGCAGTAATTGGTTATTAGTACTGAGGAAGTTTAATCTGTTTTGTACAGCAGGTACAGATGATTCAATGGCCAGCTCAGGTAAGAAAGAGGGGTGGTACCCATAATTGGCAAAAAAGGGTGATTGCTTGGTTGCAGAGTGGATGGAATTATTGTATGAAAATTCTGCCAGTGGGAGAAGTGATAGCCAGTCATCTTGTGCAAAAGAGGAAAAACACCGTAAGTACTGCTCAAGGGTTTGATTGGTTCTTTCAGTTTGTCCATTAGTTTGTGGATGGTAGGCTGTGGAGAGGCGGAGTTCAATGTTCAGTGCTTGGCATAATACCCTCCAAAATCTAGACGTAAACTGCACCCCACGATCAGAGATGATGCTATCAGGGACACCATGTAATCTTACAATCTCCTTGATGAAAGCTGAGGCGGTCTCTGTGGCCGAAGGAGTTCCTTGTAAGGGTACAAAATGGGCCATCTTGGTCAAGCGATCCACCACAACAAACACGGTGGTGAAGTTTTCAGATGGGGGGAGTTCCACGATGAAATCCATGGAGATCATGCTCCATGGTTTCTCAGGTACAGGGAGTGGCTCAAGTAGGCCCCAAGTTTTGGCTCTGTCCGTCTTATTCCGAAGG
Source organism: Lithobates septentrionalis (assembly GCA_037952835.1). Taxonomy (NCBI): domain Eukaryota; kingdom Metazoa; phylum Chordata; class Amphibia; order Anura; family Ranidae; genus Lithobates; species Lithobates septentrionalis. The sequence continues at coordinate 1,374,199 of JBBDGP010001501.1, read as the reverse complement.
CATGTCACACAAGAATTAACATATCTTTTGCAGTCTTGCATCAAGTCTGGCCACCAGAATGTACGAGAGATCAGATCGGCCGTTTTGCGAATTCCAAAGTGGCCCGCTAATGGGTGGTCATGACATCGCCTCAGGACAGCAACTCTGAATTGCTCAGGGATAAAGATTTGCTTCTTATGAAAGTACAGACCATCCCTCAATTGAAGAGCCAGATCTTTGGAAGGTGGTTGGTTTATCACATCTGCTTTTATCTGAGACATCAAATCCGCCTGAAGAAGCAAAAAATTTTTGGCTGGTAGAATAGTATCAGGTTCTGAGGATACCACTGGGTCGCTGAACATGCGGGACAAGGCATCCGGTTTACCATTCTTTGAGCCAGGACGATAAGTTATATGGAACATAAAACGAGAGAAGAAAAGTGCCCACCTTGCCTGCCGGGGTCTTAGTCGTCTAGCCGTCCTCAAGTATTCGAGATTTTTATGGTCCGTGAAGATGAGGATGGGGTGAGCTGCTCCTTCCAGGAGGTAGCGCCATTCTTCAAGCGCAGCCTTGATAGCCAGCAATTCTCGGTCTCCAACATCATAGTTCTTTTCAGAAGGATTTAATTTCTTAGAGAAAAAGGCCACAGGATGGAGCAAGGATTTGGGACCTTGGCGTTGAGACAAAATAGCGCCCAGTGCACTCTCAGAGGCATCCACCTCCAAAACGTAGGCTAAGGATGGATCAGGATGTTTCAAGATGGGAGCTGACGTGAATAAAGTTTTTAACTGTTCAAAAGCTGTTTGAGCTTCAGGGGTCCATTGGAAAGGAACATGCTGCTTTGTTAACTGAGTGATGGGAGTGATGATGCCAGAAAAGTTCTTGATAAATTTTCTGTAAAAGTTGGCGAATCCCACAAATCTCTGAACAGCTTTCCTGTCAACAGAGGCAGGCCATTCCAGGACGGAAGTGACTTTCTGTGGGTCCATGGAGATACCGTCAGCAGAGATGACAAGTCCCAGGAAATGTATGGTTGGTTTTTCAAAGTCACATTTCTCAGGCTTTGCGTAAAGGCGGTGTTCTCTCAGCCGACCCAGTACTTTCTTTACATGAGTCCTATGGGATTCTAGCGTTTCAGAGAATATAAGGATGTCATCCAGATACACGATGACGAATAAATCAAGGAAGTCCCGAAAAACGTCATTAACCAGATGTTGGAATGTGGCAGGGGCGTTGCAGAGTCCGAATGGCATGACTTGATATTCAAAATGCCCGAAGCGTGTTCGGAAGGCCGTCTTCCATTCATCTCCCTCCCTGATTCTGACAAGATTATAAGCACCTCTCAGATCCAATTTGGAGAACACTCGTGCCCCACGCAGCCTTTGAAAAAGTTCAGGGATCAGAGGCAGAGGGTACCGGTTTTTAACAGTGACCCTGTTAAGGTCACGATAGTCCACACAGGGCCTAAGGGTATGGTCTTTCTTTTCCACAAAGAAAATACCGGCCCCTGCTGGTGAAGTGGAGGGCCGGATGAACTGTTTTTCAAGGCTTTCATCTATATAAATCCGCAGGGCTTCTAGTTCAGGCTCAGAGAGAGGATAAATTCGCCCAAATGGGATCTCGGCCCCTGGTAAAAGTTCAATAGGACAATCATATGTTCTATGGGGAGGAAGAGTGTCCGCTCCTTTCTTGTTAAATACATCCAGATACTCGTGGTATGCAGCAGGGACCAGATTAGAGGTTTCATGGTCAGGGAGGATACCCAGGAGGGGTGTGGTATTGAAAGTCTTTTCAGGTAGGCAGTGAATTTGGCAGTAGTCAGAGGAGAAGGAGATGTCTCCGGTAAGCCAGTTAATGTGAGGATTATGTGCCTTCAACCATGGAATGCCAAGGATGACCGGGAACATGGGAGAAGCTATGATATCCAAACGGAGGAATTCATGGTGGCCGGAAGAAGTACGACAGGAAATAGGTAAAGTCTCTTGGGTAACTGGGCCTGATTTAATGCCGGAACCGTCAGCCAGATGAACATGGAATTCCTGCTTCTTGGCACATACAGGCAGCTGGTGGAGAGAAGCAAATGCAGAGTCCATAAAACAACTACAGGCCCCAGAGTCTATGATTGCAAGTACAGGAACAGTCTTTTCAGAAAACTGGAGCACAATGGAAAGAGAGACATGAAACTGGTACCTCCCTGAGAGATGCATCATGTGAGGCTGACGGGAGAAAGACCTGCGGGTCTTTGCAGGGCAAGTCTGTATAAAGTGACCCGCCTCCCCGCAATAGAGACACAGATTGTCCTGTAATCGATGAGGCGTTCATCAGGAGAAAGGGGTGGTCTTCGAAAACTTCTATGAGGAGTCTTATGCAGTTCCCTCCTTCTGGGGGATGCAATGGATGAAGATGCAGGAATGTCAGACCTTGAAGCCACAGAAAGGGTTCCTTTGGACCTTTCGGATTGCCTTTCACGTAATCGCCGATCGATCTGAATGGTTAGATCGATCAGGTCTTCCAGGGATGCTGGAACTCCCACTCTGGCAAGCTCATCCTTTAAGGTATCAGACAGTCCTAGTCGAAACTGGTGGCGAAGTGCGGGATGATTCCATTGGGTATCTGCACTCCATACACGGAAATCAGTAACATATTCCTCAGCAGGCCTTGGACCTTGCTGTAATTTGCCAAGCATGAATTCGGCAGTCTGCTGGTAGAAGGGGTCTGCATAAAGCTGAGCCATGGCTGAGAAGAAAGAATCCGTGGTTGTCAGGACAGGGTCATGTTGTTCCCGGAGATGATGAGCCCAGGAAAGTGGTTCATCCAATAGTAATGTAATGATAAACCCACCTTGATGCTTTCAGACGTGAAGGTCCGGGGTAACAGGGAGAAATATAGTTCACAGGAATTCCGGAATGTGCGAAACTTCTTGCGATTTCCGGAAAATCGCTCAGGCATAGGCACCCTGGGTTCAGGAGCAGAAGCAACCTCATGGAACAAGCCGGGCTCTGTTTGGGTATATGAATCAGAGACCAAAAGCGGAGCACAGGCCAATGCGACATTCTCATTGTGGGGAAATCGCTCTTCCATGCGACTCAGATTTTCTTGTAACTTCTGCACAATATTGGATAGCACAGAAATAGATCTGTAAATGTTCTCTGTTCTCTCTCCCTTTCAGACTCCATTTGTGGCTGCTTGATACTGTCACGTACCTGGTAGGAGTCTGAAATGACGAGGTCAGCCTCTCTTGTATCTCCAATCCAAGCCCCACTGGAGATGGAACAGATGGTGGCTAGGATCAGGAGGAACACGAGTGCCTGTGAATGCTGTGTGCAGAACTTGCTGGAAGTGTTGCAGACTGGGAAGTGCAGGCAGGGTTTCTGGTGAAGAGCTGGAACCAGCACAGCTGAGAGGATGGACGGCCAGCACAGGTACTCGGAAACAGCGTGGAGCCAAACAGGAGACAGGAGCGAGGTCATCAGGTAAGCCGGGTTCAGTAACGGGCGGGCAGCGAGGTACCAAGGTATAAACAGGAGCAAGGTCAAACAGGAAGCCAGGATCATGAACCAGTAATCAGAATAATCAGAGTCCAGAAACAGGGTCAGGAAGGCCAGGGTTTCAGCAACAGGAAGTCAAGTCAAACAAACAGGGTTTCAGAATCTCAGGACACAGCTGAAGATCAAGCAGCACCTGTCAGAAATCAGAGCAACCCTTAAATAGGCTGTCAGGTGCCAATTGTGGTCAGATGTGTGTTCCTGCGCAAGGAAATCTGCTGATGCCTGTGAATGCGTGCATGCGCACGTGTGCGTGCCGGGCGCATCCTGACAGTTCTCTTACAGTATGCTTAGCACACAGATATTGGAGGGCAGAAATAGGAATATGAAACATTGCTTGGAAGTGTCGTACAATTGTCTGTTTTGGCAGAGTTCCATGCTGAAGAACATTTTATTTCCTTTCTAAAGCTGGAATACTTCCCTTTTTGTTAAAGTATCACACATGTAGACACCCCTAGTATCCACTGGAGCACCTGTGTGGGACACCCTAAAAAGTTTGTTCTGGTGTCCCACACTAGTGCTCCTGCGTCCAGATGTGTAAACAGCTCCTGAGTGTCCTCTCCTAACACAGAATGAAGTTTACCTTTCATTGTAGTTACAAACCCATCTAGACAACAAACTTATTTTAATACAAATAGGCATGAACAAATGTAGTTAACCTGTATCTGCCAAAAACATCTTAAAGTGGGTGAACGAACAATGTTTCCTACGACCGATTACTATGCCCATGAACATGAAATTAGCCATTTAAAATGTACAACAGTAAAGAAAAGCACACGGGGCAGCACAAACGTTAAGAAGAATAGGAACACACGACAAAATACTTACTTTTTTGCAGCACTCTCTTGATTCTTCTGTACTGATCCTGCTCCCTCAATTTCAGGTCTGACCAGCGTTTCCTCAGTTGATCCTTGGATCGCCTTACCCCAAAATTCCTGTGCAGACTCTTCACAACTTTAGGCATGATCTTGGCCTTTCTCACATTTGCGTTTGGGTAAGGTCCATGCTTCCCGTCATAGTCGGCCCTCTTCAAGATGTCCACCATCTCCACCATCTCTACAAAGGACATATTTGAGGCCTTCAATCTCCCCTGGGATCGTGAGGTTCGGGGCTTCGGCCTTTCATCGTTAATGCTCTCCTCTGCATGCACCTCTTGTCTTTCCGCCATGTGCTCTCCCACTGCGCCGAAAGAGAAGGGGCGGGGAATAGACTAAAAAGAACATCAGGGGCGGGCATGGTTTTACGCATGCGCAGTGTATATAAAGCATAACATGCGTGCGTTGTAGGTACGATCTGTGAGCAGAGGACGAAGTAACGGAAGTGACGATCGTTATAACAAAGGTACAATTTTAAGTTGGTGCATCAGTGGCCTATAATGCTTATAGATTGAGGCCTATATTGGGTCAAGATTAGGAGAGTTTTGCCTGACATTATTAGGGTTTGTCTTGTGTTGTGTCTCGCAGAGAAAATGGATCTATTCAACGATGAGGACTTTATCCCCATATTCATTGATATGTACAGGGAGCTGCCCTGCCTGTGGCAGGTAAACCACCCATTTTATAACAATAAACCAAAGAGGAAGGCTGCGCTGGATCAATTGCTGGAATTTGTGAAGCCAGTGATCCCAACAGCAGACATCCCCTATTTGAAGGCCCTAATTGGTGACATGAAGAGCACTTATAATAGGGAGCGCAAGAAGGTCCAGGATTCCCTGAGATCAGGAGCTGCAGCAGATGACATTTATGTTCCAAGGCTGTGGTACTATGACAGACTGCATTTTCTGTCAGATCAGACTGAACCCAGGCCAGCACTCTCCAGTCTTCCTTCAAGGCTTTCTTCCACCTCAGCTGAGGCTTCCAACGTCTAACCTGGGCCTTCCAGGCAGCAACATGTGGAGGAGCCCAGCTTGAGTCAGGTATAGCATTCTTCAAAATATTTCTGTTTGTCAAATTAATGATGTTAAATATATGTTAGTTTTGATAACTAATTTCTGATTTCACAAAGTTTTTTACATATCAATAGACAGTAGTGGCCACAAATTAATTTGTGACAAGAATGAAAAATGCTGGGGTCAGAATGATAGTCTTTTCTATTTATTAACATTCAATTTGCAACAGTCATGAGCTGAAAAACTAAAACTATGTCCCTTTTTTATACACAGGAAAGTCTCAGCCAGGAGGAGGCTGTGGAAAGTGGCAGCCAGGAGGTGGCCGGGCCCAGTAGCCTGCCCGATTACCAGGTCCCTCCCCTCGGCCTTCCACAAAAAAGTGCCAGGAAGAGGAGTAACTTGAAGGAGGCAGCAATTGGCCTATTTCTGAAGGCTACTGCGGCCCTCAGAAACCCCCCCCCCCCCCCCAGTGTTCAAGAGGACTATGCCTACATGACAGCCTGCAAAATGCTGGAAATGGAGGAGGGCCAATGCCTCTTATGTGAGGAAGTTATGTTACAAGCCCTAAATAAGGGGTTGAGGGGCGAACTCACAAGCCAAAGCCATGTTTTTGAGTTCAACCATGGTTCTCCTCCACCTCCTGCCACAACTCCAACACCAGAGCCACAGCCTGGAAGGAAGCATCTAAGGAAGACAAGAGAGTGATGGCCTGGGTTCAGTCTGGTCTGGCAAAAGACGCTGGCTGTTGTATGACCACAGCCTGGGGACAGATATGTCATCTGCTGCTGTTCTTGATCTCTTGTAGTCCTGGACCGGATTGTGCTCACTGTTATATGGACGCCTTGGGCCACCAATTTTGCCTGTAAAATAATTGATGTGTGCCCTGGGGTACAAAGGCTTTGCAAATTTCAGCAGTTTCTCCAGCATTGCCTTCCTCTTTATTTTGTTATGACCCAGAATAAATGGCTATTTCTTTTTCACAAATACTTGGCTATGTGTTTTAGTTAAAAAAGGACAGTTTGTTTATGAGTAGGCATTCACATTTCAAAAATACAAGGTCAAGTTAACAAGGGACAAAAAACAAAAACAAAAAAAAAACAAGGGACACCAACCAACCTCCTTAAAAAAAAAAAATACAAAACGGATTTTGTTATCGGAAAATTCGAGAACCAGATCTCAAATTTTGTGCAACAGAAATTCCGAAACTTCCGAAAATCAGAAACTGTCCGATGGAGCCTACACATGGTCGGAATTTCCGACAAAAGGCTCCTATCGAACATTTTTCGTCGGAAAGTCCCACCGTGTGTATGGGGCATAATAGTTGCTTGCAGGAACATTGCTATTTTGAAAGACTAGATTTTGAAAGACTCTGGGCTTTCTCAACAATTAATTCTAGGGCAAATGTATTATAGGGCGTACACACGGTCGGACTTTGTTCGGACATTCCGACAACAAAATCCTAGGATTTTTTCCGACGGATGTTGGCTCAAACTTGTCTTGCATACACACGGTCACACAAAGTTGTCAGAAAATCCGATCGTTGTAAACGCGGTGACGTAAAACACGTACGTCGGGATTCTAAACGGGGCAGTGGCCAATAGCTTTCCTCTCTTTATTTATTCTGAGCATGCGTGGCACTTTGTCCGTCGGATTTGTGTACACACGATCGGAATTTCCGACAACGGATTTTGTTGTCGGAAAATTTTATCTCCTGCTCTCCAACTTTGTGTGTCGGAAAATCCGATGGAAAATGTCCGATGGAGCCCACACACGGTCGGAATTTCCGACAACACGCTCCGATCGGACATTTTCCATCGGAAAATCCGACCGTGTGTACGGGGCATTAGACTGTGTCGAACAGTGGGCATTGCCAGATCACATCTAACTGTGGCTTAAAGGGAATAGTTAAAGTCTGCAGCTACTTACTGTATACACGGTGCACACATGCTGCACCCACAAAATATGCTGTAATTACTTAATTACTTTAATTTACACATAAATCACAGGACATAGCATAGTTTAAAAGAAAAAAAAACAAAAAACAAAGCTCTTCTAATACAAATTCTGTTTTACATACAGACTATAGAAAGAGAGCTAACACTTTGTCTGATCCTATCTTTCATTTAAAGAGTTAGAAAATACTTAATGACTAGGGATCAGGTTGATGTTCGAGTCGAACATGAGTTCGACTAGGGATCAGGTTAATGTTTGAGTCGAACATGAGTTCAACTCGAACATCGGGTGTTCGCCCATTCGCCGAACAGCTTACAATCTGGGGCGTTCATGGGAAATTTGTGCGCCGCGGAACGCCCCATAATGCACTGCGAAAACGCAGTGCATTAGTGTCTGATGATTGGCCAAAGCATGCACCTGACCTGCATGCTTTGGCCAATCACAGCGCACTCTGCAGAGAGAGCCACAATTAGCCAAAGGCAGAGTGCCTTTGGCCAATCATGGTGCAGGGGGACTAAGTCCATGCCCCACACTATATAAGGTGGCTTACATAGCGGCTGTGTATATTGTGTAACTGTGAGCAGACATTGCAGCTTGAGCTAGATTAGGCAGGCAGGTTAGTTAGTTGCAGTGCATTTAATATATATATATACAGTGGCTTGCGAAAGTATTCGGCCCCCTTGAACTTTTCAACCTTTTGCCACATTTCAGGCTTCAAACATAAAAATATAACATTTTTATTTTTTGTGAAGAATCACCAACAAGTGGGACACAATTGTGAAGTGGAACGAAATCTTTTGGATTTTTGAAACTTTTTTAACTAATAAAAAAATGAAAAGTGGGGCGTGCAAAATTATTCAGCCCCCTTGCGTTAATACTTTGTAGAGCCACCTTTTGCTGCGATTACAGCTGCAAGTCGCTTGGGGTATGTCTCTATCAGTTTTGCACATCGAGAGACTGAAATTCTTGCCCATTCTTCCTTGCAAAACAGCTCGAGCTCAGTGAGGTTGGATGGAGAGCGTTTGTGAACAGCAGTTTTCAGCTCTTTCCACAGATTCTCGATTGGATTCAGGTCTGGACTTTGACTTGGCCATTCTAACACCTGGATACGTTTATTGGTGAACCATTCCTTTGTAGATTTTGCTGTATGTTTGGGATCATTGTCTTGTTGGAAGATAAATCTCCGTCCCAGTTTCAGGTCTTTTGCAGACTCCAACAGGTTTTCATCCAGAATGGTCCTGTATTTGGCTGCATCCATCTTCCCCTCAATTTTAACCATCTTCCCTGTCCCTGCTGAAGAAAAGCAGGTCCAAACCATGATGCTGCCACCACCATGTTTCACGGTGGGGGTGGTGTGTTGAGTGTGATGAGCTGTGTTGCTTTTACGCCAAACATATCGTTTTGCATTGTGGCCAAAAAGTTCGATTTTGGTTTCATCGGACCAGAGCACCTTCTTCCACATGTTTGGTGTGTGTCCCAGGTGGCTTGTGGCAAACTTTAGATGAGACTTTTTATGGATATCTTTGAGAAATGGCTTTCTTCTTGCCACTCTTCCATAAAGGCCAGATCTGTGCAGTGTACGACTGATTGTTGTCCTATGGACAGACTCTCCCACCTCAGCTGTAGTTCTCTGCAGTTCATCCAGAGTGATCATGGGCCTCTTGGCTGCATCTCTGATCAATCTTCTCCTTGTCTGAGCTGAAAGTTTAGAGGGACAGCCAGGTCTTGGTAGATTTGCAGTGGTCTGATACTCCTTCCATTTCAAAATGATCACTTGCACAGTGCTCCTTGGGATGTTTAAAGCTTGGGAAATCTTTTTGTATCCAAATCCGGATTTAAACTTCTCCACAACAGTATTACGGACCTGCCTGGTGTGTTCCTTGGTCTTCATGATGCTCTCTGAGCTTTCAACAGAACCCTGAGACTATCACAGAGCAGGTGCATTTATACAGAGACTTGATTACACACAGGTGGATTCTATTTATCACCATCAGTCATTTAGGACAGCATTGGATCATTCAGAGATCCTCGCTGAACTTCTGGAGTGAGTTTTCTGCACTGAAAGTAAAGGGGCCGAATAATTTTGCACGCACCACTTTTCAGTTTTTTAATTGCTAAAAAAGTTTAAAATATCCAATAGATTTCGTTCCACTTCACAATTGTGTCCCACTTGTTGGTGATTCTTCACAAAAAATTAAAATTTTATATCTTTATGTTTGAAGCCTGAAATGTGGCAAAAGGTTGAAAAGTTCAAGGGGGCCGAATACTTTCGCAAGCCACTGTAGATATATATATATATATATCTATATATATATAGATATATATATATATATCTATATATATAGAGAGAGAGTAGGGATGAGCCGAACACCCCCCTGTTCGGTTCGCACCAGAACATGCAAACAGGAAAAAAGTTCGTTCGAACACGCGAACACCGTTAAAGTCTATGGGACACGAACATGAATAATCAAAAGTGCTAATTTTAAAGGCTAATATGCAAGTTATTGTCATAAAATGTGTTTGGGGACCTGGGTCCTGCCCCAGGGGACATGGATCAATGCAAAAAAAAGTTTTAAAAACGGCCGTTTTTTCAGGAGCAGTGATTTTAATAATGCTTAAAGTCAAACAATAAAAGTGTAATATCCCTTTAAATTTCGTAGCTGGGGGGTGTCTATAGTATGCCTGTAAAGGGGCGCATGTTTCCTGTGTTTAGAACAGTCTGACAGCAAAATTACATTTTGAAGGAAAAAACCCATTTAAAACTACCCGCGGCTATTGCATTGCCCCGGCCAAAAAAAAAAAAAAAAAAAAAGACGTGGGGTTCCCCCTAAATTCCATACCAGACCCTTCATGGCGCAGGTGGACTAAGTCCATGCTCCACACTATATAAGGCGGCTTACATAGCGGCTGTGTATATTGTGTGACTGTGAGCAGACATTGCAGCTTGAGCTAGATTAGGCAGGCAGGTTAGTTAGTTGCAGTGCATTTAATATATATAGATATATCTATATATATAGAGAGAGAGTAGGGATGAGCCGAACACCCCCCTGTTCGGTTCGCACCAGAACATGCGAACAGGAAAAAAGTTTGTTCGAACACGCGAACACCATTAAAGTCTATGGGACACGAACATGAATAATCAAAAGTGCTAATTTTAAAGGCTAATATGCAAGTTATTGTCATAAAAAGTGTTTGGGGACCTGGGTCCTGCCTGGATCAATGCAAAAAAAAGTTTTAAAAACGGCCGTTTTTTCAGGAGCAGTGATTTTAATAATGCTTAAAGTCAAACAATAAAAGTGTAATATCCCTTTAAATTTCATAGCTGGGGGGTGTCTATAGTATGCCTGTAAAGGGGAGCATGTTTCCTGTGTTTAGAACAGTCTGACAGCAAAATGACATTTTGAGGGAAAAAACCCATTTAAAACTACCCGCGGCTATTGCATTGCCCCGGCCAAAAAAAAAAAAAAAAAAAGACGTGGGGTTCCCCCTAAATTCCATACCAGACCCTTCAGGTCTGGTATGGATTTTAAGGGGAACCCCGCGCCAAAATTAAAAAAAAAAACAGCGTGGGGTCCCCCCCAAAATCCATACCAGTCCCTTATCCGAGCACGCAACCTGGCAGGCCACAGGAAAAGAGGGGGGACGAGAGTGCGCCCCCCCTCCTGAACCGTACCAGGCCACATGCCCTCAACATTGGGAGGCTGCTTTGGGGTAGCCCCCCAAAACACCTTGTCCCCATGTTGATGAGGACAAGGGCCTCATCCCCACAACCCTGGCCGGTGGTTGTGGGGGTCTGCAGGCGGGGGGCTTATCGGAATCTGGAAGCCCCCTTTAACAAGGGGACCCCCAGATCCCGGCCCCCCTGTGTGAAATGGTAAGGGGGTACTTACCCCTACCATTTCACTAAAAAACTGTCAAAAATGTTAAAAATGACAAGAGACAGTTTTTGACAATTCCTTTATTTAAATGCTTCTTCTTTCTTCTATCTTCCTTTATCTTCTGGTTCTTCTGGTTCTTCCTCCGGCGTTCTCGTCCAGCATCTCCTCCGCGGCGTCTTCTACCTTCTTCTCCTCGGGCCGCTTCGCACCCATGGCATGGGGGGAGGCTCCTGCTCTTCTCTTCTTCTTTTCTTCTCTTCTTCTCTTCTTCTCTTCTTCATTTTCTTCTCCGGGCCGCTCCGCACCCATGCTGGCATGGGGGGAGGCTCCTGCTCTTCTCTTCTTCTCTTCTTCTCTTCTTCATTTTCTTCTCCGGGCCGCTCCGCACCCATGCTGGCATGGAGGGAGGCTCCCGCTGTGTGACGGCGCTCCTCGTCCCGCTGTGTGACGGCGTCCCCCTGTGTGAAATGGTAAGGAGGTACTTACCCCTACCATTTCACTAAAAAACTGTCAAAAATGTTAAAAATGACAAGAGACAGTTTTTGACAATTCCTTTATTTAAATGCTTCTTCTTTCTTCTATCTTCCTTCATCTTCTGGTTCTTCTGGTTCTTCTGGTTCTTCTGGTTCTTCCTCCGGCGTTCTCGTCCAGCATCTCCTCCGCTGCGTCTTCTATCTTCTTCTCCTCGGGCCGCTCCGCACCCATGGCATGGGGGGAGGCTCCCGCTCTTCTCTTCTTCTTTTCTTCTCTTCTTCTCTTCTTCTCTTCTTCTCTTCTTCATTTTCTTCTCCGGGCCGCTCCGCACTCATGCTGGCATGGAGGGAGGCTCCCGCTGTGTGACGGCGCTCCTCGTCTGACAGTTCTTAAATAACGGGGGGCGGGGTAAACCGGTGACCCCGCCCCACTCTGACGCACGGGACATGACGGGACTTCCCTGTGGCATTCCCCGTGACGTCACAGGGAAGTCCCGTCAAGTCACCATGCGTCAGAGGGGGGAGGGGTCACCGGGTGGCACGGCCCCCCGTTATTTAACAGTTCTTAAATAACGGGGGGCCGTGCCACCCGGTGACTGCCAGGTTGCGTGCTCGGATAAGAGTCTGGTATGGATTTTTGGGGGGACCCCACGCCGTTTTTTTTTTAAATTTTGGCGCGGGGTTCCCCTTAAAAGGGTCTGGTATGGAATTTAGGGGGAACCCCACGTCATTTTTTTTTTTAAAATTTTGGCCGGGGTTCCCCTTAATATCCATACCAGACCTGAAGGGCCTGGTATGAAATTTAGGGGCACTCCCACGTAATTTTTTTTTTAAATTTTGGTTCGAGGTTCCCCTTTGGGGAATTCCCATGCCGTTTTTATCAATGAACTTCTATGTGTATTGTCGGCAATGCAATAGCTGGGGGTAGTTTTAAATGGGTTTTTTCCTTCAAAATGTCATTTTGCTGTCAGACTGTTCTAAACACAGGAAACATGCGCCCCTTTACAGGCATACTATAGACACCCCCCAGCTACGAAATTTAAAGGGATATTACACTTTTATTGTTTGACTTTAAGCATTATTAAAATCACTGCTCCTGAAAAAACGGCCGTTTTTAAAACTTTTTTTTGCATTGATCCATGTCCCCTGGGGCAGGACCCAGGTCCCCAAACACTTTTTATGACAATAACTTGCATATTAGCCTTTAAAATTAGCACTTTTGATTTCTCCCATAGACTTTTAAAGGGTGTTCCGCGGCATTCGAATTTGCCGCGAACACCCCAAATTGTTCGCTGTTCGGCGAACTTGCGAACAGCCAATGTTCGAGTCAAACTTGAAGCTCATCCCTAATAGAGAGAGAGAGAGAGAGAGAGAGAGAGAGAGAGAGAGAGAGAGAGAGAGAGAGAGAGTCAGTCTAGTATATATATATATATATATATATATATATATATATATATATATATACAGCATCTCACAAAAGTAATTACACCCCTAACATTTTTGTAAATATTGTATTATATTTTTTCATGTGGCAACACTGAAGAAATGACACTTTGCTACAATGTAAAGTAGTGAGTTTACAGCTTGTACAACAGTGTAAATTTGCTGCCCCCTCAAAATAACTCAACACACAGACATTAATGTCTAAACTGCTGGCACCAAAAGTGTGTACACCCCTAAATGAAAATGTCCAAATTGGGCTCAAAGTGTCAATATTTTGTGTGGCCACAAATACATTCTAGCACTGCCTTAACCCTTTTGGGCATGGAGTTCACCAGAGCTTCACACTTTGCCACTGTGAAGTAGCAACGAGGGTCAGTTTATATGGCCATAGTTATGTGTGTAGTAAGACTGATTTAGAATTTCAGCTAAGAATCATATTTCTTGTATTTTGTGTTGAAACTACTTGTGACAGGTTGTGGTTAAAGACACTGGACTTACTCACTCCCCCTCCCATCACAGAAACCTGAGTTGTTCCTCTTTCTGTGCAAGGAAAACGAAAGTTTTGCATAAGGTTTAAAAATATACATGTTTTGCAGAACCTGTCTGGTTTAGGATGCGTAGGTTGATTTTAGGTTGATTTTTAAAAGGTTAGAATGTTTTGTATAACGGAAGTGTACTGCCTGTTTGCTTGTGACGCAATATGCTGAAATTATATGTACACTGTATGAGCTGTATTTTGGACACTTGACATATAGACACGAGTCGGATCAAGCGTGTTTTTGCCAAAAAGGTGGAATAAATCTCCCATACTAGAGTCCTGTGTCCAGCAACGTCATTTTACCGATATTCTGCCTTAAATCTGCTACTTCAGCTGGTGTCCTCTTTCACTCCTCCACGATGACATCATGGAGCAGATGGATGTTAGAGACCTTGCGCTCCTCCACTTTCCGTTTGAGGATGTCCCACAGATGCTCAATAGGGTTTAGGTCTGGAGACATGCTTTGCCAGTCCATCACCTTTATCCTCAGCTTTTTTAGCAAGGCAGTGGTCATCTTGGAGGTGTGTTTGTGGTCGTTATCATGTTGGAATACTGCCCTGCAGGCCAGTCTCTGAAGAGAGGGGATTCTGCTCTGCTTCAGTATGTCACAGTACATGTTGCCATTCATGGTTCCTTCAATGAACTATAGCTCCCCCGTGCCGGCAGCAATTATGCAGCCCCAGACCATGACACTCCCACCACCATGCTTGACTGTAGGCAAGACACACTTGCCTTTGTACTCCTCACCTGGTTGCTGCCACACACGCTTGACACCATCTGAACCAAATAAGTTTATCTTGGTCTCATCAGACCACAGGTCATGGTTCCAGTAATCATGTCCTTAGCCTGCTTGTCATCAGCAAACTGTTTGAGGGCTTTCTTATGCATCATCTTTAGAAGAGGCTTCCTTCTGGGATGACAGCCATGCAGAACAATTTGATGCAGTGTGTGGCATATGGTCTGAGCACTGACAGGCTGACCCCCCACCCCTTCAACCTCTGCAGCAATGCTGGCAGCACTCATACGTATATTTCCCAAAGACAACCTAAGGATATGACGCTGAGCGTGTGCACTCAACTACTTTGGTCGATGACCTGGGCGAGGCCTGTTCTGAGTGGATCCTGTCCTGTTAAACTGCTGTATGGTCTTGGCCACCGTACTGCAGCTCAGTTTCAGGGTCTTGGCAATCTTCTTATAGCCTAGGCTATCTTTATGTAGAGCAACAATTCTTTTTTTCAGATCCTCAGAGAGTTCTTTGCCCTGAGGTTGTCAGAAACCATGAAATCAGGCCGAGACAGAAGTACAGTTAAATCACACTTGTTA
This sequence comes from Lithobates septentrionalis, assembly GCA_037952835.1. Classification (NCBI taxonomy): domain Eukaryota; kingdom Metazoa; phylum Chordata; class Amphibia; order Anura; family Ranidae; genus Lithobates; species Lithobates septentrionalis. The sequence goes on along the minus strand of JBBDGP010001501.1, from coordinate 1,359,179 downwards.
AATAATAAAAGTAAAAAGAACAAACGTAGTCAAAACATAGCCAAAGTTCAGTAACCGGAACGGATAGTCAACCAAGCCAGAAGTCAGGGATCAATGTAGTATAACAGCAAGCAGGATCTGGAGCCAGAAGGGATGTCAGCAAAGCAAGTCTTGAACAGGATGGCAGGAGATAGTTTCTGTGATGTTGACCAAGGCGAAGGCAGAGAACCTCTGAACTGGACGGCTTAAGTAGGAAGGACTGATGAGCAGGATATCAGCAACAGCTGAATAACTGTGGAGAGATAGCAACTGGCAATTAGCTGACAGCTGAGCAGCCAACTCAGAGAAGGAAGGGCTGAGACCAGCCCTGACAGTACCCCCTCTTCAACAACCCCTCCCCCTCGGAGGACCACCAGGCTTGAGGGGAAAACGTCAATGGAAATCACGGTGGAGGACAGGGGCATGTACGTCAGAGGATGAGACCCAAGAGTGTTCCTCCAGACCGTACCCCTTCCAAAGCACAAGGTACCTTATGTGCCCACGGAACCATGGTTCTCAACCTGTACAGGGTGAGGACGTGGCACCGAGGTGGTAAAGCGGTTGCAGACCAAAGGTTTTAATAAGGAGACATGAAATACATTCAAAATACGCATGTTATGCCCCGTACACACGGTCGGATTTTCCGATTGGAGCGTGTTGTCGGACATTCCGACCATGTGTGGGCTCCATCGGACATTTTCCATCGTATTTTCCGACACACAAAGTTTGAGAGCAGGCTATAAAATTTTCCGACAACAAAATCCGATCGCGTCAATTCCGACCGTGTGTGGCCAGTTCCGACGCACAAAGTGCCACGCATGCTCAGAAGAAATTCCGAGACGGAACAGCTCGGTCTGGTAAAATTAACGTTCGCAATGGATACAGCACTTTCGTCACGGTGCAATGTAAAAAATGGTTTAATACAGCGCACTCTCTTCTTCTTTATAATGTGAGAAGAATTAAGTAGTTTTGCTGCTCATATTCACACAGACTTCTCTCCAACTTCTTTCTTTATTATTTATCGGGATTTCCTCAATATATTTTGATTTGTCACATCTGACAAAATTATTTTTAGGTTGTTTTCTTTTTTTTTTTTTTTTAAAGGCTGTTTTTTGTTTTTTTTGTGTTTGTATTTTTTTCAAGGCTGATCTTTGTTTTATTTTTTGGTTAGTTTTACTCCCTAATATTTTTGTGTGTGTTTTGTGTGTCAAGTTACCATAACACCATTGATATCTTATATTATTTAATCTTAAGAAGGTTGCTTGGTGTTGGTGTCTCTTGTTAATTTCACATAGTATTTTTGAAATGTACCTGCCTCCTCACAAACCAACTGTCCTTTTAGAAGGAAAACACACATAGGCAAGTATAATTGAAACAAAAAATTCTTTATTAAGGGCTCAGAACCAAACAAAGAGGGAGGCAACACTGGAGAAACAGCAGAAATTGGCAAAGCCTTGGACCCCCAGGGCAGACATCAATTATTTAACAACAAAATTGGTGGCCTGAGGAGTCCTTATCTAAGGGAGTGCAGTCTGTTCCAGAAGTCCCAGAGATCATGAAAGCAGCAGATGACATCTGTGTCCCCAGGCTGTGGTACTACAAGAGGCTGCATCTTTTGCCAGACCAGACTGAACCCAGGTCATCACTTTCTGGTCTTCTTTCCACGCTTCCTTCCCGGCTGTGGCTCTGGTGTTGGAGATGTGGCAGGAGGAAGAGTAGGACCTGGAGGAGGAGGAGGAGTAGGACCTGGAGGAGGAGGAGTTGGACTATGTGTGAGGTCACAAATGTGGGTAGCACATGTTATTTGGCCCCTCAACCCCTTATTGAGAGCTTCCAAAATTAAGGACTCACACAGGAGTCGTTGGCCCTCCTCCATCTGCAGCATTTAGCAGGCAGTTATGCAAGCAAAGTCCTCCTCCACAGTGTGGGGGGTTCTCAGGGCCTCTGTAGCCTTCCAAAAGAGACCTATGGCAGCCTCCTCCAGGTTACTCCTCTTCCTGGCACTTTGTCTTTGAAGGTGTAGGGGAGGGACCTGAGTATCAGGCAGCCTGCTTGGCCCAGCCACCTCTTGGCTGAGACTTCCCTGTGTATGAAAAAGGGACATGGTTTTAGTTTTTGCATCATCAATCACAATCATAAATTAGTACTCCAAACTAACATCTAGTTAACATCATTGATTGGACAAGCAGAAATATTTAGAAGAATGCTATACCTGGCTCAAGCTGGGCTCCTCCACATGTTGCTGCCTGGAAGGCCCAGGTTGGGTGTCAGAAGTTTCAGCTCGGGGGGAAGGAAGCGTGGAAGGAAGACTGGAGAGTGCTGGCCTGGGTTCAGTCTGACCTGCCAGAAAATGCAGTCTGTCATAGTACCAGAGTCTGGGGACATAAATGTTATCTGCAGCTCCGGATCTCTGGGAATACTGGACCTTCTTGTGCTCCCTTAGATAAGTGCTCCTCAGGCCACCAATTAGGATCTTCAAATAGGTGATGTCTGCCGTGGGGATCACCGTCTTCACAAATTCCAGCAATTGATCCAGTGCTGCCTTCCTCTTTGTTTGGTTCTTATATTCAGGGTGGTTTATCTCCCATAGACAAGGCAGCTCCCTGAACATATCAACGAAGATTGCCATAAAGTCGTTATCTTTCAAGATATCCATTTTCACTGCAAGACACAACACAAGACAAACCCTAATGTCAGGCTAAACTCTCCTAATCTTGTTACAATATAGGCCTCAATCTAGAAGCAGTATAGGCCCAAGTTTAGATCTTACCTTCGATATCACGATCGATGCCTCCGATACTCCTTCCTCCGCTCACAGATCGTACGTACTACGCACGTGTGTTACGCTTTATACACACTGGGCATGCGTGTAACTCCGCCCGCCCCTGGCGTTCTTTCTAGTCTATTCCTCGCCCCTTTTCGTTCGGCGCAGTGGGGGAAGAGCACATGGCGGAGACACAGCAGGTGCGTGCTAATTATAGCAATGAGGAGGAGGGGGAGGAAAGCCCAGAGCCAGAAACGTCTGGATCCAGAAGGAGAAGATTTAAGGCATCAAATATGTCCTTTGGGGAGATGTTGGAGATGGTCGACATCCTGAAGAGGGCCGACTATGATGGAAAGTATGGACCTTACCCCAATGTCAGAAAGGCCAAGATAATGGCGAAAGTGGTCAAAAGTCTGCACCGGAATTTCGGGGTACGATGATCGAAAGATCAGCTCAGGAAGCAGTGGTCAGACCTGAAATTAAGAGAGCATGAGCAGTACCGAAAGATCCGGAGAGTGCTGCAAAAAAGTAAGTAGTTGTCCTGTGTTCCTATTCTTTTTGTGTTTATTACGTTCGTGCTGCTCCATGTGCTTTTCTTAACTGTTGTACAGTTTAAAATGGCAACTTTCATGTTCATGGGCACATTATTCGTTCGTATCAAACTTTTTCTTTCGGCCTATAAAACACCATTGTTTTGGCCATATGCATTTGCCCAAATTTTTTAGGGCCTACTTGTATGAAAATAATTTGGTTGTGTAGATGGGTTTGTTACTAGAATGAAATGCAAACTCAATTCTGTGTAAGGAGAGGACACTCAGCAGCAGTTTTCACATCTGGACACTGGAGAACTAGTGTGGGACACAAGAACACCCTTTTTATTAGGGGTCCCACACAGGTGCTCCAGTGTATACTATAGGGGTGTCTCCATCTGTGAAGCTTGGACAAAACAGGTAAAGTATTGAAGCTTGACAAAGGACACTCAAAATTCTACATCTTGGAACTCTCCCAAAACAGACAATTGTACCCCACTTCCAAGCAATGTTTCATATTTATAGTTCTGCCATCAAATATCTGTGTGCTAAGTATACCATTTTTTTTTTTACACATAGGGGAGAAAAGACTCAGAGGACACCCCTCATCCGAGGAGACCAGAGACCCCCCACCTCTGGAAGAAGGGGAAATCCCCCAAAGACAAGAAGAGCAGGAGGAGGAAGACGTGGTGGAAATTGGCACCACAACAGGTGAGTATCTGCGACCACAGGCTCAGGTAAGAGATGGATGCCGGCATATTTATAATACATGTTTTTTTTTGGTTTCTATCTTTTTAGGTGATCGTGATGTTGTGGATCCAGATCCTTTCACCTCAGAAAGTGCCCAGATCCTGATCGGGGAGATCATGGGGTGTAATGTTGTATTGGAAAATATCAAGAAAAACATCAATGATGCTATTCAAAAAAATAAGAACATCATTGATGTTTTGGGGAGAGTTTAAAACCCCTCCAAATCCCTTTCTTTTATGGTGTGCTACAATTTTTTAATTTTTTGGCGAATTGTAGAAAAGCCAAATTTTGAAGAGGCACACTGTGTGTCAACATGTGCTATCTGCCATCACGGGAGATCAATGGACACGTTTTGGGGGTGCAACACCTTCCTCAACAATAAAGTAGCTGAGAGGAAGGGATTGCTCCCCCAAAACACGTCCCTTGATCCCCCGTGATGGCAGCTAGCACATGTTGACATTCGTAAATTGGTGTGCATCTTCAAAATTTGGCTTTTCCTGGGGTGACTTCATCCCATCTGAACGCAATATCAAACACAGTTCCTAAATACTCATGTCTGATATTGCCTTCAAGTTCTACCAAATGTGAACTTTGTAAGTGCAAGATTTGTGTATTTCTTGTTGGTTTGAAACATGCCTGTTTTATCCTAAATGGTGTCAGAGGGTTAGCAGAGTCAAAGCCTGTCAGTATCGGCGTGTCCCGGTGCGCCTGCGCGGTAGAGCTGCACATCAACACGTACGGGCACACGATCGGCGGGTACGAGCACGTGACCCGAACGGGTTAGCACACGTGGGCACACGAACGCATGCACGTACAGCGGGACGCCCCCTTGGCGGGCCTATATAAAGGCAGCTATGCCTTGTGCTCATTGCTGGTTTGTCTTCTCAGCTTCCAGTGTTCCCGTTTATTCTCTGCATACCTGTTCCTGCCTATAGTGACCCGGACCGTTTGACTACTCTGCTTATCTTCTCTCCAGTGTTTGACCCTCGGCCTGATAAAAGGACTTGTCTTGCTTAACCCTGTGCTTGCTACTACGATTAACTGGTGTTTGACCCTCGTCCTGCTTAAGGACTTGTCTTGCTTAACCCTGTGCTTCTCCTCAGCTCTGTTCCTGGTTCCAGGTCAAGTGTTGGAGTCCCTACCAAGCTTCTCTCCAGTTCAGCAACCAGTCCACGTTACACGGGTTCTACACGTCTAGAGACACCTTGGTGACCTGCACACCTGCTGGCAACCCGTGCCTCTCCGTGCTTGATACCCTCTGTGCCACCTTCAGGGGTATCTCGCACCTAGTTGCTAGGCAAGCCGCTCTCAGCATTCTGGCCTTGGTGAGTACCAGACAGTACAAACCAGCCATGTCAGAGGCCGACAGAGCTGGCTCTCCCCTCGAGGCCCTCTGCCAGCAGGTTACAGCCCTTACACAGGCTGTTCAGAGACTGCAGGATGGATACTTCCAAATTGAGGGTCGCCTTCAACACCTAACAACTTCCTCGGCTCCCCCGGAAGCACCTTCAGCTTCCGGGGGTTTCTTCTTCCCAAAGCCAAGTCAACCCAGTCATGATGACCATCCCTGAACCTAGGGTTCCCATTCCAGAACGGTTTTCCGGAGTTCGAAAAAAATTCAGAGCTTTTAAAAACGCTTGTCAGCTTTACTTGGCCCTTCAAGCCAGGACTTTCCATTCTGAAGCTGTAAAGGTGGGGTTTGTCATTTCGCTTTTATCAGAAGAACCTCAAGCCTGGGCCCATAACCTTTTAGAACAGAAAAGCTCCCTGTTGGATACGGTAGAAACTTTTTTTAACGCTATGGCACAGCTGTATGATGACCCACAACGCACTGCCACAGCTGAGTCCATCTTACACACCCTGACCCAGGGAAAGAGACCAGTGGAAGACTACACCGTTGAATTCCGGAAATGGTCTGGGGACACCAACTGGAATGAGGCTGCTCTAAAATACCAGTACCGCCAAGGTCTATCGGAAAACCTAAAAGATGAATTGGCTCGGATGGATACTCCTTCTTCCCTGGAAGAATTAATACAACTAGCAATTAAGCTTGACAGACGCCTGCGTGAACGCCGCTCTGAACGCTTCCAGTCCTCACGACCAACCTGGATGTTACCTCGTATTCCTCCTGTTCCAGCACCCTCTGCCGTACCTTCCTCTTCCTCGGACCATGGACCTATGCAGTTGGGATTGGTACGTTCTCCACTCACCCCTGATGAAAGACTCCGCCGGCGCCAAGCCAACCTTTGCATTTATTGTGGGGAAGCCGGTCATTTCTTACGCAACTGCCCCGTGAGACCCAGTAAGTGCCAGCCACAGTACCCTGTGAACTTCAAGTTACCGGCTCTACCCAATCTCACTTTGTCCTTCCGGTCTCATTACAGGTGGCGGAAGAGGAGGCCATCATTGACTCCGGAGCATGCAGTTGTTTCCTGGATGCATCCCTGGCTCACACCCTGCATATTCCCCTCCAAGATAAGAAACCACCTCTGCAGATACATCTAGCCGACGGATCCCTACCATGTTCGGGACTTGTTACTCAAGAAACCAAACCTATTCTCACCTCCACAGACTCTGGCCACCAAGAATTCCTTTGCTTTAACATTATCAGCTCACCTATGTTTATTGTTATCCTGGGTTTCCCCTGGTTACAAGCTCATGACCCTCAAATCAGTTGGTCCAAGAAAGAAATTCTCTTCTCATCTATGTACTGCTCTCAACATTGTTTCGTGCCTACCACCAGCACACCGGCCTCCTGCTTGGCCCTTCAGCCAATACCAGACAATCTTCAACATGTCCCTGCAGTATACCATGAATTTCTGGACATTTTTGACAAAAAAAAGGCCGACAGCTTACCACCTCATCGCTCCTATGATTGATCCCATTGACCTTTTACCTGGATCCGAGATTCCTTTTTGTCGCATATTTCCACTATCTGAGACTGAGTTGGAAGCTCTTCATTCCTATATTGACGAAAACCTGGAAAAGAAGTTAATCCGCCCTTCCTCTTCTCCAGCTGGGGCGGGTATCTTTTTTGTTGAAAAAAAGGATGGATCTTTAAGGCCCTGTGTAGACTATAGAGAACTTAATAAGATCACGGTGAAGAATAGATACCCGTTGCCTCTCATCTCTGAACTATTCCAGCGCTTCAGAACTGCCCAAGTGTTTACCAAACTAGACCTACGCGGAGCATACAATCTCATTCGGATACGTGCCCGGGATGAGTGGGAAACGGCCTTTAGATCCAGGTTTGGGCACTTTGAATATCTTGTGGTGCCTTTTGGACTCTGCAATGCCCCGGCCACGTTTCAACACCTAGTCAACGACATTTTCCGTGAGTACCTAGATAACTTTGTGATTGTATATCTTGATGATATTTTGATTTTCTCCACCTCACTAGAAGTACACTGCACCCATGTAAAGAAGGTACTTTCGGTTCTCAGGAAACATGGTCTATTCTTAAAAGAGGAGAAATGTGAGTTTGAAAAGACCACCATCCAGTTCCTTGGGTTCATCATCTCCACAAAAGGGGTCGCAATGGACCCACAAAAGGTTAGAACCATCCAGGAGTGGCCAGCTCCTTCAGATAAAAAGGGAATCCAGCGGTTTGTTGGCTTTGCCAATTTTTACCGCAGGTTCATTAGAGGATTCTCTTCAATTATTTCTCCTATTACTCGACTCACCCGCCAGCAAGCCAAGTTTCAATGGCCCCAGGAAGCCCAAGAAGCCTTTGATAAATTGAAAGGTCTTTTTACATCGGCTCCCATTCTACAACACCCAGATCCAGCCTTATCATATGTACTGGAAGTAGATGCCTCTGAATCAGCGACAGGTGCAATCCTGTCTCAGCGGAGCGGTCCGAAGGCCCTTCTTTATCCAGTTGCCTTTGCTTCTCACAAGTTAAGCCCACCTGAAAGGAACTATGATGTCGGTGACTGAGAACTACTGGCTATAAAATTTGCTCTGGAGGAGTGGAGGTGCTTGCTGGAGGGTGCGTCCCAACCCATAATGATATTTACTGATCATAGGAACCTGGAATATCTCCGAACGGCCAAGCGACTCCGACCTCGACAAGCCCGATGGGCGTTATTTTTCTCCAGATTTAATTTCCACATCTCCTACCGACCGGGTTCCAAGACCGGAAAAGCGGATGCACTCTCCTGAATGTTTCCAGAAGTCAATGAGGCAACTGAGCCTGGGACTATCTTATCCCCACATAACTTCCTTCTTATCCAGCCTGATCTCAAAACTGCCATTAAAGAGGCATCCAGTCAATGCACAGAACCTGAAGTACCCTCATTAAGGAAGAGGGATGGCCTACTGTGGGCCCAAAATAAAATATTTGTTCCTTCTCCAGTGAGACTTCAAGTATTACAGAACTTCCATGACCATAAGTTGGCAGGGCACTTTGGAATCCGGAAAACCTCAGAATTAGTTCATCGCTCCTACTGGTGGCCGGGTTGGAGTCAGGACTGTAAGAACAATGTCCAATCCTGTATTACGTGTCAACGTAACAAAGTGTCTAACACTAAGGCTTGGGGGCTCCTGAGACCTTTGCCTGTCCCTGAACGTCCATGGAAGGAGGTCTTTATGGACTTCATTGTAGAACTTCCCCCCTCTGAAAAATTTACTACCATCTTAGTGGTGGTTGACCGCCTCTCTAAGATGGCACACTTCCTGCCCATGATGGGCACCCCTTCTGCTCTGGCTACAGCAAATATCTTTATCAAAGAAATCGTGAGGCTTCATGGTGTTCCCCACAACATCGTATCAGACAGAGGTATCCAATTTACCTCAAAATTTTGAAAGGATCTCTGCAAATCCTTGAAATAAAGACCTCTCTCTCCTCAGCATACCACCCACAAAGCAACAGTCAAACAGAAAGAACGAATCAAACTCTGGAACAATATCTCCGTTGCTTCTGCTCATGTTCCCAAGACAACTGGTCCACTCTCATTCCTTGTGCAGAATTTGCTTACAACAATTCCACTCATTCCGCCATTAACCAAACACCTTTTTGGGCTAATTACGGCTTCCATCCTTCCTTCTTGCCAGATTCCTTAGCTGAAGTGTCAAACCCTGCAGTACAAGACCGGATTAACTTTATCCAAACCAATTTTTTACAGATCCAGGAAACCATGAAGAAGGCCCAAGACAGTTACGAGAAGTACTATAACAGAGGTAGAAGACCAAACCCAAGTTTCGAGATTGGGGACAAGGTATGGCTATCTGCTATTAATCTTAGACTGCCCTGTGTATCCCGCAAACTAGGTCCAAGGTTCATTGGCCCTTTTGAAATTAAGAAAGTGGTGAACCCCGTGGCTTTTGAATTAGCTCTTCCTGTCACATATAAGATACATCCGGTATTCCATGTATCTTTATTGAAGCCAGTGGTCCCTAGCCCTTTTTCTGAAAGAACAGAACCACCACCTCCTCCTATTGAAATTGAAGGTGAAATGGAGTATGAAGTGGAGGCAATTATGGACTGTAGAAAAAGGGGGGGACAGATCCAGTATCTTGTTAAATGGAAAGGATACCCTCCAGAAGATAACTCCTGGGAACCTTCCAGTAACTTACACGCCCCTCGTTTAATATGTAATTTTCACAGGAGACAACCAGGAACCTTGCCCAGATTGGGCATCCAGAGGCTGCCCCTTGGGAGGGGGCACTGTCAGAGGGTTAGCAGAGTCAGAGCCTGTCAGTATCAGCGCGTCCCAGTGCGCCTGCGCGGTAGAGCCGCACATCAACACGTACGGGCACACGCATGCACATACAGCGGGACGTCCCCTTGGCGGGCCTATATAAAGGCAGCTATGCCTTGTGCTCGTTGCTGGTTTGTCTTCTCAGTTTCCAGTGTTCCGGTTTATTCTCTGCATACCTGTTCCTGCCTATAGTGACCCGGACCGTTTGACTACTCTGCTTATCTTCTCTCCAGTGTTTGACCCTCGGCTTGATTAAGGACTCCTCTGCTTATCCTCTCTCCAGTGTTTGACCCTCAGCCTGCTAAAAGGACTTGTCTTGCTTAACCCTGTGCTTGCTACTACGATTACCTGGTGTTTGACCCTCGGCCTGCTTAAGGACTTGTCTCGCTTAACCCTGTGCTTGCTACTACGATTACCTGGTGTTTGACCCTCGGCCTGCTTAAGGACTTGTCTTGCTTAACCCTGTGCTTTGTGGTTCCAGGTCAAGTGTTGGAGTCCCTGCCAAGCTTCTCTCCAGTTCAGCAACCAGTCCACGTTACACGGGTTCTACACGTCTAGAGACACCTTGGTGACCTGCACACCTGCTGGCAACCCGTGTCTCTCCGTGCCTGATACCCTCTGTGCCACCTTCAGGGGTATCTTGCACCTAGTTTCTAGGGAAGCCGCTCCCAGCATTCCGGCCGTGGTGCGTACCTGACAAATGGACATTTCTACTTTTTCTAATGCCACCCCAAAAATTGTTATACAACAAACATGTTGGTTTGTTTTAAAAACCTTGTCAAAATGCACATGTGATTGTGCAGGTATTAAAAAGATTGTTAATCAAGAATGTGTGGATTATTGTCTCAACGCTACAACACTTTTGGGGTGCTCTAATCGGTGTTTTCTGTGACAATGGGTGTTATTTCCTAAGGAAAAATCCACTTTGCACTACAAAAGTGCAGTTTCAAGTGCACTTGTAGTGCAAAGTGTCTTTGCCTTTAGTAAATAACACCCAACAGTGCTTTGTATAAGGTTACACAATCACGCCATTTTCAGGACTCACCACATTTCGGTCAGGGTCAGCTAAAACAAACACAAGCAGGAAATGGCACCAAAGATTTGCTTAATGTTTTTTTTTATTTGATAAAGTTTTCACACATTGTCTGGCATATTGATAGCCCCCCTACCCGCAAAGAATTCAAGGTATCTTAGCCGGACATCACGGGCACTCAGGGAGGGCAAGCCAGGACGGCCACTTTCACGCGACGTCAGGGTTGGTTCATTTTGAATTCTGGCCTCAGGCCCAACTGAGCCAGCATAGTTGGCAGAATGTTGCCGTAAAAAGTTGTGTAAAACACAGCACGCCAGGATAATATGATTCAGTTTATACTCCGCCATATGTATGGGTGTAAGAAATAGGCAGACCCGGCTAGCCATGATTCCAAGCGTGTTCTCCACCACTCTTCTGGCTCTGGCCAGCCAGTAATTAAAAACCCTCTGGTCCGGGGTGAGGGTCCTCATCGGGAATGGCCGCATAAGATGGTCCCCCAGTGCAAAGGCTTCATCCGCAATGAAGACGAATGGGAGTCCTTCCACATTGTCTTCTGGAGGTGGCAAGTCCAAGCTGTCATTCTGGAGACACCTGTAGAACTCGGTCTGGGCGATGACTCCACCATCGGACATCCGGCCATTCTTCCCCACGTCCACATACAGGAACTCATAAGTAGCTGACACCACCGCCAACATCACAATACTATTGAACCCCTTATAATTATAATAGTATGACCCTGAGTTGGGTGGTGGGATGATGTGGACGTGTTTCCCATCAATTGCCTCTCCGCAGTTAGGAAAGTCCCACCGCTGGGCAAAGTGGGAGGCCACAGCCTGCCATTCCTGTGGCGTGGAAGGAAACTGTTGAGGAAAACCAAAAAAAATTAGTCTTTTTGCACATAAAGATGGAAAGCTGATTAGACACAAACATTCTTGGCCAACATCAAGATAACATTTATTTATGGGAATTTTTAAAGACCAAAGTATAAGGTACAGCTATCAGACTGCAAGGGTTTTTACCCTTGCCGTAAGTGCAACGTATGCCACCACAATAGTGCAGGCAGACAAAAGCTACTGACTTTTACATCCACAGTAACGTCTCGTGTATATCACATGAAGGAGTTTGCCACATGTGCATCTCAATATATTGTTTATTTGATAACATGTCCTTGTCATAAACAATATGTCGGACGTACCATCAGGACCTTCTCCATTCGTGTCAATGAGCATATCACCGGCATTAAAGGGGGAAAGAGCTAACATACGTACCGAGACACTATTTGCAACATCATAATAGAGACCCTTCAGGCACCCTCTTCCAGGTCATAGACAGATTTGTCCCACACTGGAGGGGTGAATCGCGATTACGTGGCGTATCACGCCTCGAAACCTACTGGATCTACGAGTTGAGGTCCTTCTTTCCGTTTGGGATGAACGTCGCCCCCCCCTCCCCCCTTTTTTTTTTTTCTTCTTTTTTTTCTTGCCGATTCATTATTGCGTTATTACTAGTGTCTTTTTTCATGCTTTCCTTACAATACCAATTTGTTCCATGTTTTTATTTTCTAATTTTCCAATCTTATATTGGGAAATTACATTTATTATTTATTCTATTCAATATATTGATTATTTGTAATAGATTACCTAACAGCCATGTTAATATTTTTATAATTTTTTCTTTCATTGCTTTGTATGTTTTGTATGTACTGGTATAGATCTATTTGGGACATCTTGTGTCCGATTTAGGTAATGCTGCTTAGTATTGTTCAGTAATGTTTATTTTCTGTTTTGGTTTATCACCATTTGCTAGCACTATTTCACTTTAGTGCTGCCATCTAGTGTTTGCCATTATTATTGTTGATTTTCACATTGATGTTTTTAGCCATGTGACAGCACCAGATCCGATCATGTGATCGGGACTTGAGCTGAGGAGATTCGGTTTCCGTGACTACCCTCTCCCATCCTGTGCACCTTTTGGTGGTTGTTGATTGGGTCAGGGAGCCGGGATACCGCCCCTTCACACCACATCACATGACCAGGAAGTGATGCATTACCAGGAAGTGATGTCCACTATTATTTGACCAGGAAGTGATGCATTACCAGGAAGTGATGTCTACTATTGTTTGCCATGCGGTGGGGAGGTCTCCAGGCATCAGTCTCACTATTAGACTGCGCTATTGGGTCCTACACTCACCGGCTGTTTTATTCATGATTCTGATTGGTCTAGCGATCAACAGGATCCAGTTCCTGATTACTTGACCTTTGTAGCTCCACTGTGATTGGCTATTGGGGATATCTTATTGGATTAGATATTTATATATAGGAGCAGCATGAAGGGAGAAGCTCATACCCCTGTTGAAGACCCCCTTGGTTGAAACGCGTCGGGCGATCTCCCCTTCCTTACGCTGCTTAGATTTTATTTTAATTGTGATCACTTTTATCCATTTTTTGTATGGTATTTTTAGAAATAAAAATCCCTGGTTTACCTGCACTATGCAGAAGCTTTTTATTTTTTATTTGCATATTATCCCGATGCAAGAAACTGCCTTCCAGTAGCCCTACTTCCATCACAGATCTGGATCAAATCTGTCCCCGGCTTCTCCTTGGAACACATCCTTGAGGTCTATTGGCTGATATCCAGTTGGCGGCCCTTCCTGATGTTTCTTCACCCCACCAGAGAAGTCGAGAAGTGAGACAGAGGTTCCACCGTTCCGGATATCGTTTTCCAGCCTAGGTTTGGCTCCATGCACCATTGACTCCATGTCATATGACAGTGGAGTCCACGTCATCTGGTAAGAGTACCCATCTTATCTTCCTTCCTGATGTTTTCATTCTGATGCCCCATATCGAGATGTTGGTTTACAGCTACGGAAGTTCTGTACCCCGTTGTTGACTCAGTCACAGATCCACACCGTGCACCATTGACTTTATTTTCCAGTTTCACATCATTTTTTGGTCCATACCAGTTCCTCTTATTAATTTGAGTTTGGAATCATCCATTTACCATATGTGGACACTTTATACTGTGTTTGTTCATTTCATTTCACTTATGGTTTTTGCACATATGCTTTACTGTTCAGTACAGCATCTCTTACTTAATTGTTTCACTACACCCTAACTTCCTATTATTTCTTGGCACTGCATTTTTCCCATTTACCAGTTATTGTTTGTCACAATGTATGCAGCTGCTGGCTCACATATATTTTATTTTCGCTATTAGAGCGCAGTGTTTTCATATTCTCTTGTACCTTATTTGACTTTTTGTACACAGTTGCTCTCCTTTTTTTATTTAGTCCTCTTTTCCCATCACTGCTAACAAGATGGATGTGTTTGAGTACAGAACGTCCAGATCTCTAAACACTGATGGGGTGTTTATTAATACCAACCCTGATTCAGAGATGAGTGGGATGTTCATCAGGCTTAAAAACCTGATGGTGAGTGAAATACATCTTCAATGGGATAAGGCTTTCCTGGAACAGTACATCAAAGAAGGGATGGTTCCTAGAGGCTTGAGGTGGGATATCCATCCCCAACAAGACGAGCCTGATCTTGAATCTTGGTTCAAATATTTTAATGAAACCGGGTTAAAACTTTTACAGTTCTTAGTGGACAGAAAAAGTGTCAAGTTGTCCCTTATAGATTCAGAAATTAAAGATCTTCGAGACAAGTTGACACCACACAAGGGTACAGCGGAGTACATTTCTCTGTCCACTAATTTGAAAAGTATTCTTGAAAGAGAAGAAAAAGAACAAAGGAATAAAAAACAAAAAATATATAATAGGGACTTCACTGATTACACTTCTAATTTGGTATATGGATGGCAAAAAAAGAATTTGAATATTCCCCCCACCAACAGTGACCCCTCTTCTGGTGACACCTTTGTTCCTGTAGTTGCACATCAAACTAGGAGATTAATCTACGAACCTCCCCAGGTACAGGGACATAAACGTTCTGGGTCTAATAGACCAGGACCTAGACCGCTGCCTGCCCAACCCCCAAGGGATTTCCCCCCACCCCCTCTTCTTCCACCCACCCCGCGGTTGCGGGGAGGAGGTGGACCTAGAGGGAGAGGAAGGGGCCAGTACAATAATCCATCAGTAGATTCTCAATACAGACAGTATCCCAGAGGCCCTCCTCCAAATGGAAACCATGGACCTAACGGTCAAAGGTCACAGTATGATCCGGATTATGGTTACCGTACTCCGGTTCACACCAATACCCGTTTTGCTCCACTGTATGATAATGATTCTTGCGGTAATTTTTCAGATCCATATTCACATTACAATGGGGATGTGGATTCTTATAATAGAACACCCTACTACTCCAATTCTAATTACTCGGGTCCCACCCAACCTTTGGGTTTTCACAGGTCTGTGGAAGGGCACCCGAGAAATTCAGAAGGAAAAGAGGGACCAGAGGGGGGTGGAGGGTCCAAGGCCAAAAGGAAAAGGACCTAGGGAATACAGGCATTTTTAATCTTAGTTCCTGTACTCTGACCAAGGCAGAACAAACAGTCCTTGACAAAGGTCTGAAGTTCGTTCCTCCCAGACCCCTTAATAGGTTCTCCACCTTCATTGATGTTCTTAAGTACACACGAAAACTCAGTGTCCAGAGACATTTTTTGGCTCAAACCATCCTACCTTCCCAGACGGAGAGTATTACTCCTCGAATTTCAGCCACCACGTCCGAATCAAGGACTGTCTTGCACTCGGGATTGAGCAATCCCTCCTTATTCAATCCCCCTGGGTCTTTGGCCCCCTCAGTACAGGTGTTTAAAAATCTTGTGCTGGAAGACCTTGAAAAATTGTCTCGTAATAAAAAAAGAGTTTATATAAAATCTGAGGTTAAAAAGGGACTTGAAATGTTGTGCGAAAGGAAAAATCTCATTATCCGCCCCGCAGACAAGGGGGGTGGTATTGTAGTTTTGGATAAAGCCAATTATCTTAAGGAAATGTATAGACTGTTGAGGGATACTGACACATATAGTGTCATTCCTAATGACCCGACCACCATTTATAAAAAAGAGTTATTACATCTTGTTAATGAGGGTTTTTCTTTAGGGATTCTGAACAAAAAAGAAAAAAGCTTTTTGGTCCCCCTTGCTCCTCGTATCCGTACAATTTATTATCTTCCCAAGGTCCATAAGGACCCAGTCAATCCCCCTGGCCGACCCATAGTCAGCGGGATTGACTCGGTCACAGCTCGAATTGGTAAATATGTGGACCACTATTTACAACCACTGGTTAGATCTACCGCTTCGTATTTAAAGGATACGAGGGACACCATCAAACTTTTAGAATCCACGCCTTTCAAAAAAGGGATGCTCCTTGCCACAGCCGATGTGACGGCACTTTATACGTGTATACCCCATCGGCTTGGTTTTGAAGCGGTCGAGAGTTTTTTGTCTAGGGATTCCCAACTTCCCCTCCTACAGCGTAACTTTATTATGCAACTGTTGCGTTTTGCCACTCGGCACAATTACTTCTGGTTTCAGAACCAGTTCTTCCTACAGAAGAGAGGCGTGGCTATGGGCGCTAAATTCGCGCCCAGCCTCGCCAATCTTTTTATGGCACAATGGGAGGAGGATGTCGTCTATGTTGACCGGAGGCCGGAGTTAGTCCTCTGGGCCAGGTACATAGACGACATCCTCCTCTTATGGGATGGAGATCGCCAGTCCCTGGATGACTATATGACCATCTTAAACTCCAATGATAGGGGTATCTCCCTAAGCTATGAGGCCAGCTCCTCTCATGTTCATTTCCTTGATTTAGAGATTATGGTCATGGAGGACCACTTGGAATTCAAAACCTATTTCAAACCCACCGACCGGAATGGGTACATTCCGGTCGAGAGTTGCCATCAAGAACAATGGCTTAAAGCAATCCCACGTGGCCAATTCCTTAGGCTACGCCGTAACTGTAGCAAAACATCCGATTTTTTTAGTCCAATCACAGTTGCTCAAGAAAAGATTTCTTGAAAAGGGTTATGGACTAGACCATTTGGATGAGATTAATGCCGTCTTGGCTGTGGAGAGAGCAGCCACATTGACGGAGCGTCCCAAAAATACCTCAGACTCTAGTTTTAAGTGGGCTTTCACCACCACGCATTCTATACAGTCTAAACAGGTCAAAAACATCCTTAAGAAACATTGGAGGGTGCTTTTGAATGATAGACTATTGGGTCCCGTTCTTCCCGAACGAGCACCAGTGATTTTTAGAGGTGCACGATCCATTCAGGGGCAGATTGCCCCTAATGTTATCGATCCACCCAAGAAGATATCCTTCTTCCAAGACTGCAAGGGTTTTTACCCTTGCCGTAAGTGCAACGTATGCCACCACAATAGTGCAGGCAGACAAAAGCTACTGACCTTTACATCCACAATAACGTCTCGTGTATATCACATGAAGGAGTTTGCCACATGTGCATCTCAATATATTGTTTATTTGATAACATGTCCTTGTCATAAACAATATGTCGGACGTACCATCAGGACCTTCTCCATTCGTGTCAATGAGCATATCACCGGCATTAAAGGGGGAAAGAGCAAACATACGGTACCGAGACACTATTTGCAACATCATAATAGAGACCCTTCAGGCACCCTCTTCCAGGTCATAGACAGATTTGTCCCACACTGGAGGGGTGAATCGCGATTACGTGGCATATCACGCCTCGAAACCTACTGGATCTATGAGTTGAGGTCCTTCTTTCCATTTGGGATGAACGTCGAGTGGGACCTCAACTCGTTTATCAATACATCCTAGTAGTCATGTATTTCTCATGTACGATTTTTCCATTTCTGCTTGTTCATTTTTTATGTCCCTTTAAGGTATGGGTGTTGCATTTGCCCCTCCCCCCCTTTTTTTTTCTTTTTTTTTCTTGCCGATTCATTATTGCGTTATTACTAGTGTCTTTTTTCATGCTTTCCTTACAATACCAATTTGTTCCATGTTTTTATTTTCTAATTTTCCAATCTTATATTGGGAAATTACATTTATTATTTATTCTATTCAATATATTGATTATTTGTAATAGATTACCTAACAGCCATGTTAATATTTTTATAATTTTTTCTTTCATTGCTATGTATATTTTGTATGTACTGGTATAGATCTATTTGGGACATCTTGTGTCCGATTTAGGTAATGCTGCTTAGTATTGTTCAGTAATGTTTATTTTCTGTTTTGGTTTATCACCATTTGCTAGCACTATTTCACTTTAGTGCTGCCATCTAGTGTTTGCCATTATTATTGTTGATTTTCACATTGATGTTTTTAGCCATGTGACAGCACCAGATCCGATCATGTGATCGGGACTTGAGCTGAGGAGATTCAGTTTCCGTGACTACCCTCTCCCATCCTGTGCACCTTTTGGTGGTTGTTGATTGGGTCAGGGAGCCGGGATACCGCCCCTTCACACCACATCACATGACCAGGAAGTGATGCATTACCAGGAAGTGATGTCCACTATTATTTGACCAGGAAGTGATGCATTACCAGGAAGTGATGTCTACTATTGTTTGCCATGCGGTGGGGAGGTCTCCAGGCATCAGTCTCACTATTAGACTGCCCTATTGGGTCCTACACTCACCGGCTGTTTTATTCATGATTCTGATTGGTCTAGCGATCAACAGGATCCAGTTCCTGATTACTTGACCTTTGTAGCTCCACTGTGATTGGCTATTGGGGATATCTTATTGGATTAGATATTTATATATAGGAGCAGCGTAAAGGGAGAAGCTCATGCCCCTGTTGAAGACCCCCTTGGTCAAAACGCGTCGGGCGATCTTCCCTTCCTTACGCTGCTTAGATTTTATTTTAATTGTGATCATTTTTATCCATTTTTTGTATGGTATTTTTAGAAATAAAAATCCCTGGTTTACCTGCACTGTGCAGAAGCCTTTTATTTTTTATTTGCATATTATCCCGATGCAAGAAACTGCCTACCAGTAGCCCTACTTCCATCACGGATCTGGATCAAATCTGTCCCCGGCTTCTCCTTGGAACACATCCTTGAGGTCTATTGGCTGATATCCAGTTGGCGGCCCTTCCTGATGTTTCTTCACCCCACCAGAGAAGTCGAGAAGTGAGACAGAGGTTCCACCGTTCCGGATATCGTTTTCCAGCCTAGGTTTGGCTCCATGCACCATTGACTCCATGTCATATGACAGTGGAGTCCACGTCATCTGGTAAGAGTACCCATCTTATCTTACTTCCTGATGTTTTCATTCTGATGCCCCATATCGAGATGTTGGTTTACAGCTACGGAAGTTCTGTACCCCGTTGTTGACTCAGTCACAGATCCACACCGTGCACCATTGACTTTATTTTCCAGTTTCACATAATTTTTTGGTCCATACCAGTTCCTCTTATTAATTTGAGTTTGGAATCATCCATTTACCATATGTGGACACTTTATACTGTGTTTGTTCATTTCATTTCACTTATGGTTTTTGCACATATGCTTTACTGTTCAGTACAGCATCTCTTACTTAATTGTTTCACTACACCCTAACTTCCTATTATTTCTTAGCGCTGCATTTTTCCCATTTACCAGTTATTGTTTGTCACAATGTATGCAGCTGCTGGCTCACATATATTTTATTTTCGCTATTAGAGCGCAGTGTTTTCATATTCTCTTGTACAGCTATCATATTCCCCCTCCCCCCTCTCATGGGCAATTTCTGAAATGATAGGGGGGGGGGAGCTCTTGGCCAGATAACCCTCTCCACTTCATTGAGAGATGAATGCCTAAATAATGGGTATTACTTTGAACAGCCCCTCCTTAGTTACACTATTGGCAGCCCACTGGACAGGTAAGAAGTGTCATAATACAAAGATATAAATACACATTGTACACATTTTAGCACATTTGGACATTCTGCTATTGCCTATCATGATAATAATAGGATACAAAAAATTTAAACAGTACCATTTGAAAGTATACAGGCAGGCCCTTGCACTACATGCTTTGGGGAATTCATCCATAAATCTGACCACTAAAGAGATGGGTATAGTGTGTATGGGTTTGGCCAAGTCAGCAGATAGATGATTGAGGATATATAGAGAATTGTTATCAGCTGACTTGGGGCAGTTGGGGGGAGGGAGGGTTCCAAATGATTTGGGGACCCCCCAAACAAAGCCTCTGGAACTCTGCATGAATTTAAAGCACAAATCACATTTCAAAACATTTTAGGGGGTGTTTGGGGTAAAGCACGACTATGGAGCTGATAAAATACATTGTTAAGTGACTACATGAGGTGAATATAGGGGCAGGAGACCATGCTGGGGAGGTAAGTGAAGGCAAATATGTATTAAGGACAAAAAAAAATTACATAAAAATCCAGCATGCATGAGAACAAAGGGGACATTCACAGCATATTACAATCATGGTAATTAGGGAATGAGGAAAGAAATACAATATATTATCAAACATTAAATACAATAAAATGTGATATTAAAGGATAAAAATCTTACCTTAATATACTCCTTCTGCAGGACCTGTATGATGGCAGAACAGGTCTCTGGGATAATGATCCCCAGAGCCTGGGGGTAGATGCCTGTTGAGAACTTCAAGTCCTGCAGACTTCTCCCCGTCGCCAAGTACCGCAGGGTGGTGACAAGCCTCTGCTCCGGAGTGATGGCTTGTCTCATGCAGGTATCCTGCCTGCTAATATAGGGGGTCAGCAAAGCCAACAAACGGTGAAATACGGGGTCCGTCATCTGGAGAAAGTTCCTGAAATCATCAGGATTATTCTCACGGATCTCACGGAGCAAAGGCATATGACAGAACTGGTCACGCTGAAGCAACCAATTCTTGGTCCATGAACTCCTCCCCACCCTGTTCATGGACTGGACTTGTGTCAAGGTCAGGACCCCAACACCAAGCCCCCGCACAGCACGAACTCTATGAGGAGTACGTATACGCAACATGGCTAGAAAACGGTCGGCTGCTCAGAACGAAGTAACAGAACGCACTGAAGAACAGCAAGGCCTGTGAAGAGCGACCTGAACAACAGTAACGAACGAACAACAACACAATGGCAAGTCACGCGTAGCTTGCTTGAATGCGCTGAAGAGCAGATACAAACCCACAAGCACAAACTGAACAGCAGAAAAACGATCTGAAAACCACGAGTCTGAAAAAGCGCGAATCGTCTCTCACCAAACTTTTACTAACACGAGATTAGCAAAAGGAGCCCAAAGGGTGCCGCGCTTGGTTCTGAACTGGCCTTTTCTAGTCTCGTCGTATGTGGTTTACGTCACCACGTTCTTGGCGATCAGAAATTCCGACAACTTTGTGCGACCGTGTGTATGCAAAACAAGTTTGAGCCATAATCTGTCTGAAAAAATCCTAGGATTTTGTTGTCGGAATGTCCGATCAATGTCCGACCGTGTGTACGGGGCATTAGAAAGAAGGTATAATACGTAAGAGACTGGGTTAATCCTGCAAAGAATACGGAAAGGCCCAATAAACCAAGGTGCAAACTTCAGTGAGGGAACACGAAGTCAGAGGTTGTGAGATGACAGCCAGACCCTGTCCCCAACCTGAAAGGATGGCGCGGGCAGGCGTCTGCAGTCAGCATGGAGTCTGTACCTATCATTAGCATGTTGTAAAGCCTCCTGGACTTGTGCCCATGTGGAATAAAGACCATGGAGATGCTCCTCCAACGCAGGAATACTCTGCGGAACAAACGAGTCAGGCAACATGGAAGGTGGGAAACCATAATTCGCCATAAACGGGGCAATCGGGAAGCAGAGTTCAAGGCACTGTTGTGAGCAAACTCTGCCCACAGTAATAGGTCTGACCAGTTGTTATGATGCTGTTCACTAGTGAAAAATAAATAAACTATAAACAGACTCCTAACACAAGGGAAGCATTACACCCCAATTCTATGTGGGTGAAAAGTGTAACACAGTGTAAAAAAATATTTGAAAATAAATATACGTGGCGCCTCAGATGACGTCTTGATGACGAAACGCGTAAGGCGTGGCCTCTTGGCTCTTCTCTTCTCCCTGCACATGGTAATTGGTCCAGATGGATGCCTTTTGAAAGCGATCTGGTGACACAGGTGGAAAATAGGTGGTGAGGGGGACACCGACCGCTTGGATCATCGGATTCACATCTACATGCTCATTACCCCTGCAGGGGTTGGGCGCTCCGGTGAGTGGGGGCACTAGAGGGGACTCCACACAGGATATTACACATTCATTGGGACGGACTTACCTGCAACCTTTGAAGATGCACTAGCTTGTTGCACAAGAACTGTTTATTTACACTGAACGATAGATTTAATATTCACGGCATTTTTTGTTTTTTGGAAAAAAAATTCTTTTTGGTTGCTTGGACTTTTTATTTTGTCTCTCTTTCACTTTTTTGATTTTCTTTGTGCACTAATATTGTTATGCACACTACATGTCAGTAGTCCTTTTTTTCAGCTTATATATTTTTTTCATTTTTCATCTAACACCATTCAGCTTCACTAGTATATACACTAATTTATAGTGGGCAACACTGTGTTTGTCCTCTCTCCTAGGTATAACTCACTTATACCTTTCACTGAATATTTTTTGTGGATTTTGTAAAAAAAAACTTTTTTTATACACCTGATTGATCATTCACTTTTATTATTGCTTGGACTTCTATTTATTATCTCATGTATTATTTTTAATATTTCACCTTGGGCAGTCTGCACATTTTTGTGACTATTTTCAGCACGTATATTTATTTTCAAATATTATTTTACACTGTGTTACACTTTTCACCCACCTAGAATTGGGGTGTAATGCTTCCCTTGTGTTAGGAGTCTGTTTATAGTTTATTTATTTATTTTTCACTAGTGAACAGCGCCAATCCCCTATTTCTTCAGATTTTATAATTATTGGATCGCACCTTTGGTGCTTTCTTTATCTGGGGGGCTGCAGTTCGGTCACAAGCCCGTCCTAAGCGCGGAACACCACTATATACAGTTGTTATGATGGTTATGATGGTCAGAGGCGTCAGCCCTTACATTCTTAGTACCGGGTAAGAATAAGACAATGTAATTGAAACTTGACAAGAAAAGAGCCCATCGCACCCTTCTGGGAGAGAGGCGTTTAGCCTCAGACAAGAATGTGAGATTCTTATGGTCAGTAAGAATGAGAACCGGCACAGTGGTACCTTCGAGGAGAGTCGTGTAGAAAAAATTAATTAATAATGTGTACCATACACAACCAACTGTACACTGAGTGAAGTGCACTAATCAAGAAAATTACAAAGTGAAAAAAGAACAAATCACAAAATGTATGGACAAACACAATTGCGAAGTAATATAGTATCATTAACTGATGCAAATATTTAACGTAAAATGAACACTCTCATAAATGGTAGAAAACAATGAGGTAAGCCTCTAGACACTCATAGACCCCAAAAGGAGAGATAAACAAAAAAGTCACTTGCATCCAGATTTGAAAAATAATGGAATATCCATAACTAATAAGAAGCTCCTTCACAGAAGGGACAAATGGCAGACTTCCAGCATGTTCATCCGCAGGATAATATATGGCTACCGTTTGCTGATATTAGATGGTTGGGACCATAGAACTCGCGTTTCACCAGAAAGAAAGGAAAAATATATAGCATAAAACCTTAGGATGGCATAAGGTCACCTGCGCATAAAAGCGCTACTCACAAGACCGGCATGCAGAGCAGGCATTCAGATAGTTTGGTCGGTTCGCCGCTGATCGGCGTGCGTTCCACCAAAACAGGAAGTGATGTCACTGGTAGTGGTTAGCAGGCGTAGGCAGGATGTTACGTCGACGCGTTTCGCCCCTCCCCCAGGGCGTTATCAAAGACTAAGACTTAGTCTTTGATAACGCCCTGGGGGAGGGGCGAAACGCGTCGACGTAACATCCTGCCTACGCCTGCTAACCACTACCAGTGACATCACTTCCTGTTTTGGTGGAACGCACGACGATCAGCGGCGAACCGACCAAACTATCTGAATGCCTGCTCTGCATGCCGGTCTTGTGAGTAGCGCTTTTATGCGCAGGTGACCTTATGCCATCCTAAGGTTTTATGCTATATATTTTTCCTTTCTTTCTGGTGGAACGCGAGTTCTATGGTCCCAACCATCTAATATCAGCAAACGGTAGCCATATATTATCCTGCGGATGAACATGCTGGAAGTCTGCCATTTGTCCCTTCTGTGAAGGAGCTTCTTATTAGTTATGGATATTCCATTATTTTTCAAATCTGGATGCAAGTGACTTTTTTGTTTATCTCTCCTTTTGGGGTCTATGAGTGTCTAGAGGCTTACCTCATTGTTTTCTACCATTTATGAGAGTGTTCATTTTACGTTAAATATTTGCATCAGTTAATGATACTATATTACTTCGCAATTGTGTTTGTCCATACATTTTGTGATTTGTTCTTTTTTCACTTTGTAATTTTCTTGATTAGTGCACTTCACTCAGTGTACAGTTGGTTGTGTATGGTACACATTATTAATTAATTTTTTCTACACGATTTTCACATTTATTATTATTTGTATAGATCATTTATGATTTTGTTTTGGCACAGTTTATTATCCATCTTTAGCAAATTGCTAGCGCAGGTTTATTTGTTATATATCATCAAAGTGTAAGCACTTTCATCCTGCAGCTGCAAGAGGTCTTTTTTAAAAAAGATTATCACATTATATGAATTTATTTGCGAGCGCTGTTTTGTATACATTTTTTACCTTCGAGGAGAGGTCTCCATTCTTTCAGGGCTAAAATGATCGCCAACAGCTCTCTGTCACCAATCTCGTAATTGCACTCCACAGGTGACAATTTCTTGGAAAAGTAGCCACAAGGATGCATAGCGCTGTCAGAGGTAGGACGTTGAGACAGAAGGGCGCCAACACCAGTCTCAGAAGCATCAACCTCAAAGATAAAAGGTAACTTACGATCAGGATGTGCCAACACAGGAGCAGAAGCAAAGGCAGCCTTGAGACTCTCAAAGGCCTTGATGGACTCCGGAGACCAACTCAGGTCAGGGGCTTGACCAGAGAGGAGAAGTTACGAATAAACGTCTGATAATAGTTGGCAAATCCCAGGAAATGCTGCAGAGGACGTAAACCCAGGGATTGGGCCAGTGTACTGCCGAAAGTTTCTCTGGGTCCATCGAAAAACCAGCAGTTGAAATGACATAACCCAGGAATTGAACCTGTTCACGATGGAACTTGCACTTCTCCAGTTTACAATAGAGATTGTTCTCTCTTAGTTTCTGAAGCACATGACAGACATCTGTGTGGTGGCTCTCTAGGGACTTGGAAAATATGAGGATATCATTGAGATAAACCACCACACATAACTGCAACAAATCTCAGAGGGCATTGTTAATAAATTCCTGGAAAACTGCCATGGCCTTACAAATGCCGAAAGGCATTACGAGGTACTCATAATGGTCTGTTCTTGTATTAAATGCAGTTTTACACTCATCGCCCTCCTTAATCCTCACGAGATTATATGCCCCTCTCAAATCAAGCTTCGTGAAAACCGTTGCTCCCTTGAGGTGGTCAAATAACTCTGTAATCAACTGAATCAGATAGGCATTCTTAATCTTGAAATGAATGAGATCCCTATAATCAATACAAGGTATCAGTTCACCACTTTTCTTCTTCACAAAGAAGAAACCAGCACCAGCAGGAGACAAGGATTTGCAGATGAAACCTCGAGAAAGTGCGTCTGCAACATACTCCTCCATGGCTTTATCCTCCAAGACCGACAAAGGGTAAACCTGGCCACGAGGGGGTATGGCACCAGGTTGAAGGTCAATTGCGCAATCATACGGCCGATGTGGAGGCAAACTACTGGCTTGACCTTTGTCAAATATAAAATCATACAATACAGCGCTCGCAACTAAATAATCAATAATCTCAAAAAATAAAAATATAAATAGAAAAAGAAAAACTTTGTTGCAGCTGCAGAGTGAAAGTACTGTACTTTAGTGATATATAACCAGGTGAACTGCGCTGGCAACTATATGTGGATAAAATATACCAAAACGAAAAACACAAATAATGAATAATAAATATCAAAGTGACACGTTATAGTGAATATGGAGGTGTCAGAACTGGGCATGCAGCCCGCGTAACTAACCCAACACCCAGTGAGAATGCGCTGGACTATACTGCCAGAACTACAAGACCTTCCATATAAATGTGATAAATCTATTTGTATGCATAATTGCTGCAAAATAGCAGGTAAAGCAACGGGAACATAAAAAGATGCACCATCTGAATGAAAAACCTTCACTACAATATATTGGTATGGGGAGGGGCGAAACGCGTCGACGCAACATCCTGTCCACGTCTGTCTGATTTGTTACCAGTGACATCACTTCCTGGTGGTGGAACGCACGCCGGAGAGCGGCGAACCGACCAAATATCTGAATGCCTGCTTTGCTTACCGGTCCCGTGAGTAGCGCATTTATGCGCAGGTGACCCTTGGTATTTTAGGGTTTTATGCTATATGCTTTTCTTTTCTCCTTCGGTGGAACGTGTGCTTCTGTGGTTTCTTCCAAGCAATTTTTTACATCGCTACATCACTGGCCCTGTTTGATTGGAAGGATGAAAAAGCTGGAAGTTTGTCCATTGTTTTTCCTATGAAGGGGTTTTAACCACTAGCTACGTTTCCTATCTGTACTTTTTTTATTGCTGACGTTTCATGATTTCATTATCCCATCTGGAATTTTCTGAGTGGATCGCTCCATAGTCATTTCTGATTGTGAATTTTTTGCACATTTATTTATTTATTTTTACTTTCTTGTTTACACTAGTGTTATGTCAAACCGCTATTTTTGATGCTTCATAGATGCACTTGTCTAACATGCATACCAATATATTGTAGTGAAGGTTTTTCATTCAGATGGTGCATCTTTTTATGTTCCCGTTGCTTTACCTGCTATTTTGCAGCAATTATGCATACAAATAGATTTATCACATTTATATGGAAGGTCTTGTAGTTCTGGCAGTATAGTCCAGCGCATTCTCACTGGGTGTTGGGTTAGTTACGCGGGCTGCATGCCCAGTTCTCTGACCTTTGTCAAAGACATTGCTAAAATCGCAGTACTCCTTCGGCAGGGAGGAGAGTGAAGAGGTGCACAGGACCTTGGCTACCTTCTGGAAGCATGTCTCACTGCATTGTGGTGACCAGGAGAGAACCTCAACACGGAGCCAATCAAAAGAGGGGTCGTGCGTCTGTAACCAAGGATAACCAGCGGAAACTTAGGTGAGGAAATTACTTGGAATTGGATTATCGCATGGTGGAAAAATATATACAATGTAATTCTGCGCTGCCCTATAGACGAAAAAGCAGCTAACACGGCCAACAGGATATATGCCAAATACAAGTAAAATACAATAAGTGTAGCGCTACAAAGGTATTAAAATGTCCAATGTCAAAAACATTAAACCAACAGTTCCAAATGTAAAGTGTGGGAGGAAATCATCCATATATGTATTAATTCAAGTGGTAAGGAATCCTCAGGGACTGTATGACTTCAAAAAAAGGTATATGACATCTGAAGTGAAGACAGACACACCACCACCAACAATAAAGAGGCTTACCAGATTGAATGGACCCAAAGGGGCATACGCCGAGTTGGGTCAGACAGGGCTTGGGTGGTAAGTGGCTGTAGATAGTCCTGAGGGTGAAGTTTATGGAATGAACCACAGGTTGCTGTATCCCTCAGAGCGATGTTAGGAACCAAGTAATGGTGATGACAAATAGGAAAAAAGGAGGGAAGGCCACATAGTGTAAATCCGTAAACAAATGTGGAATTTATTAAAAATAAAGAAATGCACTCACATGTAGATCCAGTAAAAAACAGCGCTGTAAAGAAGTGGCAGCAGTGGGGTCCTACCCGACGCGTTTCGTCCTCTAAGACGTTGTCTGGGGGGTTCCCCCCACTGCAGCCAACAAGGTATATATAGAGGATGCATCAATGTTAATAAGAAGCAGCTCCACGAGTGCAAAAATTGTCACTTCCGGTATTCGGGCAAGATGGCCGCCCGGCGTGCGTTCCACGCCTCACATTGAATGCAATATGGATACCGGAAGTGCAACTGATGGGGTCAAAGTGATGTGTACAACAGATCAGACCTATTTAAAACATATAAGTTGCTGAAACATAAGGGGTGTCAAATGTGCAAAGTGTGAATGAGGTGGCAGACCTCCAGAAATCAAATCGTCTCAAAAAAACGATGTGTGGCTCATAGTAGCGCGGCAATGTGTGCGCGCATCCAGGTCCAATAGATAATACAGCGCATGCGTGTTGTGCGCATGCATAGTAGGAAGAAGGACGTAGTTAAATCGTCCTTATGACGCTGGTGAGGGAGTGAACCTCTGCTGGGAAGATAACAACGTCTCCACCCAGCAGCACAACACAACGTCATATGCGTCATGCGCATGCGTAATAGGAAGAAGGACATAGATAGATCGTCCTTATGACCCTGGTGAGTGGGCGGACCTCTGCTGGGAAGACAACAACCTCTCCAACCAGCAGAGCACCGCAACGTCATACAAATGGCCCGGAAATGCATGAGGTGGCCCCGAATCAACAAAATAGAAGGGGGCAAATATTCCAATGTGTATATACACTTTTACTTGGATTATCGCATGTTGAAGAGCCCCTACGGCCATGGACAACGGAACCGTCTCATGAGTCACATGGGCATGCTGTAGAGGTCTCCCATCAAGAGCCTCCATGGCAAGTGGAGTGTCACACAGCTGCAGCGGAATTGAGTGCTTTGATACAAAGGCAGCATCAATGAACAGGTCTGCAGCCCCAGAGTCAATTAGAGCTTGTATCTCGACGGATGACTCAGCCCAAGAAAGGGTGACCAAAACCAGGTGCTTATCCTTCTGGATAGCTGGGGATGAAACAACGGCACCTAAGGTTTGTCTGTGACAGGACCTCAAGGTTCGGGCGTTCCCTGGACGGGTAGGACAATACTTCCAAAAGTGACCTGCCTGGCCACAATAAAGGCACAATCTCTCCCTCCTCCTAAAGATTCTCTCACCCGCAGAGAGATGTATGAAACCCAAGTGCATGGGTTGACCTTCACTGACCGACTCGGTACCAGGAGGCATGGGAGGTGAGGGAGGCACGGGTGGAACTGCCAAGCTCAGAGACAAACGTACAGGAAGCTCCCACAAGCGCTCCTTAAAAGAGTCTTTCTCTGAGTCTGGAGTCAATGAGGATGGCAAACGTGATCAACTTTGCCATCAGGAAAAGATCAGGAAAACTGTTTTTTGCGTCTCTCATAGAGGGTTTGCCCAGGCCAACGTTCTCTCAGAAAGCAAAGATTTCACGAAACCTACTTTACTTCTGTCCGTGGGAAACGCCTGGGGCAGCATCTCAAAGTATATCTCAACCTGGTTGAGAAACCCTCTGCATTGGACTGGATCGCCCCCAAATTGCTGGGGAAGCAGAGCGGAACCAGACATACCTCTTGTAGAGGTAAAACTCAAGGCGGGTACCTGCATAGAGACTGGCGCAGCTGCAGGGTTGGCCTGCAACTAAGGTTGTACTGGGGTAGCCACAGTGGGAGATTCCAGGTGAGCCGTGTGACTCAGGAGCGTTTGTAACGCCATGGCAAACTGATCCATGTGGTGATCCAGTTCATCCAATCTAGAAAAAATATTACCAACAAGTGGATGGACTGCATTTTCTGAATTCATGGCCTTCACCTACTGTCAAACCATGAAATTAGCCCGAGACAGAAGTACAGTTAAATCACACTTGTTTAATGATAAAGTAAAAAGAACAAACGTACTCAAAACATAGCCAAAGTTCCGTAACCGGAACAGATAGTCAGCTAAGCCAGAAGTCAGGCATCAATGTAGTATAACAGCAAGCAGGATCTGGAGCCAGAAGGGATGTCAGCAAAGCAAGTCTTGAACAGGATCGCAGTTTCTGTGATGTTGACCAAGGCGAAGGCAGAGAACCTCTGGACTGGAGTAGGCAGGACTGACGAGCAGGATATCATCAACAGCTGAGTAACTGTGGAGAGATAGAAGCTGGCAATTAGTCCGACAGCTGAGCGGCCAGCTCATAGAAGGAAGGGCTGAGCCCAGCCCTAACAGAGGTGCCATGTTGAACTTCCAGTGACCAGTATGAAAGAGTGAGAGCGATAACACCAAATTAGCACACCTGCTCCCCATTCACACCTGAGACCTTGTAGCACTAACGAGTCACATGACACCGGGAAGGAAAAATGGCTAATTGGGCCCAATTTGGATATTTTCACTTAGGGGTGTACTCACTTTTGTTACCAGTGGTTTAGACATTAATGGCTGTGTTATTTTGAGGGGACAGCAAATTTACAATGTTATCTAAGCTGTACACTCACTACTTTACATTGTAGCAAAGTGTCATTTCTTCAGTGTTGTCACATGAAAAGATATAATAAAACATTTACAAAAATGTGAGGGGTGTACTCACGTTTGTGAGATATTGTGTGTGTATATATATATATATATATATGTATATGTATATGTATATATATGTATGTATATGTATATATATATATATATATATATATATATATATATATATATATATATATATATTGCATTTAGTGTAGCGTATATATATATATATGCAGTTCATTCGGTGGTGTACATTATATAATACACTTCAGTCAGTGTATTCATATAAATAAATACTCTGCATTCAGTGTAGCCTATATATACAGTGCATTCGGTGGTGTACAGTTTCTAATACATCTCAGGCGATGTACACAGTATATAATACAGTGTGTACAGTTTCTAATACACTTCAGGTGATGTACACAGTATATAATACAGTGCAGCCGGTGTACAGTTTTTAATACACTTCAGGTGGTGTACACAGTATATAATACAGTGCAGCCGGTGTACAGTTTTTAATACACTTCAGGTGGTGTACACAGTATATAATACAGTGTAGTGTGCTGTGAAAAGAAAAAATCACCATCATGTCCAGGAGGCCACCAAGGAGAGGCAGACACTCACAGGCCACTAAAAGAGGGCAAGCAGCCTCTGTGTCTACAGTGAAAAGTGGACATGGTGCATCCTCTGCAGACGGGTCATGCTTGTCCTTTTTTTTTTTTTGCTGCTGGCCGTGTTATTGAGCCACAACATGCAGAAGAGTTGGTGGAGTGGATAACTAAGCCGTCCTCATCCTCTGTCAACCAGGCTCATACTTTTTTGCCTTCCAACGCAGCTGCCAAAGCGGCCCATTCCACCTGCTCCTTGTCCACAGTTACTCCTTCCGTAGCCCCACCATCATGCACGGAAGAGTCCCCAGAATTATTCGACCACAATGTTGGTTATATGCTGCTGGAGGATACGCAGCAATTTGAAGGATCCAATGTTGGTTCCCAGGTGGAGGAATGGAGTAACTTGAGCCTAGAGAGAGGGGGTGACACAGAAGGACAAGAAACTGGCATGTTCCCCAAGCTGCAGCATACTGCCAAGTTTGCTCCAGTGACGAGGAGGGAGGAGATGATGAGGTCACTGACCGTACTTGGTAATGATTAAGCACAAGATGTATTTCTGAAATGCATTTACGTGACCATATGTTGGTGTACTGTATTTGGTGTTATCCTTGTGAATAATAAAAGGCAATCGGGAGTTATGGATATGCAGCCAATTCTTTCTTCTTTCCAAGTTTCCCACAGAGGCGGGCTGGGGCTGGCACTCTATGAGACTCTCCAATTAGTCTCTTATCACACACCTTGAGCAGCACCTCTTTTTCTTGCAGACTGTACTTGTGTGCCTGAGAAAAGAGAGGAGGAAAGTGAGGAGGAGGAGGCACAACTCCAATGAGGCAGGATGTCTTCCAGGGGTCAGCTTAAGGGCAGCCACCCTATTGCATCACACTGCAGAGCTCCGCAGGTGCAGGACTCTGCTGACTCCCCGCTGACTTAAAATTTCCTTGGTGTGTGCCTTTTTTGACATGTGTGCAGCAGATCGCACTATTGTTGTTTGCAACAGGGCACCACATGCTTGACCAGACATATGACGACCTGCCATGCAGTCCGTTGGCAGCAGCACCTGCCTGAAAAGGCAGACTTCTTCTTGCTCCTCATCTGGGATATCAAACTCTACTATACCTCCAGTCCTCTCAAAAATCTGTACTGAGAGGAATAAAAGTATAGCAATAGGTGTCACAAGTCAATCTGCTAGCAGTACACCACCAGTTGATTTCAGCAGGCAAATTTCCCTACCTCAGATGCTGAATTGTAAAAAGAAATTCAGTCCCAGCCATCCACATGCTCAGGGTCTAAATGCTAGCTTGGCCAAATTGCATGCACTGCAACTGCTGCCTTTAAAGCTGGTATACTCAGCCCCCTTTCGTGAATTGGTGGAATGTGCTGTCCCACAGTGGCAGGTTCCAAAATGCCATTTTTTTCAAGGAGGCAATGTTTTGCCCTCGTTGGACAGGGAGGTCAGCAGTAAGGTTCATATTACCGCTGACTCACGGTCCAGTAGGCATGGGCAGGGACATTACCTTTTCTTTGCGGCGCACTGGGTAACTCTTCTGGCAGTTGGAAAGGATGCAGGACAGGGTTCAGTTTTGGAGCTTGTTCCGCCGGCTGATATTCAAAGAGAATGCAACCTGCCCATTAACTGCCTCAATTGTGACATGCCCACCAGGTGGAACTCAACGTTGGCAATGCTGCAGCGGCTGCACACACAGCAGAGGGCCATCAATGAGTACCTGTGTGAGTATGGCACCAGGACAGGGTCAGGGGAGCCTAGCTTCTTTTCACCATGCCAGTGGCTACTGTTTATGGATGCATGCACTGTCCTGTCACCATTTGAGGAGGCCACAAGGATGTGAGCAGCAACAATGCATGCATCAGTGACACTGTTCCTCTAGATTTCCTGCTGGAGCAAACGCTTTGTGGAATCATGGACAGGGCACTTGAGGCAGAACAGCGGGAGGAAGAGGACTTCCTTTCCTCTCAAGGCCCCCTTTATCCAGATAGCATTGCTGCAGGTCCGCCAAACACACATTTAGAAGAGGTGGAGGATTGTGTCAGCATGGATGTGAGAGATAACATGCAGCAGTCTTCAAGGGTGGTTTTCAGCCCCTAGAAACCCAAGGAGTTGTACGTGGCTGGAAGGAGGTAGTTACGGATAATGTGATCCTTAGTGACCCAGAGGACTCAGAATCGAATGCCTCTGCAAACTTACGCTGCATGGCCTCCCTGATTCTGCAAAGCCTGTGAAAGGACCCTAGGATTCGTGGTATTAAGGAGAGGGATCATTACTGGCTGGCAACCCTTCTTGATCCAAGTTACAAAGGTAAGGTTGCAGAACTCATTCTGCCTTCGCAGAGGGAGCAGAGGATGAAACATCTTCAGGAGGCCTTTAAGAAAAGTTTGTGTAACACATTTCCAGACCCTGGGAGGTCACCATCTCCTGGTGCTGGACAACGTGCTTCGTTCGGTCAGAGGAAGAGCGATAGAGAAGGTGGCCGGCTGACCGAAGCCTTTAAACAAATTTTTAGTCCTCAGTGCCTAGTGCCAGCAACCAGCGTCTGCTTTATATGGTGCAGGAATATCTAGGGGCAAGAGCAGACTTGGAGACCTTTCCAACAGAGCATCCACTGGATTACTGGGTCTTGAGGTTGGACCACTGGCCAGAACTTGCTCAATATGCAATTGAGCTACTGGCCTGTCCTTCATCCAGCGTGCTTTCTGAACGCACATTCAGTGCTGCTGGAGGGTTTGTAACGGATCAAAGAGTGCACCTGTTTACAGACCCCGTTGATAGGCTCACATTTAGAAAAATGAATCATTCCTGGATCAGCAGGTATCAAGCACCTGATGCTGATGTAACTGATTGAATTTGCTATGAATGTGGGATCCCTTGAAGACTGCCTATGCTGCCTATCCTATTCCTCCTCAATCATGATGATGCTAGCTTCCAACAATATTTTTGGTTTAGGGCACCACCAGCACCCAAGGCCCAATTTTTCTGCCCCTGTTTAACACGGGAATGTAACTACAATTTTTGAAATGATATTTAACAGCAGGACCTGTTCCTGCACCCAACAAGTGTACCTGCGAGGGGTTAGTGTTGTGGCACCACCACCATCCAAGGCCCAATTTTTCTGACCCTGTTTAACAGGGGCATGTAATTACAATTCTTTAAATAATATTTAACAGCAGGGCCCGTTCCTGTACCCAACAAGAGTAACTGTGAGGGGTTACAGTGTTGTGGCACCATCAAAACCAAAGGCCCAATTTTTCTGCCCCTGTTTAACAGGGGCATGTAATTACAATTTTTAATATAATATTTAACAGCGGGGCCCGTTCCTGCGCTCAACAAGAGTAACTGTGAGGGGTTACCATGTTCTGGCACCACCAACACCTAAGGCCCAATGTTTCTGTCCCTGTATAACAGGGGCATGTAATATACAATTTTTCCTGCATCCAACAAGAGTAACTTCCACCACCAACACCTAAGGCCCAATTGTTCAGCAGAGTAAATAGTTCAGTCCATATACTATATACACTGCAGTTCAGAGTATGTAGTACAGTACGTATAGTATATATACTGCAGTTCAGAGTTTATAGTGCAGTCAGTGCAGTATATATAATACAGTGCAGGGTATATTGTGCAATGTACATTATATAATATAGTGTATTGAAGTGGTTAAGGGGAGCCTATGACAGAATTAATAAAAAAACGTCATTGGTTTCCCCATCCATAACATAATTTAGGTATGGATTTTGGGGGGGACCCCCACGCCATTAAAAAAAAAAATGGCGTGGCGTTCCCCTTAATATCCACACTAGACCCAAAGAGCCTGGTATGGACTGGGGGGAACCCACGCTGTTTTTTCACTTATTTTTTATGTATATTGCCAGGATCTGGGATTCATTAAAGCCGTGAGCAATTTTAAATGACATTTTTTTCCCTTAGAAATGTAATTTTGCTGTGGTACTCTTCTAAACATGGGGAAAATGCGCTACTTTACAGGCAGACTAAGGGGACCCCCTATGCATGATATTTAAAGGAATATTTAATTTTTATTGTTTCACTTTAAGCATTCCTAAAATCACTGCTCCTATAAAAACGTCCATTTTAAAAACTTTCTTTTGCATTGATACATGTCCCCTGGGGCAGGACCCGGGTCACCAACCCTTTTTATGGCAATAATTGGCATATAAGCCTTTAAAATTAACACTTTTGATTTTTCACGGTCGTGTCCCACAGACTTTAACGGTGCTCGCATGTTCGTGCTAATTTTTTGTCTGTTCGCAAGTTCTGGTGCGAACCGAACCGGAAGGTGTTTGGCTCATCCCTATTAGTAACTAGTGAGTGAATGTGCTAGGGATTGATTTGTTGGTTGCTTGGCAAACTGTTATGTCCCTTCGACACGGGGTCTCTCAGGGTGTTGCTAGCAATGCTGCCAGTATCCTCACAGCAAGTTACACACAGGCTGGATGCACTTCTTAACCAGGGAAGGGTTTCTTACCCACTCAGAAAGCGATGTACATTCTTACATGGAGGAGTCGTAATACAACAGGTCTCCCTCTAAATATCATGTGGCTGCTTCCAGTCCCACACACACTCGTGACTGACTTCCTGGTACAGCCCCTCCCCCAGCATGCATCAGGAGAAAAGGGGTTAAGGGTCACAGTGATTCTGCACAAACATTACACAAACTCATGATAAAATCCACAAATTGCAAACTTTATTGAGAGCTCCATTGAAGTCAACTGCAGTTGAATTTTGAATATCAGTTTGACCATTATCCAGTTAATTGGCATGGAATTGTCAAACAAAGGTGTGTAGTTGCACTGCCAGGAGGCAAAGAGGGACATGTGTCAATTCAAAATAAGAAAAAAACACATTAAGTAGGAAGCAGGTCTTTTTTTAATGAGAATAACATTCCTTTAACCTTTTCACGGCCAAAACCATTATTTTTTTGTACACGTTTAAAAAATCATTTTAGGCCTAAATATTCGTTAAAACCCTCAAACATAATATATTTTCTGAAAGCAGACTGCCTAAAAAAAATAATAAAGTGGCAGTTATAATGTTTTCATTTTGCACAATATTAGTGCAACAGTTTATGAAATGCAAAATTTCAGTAAAAACTACACTATAATTCATTTTAGTGCACACAAACACAATATATTACCCAATTTCCTTGGTAAAATATAAAAGATGAGGTTGTGCCTAGTAAATAGATATCCAGCATGTCAAGGCTTAAAATTGCATGCACCCTTGAAATGGTGACAAACTTTGGTACCTTATATTTTTAATAGAAAAACAATAAGAGGGGCGCCTCTGAATAAATAGTATACACTTTAATTTAAAAAACAACAATATCAACTCACATGAGAGAAAGCAATGTTGCACATAGGTGAGCTGGATACCGTCCAGGGGCAGGGTCAAAGTGGATGATCAGGTTACGGTGAGGTCCACTTCTCCCTAGTATAGTAGAGTCCTGCTGGGACATCAGATATCCAGAGGAGGGTGGGAAGGTGGTCAGCTGTCTCAGCGCTACTGTTCCTTGTTTGTCCTCACTGATCACCGCTTGCAAGATGCGGTGTCAGATCTCATCCATAGCGAGGCTTGGAAGGCACGTGGTGGCGCGGGGCTGCGACATCACTAACATGTGACGGGTTTCCAAGCTTTCGTGCTGCGATTGGTGTGGTAGCTGCTCTCCATTTTCAAGCATTTGATGCTTGAAAAAGGAGCACGGCTGCCACACCACTCGCAGCATGAAATTGCCATGGAAAATGAATGGAACCTGAACATGCGCCTTTCGATTGTAGTATGATTTAGATCATGGGCAGAATAGCAGTGATTTTGTCCTAGATCCTAAAATGCCAAATGTGAATGGAGCCTTAGTAACACAAATGGGTAATGCGTTGTATTTGTTCAGAATTTATATAAAATTATCTTCATGAAGGCAATATCTAAAATATATGACATTCATTAATTATTTGTGTGCAATACCAGTACATCACATTTCTGACATATTTATAAACAGAGTTGGGCGAATGGTTTGGGCCAGCCAAAAGTTCGCCTGCCGAGCATCCCACAATGCACTGTGCACTGCATAGTGCATTATAGGGCCCTAATTGGATGAAGCCTTGCACCTAAATTCTGGCTAGGTGCAAGGCTTTGCCAATTAGGGCACAGAGCACTGTCAGAGCCCTGACTGCCCAATCACGGCTCAGTGCTCATAGTCCCACCCCATAGGAAGCTTTTGCAGTGTGTTGTTGGAGTGGAGATAGAGCAGGGCTCAGTTTGCTACTAGAGAGTTAGTCTTGTTCACTTATTGTGACTCTCAGTGTAAAGTGTGAGTATAGTGTGTCAGTATAGTGTAGTGTGAGTATAGTGTGTCAGTATAGTGTGAGTATAGTGTAGTGTCTGTGTAGTGTGAGTGTAGTGCAGTGTTTAACACAGTATTACATAACATTTAGTGCTGCATACCTTTTTTTTTTTGGTTGCTGCATGTTTTTTTGTTCCCTGCCTGCCCCTCTTCTTTTAATTGTCAGTCGTAGTTTTTCTGACTGCGACGCTAGTGTACCCTCTTTTTTTTAATAGTTTTTACATTTCTGTCAGCGTCAGTCCTCAATTTAAAGTGCAACAAACACTTTTCAGACAGGGCACATTTGTCTCTGTTTAGTGATGTTGCCTGGGCTATCCAGCGACAGCATTCAGAGGAGGTAGTGGACTGGCTTACTAAATCATCCTCAACCTCCTCATCCTTTATGACCCAAGCTGACACTAGTGTGCAGTTCACCGCAGCTGCCAGAGTGGCTTATTCTGCAGCCTTGTCCACAGCTACTCCTGCCATAGCACCAGCATCATGCATGAAAGAGTCAGCTGAATTATTTGAACACAGCGTCAGCCACTTGCTTTTTGAGGATGCACAGACATTACTTGATTCTGATGTTGGTTCTGAGGTAGAGGAAGGGAGTAACATGAGCCTACAAAGAGGGGAGAACACTGATAAACAACAAATTGGCAGTCATGTTCCCCTAGCTGCAGCGTATTGCCAAGTTGGCTCCAGTGGTGATGATGATGGAAAGGATGATGATAATGAGGTCACTGAAACAACTTGTGTGCTGGATAGAGCAGAGGAGGAAGGTGAGGGGGAGGCACAACCCCAAAAATGCAAGGTGTCCTCTAGAGGCAGCCATCATGGAAGAGTAGAGCATCCAATCTATTCCATCAGACTGTGGAGCTGTTATTTCCTGGCCCACTTCCCACAGCTCAGCCGTGTGGGCCTTTTTTAGCACATGTGCAGCCGATCACACTGTTGCAATTTACTATTTCTGCCGCAAGCAGATCAAGCATGGCAAAAACACCAGCCATTTAACCTCAATCCTAATCCTTCCTCATGTGGCTGTCCCCTCAGCAAGCCCTGTGCTATGGGCACCAGTACAGGACCGCTCCCAAGCTGGGTTGTGTGCATCCATAGACACACAGCATGACTTGGCCACACCCCAACTCCCTTCTCAATGAATATGGGACACCACTGAATCAGTTGAGGAGTCAGGTAAGTCTTTGGGCTGGGGGGGGGCACAACAAACAGTGGGAGATTTTATTACCTTAGGCGCAGTCCCCTTATATTCATTTACAGAGTTTTTTATGTGTGTGTGTTTATATATATATATACAGTACATAAAAAGTATCTCACAAAAGCGAGTACATTTTTTAAAATGTTTTATTATATCTTTTCATGTGACAACACTGAAGAAATGACACTTTGCTACAATGTAAAGTAGTGAGTTTATAGCTTGTATAACAGTGTAAATTTGCTGTCCCCCTCAAAATAACTCAACACACAGCCATTAATATCTAAACCACTGCCAACAAAAGTGAGTACACCCCTATGTGAAAATGTCCAAATTGGACCCAATTAGCCATTTTCCCTCTCTGGTGTCATGTGACTCGTTAGTGTTACAAGGTCTCAGGTGTGAATGTGGAGCAGGTGTGTTACATTTGGTCACTGGTCACTGGAAGTTCAACATGGCAATGAACTCTCTGGGGATCTGAAAATAGGAATTGTTGCTCTACATAAAGATGGCCTAGGCTATAAGAAGATTGCCAAGACCCTGAAACTGAGCTGCAGCACTGTGACCAAGACCATACAGTGGTTTAACAGAACAGGTTCCACTCAGAGCAGACTTCGCCGTGGTCGACTAAAGAAGTTGAGTGCAGGTGCTCAGCATCATTTTCTAGCGGTTGTCTTTGGGAAATAGACGTATGAGTACTGCCAGCATTGCTGCAGAGGTTGAAGGGGTAGGGGGTCAGCCTGTCAGTGCCCAGACCATACGCCGCACACTGCATCAAATTGGTCTGCATGGCTGTCATTCCAGAATGGTGTCAAGCATGTGTGGCGGCAACCAGGTGAGGAGTACAAAGACAAGTGTGTCTTGCCTACAGTCAAGCATGGTGGTGGAAGCATCAAGGTCTGGGGCTTGCATGAGTGCTGCCGGCACTTGAGAGCTACAGTTCTTTGAGGGAACCATGAATGCCAATATGTACTGTGACATACTGAAGCAGAGAATGATCCCCTCTCTTCAGAGACTGGGCCGCAGGGCGGTATTTCAACATAACGACCCCGAACACACCTCCAAGACAACCACTGCCTTGCTAAAGAAACTGAGGGTAAAGGTGATGGACTGGCCAAGCATGTCTCCAGACCTAAACCCTATTGAGCATCTGTGGGGCATCCTCAAACGGAAGGTGGAGGAGCGCAAGGTCTCTAACATCCACCAGCTCTGTGATGTCGTCATGGAGAAGTAGAAGAGGACTCCAGTGGCAACCTGTGAAGCTCTGGTGAACTCCTTGCCCAAGAGGGTTAAGGCAGTGCTGGAAAATAATTGTGGCCACACAAAATTTTGACACTTTGGACCCAATTTGGACATTTTCACTTAGTGGTGTACTCACTTTTGTTGCCAGAGGTTTAGACATTAATGGCTGTGTGCTGAGTTATTTTGAGGGGCAGCTAATTTACACTGTTATACAAGCTGTACACTCACTACTTTACATTGTAGCAAATTGGCATTTGTTCACATGAAAAAATATAATAAAATATTTACAGAAATGTGAGGGGTGTACTCACTTTTGTGAGATACTGTATATATATATATATATAATATATATATATATATATATATATATATATATATATATATATATATATATATATATATATATATATATATATATATATATATATATATATATATATATAAATATAATATATATATATATATATATATATATATATATATATATAAATATGTAGTTTATACTTCTATATAAAATGTTTATTTCTTTATAAATGTCACTTTTGCTATAGTACCTCCTACAGGTGCACCACTTTACATGCACGTTTATGGCATCTCTCAAGCATGCTATTTAAAGGAATAACAGAAAATTGTATCAAATACTTACCGTAATTTTCCTTTCCTGATGCCAAACAATGGCAGCATACTAGTGATAGAGCTCCGCCTCTTGGCCACTCCCTCAGGAACAGTGAATAGCATAAATGAAGGCATGGCTAGCCACTACCTCATTCTTTGTAACAAGCCACATACCGGAACGCACATGGGTGGGCTCATATGCTGCCATGGTTTGGCGTCAGGAAAGGAAAATTACGGTAAGTATTTGATACAATTTTCCGTTTTCCTGACGCCAACATGGCAGCATACTAGTGATAAATAACTAGCTGATAGGGTGGGATCTATTTGTCAAACCAATCTTCTAATTAGGATGAGACAGAGGACTGAATAGTCCTTCCTACAAAGTCCCCTGATGACAAGGCCCCCGGGTCTATTCCGTCAAGTTTGAGTAGGAATGTTGGAGCGATAATGATACCCCTGTACAGATGGACACCATAGATTCTCATGAATGTGTTGCCGATGAAGCTTTAACCGCTCTGGTAGAGTAAATTAAAAAAGAGAAGAAACCTACGCTGCAGAGCAAGAAGAATTATGAGACTGCAGCTGCACCAAAAAAACACCAATATCTGTGTAATAAATTGCAATAAATAAAAATAAGTGCGCTTACAATCAAAAGTTCAAATGTTACTTCAAAGTGAATGTAAATAGTATTACTTGAAAGTGAATATAAATAATACTTGCTTAATAAGGTTAAATATCCTTAAATAAAATTAAATAAATACAATCAAATAAAAAGCTCAATGAATAAATAGTGAGTATATCAAAAACTCAGTGTGTGATGAAAAC
The DNA here is from genome assembly GCA_037952835.1 of Lithobates septentrionalis. Taxonomy (NCBI): domain Eukaryota; kingdom Metazoa; phylum Chordata; class Amphibia; order Anura; family Ranidae; genus Lithobates; species Lithobates septentrionalis. Next base: position 1,318,136 of record JBBDGP010001501.1, on the reverse strand, counting down.
ATGTGGAAAGAGCAAACATAATCGGGAATTAGACCATATTATAATTATAAATATAAATAAAGTCCGTATCCATAGAAAGAAAGTTCAATAAAAGTGCATCAGATCCATGAAGGTAGGAATACAAGTCCACAGTTCACCAAAACACAGCCCATATAAGTGGAAGTAGGAGAGGAAGATGTAAGGATATATCCCATAGAAGCAGTGAATCCGAAGAACATTAAGGATGGACCCTTACCCGGAGTGATGGACCTCCCTGTTAGTGAGGTCTTGTGCGCATGCAGATATAACCCTCTGCGGGGACAGTTGGATAGTGGCGTCCGACTCGGCTGGTGAGTAGAGCTTTTCCAAACGAGACTGGTCCAATCCGTCTGCCTGAAGGGGGACACCCACTCCGCCCGAAGGTGGTAGGTGAAAAAAAGCAAAAGAGGGCAATTCTTAGATGGGATGGCTGCATTCAATTTCTTTTCTAGGCTTTCTTTCTTTTATTTTCATCTGGTGATCCAGCCAGTAAGTCTTCATCAGCAAACCAGCACATTCTGAAAGTGGGCATTGCTAGGTGAAAATACTGCTCTTGCCTAAGGGGCCATTCGAGGTGTTGCCACTTTATTACAGGAAGGTGGGCCACAGGCTTGAACTGGCTTGATCATTAGGTTCAAATTAGAAGAAAAAGACCACCTGAAGGTGCAGGGCCACGGTGCTGATGGGAAGATGCTAGAACAACCCTGATGACTGCTGATACAGGCTTAACTGATATAAGTTCAGATATAGAAAAACTAAGTCAAAGTCTGGCAAAGCAGCAGCAAACAGATGCAAGGATGCAGGACACTTGGTTGTCTACCAGGGCAACAATAGGCAATATCAGCTCTGATAGAGTGCTCCACCGCCGCTGACGGAGGCTCGCGACCTCTAGTCCTATATACACAACCAAGCCTGCTAGGATCCAGGCAGTAACCTCTTTCCCTTGATGATTACCAGCTGGAATGACAAAAGGTTTATTTAGATGACCTGAAAGGGACAATTGTAGCGAGATACTCCTTTAAAAATTCTGAAAATGAACAGTACGTGTGACTTTCCTGTGTGATGTTCTGGAAAGTTACATTAGTTACATACAGTAAAAAAAAAAATAAAAATATATATATATATATATATATATATATATATATATATATATTTTTTTTTTACTTTGAAGCTCCAAGAGCTTCAATCTCTGATAACCTTCTGCTTAAAGTTCTTGCAATTTATAATGCCTTGTAAGTGATTGCCTGAACCGAACACTGCTCTGTTGGAACAAATGGTTAAACTGACATGAGATCTAGCAACTGCAATAGATCTGTCTTCCTTGGTGGCCGACTCCTTACGACTGCCCTCAAAAGTTGTGCAAACTGAAGGATTCTTGGCCCATTCAAATGTGTTATTGCCAATATAGCCCACACTCGTGAGCTATGTGAGGATAGGCTAAGGCCTGGAGGAAGTATAGAACAGCTGACACTGGAAGGGCAGTAGGATCAATGTCTCGCCCTACCAAGAAAAAGCAAACTTGTTCCAGAATTAGACCTAGATGTTGTAAGTAGAATGTCTTCTCGCACACAACAAAGTAGAGATCACTCTGGAGTGAAACTGGAGCAACCGGAGTTGCCCATCCTCCCCCTTTAGTGCCCCTGCTTGCAGCCCCAGTCTGCGTATGTTATAGAGGGGAAATGTCTTCTGTATCCTGAAATGAATGGCTAAGGAAAAAAGAGGGCCTCCTGCTCAATATGGAGAACTGGCTATGACAACTATGTGATCCCTTGACAGCCTCAAAGGGAATCTCATTTACGGAAATGTTGGGGAAAAATATATAGGTTAGATTGCAGTCCCAGGGAGAGAACAGTGCATCTGCCCCTTGCGCCTTGGGGTACGGAAACAAAATCAGACCAAAGTTTGTGATTACTGTGGGAAACGAGGAGGTCCGTCTGTGGTGGGCCCCACCTGTGGACCAGCTCAGAGAAGACCTTGGTCTTAGACCCACTCGTTGTGCTCTGGGAAGCTTGTACTTGTTCAAAAGAAAAATCCGCTGGGAGGTAAACTGCTTCTGGAATTTTGTTGGTGATCTTCCGCCCCAGGCGTTATGGGTTTCACCTCTCTCAATAGCATATTGCTGCGAGTTTCACTCTGGAGCTAAATATAGGCAACTGCTGCCCTGTTGCTAAACTGCAACGAGATTGGTCCTTTTTGACTCTGTGTAGTAAGGCCAAAGTGCTAAAAGGGCTGTTGGAACCCCCAACGCCTTCAAGATTACCCTCCTTGGCTGGGAATCTCTGCTTGCCTTGACTGAAAGTCCCTCGCAGTGCATCTTCCCGGCTGACTTACAGACATGATTCGTAGCAATTCTCCAGTCTGGGGGTCCTAACGGACCGAGGCTTCCTCAAGGTCTTTCCATCACCGTGGACTGCTACTCATACTGAATAACACTTATTAACTGTGTTCGATCCTGTTTCCTCCCTTGCACTAAGAATTCTAGTTGAAATTTGTGCAGGTGCCGATGCACCCCAGGAATCATCGATATGCATGATGACATTGTGCCCAGATGACTGAGGCACTGAGAAGCCATCAAACAAGTGGAAATATTCGTCCTCAGAATTCTGTTCCTCACTGTCACCACTTCCTCTGATGGAAATAAAACAGAGAAAATAGCAGAGCACCCCGGGTACACCAACCATTGGGATGGAGAAAGGTTGGCTTTGCTTTCCCTCTAAAGTGTGAGGATAGGATAGGCATCCTGATGATCCAGCAACAGCAACCAGCCATGTGGTTATACTGTTTAATGGACTCCATCTTAAAGAGCTCAAAGAGGGCCCAAAAGGGTTCAACCTCTTCTGATCTGCAACTGGACACTAACCAACCTCCCCTGCGAACTCCAAACAGGATTGGGTAGAAAACCTGCAATTCTTCTTGAGTCTGAGGTGTCTGTAAGCATTGTAGCAGCCCACCCGCTGCTGTGGTGGACTTGGCAGCTCCATGGGAGAGAAATGGTCTGGAGGAGGAGCAGTGAGGAATCTCCCGAAGTGACCATAAGTGTCTAATACCTTCATCCAAGGCTCTGTACAGCATGCTGTCCAGAAACCCATGAAGCGTGCCTTCTAGGTCTTAGACCTTAAGAGTCTGGGTATGCACTTGTGTGACTGGCTCACTGATTTTCCCAGAAGTCTGCACTAAAATACAAGTCAGATTTTTTTGGCATCCACTGCTACAAAAATATAATTTCTTGCAAGATAATCCCAATAGGAAATCATGTCTAAAGGGATGCAGACCCTGCCATTATCCTCAGAGTCCTGCAGGTGCAGCAGCTGGTTGATAATTATTAAACCATTCCCATGAGACTCACCCAGTACATGGGCTGGATATTGCTGGTCTGCCAGCACTTGCAGATGCTACAGTATGTAGGAGCAGGCTGACCTTTAGGTTGTTCACGGTACACAGTTTCGACAGCCTGTTTATACGGTCATTTTTCTCAAACCCCCTTCAGTCTACCCCACTTTTGTTTCTAGGGAGCAATACACAGTCCAGGGTCTCAACCATATGGCCTCCCTAGCCGCCAAAGTGCTAGGGTGCTCTTCCAGTGGTTATACAAGCAACTAGGGGGACTTCCTGGTCAGCCTTCCTATTTTGAGTAGCAGACTGCTGCATCTATCATATATGTAGCAAGGACCCAGGACTCCTTCAGTCCAATGAAAACCTCCAGAGCCATGAGTTGTCGACCTCCCTCCACATAGAGTGGGTCGTAAGGCATAGTAGGTGCAGTGCAAAGTAGATTCATGGGTGCCAGACACCTAGGGTGTGCCACCTGTCCAGGATTCAGGCGGACAGTTCGGGTTTAGAATCATGTGTCAGGGTTTCAGTCCACCTGAGACCTGGACATATTACCTGGACTTACCAGGCTGTGGTTCCCCAAGTAACCAAGATAATCATACACAAATCTGTTGCCGCCGTAGGCGGCTGTTTGGCCTCACTGAAGGGTGAGGATGTCAGCAAGGGCAATTTGGCCACGCCCACTAGCGTGCTCTGAGCACTACATTACCACTCTCCTTACCCAAAATGTGTCTGTGTAATGCTAACCCGGTAAACTCCTGGACTTCTACAGGACAGCCACGCAGGGAAAAGCATCCAGCAAGATGCCACATCTGTACAGATAAGAGCGCTGTCTCCTATGGCAACAGTCTCCAACAGTTTCCAATACAGTTGATTCAGGTAATTAAGGCAAATTCAAAACAGAATCTTGTGCCACTCTTATCAACAATAAAGACATTTGGCATTACCTGTTAGCTGTATACTCCTCCAGGCAGTGTCTACTCACCAGCCTCCTGGGTATAGATACTGCGCCACAGGCCCTGCAGGACTCTTGCTGGGGCGCTGGCTCTGGGGAAGAGGAGCAGAGATGTCTTCCTTGGAGCTTTTCTCCTGAGTGGGAGTGCCATTTTTTTTTTACACTGGGCATGGTCATACTGCATGCTGAAGTCCCCTTCTGATCTTCCAATGGGACCCTTTGGGCGGGTGGCTGGGCTGGGGTAAACTCAGACAAGGAATCTCGTACTACCTTCTTTAGTAATGATGAGACTTGCATAGTGTCCTGTTCCCTGTCTATTGCAGACTCCTCTAGACAGTCTTTGCACACCAATTTATTGGATAGGGGGACTGCGCCACAAGCCTAGACTGACTTCTTGCTGGGACGCCTGCATTGCTCTGGAGAAGAGGAGGCATGATGTCCTCTTTTGGGACTTTTTTCTTGACCGGGAGCGACGTCTGGAGCTATGCTCCTTTGGAGAACGCCTGTCCTCTCTCGTTCTTTAACTCCGAGAGCGTGAGCATGCGGGGCTGAAACATATCAAAGCAAACCGCATTAGAGGGCACTCTTTTATTGACACCTGAAAACTTACCAACTGGTGGTCCCCCTACCTTAAGTATTGAGGGTCTTACATAAGTGGTGGCTGACTCATGGTAGTAGAGAAAAAGGGACGGCCAGCGGAAAAAGAGAGATAGCTGAAAAGAGAAACAGAAGGATGGAGATTGCCAGTAATCTTCTAACATGGAAGGCTGAAAACTACAACAAAGCAAACAGCTGAAAAAAAACAAAAGAAAATGTACTCTTTTTTTTTTTTTAAGTACAGAAAACTTTCCTACCAGCAGATGGCGACACAGAAGGTTGCTGAGACTGGATCCAGGAACAAACTTCACAGTCTGAAGACACAGTCAGGAGGCTGTATATTGTCCATCCCACAGCAGCCCACTGACACTCTTAGGTGATCCTGGGACAGGCAGAACCCGCCCCAGACCCCTCCTGTTGTTTGTGGGAAAAACTAATCGCTTTGCCCAGAACCAAATTGGCGCCCAGAGCTTCCGTCGGCCAGTGCTCATGTGCGGACCGGGTGCAGCCCTATGACATCATTGGGAGTGCCCTAGGCCGGTAAATACGTCGCTGGGCGGCCGCCCCACCCCTATAGGGAGACCCTGACACCTACTGCACGGTGCGGCCCGCTCCTCGCTCCCCCGGAACCTACCTAAATCCAAATAAGAAGGGAGAAGAGCAGGAACTGAATAAAACAGGTAAAGTCATAGCCTAACGGACAAGAAAGCCCATAGAAAAGGAAATGACAGGCTGCCCCCCCCCCAAAGCTGCAGAACCAAGTCATGTTGAATGGCAGATTTCGTTCCTAAAGAGGAAACACTGCAGGGACCCAACAAGACCACACAGACGAGGGTCTCTCAGGCTTATTAGCGCGATGTTAGCAGCCCAAGCACTGAGACTACGCACTGGAAGAGGCCTGAACCCAGCGGGTTACTGCTCAGCGGCAGGGTGGGGGACATAAAATTCCTTACTTCATCACTGGTGCGTGGAGGTATGAGGAAAAAAAGAAGAATGGGGTGGCGGCTAACCATGCCTTCATTTATGCTATTCACTGGTCCTGAGGGAGTGGTCAAGAGGCGGAGCTCTATCACTAGTATGCTGCCATGTTGGCATCAGGAAATTGTATTTTCAATGTTTCACTTTAGGCCTAATTAAAAATAGCTGCTATCTGCAAAACATTTTTTTTAAACAATTTTTCGCACTGATACATAGTGCCTTAAAAAAGGATTCATAACCCTTGCAATTTTCCACATTTTGTGATGTTACGACCAAAAACGTAAATGTATTTTATTGGGATTTTATGTGCTAGACCAACACAAAATGGCACATAATGGTGAAGTGGAAGGAAAATGTTAAATGGTTTTCAACTTTTTTTTACAAATAAATATCTGAAAAGTGTGGAGTGCATTTGTATTCAGCCCCCTTTACTCTGATACCCCTAACTAAAACCTAGTGGAACCAATTGTCTTCAAAAGTCATCTAATTAGTAAATAGAGTAATTTAGTGTGTGTAATTTAATCTCAGTATAAATACAGCTGTTTTGTGAAGCCCTCAGGGGTTTGTTAGAAAACCTTAGTGAACAAAACAGCATCATGATGGCCCAGGAACACACCAAACAGGTCAGGGATAAAGTTGAGGAGAGGTTTAAAGCAGGGTTAGCTTATAAAGAAAATATCCCAAGCTTTGAACATCTCACGGAGCACTGGTGGTCCACCTATTCTGACAGGCTGGGCAAGGAGAGCATTAATCAGAGAAGCAGCCAAGAGGCCCATGGTAACTCTGGAGGGGCTGCAGAGATCCACAGCTCAGGTGGGAGAATCTGTCCACAGAAGAACTATTAGTCGTGCACCCCACAAATCTGGCCTCTATGTAAGAGTGGCAAGAAGAAATCCATTGTTGAAAGAAAGCCATAAGAAGTCCTGTTTGCAGTTTGCAATAAGCCATGTGGGGGACACAGCAAACATGTGGAAGAAGGTGTTCTTGTCAGATGAGACCAAAATTGAATTTTTTGGCCTAAAAGCAAAACGCTATGTGTGGCGGATAACTAACACTGCACATCACCCAAAACACACCATCTCCACCGTGAAACATGGTAATGGCATCATTATGCTGTGGGAATACTTTTCTTCAGCAGGGACAGGGTAGCTGGTCAGAGTTGATGGGAAGTTGGATGAAGCCAAATACAGGGCAATCTTAGAAGAAAACCTGTTAGAGTCTGCAAAAGACTTGAGACTGAGGCAGAGGTTCATCTTTCATCAGGACAGCGACCATAAACATACAACCAGAGCCACAATGTAATGGTTTAGATCGAAGAATCTTCATGTGTTAGAATGGCCCAGTCCAGACCTAAATCCAATTGAGAATCTGGGGCAAGACTTGAAAATTGATGTTCACAGATGCTCTCTATCCAATCTGACAGAGCTTGAACTAGTTTGCAAAAAAAAAATTGGCAAAAATGTCACTCTCTAGATGTGCAAAATTGGTAGAGACATCCCCAAAAAGACTGTATTTGCAGCGAAAGGTAGTTCTACAAAGTATTGACTCAGGGGGCTGAATACAAATGCATGCCACACTTTTCAGATATTTATGACAAAATGTGATAACAAAATGTGGAAAATGTCAAGGGGTATAAATACTTTTTCAAGGCACTGTAGGTCTGCACTGCTTGTCACTCACCTGGGGCCTTTTATCGAGATAGCGTATGTTAAAAGCTGTATACACTCATAGTTACAATATTTCAAACATGCTGGACCTTGTGTTAAATAGAACATTTAAAAAAAAATTGCTGGAAGAGAAACTTTAATAATTCATTTTTTGCAATGGAACGGAACCAATAGTTTTTTTCTCCTTTTATCTGCAGATCGTATCGAGATCTCATCTTCAGAACGACATTTGAAATACTAAATTGACCTTTCAGCTTTCTCACCACTTTCATTTGGCTTATCACTACAATTTTCTTGGTTTAAAGTAGGGTTGATGCAGCTTTATGTATCAAGGTTTAATATTGTAGTAGTGAAAAGAAAACTTGACATAGACCTGGCATTTTGAAGTCACCTTTAGATAGTTATATAACACATTTTTAGCAGTGTATTTCTCTCGATATTGTCTTGTATTCAACAGATTGCTTTTAAAGGTACTAGATGTTGCTGGCCGTTTCTTCCGTCAGATTGTATATGTCGTTGGTATCATTCCTTGCTGCCTTTTAGAATTCTTTATGTAGCGCTACCCCCTCACGAGCCACTGGATCTTGGGTCCCCCTTTGTCTGCAATGCCATGCAACAGGCATTTTCAGCACGCACATGTAGTAAAAAAACAGTCCAAAGGCTTTGTCTTTGTTTTTTATTAGAGGTAAATAACTTGGATTGGGTTAGGGAGGTTATAGGATTCCCAGAACTTAAACAATGTACAACTTTGAGGACAATTTGAGTGATTGCTGACTTCTAGCAAAAATCCCAGACTGTGCTCTCTCCGGAATAACTGTACATCCTGGCTAGCCACAAGTCCCAACTTGATTTCAGGTACTTTTCTGCAAAATGCCAGTGCACCTGCCTCTAACTGAGAATTCCCCAAGCAAGGGTGGAGGATAACAGTATGCTGTCCCTCTGAAAGCTAGCTGAATATTGCCCTTGACTCCAATCTCTCTTGTAGGCTTTAGGGGGTGGGTAAAAAGTGTAGAAGAACTTCAGACAACTGTGGCTACACTGTCTTCTTAGCACAAAACTCCATACTTACCATACAGGGAAAATTACTTCAACAGGCTGGCAAAGCACCTCCAATACTGATCCCAACACTGGCGCATTAGCACAAGATTATCCCAAGCAGGGGTTGAAGGTTGACAGTAGCTGTCCCTCCCAAATGGCTAGGGGGTTATTGCACCTGGCTGCCTCTCCCCTATAGGCTCGGGGTGGTGAAACAGGCAGAGGTTACTCACTCAGTCCCTTTTAATCCTGCAGCTCAGATGGTGACTTCTGTTCAGGTCCCGCTTGCCAGGGTGTCTCAACCAGTTGAGATGGAACTGAGGGGGGTGAGGATTCTTTTCAGTTTCCTTCCTCCTTTCTCTCAGCACAATATCTCTCTCTCTTTCTCTCTCCCCCTCTCTCTGGCACCTTCTGACTGGAGGCAAAGCCCCCCAGCACAGGGGTCTAGATCCTGGGATTCAGCCCTCACATGGCCAAGCTCCTGAGCATTTGTGGGTTAACTCTCCACCCTTCTAAGCTGTCCTTCCTCACAAATTTCTGGAGCTTTCTAGAAGCTTCCAGAAGCCAGGGATATGCCCCTACGGGAGTCAACAATGGACTGTACTTCATACTCTTCATGGTTCTCAACCTGTACAGGGTGAGGACATGGCACCTAGGTGGTAAAGCGGTTGCAGACTAAAGGTTTTAATAAGGAGACATGAAATACATTCAAAATATGCATGTTAAAAGGAAGGTCTAATGCGTAAGCCACTGGGTTAATCCTGAGAAGGATACAGAAAGGCCCAATAAACCGAGGTACAAAATTCAGTGAGGGAACACGAAGTCGGAGGTTGCGAGATGACAGCCAGACCCTGTCCCCAACCTGGTAGGAAGGCGCGGGCAGGCGTCTGCAGTCAGCATGGAGTCTGTACCTAACATTAGCATGTCGCAAAGCCTCCTTGACTTGTGCCCAAGTGGAACGAAGACCACGGAGATGCTCCTCTAATGCAGGAATACTCTGCGGAACAAATGAGTCAGGTAACATGGAAGGTTGGAAACCATAATTCGCCATAAACGGGGACAATCGGGAAGCAGAATTCAAGGCACTATTGTGAGCAAACTCTGCCCACGTTAATAGGTCTGACCAGTTGTTATGATGGTCAGAAATATAGCAACGTTGGAATTGCTCCAAGGACTGATTGGCTCGTTCTGTGACCCCATTAGACTGCGGTTGATATGCAGAGGAAAAAGCAAGCTGAATTCTCAATTGTGTTCAAAAGGCTCTCCAGAACTGGGACACAAACTGCCTACCCCTGTCTGAGACAATCACCTTGGGTAGCCCATGTAAGTGAAAGATCTCCCGAGCAAAAATGGAAGCCAGTTCCTTAAAAGTGGGCAACTTCTTAAGTGGAATACAATGAGACATTTTTGAGAATTGTCAACTACCATAAGGATAACTGTGTTGTCCTCGGAGTTGGGTAACTCCACAATAAAATCCATAGACAGGTGGGTCCAGGGCCTCTCTCCATTGGGTATTGGTTTTTAGGAGGCCCCCTGGAAGATGTCCTGCAGTCTTACTCTGAGCACACACGGAATAGGCTGCTACGATGGCGGTTACATCAGCATGTAGACTAGGCCACCAGAATTGTTGGGAAATGTCCTAAAAGTGTTGATTCTTCCCAGGGTGGCCAGCTGCCTTGAGAGAATGGTAAGTCTGCAGCACGGCAGTACAGAGACTCTCTGGGACAAAGCAGCGGTCACAAGGTTTCTCAGGAGGAGCATGGACCTGAGCAGCAAGAATTTTGTCACCCAAAGGAGAAGTGAGCCTGGTGCGAACCGTAGCCAGAATACCATCAGGAGGAATCACAGGAACCGGAACCGACTCCAACTTCGAAGTGGAGGAAAATTGTTGTGACAGGGCATCAGCCATTAAATTCTTAATACCGGGTAAGAATGAGACAATGTAATTGAAACTTAACAAGGAAAGAGCCCATCGCGCCCTTCTGGGAGAGAGGCGTTTAGCCTCAGACAAGAATGTGAGATTCCAGGGTCGCTTTGTCCAATTATGGATCAGGGGGTTTAGTACACGCCCCACACTATATAAGGCCCCCTGCACGTCGGCCCTGTGTAGTGTGTTCCGGCGTTTAGAGAGAGAAAGAGAGACAGTGTCATTTGATTTCATTTCGATAGAGTAGACAGGCGAGTCAGTTAGCTGCACTTACAGTGTATTGTGTATATATAGGCATCCTAGGTGTTGTGTGTGTGTGTATGTATATATATATATATATATATATATATATATATATATATATATATATATATATATATATATATATATAATATATATACACACTGTATTCAGTTTAGCTAGATCCATTCCTGTTATTCTTTTCCTACTGACAGGCAGGCAGGTGTTTTTACAGTATTTACAGCTACCTGAAGCAAATTGCTGGTGTTCTTCTGATCCTATTAGTCATATTAGCTACAGTATTTACAGTTAGTGTAGTGTGTCCTCTGCACAGTGTGCACCTAAAGCTACCTGAAGAAATATAGTGGTGTTCTTCTGATCCTATTAGTACCGCAGGCAGCTGCAGTATTTACAAGTTAGTGTAGTGCGTCCTCTGCACAGTGTGCACCTAAAGCTACCTGAAGAAAACTGGTGGTGTTCTTCTGATTCTATTAGTACTGCAGGCAGCTGCAGTATTTACAGTTAGTGTAGTGCGTCCTCTGCACAGTGTGCACCTAAAGCTACCTGAAGAAAATTGGTGGTGTTCTTCTGATCCTATTAGTACTGCAGGCAGCTGCAGTATTTACAGTTAGTGTAGTGCGTCCTCTGCACAGTGTGCACCTAAAGCTACCTGAAGAAAATTGGTGGTGTTCTTCTGATTCTATTAGTCTGGCAGGCAGCTTCAGTATTTACAAGTTAGTGTAGTGCGTCCTCTGCACAGTGTACACCTAAAGCTACCTGAAGAAAATTGGTGGTGTTCTTCTGATTCTATTAGTACTGCAGGCAGCTGCAGTATTTACAGTTAGTGTAGTGCGTCCTCTGCACAGTGTGCACCTAAAGCTACCTGAAGAAAATTGATGGTGTTCTTCTGATTCTATTAGTATCGCAGGCAGCTGCAGTTTTTACAAGTTAGTGTAGTGCGTCCTCTGCACAGCGTGCACCTAAAGCTACCTGAAGACATTTGCTGTTCTGATCCTATTATTACCACAGGCAGGCAGCTGCAGTATTTACAGTTAGCGTACTGTGTCCTCTGCAGTGTGCACCTAAAGCTACCTGAAGACAGTTGCTGTTGTTCTGATCCTATTAATACCATAGGCAGCCAGCTGCAGTATTTACAGTTCGTGTAGTGCGTCCTCTGCACAGTGTGCACCTAAAGCTACCTGAAGAAAATTGGTGGTGTTCTTCTGATTCTATTAGTACCGCAGGCAGCTGCAGTATTTACAAGTTAGTGTAGTGCATCCTCTGCACAGTGTGCACCTAAAGCTACCTGAGGAAAATTGGTGGTGTTCTTCTTATCCTATTAGTACCGCAGGCAGCTACCGTATTTACAAGTTAGTTTAGTGCATCCTTGGCACAGTGTGCACCTAAAGCTACCTGAAGAAAATTGGTGGTGTTCTTCTGATCCTATTAGTACCGCAGGCAGCTGCAGTATTTACAAGTTAGTGTACTGCGTCCTCTGCACAGTGTGCACCTAAAGCTACCTGAAGAAAATTGATGGTGTTCTTCTGATCCTGTTAGTACCGCAGGCAGCTGCAGTATTTACAAGTTAGTGTAGTGCGTCCTCTGCACAGTGTGCACCTAAAGCTACCTGAAGACAATTGCTGTTCTGATTCTATTAATACCATAGGCAGGCAGCTGCAGTATTTACAAGTTAGTGTAGTGCGTCCTCTGCACAGTGTGCACCTAAAGCTACCTGAAGACAATTGCTGTTCTGATCCTATTAATACCATAGGCAGGCAGCTGCAGTATTTACAGTTAGCGTACTGTGTCCTCTGCAGAGTGTGCATCTAAAGCTACCTGAAGACAATTGCTGCTGTTCTGATCCTATTAATACCACAGGCAGCCAGCTACAGTATTTACAGTTAGTGTACTGTGTCCTCTGCACAGTGTGCACCTAAAGCTACCTGAAGAAAATTGGTGGTGTTCTTCTGATCCTATTAGTACCACAGGCAGCTGCAGTATTTATAAGTTAGTGTAGTGCATCCCCTGCACAGTGTGCACCTAAAGCTACCTGAAGAAAACTGGTGGTGTTCTTCTTATCCTATTAGTACCGCAGGCAGCTGCAGTATTTAAAGTTAGTGTAGTGCGTCCTCTGCACAGTGTGCACCTAAAGCTACCTGAAGAAAATTGGTGGTGTTCTTCTGATCCTATTAGTACCGCAGGCAGCTGCAGTATTTACAAGTCAGTGTAGTGCATCCTCTGCACAGTGTGCAACTAAAGCTACCTGAAGAAAATTTCTGTTCTGATGATCCTATTAGTACTGCAGGCAGCTGCAGTATTTACAAGTTAGTGTAGTGCATCCTCTGCACAGTGTGCACCTAAAGCTACCTGAAGAAAATTGATGGTGTTCTTCTGATCATATTAGTACCGCAGGCAGCTGCAGTATTTACAAGTTAGTGTAGTGCGTCCTCTGCACAGTGTGCACCTAAAGCTACCTGAAGACAATTGCTGTTCTGATCCTATTAATACCACAGGCAGGCAGCTGCAGTATTTGCAGTTAGCGTACTGTGTCCTCTGCAGAGTGTGCATCTAAAGCTACCTGAAGACAATTGCTGCTGTTCTGATCCTATTAATACCACAGGCAGCCAGCTACAGTATTTACAGTTAGTGTACTGTGTCCTCTGCACAGTGTGCACCTAAAGCTACCTGAAGAAAATTGGTGGTGTTCTTCTGATCCTATTAGTACCACAGGCAGCTGCAGTATTTACAAGTTAGTGTAGTGCATCCTCTGCACAGTGTGCACCTAAAGCTACCTGAGGAAAACTGGTGGGGTTCTTCTTATCCTATTAGTACTGCAGGCAGCTGCCGTATTTACAAGTTAGTTTAGTGCGTCCTCTGCACAGTGTGCACCTAAAGCTACCTGAACAAAATTGGTGGTGTTCTTCTGATCCTATTAGTACCGCAGGCAGCTGCAGTATTTACAGTTAATGTAGTGCGTCCTCTGCACAGTGTGCACTTAAAGCTACCTGAAGAAAATTGGTGGTGTTCTTCTGATCCTATTAGTACCGCAGGCAGCTGTAGTATTTACAGTTAGTGTAGTGCGTCCTCTGCACAGTGTGCACCTAAAGCTACCTGAAGAAAATTGGTGGTGTTCTTCTGATCCTATTAGTACCGCAGGCAGCTGCAGTATTTACAAGTTAGTGTAGTGCGTCCTCTGCACAGTGTGCACCTAAAGCTACATGAAGACAAGTGCTGTTCTGATCCTATTAATACCACAGGCAGGCAGCTGCAGTATTTACAGTTAGTGGACTGTGTTCTCTGCACAGTTTGCATCGAAAGCTACCTGAAGAAAATTGGTGGTGTTCTTTTGATCCTATTAGTACCGCAGGCAGTTGCAGTATATACAGTTAGTGTACTGCGTCCTCTGCACAGTGTGCACCTAAAGCTACCTGAAGACAATTGCTGTTGTTCTGCTCCTATTAATACCACAGGCAGACAGCTACAGTATTTAGTTAGTGTACTGTGTCCTCTGCAGAGTGTGCACCTGAAGCTACCTGAAGAAAATTGGTGGTGTTCTTCTGATCCTATTAGTACCACAGGCAGGCAGCTGCAGTATTTACAGTTAGTGTACTGTGTCCTCTGCACAGTGTGCACCTAAAGCTACCTGAAGACAATTGCTGGTGTTCTCATACTAATAATACTACAGGCAGGCAGTTGATTCTGCTAGCTGCAGTATCGGTATATATATATACATCCCAGCTTTGTGTAGCTACATCTCACTGCAGGCCATTAGTATGTCTGGAAGGCCAACAAGGAGAGGCAGACAGTCACAAGCCAATAAAAGAGGGCAAGCAGGCTCTGTGTCTAGAGGCAACAGTGCTTTTCGTGGAGACGGTGCATCCTTATCAGCACATGGCCGTGGGACACGCTTGTCCTTTTTTAGGCAGCTGGCCATGTTGAGTTGCAATATGCCGAAGACTTGGTAGAGTGGATGACCAAGCCGTTCTCATCCTCTTCATCCTCCCTCACCCAGGCTCAGGGTACTTTGTCTGGCAAATGAGTAACTGAGCTATGAGTAAGCGCTTGTCGTAAGTGTGAAACGCGTTAGCTGATTCCTGTACGTTCCTGTCATAGCGTCTTGTGTATTCCATGATCCAGATTTATAATAAAGGCACTTGTTATCTGTCCGGTGTGCGGCCATCCAGATTACTTCGTCCACTTCTACTTTGTCTGACAAAGCAGCTGCCAACGCAGCCTCTTCCCTTGGCATCAGTGACTCCTTCCCCAGCCCCACCATATGCTCCTGAGGAGTCCCCTGAACTGTTTGACCACAGTGTTGGGTACATGTTCCAGGAGGATGCCCAACGTTTTGAAGGCTCCGATGATGGTACCCAGCTAGAGGAAGGCAGTAACGTGAGCCCAGAGAGAGGGGGTGCCCAAGATGGACAGCAATCTGGCAGTCATGTTCCCCCAGCTGCAGCATACTGCCAGGTTTGCTCCACTGATGAAGAGGGAGGGGAAGATGAGGTCACTGGTTCCACGTGGGTGCCTGATAGGAGAGAGGAGGAGGAGGAGGAGGCACATCTCCAACGAGGCAGAATGCCCTCCAGGGGCCAGCTTAAGGGCAGCGCACTGACTGCATCACACGGCAGAGCTCCGCATGTGCAGGGCACTGCTGTCTCTGCGCATTATTCCAAAAGTTCTTTGGTGTGGGCCTTTTTTGAGACGAGTGCATCAGATACCACCGCTGCTATTTGCAACATATGTCTCAAGCGTATCTCGCGTGGCCAAAACATCACCCACTTGGGCACCACATGCTTGACCAGACATATGTCGGCCTGCCATATTTTCCTCCTCGTTGGCAAGCGTACCTAAAAGACCCACACCAAAGATCAAAGCGGACCTCTCCTTGCTCCTCATCAGCTGGGATCTCCAACCCCACTATACCTTCAGTCCTCTCTGAAACCTGCACTGAGAGGAATGAAGGTGTAGAATTAGGTGTGTCACAGCCAAGTACTTGTGGGCAATCTGCTATCGGTACACCGACAGATTGTACCAGGCAAATTTCCCTGCCCCAGCTGCTGCACCGCCGAAAGAAGTTCGCTCCCAGCCATCCACATGCCCAGCGGTTGAATGCTAGCTTGGCTAAACTGCTAGCACTTCAACTGCTGCCCTTTCAGTTGGTAGATTATGCCCCCTTCCGTGAGTTTGTGGAATGTGCGGTTCCTCAGTGGCAGGTTTCCAAACGCCACTTTTTCTCACGGAAGGTGATTTCGGCTCTCTACAGGCATGTGGAAGGCAATGTCTTGGCCTCTCTGGACAGGGTGGTCAGCAGTAAGGTGCATATTACCACTTCCTCGTGGTCCAGCAGGCATGGACAGGGACGTTACCTATCTTTCACCATGCACTGGGTGACTCTTCTGGCAGCTGGGAAGGATGCAGGACAGGTTGCAGTAGTGTTGGAGGTTGTTCCACCACCACGCCTCCAAAATTCTACTAGTGGTGATTCTGCCACACTTCTCTCCTCCACCCCCTTCTCTTCTTCTTCCTCCATGGCCTCTTCCTGTGCTTTGTCCTCGGAACCAGCGGTGCTCCGTAGCTGTTCAAAGGGCTACGCAAGTATGCAGGCCAAAAGATGCCATGCGGTGCTTGAGCTGGTGTGCTTGGGGACAGGAGCCACACTGAGGCAGAGGTTCTGTCAGCTCTGCAGGGGCAGGTTCAGAGGTGGTTGACGCTGATCCAGCTTAAGCCAGGTATGGTGGTTTGCGACAATGGCACTAACCACCTCTCCGCCCTCCGACAGGGACAACTGACCCATGTGCCCTGTTTGGCTCACGTCCTTAACTTGGTGGTGCAGCGGTTCTTGGGCAGGTACCCAGGCTTACAGGATGTCCTGAGGCAGGCCAGGAAAGTCTGTGTGCACTTCAGCAGGTCATGTAATGCCAGTGCTCGGCTGGCTGGCCCCCCAAAAAGGAATTTAACCTGCCCAAGAACCGCTTAATCTGTGACATGCCCACCAGGTGGAACTCAACATTGGCCATGCTGCAGCAGCCACACACGCAGCAGAGGGCCATCAATGAGTACCTATGCGACTATGGCACCAGGTCAGGGGACCTTGGTTTTTTTCCCCACGCCTGTGGGCTATGATCAGGGATGCATGCACTGTCCTGTCATCATTTGAGGAGGCCACGAGGATGGTGAGCAGTGACAGTGCATGCATCAATGACACTGTCCCTCTTGTCCACCTGTTGGAGCACACGCTGCGTGGAATAATGGACAGGGCACTTGAGACAGCACAGAGGGAGGAAGAGGAGGACTTCTTTACCTCTCAAGGCCCGCTTTATCCAGACAGTGTTCCTGCGTGCCCGCCGATCACACAGGAAGAGGAGGAGGAGAATTGTGTCAGCATGGAGGTGGAGCCTAGCACTCAGCATCAGCAGTCTTCCAAGGGATCATTTACAGTCCGAAGAAACCCATGGACTTGTACGTGGCTGGGAGGAGGTGGCTGCGGATCATGTCGTCCTTAGTGACCCAGAGGACTCTGGACCGAATGCCTCAGCAAACCTATGCTGCATGGCTTCCCTGATCCTGCAAAGCCTGCAGAAGGATACTCGTATTCGTGGTATCAAGAGGAGGGATGATTACTGGCTGGCAACCCTACTTGATCCACGTTACAAGGGTAAGGTTGCGGACCTTATCTTGCCTTCGCAGAGGGAGCAGAGGATGAAACATCTTCAGGAGGCCTTGTAGAAAGGTTTGTGCAACGTGTTTCCAGAGCCTGGGAGGTTACAATTTCCTGGTCCTCCTGGACAACGTGTTGCTGAGGCTTTGGTCAGTCACAGAAGGAGCGGTGGAGAAGGTGGCCGTCTGACCAATGCGTTCAGACAATTTTTTAGTCCGCAGCCCCAAGGTCTGTTTGGTTCCAGAAACCATCGCCAGCGTCTGATTCGCATGGTGCAGGATTACCTAGGGGCAAGATCAGACTTGGACACCTTTCCCAGTGAAAATCCTCTGGGTTACTGGGTCTTGAGGATGGATCATTGGCCAGAGCTTGCACAGTATGCAATTGAGCTACTGGCCTGTCCTGCATCCAGCATTATTTTTGGAACGAACATTCAGTGCTGCTGGAGGCTTTGTAACCGATCACAGGGTGCGCCTGTCCACCGAATCGGTCGATCGACTGACCTTTATAAAAATGAATCAGTCTTAGATCACCAGCTACCAAGCACCTGATGCTGATGAAACTGATTGATTTTTTTTTAATATGAGATCCCTTCAAGACTGCGTAGTGTGAGTACCTGAGTGTTTTCTGAGTAGTGTGTGTGGATCGTTAGTACTTGTGTATTGTGTACTGTATACTTGAGTATTGCGAGTGCACGTAGGTCTGCGACTGTTCTGCGATTGCACGTAGGTCTGTGAGTACCTGTGTATTGTCTTGTTGTGTACCTGTGTATTGTCTTGAGTATTAGTGTCAGGAAGCTACCTGTTAGGTAATTTGGACAAATCCCCAAATCCTCACTAAATTTAATAGGTACGATGCCCGGCGGGTGTGGAGAGGCGACTCTTTGTACATCTTGCTGCATGTATGCGTTCCTTGATCATCCGATCGAGGGTGAATACTGCTGTCCAAAATGTAAGCACATTGTTTCCCTGGAAGCCCAGGTTCTGAATCTGGGGAAGCAACTGTCAGCACTGAGAAGTCCCTCCATACTAAAGGAGAGCCAGGAACGTACACGGCAGGTGCCGGCAGGGGCCAGCACAGAGGCGGGTGGAGACAAAGAGGTGCAGGCACTAGCAAAGAGTAGATGGGTGACAGTCAGGAGGGGTAGAGGGGGGAAGTGCCAGGGAGGCCGATCCAGGACTGGAGCATCCCAATAAGTACGCTCCATTGAGTGACATTGGTGAAACCAGTCAGGGACCAGCACTGCTGGAGCTGAGGGACTCTCCTAGCTGCCGGGTGAAGAACTCCTCCAGTGAGAGTGGGGGGGCAGCAAAGGGAAAGGAAAGACAGATTCTGGTGGTAGGGGACTCAATTCTTAGAAGGACAGAGAGGGCAATCTGTAACCGAGACCTGAAGCGCCGAACAGTATGTTGTCTACCGGGCGCTCGGGTTCGGCACATCACGGATCTTGTAGACAGATTACTGGGAGGGACTGGGGAAGACCCGGCTGTCATGGTGCACGTTGGCACCAATGACAAAGTCAGAGGCAGATGGAGTGTCCTAAAGAACGATTTTAGGGACTTAGGAGCTAAATTGAGGAAAAGGACCTCCAAGGTAGTATTCTCAGGAATACTACCAGTACATCGAGCCACACCAGAAAGGCAGAGGGAGACTAGGGAAGTAAACAAGTGGCTGAAGAGCTGGTGTAGTAAGGAGGGGTTTTGGTTCCTGGAGGACTGGGCCGGCTTCTCAGTCGGTAACCGGTACTATAGAAGGGACGGACTGCACCTAAATGAGGAGGGTGCAGATCTGCTGGGAATGAAGATGGCCAAAAAGTTAGAGGGATTTTTAAACTAGGCGATGGGGGGGAGGGTCCAGAGACAGAGATAGCCAGCGCAGAAGATATTCCAGAGGGTAGTATTGGGGGCATTAGTGGTACGTTAACCAAAGCACAAAAACACAAGGTGAGTATAGTAGCAAGTCCTAGTTGCAATCTCGAAACACCCAATACAAGGACAATATGCGACCGGTCTAAACTATGTGGCATGTTCACCAATGCCAGGAGCATGGCGGACAAGATGGGTGAACTAGAGATACTGTTGTACAAGGAGGATTTGGATTTTGTGGGAATTTCAGAGACCTGGTTCAACAGTTCTCATGATTGGCTGGCAAATATTCAAGGGTATACCCTATACCGCAAGGATAGAGAGGGTAAAAAAGGGGGAGGGGTATGCCTATATATCAAGAATAATGTACAAGTGAATGTGAGAGATGACATCTAGAGGGAGCTAGAGAGGAGGTGGAATCCTTATGGGTAGAGCTCCAAAGGGATGAAGCTAAGGGGAAAATAATACTGGGAGTATGCTATAGGCCCCCTAACCTGAGGGAGGAAGTGGAGACGGATCTCCTATCACAAATTGGATTAGCAGCAAGGATGGGAAGTGTTATCATAATGGGGGATTTTAATTATCCAGACATAGACTGGGCGGAGGGAACCGCGCATTCATTTAAGGCTTGCCAGTTCCTTAATGTCTTGCAGGACAATTTTATGGGTCAAATGGAAGACGCACCAACTAGAAATAAAACATTACTGGATCTACTGATTACCAACAATACAGACCTGATCACGGATGTGGAAATACGGGGCAATTTAGGTAACAGCGATCACAGGTCAATTAGTTTCAGTATAAATCACACAATAGGAAACATAAAGGGAATACAAAGACACTGAATTTCAAAAGAGCCAACTTCCCTAAACTACAAACCTTGCTAAAAGGCATAAATTGGGATAAAATATTAGGAACAAAGAATACGGAGGAGAGATGGGTTTGCTTTAAGAGCATATTAAATAAGGGCATTAGCCAATGTATTCCATTGGGTAATAAATTTAAAAGAGCGAACAAAAATCCTGGATGGCTTAACTCCAATGCAAAAATGCATATAAAAGCAAAGGAGAAGGCCTTCAAAAAATACAGGGTTGAGGGATCAACCTCAGCATTCAGACTTTATAAAGAATGCAACAAGAAATGTAAGGGCAGCAATTAGGACGGCTATGATAGATCATGAAAGACACATAGCGGAGGAGAGTAAAAAAAATCCCAAGAAATTCTTTAAGTATGTAAACAGTAAAAAAGGGAGGACAGACCATATTGGCCCCATAAAGAATGAGGAAGGACATCTGGTTACAGAGGATGGGGAGATGGCGAAGGTATTGAATTTATTCTTCTCCTCAGTCTTCACAAGTGAATCGGGGGGCTTCAGTAACCAAAACTGCAGTGTTTATCCTCATGACACAACACAGGAAGCACCTCCATGGTTAACAGAGGACAGAATTAAAATTAGACTTGAGAAACTTAACATTAACCACTTCAATACCAGGCACTTAGACACCTTCCCGCCCAGCCCAATTTTCACCTTTCAGCGCTGTTGCAATTTGAATGACAATTGCGCGGTCATGCTACACTGTACCCAAACAATTTTTTTATCATTTTGTTCCCACAAATAGAGCTTTCTTTTGGTGGTATTTGATCACCTCTGCGGTTTTTATTTTTTGCGCAACAAATAAAAAAAGACCGAAAATTTCGAAAAAAACAAGTTTTTCTTTGTTTCTGTTAAATTTTTTTGTAAATAAGTACGCTTTCTCCTTCAATAATGGGCACTGATATAGCTGCACTGATGGGCACTGATGGGCACCGATGAGGTGGCACCAATGAGGTGGCACTGATGAGGTGGCACTAACGGGCACTGATGATGGGCACTGATAGGCGGCACTGATGGGCACTGATAGGTGGCACTGATGGGCACTGATAGGTGGCACTGGTATGCGGCACTGATGGGCACTCATAGGTGGCACCGATGGGCACACATAGGCAGCACTGATGGGCACTCGTAGGTGGCATTGATTGGCATATATGGGTGGCACTGATGGGTACTTATGTGTGGCACTGATGTGTGGCACTGATGGGCACTGATAGGTGGGCACTGATGGGCACAGGTGGGCACTGACAGGTGGCACCGATGGGCACTGACAGGTGGCACAGATGGGCAATGACAGGTGGCACTGATATAGCATTGCTGGGCAGATCTGGGCATTGCTGGGCAGATCTTTGGAATAATAGTGCCAATCAGTGCCCATTTGTGGGCACTGATTGGCACAGATTGGGCACATGTGGATGGCCATGGGGTACATACCTGGCCATCCACGTTGCCCCTTCCCTGGTGGTCCTAGTGGCATCCCTGGTAGTCCAGTGGGGTGATCTGCGGGGGGGGCTGCGCTGATAAACAATCAGCGCAGACCCCCCCTGCTAGGAGAGCCGCCGATCGGCTCTCCTCTACTTGCGTCTGTCAGACGCGAGTGAGGAAGAGACGATCAACGGCTCTTCCTATTGACAGCGTGATCAGCCGTGATTGGACACGGCTGATCACGTGGTAAAGAGCCTCCGCCGGAGGCTTTTTACCAAGATCAGTGTAGCGGTGTGTCAGACTGACACACCGATCCACCGATCGCCGCGATGCGCGCCCCCGGGGGTGCGCTGCGGCATGTTATCCTGAAGGACGTCATATGACGCCCAGTCAGGATAACACAACCACTTCCCGGACGTCAATCCGCTATAGGGCGGGCGGGAAGTGGTTAATAAATCACCGGGACCAGATGGCTTGCATCCGAGGGTACTTAGGGAACTCAGTCAAGTGATTGCCAGACCGTTGTTCCTAATTTTTACAGATAGTCTACTGACTGGAATGGTACCAGCTGATTGGAGAAAAGCCAATGTAGCACCAATATTTAAAAAGGGGCCAAAATACATCCCTGGAAATTACAGACCAGTTAGCCTAACATCAATAGTATGTAAACTCTTGGAGGGGATAAGGGACTATATACAAGATTTTAGTAATAAGAACGGTATCATTAGCAGTAATCAGCATGGATTCATAAAGAATCTTTGCCAAACCAATCTATTAACCTTCTATGAGGAGATGAGTTGTCATCTAGATAAAGGAAGGCCCGTAGACGTGGTGTATCGGGATTTTGCAAAAGCATTTGACACAGTTCCCCATAAACGTTTACTGTACAAAATAAGGTCCGTTGGCATGGACCATAGGGTGAGTACATGGATTGAAAACTGGCTAAAAGGGCGAGTTCAGAGGGTGGTGATAAATGGGGAGTACTCAGAATGGTCAGGGGTGGGTAGTGGGGTTCCCCAGGGTTCTGTGCTGGGACCAATCCTATTTAATTTGTTTATAAATGACCTGGAGGATGGGATAAACAGTTCAATCTCTGTATTTGCAGACGATACTAAGCTAAGCAGGGAAATAACTTCTCTGCAGGATGTGGAAACCTTGCAAAAAGACCTGAACAAATTAATGGGGTGGGCGACTACATGGCAAATGAGGTTCAATGTAGAAAAATGTAAAATAATGCATTTGGGTGGCAAAAATATGAATGCAATCTATACACTGGGGGGAGAACCTCTGGGGGAATCTAGGATGGAAAAGGACCTGGGGGTCCTAGTAGATGATAGGCTCAGCAATGGCATGCAATGCCAAGCTGCTGCTAACAAAGCAAACAGAATATTGGCATGCATTAAAAGGGGATCAACGCCAGAGATAAACCGATAATTCTCCCACTCTACAAGGCTCTGGTCCGGCCGCACCTGGAGTATGCTGTCCAGTTCTGGGCACCAGTCCTCACGAAGGATGTACTGGAAATGGAGCGAGTACAAAGAAGGGCAACAAAGCTAATAAAGGGTCTGGAGGATCTTACTTATGAGGAAAGGTTGCGAGCACTGAACTTATTCTCTCTGGAGAAGAGACGCTTGAGAGTGGATATGATTTCAATATACAAATACTGTACTGGTGACCCCACAATAGGGATAAAACTTTTTCGCAGAAGCGAGTTTTATAAGACTCGTGGCCACTCATTACAATTAGAAGAAAAGAGGTTTAACCTTAAACTACGTAGAGGGTTCTTTACTGTAAGAGAGGCAAGGATGTGGAATTCCCTTCCACAGGCGGTGGTCTCAGCGGGGAGCATTGATAGCTTCAAGAAACTATTAGATAATCACCTGAATGACCGCAACATACAGGGATATACAATGTAATACTGACACATAATCACACACATAGGTTGGACTTGATGAACTTGTGTCTTTTTTCAACCTCACCTACTATGTAACTATGTAACTATGTAACTGCCTATGCTGATGCTGAGTGACTATCCTGTTATGCTGAGTCACAATCCTCTTCCTCCTCAATTTTCATGCTGATAGCTTGTAAGAACATTTTTGGTTCTGGGCACCGCCACCAGTGGCCAAGGTCCAATTTTTCTGCCCCTTTTAAAACAGGGGCGTGTAATTACAATTTTTCATGCAATACTTTGCAGCAGGGCTCATTCCTGCGCTCCAACTATAGTATCTGTGAGGGGTTACAATGTTGTGGCACCAGCACCAGTGCACAAGGCCCAATTTTTCAGCCCCTGTTTAACAGGGGCGTATAATTACAATTTTTGATGCAATACTTTGCAGCAGGGCTCATTCCTGCGCTCCAACTATAATATCTGTGAGGGGTTACAATGTTGTGGCACCAGCACCAGTGCCAAGGCCCAATTTTTCAGCCCCTGTTTAACAGGGGCGTATAATTACAATTTTTGATGCAATACTTTGCAGCAGGGCTCATTCCTGCGCTCCAACTAGAGTATCTGTGAGGGGTTGCAGTGTTATGGCACCAGCACCAGTGCCCAAGCCCCAATTTTTCAGCCCCTGTTTAACAGGGGCGTATAATTACAATTTTTGTTGCAATACTTTGCAGCAGGGCTCATTCCTGTGCTCCAACTATAGTGTCTGTGAGGGGTTGTAGTGTTGTGGCACCAGCACCAGTGCCCAAGCCCCAATTTTTCAGCCCCTGTTTAACAGGGGTGTATAATTACAATTTTTGATGCAATACTTTGCAGCAGGGCTCATTCCTGCGCTCCAACTATAGCATCTGTGAGGGGTTGCAGTGTTGTGGCAATTTTTCTGCCCATTTAACAGGGGCGTGTTATTACAATTTTTGATGCAATACTTAGCAGGGCTCAGGGTTGCAGTGTTGTGGCACCAGTGCCTAAGGCCCAATTTTTCTGCCCCTGTTCAACAGGGACATGTAATTACAATTCTTGATCTAATATTTTACAGCAGAGCCCATTCCTGCGCCCACCAAGAGTAACTGTGAGGGCTTACAGTGTTGTGGCAACACCACCACCACCACCACCACCAAACGCCCAATTTTTCTGCCCCTGTTCAACAGGTGCATGTAATTACAATTCTTGATATAATATTTCACAGCAGGGCCTATTCCAGCAACCACCAAGAGTAACTGTGTGGACTTACAGTGCACACCACCACCACCAAAGGCCCAATTTTTCTGCCACTGTTCAACAATGGCATGTAATTACAATTCTTGATCTAATATTTCATAGCACGGCCCATTCCTGCGCCCACCAGGAGCAACTGTGAGGGCTTACAGTATTGTGGCAACACCAACACCTAAGGCCCCAATTTCTGCAGAGTATATAGGGCAGGCCCCTACTTTCAAACATCCAACTTACAAACAACTCCTACTTGCAAACGGAAGGAGACAACAGGAAGTGAGAAGAAATCTACCCCTAGGAAGGGAAATTCTCTCCTGTAAGAGTCAATATTGGAAAAACGTGTCTCCTCTTCACTGATGCTTTATCACCAATCCTTGTTTCACAAAAGCCATTTATCGGGACACAAAGTGAGGTGAAATCTTCTGAAGAGGTGCACAGACAGCAAAACAAATGTTACAGGGGTGATAACCCTTCCCTATGTTTTCCAAAAAGCTTAAAAATAGATTTTTTGGCTGGAGCTACACTGCGCCAGTGTACAGTGTACACTGTAGAATGTACCAGTTCAAAATGACATAAAGATTCTATTTAACAACAAAACTACAGTCCCCGTCTTGTTTTCCCTGCCTGTATACTGCTGTTCAGAGTATATAGGGCCTGGGGGCCCCACGCCTTTCCTTTTTTTAATTTGGGTGCAGGGTTCCCCTTAATATCCATACAAGACCCAAAGGGCCTGGTAATGGACTGGGGGGTGGGGGGTACCCATGCCATTAGTCTCACTGATTTTCACCATATTGCCGGGACCCAACATTACATTAAAGTCGCAAGCAGTTTTAAATTACTTTTATTCCTTTAAAAATGTCATTTTGTGCAGGAACTGTTCTAAGCACGGGAAATATGCACCACTTTACAGGCATACTATAGACACCCCCCAGGTACAGTATTTAAAGGAATATTTCACTTTTTTTTCACTGTAAGCATCATTAAAATCACTTTTCCCGAAAAAATGGCCGTTTTTAAAACTTTTTTTGCATTGATATATGTCCCCTGGGGCAGGACCCGGGTCCCCAAACCCTTTTTAGGACAATAACTTGCATATTAGCCTTTAAAATTAGCACTTTTGATTTTGAATGTTCGAGTCCCATAGACTCTAATGGGGTTCTAAAGTTTGTGCGAACTTTCGGTCCGTTGACAGGTTCTGGTGCGAACCGAACCGGGGGGGTGTTCGGCTCATCCCTAACCACCACACATAACTGCAACAAATCTCGGAGGACATCATTAATAAATTCCTGGAAAACTGCCGTTACAAAGGCCAAAAGGCATTACGAGGTACTCATAATGGGCTCTTCTGGTATTAAACGCAGTTTTCTACTTGTCCCCCTCCTTAATCCTCACGAGATTGTAGGCCTCTTTCAAATCAGGCTTTCCGAAAACTGTTTCTCCCTTGAGGCGGTCAAATAATTCCGTAATCAACGG
Organism: Lithobates septentrionalis; assembly: GCA_037952835.1. Classification (NCBI taxonomy): domain Eukaryota; kingdom Metazoa; phylum Chordata; class Amphibia; order Anura; family Ranidae; genus Lithobates; species Lithobates septentrionalis. The sequence goes on along the minus strand of JBBDGP010001501.1, from coordinate 1,291,934 downwards.
AATTGGATAGGCATTCTTAATCGTGAAATGATCAAGACCCCTATAATCAATACAAGGTCTCAGTTTACCACTCTTCTTCACAAAGAAGAAACCAGCACCAGCAGGAGACGAGGATTTGCGGATGAAACCTCGAGAAAGTGCATCTGCAACATACTCCTCCATGGCCTAATCCTCCAAGACCGACAAAGAGTAAACACGGCCACGAGGGGGTATGGCACCAGGTTGAAGGTCAATTGCGCAATCATATGGCCGGAGTGGAGGCAAACTGCCGGCTTGACCTTTGTCAAAGACATCGCTAAAATCGCTGTACTCCTCCGGCAGGGAGGAGAGTGAAGAGGTGCACAGGACCTTGGCTACCTTCTGGAAGCATGTCTCACTACATTGTGGTGATCAGGAGAGAACCTCAGCACGGAGCCAATCAAAAGAGGGATTGTGCATCTGTAACCAAGGATAACCAATAACCAACGGAAACTTAGGTGAGAAAATGACTTGGAATTGGAATATCGCATGGTGAAGAGCCCCTACAGCCATGCACAATGGGACCGTTTCATAAGTCACATGAGCAGGCTGTAGAGGTCTCCCGTCAAGAGCCTCAATGGCAAGTGGAGTGTCACGCAGCTGCAGTGGAATCAAGTGCTTTGACACAAAGGCAGCATCAATGAACAGGCCTGCAGCCCCAAGAGTCGATTAGAGCCTGTATCTCGACGGAGGACTCAGCCCAAGGAAGGGTGACCGAAACCAGGGGCTTATCCTTCTCGATAACTGGGGATGAAACAACGCCACCTAAGGTCTGTCCGTGACAGCACCTTAAGGTTCAGGCGTTCCCTGGACGGGTAGGACAAGACTTCAAAAAGTGACCTGCCTGGCCACAATAAAGGCACAATCTTTCCTTCCTCCTAAAGGTTCTCTCATCCACAGAGAGACGCGTAAAACCCAAGTGCAAGGGTTCACCTTCACTGACCGACTCGGTACCAGGAGGCATGGGAGGTGAGGGAGGCACAGGTGGGACTGCAAAGCTCAGAGACAAACGTACAGGAGGCTTCTGCAAGCGCTCCTTAAGAGAGTCTTTTAATGAGGACAGCAAACGTGATCAACTTCTCCAGCTCAGTGGGTATATCTCATCCTTGATGGAATCCGAGAGACCATGAGAAAAAGCAGCCACGAGGGCCTCATTGTTCCATGCAACCTCTGCTGCCAGAGTACGGAATTCAATGGCGTAGTCTGCAACAGTTCTCGTACTCTGTTCGATGAGGCACTTGGCAGCAGAAGCAGAGCGTGCAGGAACGTCAAATACCCTTTTAAACTAACCCACAATCTCAGGGTAGCACAATACAACAGGTTTTTGCGTCTCCCATAGAGGGTTTGCCCAGGCCGAGAGCAAAGCAAAGATATCACAAAACCTACTTTACTTCTGTCCAGGGGTAACGCCTGGGGCAGCATCTCAAAGTATATCTCAACCTGGTTGAGAAACCCTCTGCATTGGACTGGATTGCCCCCAAATTGCTGGGGAAGCGGTACCTCTTATAGAGGTAATACTTGAGGCGGGTGCCTGCACAGAGACTGAAGCAGCAGGGTCGACCTGCAACATAGATTGTACCGGGGCGATTCCAGGTAAGCCGTGTGACTCAGGAGCATTTGTAACGCCATGGCAAACTGATCCATGCGGTGATCCAGTTCATCCAATCTGGAAAAAATATTACCAACAAGTGGATTGGCTGCATCTTCTGAATTCATGACCTTTGCCTACTGTCAAAAACCATGAAATCAGGCCGAGACAGAAGTACAGTTGAATCACACTTGTTTAATAATAAAAGTAAAAAGAAAAAACATAGCCAAAGTTCAGTAACCGGAACGGATAGTCAGCCAAGCCAGAAGTCAGGGATCAATGTAGTGGAACAGCAAGCAGGATCGGGAGCCAGAAGGGATGTCAGCAAAGCAAGTCTTGAACAGGATCGCAGGAGATAGTTTCTGTGAAGTTGACCAAGGCAAAGGCAGAGCTCCTCTGGACTGGACGGCTTACGTAGGACTGACGAGCAGGATATCATCAACAGCTGAGTAACTGTGGAGAGAAAGGAGCTGGCAATTAGCCGCCAGCTCAGAGAAGGAAGAGCTGAGCCCAGCCCTGACAGTTGAATGAAGCCAAATACAGGGCAATCTTACAAGAAAACCTGTTATGCTGCGTACACACGAGCGTAATGTCCAACAAAAAAAGTCAGACGGAAGCTTTTCATCGTATATTCCGATCGTGTGTATGCCTCATCTGATTTTTTTTTTTTAGAAAATTCTGACGGACCTAGAAATAGAACATGTTCTAAATATTTCCGACGGAACCAATTCCTATTGGGAAAACCACTCGTCTGTATGCTGTTCCAACGGACCAAAAACGACGCATGCTCTGAAGCAAGTACAAGACGGAAGCTATTGGCTACTGGCTATTGAACTTCCTTTTTCTAGTCCGTCGTACATGTTGTACGTCACCGCGTTCTTGATGGTCGGACTTTGGTTTGAACGTGTGTAGGCAAGACCATTTATATGGAATTCCGTCAGAGTTCAGTCGGAGAAACCTTCGGAGTTTATTCCGACGGCAAAACCGGTCGTGTGTACAGGGCATATGAGTCTGCAAAAGACTTGAGATTGAGGCAGAGGTTCATCTTCTAGCAGGACAATGGCCATAAACATACAGCCAGAGCCACAATGGAATGGTTTAGATCAAAGGATATTCATCTGTTAGAATGGCCCAGTCCCAGTAAAATGGCCCCAAAGTCCAGACCTAAATCCAATTGAGAATCTGGGGCAAGACTTGAAAATTGATGTTCACAGATGCTTTCCATCCAATCTGACAAAGCTTGAGCTAGTTTGCAAAAAAAATGGGCAAAAATGTCACTCTCTAGATGTGCAAAACTGGTAGCGACATCCCCAAAAAGAATGTATTTGCAGAGAAAGGTAGTTCTACAAAGAATTGACTCGGGGGGGGGGGGGGCTGAATACAAATGTACACCACATTATCATTTTCCTTCCAATTCATAATTATGTGCCACTTTGTGTTGGTCTATCACATAGGGGTATGAATACTTTTTCAAGGCACTGTATGTCTGCAATGCTTGTCACTCACTTGGGGCCCTTTATCAAAAAAGCGTATGTTAAAAATTCTGAGCTGATTTCTTGTTAAAAAAAAAAAAAAATCTGAGCTGTATACACTCATAGTTCCAATATTTCAAACATGCTGGACCTTGTGTTAAATAGGACATGTCTTAAAAAAATTGCTGGAAGAGAAGCTTTAATAATTAATTTTTTGCAATAGAACGGAACCAATAGTTTTTTTTTTAGTTTTATCTGCAGATCGTATCCAGATCTTATCTTCAGAATGACATTTGAAATACTAAATTGACCTTTCGGCTATCTCACTACTTTTTTTCATTTTGCTTCTCACTACAATTTTCTTGGCTTAAAGTAGGGTTGATGCAGCTTTATGTTTTAAGGTTTAATAATGTAGTAGTGAAAAGGAAACTTGACATAGACCTGGCATTTTGAAGTCACCTTTAGATAGTTATATAACAATTTTTTAGCAGTGTATTTCTCTCGATATTGTCTTGTATTCAACAGATTGCTTTTAAAGGTACTAGATGTTGCTGGCCTTTCCTCTGTCAGATTGTATATGTCGTTGGGATCATTCCTTGCTGCCTTTTAAATTACTTTATGTAGCGCTACCCGCTCATGAGCCGCTGGATCTTGGGTGCCCCTTTGTCTGCACTGCCATGCAACAGGCATTTTCAGCAGGCACATGTAGTAAAAAAAAGTCCAAAAGGCTTTGTCTTTGTTTTTTGTTAGGGGTAAATAACTTGGATTGTGTTAGGGAGGTTATAGGATTCCTGGAACTTGATCAATGTACAACTTTGTGGACAATTTGAGTGATTGCAGACTTCTAGCAAAAATCCCAGACTGTACTCTCTCTGGAATAACTGTACATCCTGGCTAGCCACAAGTCCAAACTTGATTTTGGGTACTTTTCTTCAAAATGCCAGCGCACCTGGCTCCAACTGAGAATTCCCTATGCAAGGTTGGAGGATAACAGTATGCTGTTCCTCTGAAAGCTAGCTGAATATTGCCCTTGACTGCAATCTCTCTTGTAGGCTTTAGGGGGTGGCTAAAAAGTGTAGAAGAACATCAAAGGACAACTGTGGCTACACTGTCTTCTTAGCACAAAACTCCATACTTTCCATACAGGGAAAACTACTTCAACAGCCTGGCAAAGCACTTCCAATACTGAACACTGGCACATTAGCACAAGATTATCCCAAGCAGGGGTTGAAGGTTGACAATAGCTGTCCCTCCCAAATGGCTAGGGGGGTATTGCACCTGGCTGCCTCTCCCCTATAGGCTCTGGGTGGTGAAACAGGCAGAGGTTACTCACTCAGTCCCTTTTAATCCTGCAGCTCAGATGATGACTTCTGTTCAGGTCCCGCTTGCCAGGGTGTCTCAACCAGTTGAGATGGGACTGAGGGGGGTGAGAGTTCTTTTCAGTTTCCTTCCTCCTTTCTCTCAGCACAATCTCTCTCTCTCTCTCTCTTTCTCTCTCTCTCTCTCTCTCCCTCTCTCACCTTCTGGCTGGAGGCAGAGCCCCCCCAGCACAGGGGTCCTCTCCAGGCCTCTGGATCCTGGATTCAGCCCTCACATGGCCAAGCTCCTGAGCATTTTTGGGTTAACTCTCCACCCTTCTAAGCTGTCCTTCCTCACAAATTTCTGGAACTTTCTAGAAGCTTCCAGAAGCCAGGGAGATGCAACAGAGGCTCAGCCATCAGCCTGCCAGCTAAACTGTACATGACCCAAATTAATCCTGGCTTCACTAGCTGCAGTAAAGCTTAAAGTGGATGTAAACCTGATTCACGAAATTTGAGCTGGGCACATATATCTGCAGTGTTTTGTTATCTCTCTTCAAAGCACTAAGTCCCATAGCTGTCTCCTGCTCCGTTCTTCTTCTTATAAGCCTAATAACTCCTGACAAGTACCATCACATATGGTAAAAGCAGCCAGAGTCTTGTATTGGGTAGGATGCTATAAATAGATTAGCAGAGCCCTGAACTTTTCAACCATCAGCTCTGAAAGTCTCTACCTATGAGGAGAAGGGGTGTGTGCCTTTTCTCAAATCAGCTGCCTTGGCTGTATGCCCAGGCTTCACTGCAGTGCTAACCAGAAAGAAAAAATCTAACACGAACTGAACATTCTAAACAGTATATAAAGCTGAAGACAGCATATATAGATGTAAAACTTATGACAGGGAGATTTCTTTCATCCCTATGTATCATCTGAGGCTGTTCACTTCACTAGGTATATGTGAAGGTTTACATCCACTTTAACTAAATTTAACCTATACACACTATGTACACCAGGGGTTGCTACATTTATATGCGTTTTTGTTTTGCCTTCCTTTGGATCATTTGTGGGTATAGAATTCTCTATATGAAGGTTTTCCATTTTTTTAAATACTGTTTATTTATTTCCTATTGGTTGAACTAAATGGACTTGTGTCTTTTATTCAACCTAACTGTGTAAAAATGTAAGGACTGATAAGAAGAAAAGTTTCACTTTTTGTTTACAGGTAATATCAATGCATGTATGTTTATGAAACCCCTTTCTGTAAAGCTCTGTGGAATGAATATGATGATGTATTTAAAAAAAAAAATATTATAGAAGCACTTGCTAAAGTAGCTTTGAATGTAGTCTCAAATAAACTATTAGATATATTCTCAAATAAAAATAACTGCATTTAAAATTCAGGTTAGGCTTTCTGCTTTGAAAGAAACAAAGAGACCAAGAAATAACTGCAGAATTGTTCCGCACACACCCACATATTTTGCAAAGATTGGTGATCAAGGATGAGTAGTCCAATCTACAGTATATGAGTTAAGAGTTGCAATGGATTTGACTGCTTTATTGTCAGATGTTTACAAATAAAGCATAATCCATAACAATGCTTTTTGAGGCATTTTGTTGCCCCATGTAAGTTTGCTGCAAACATCCTTGATATACCTCCCCATTGTCCCAAGAATTAACCTATCAGAAACCTGTTCTGATGTCTACAGTGGGGATGAGGCTCAAGTTTGTTGCTACCATGGGTTCGAGGTGAACCCTGACAGTTCGAGATTCATAATCTTGCCAATTTTTTGTGCAGATTCACCCAGGAGATTTTTTAAAAACATAATTCACTGCATATATTTTAAACTATGGCCAGCAGGTGTAGAAAGACCAATAATGGGACTTTTAGACCCTGAAACGGAGCTGCAGCATGGTGGCCAAGACCATACAGTGGTTTAACAGCACAGGTTCCACTCAAAACAGGCCTTGCCATGGTCGACTAAAGAAGTTGAGTGCATGTGCTCAGCATCATATCCAGAGGTTGTCTTTGGGAAATATACGTATCAGACTATACGCCGCACACTGCATCAAATTGGTCTGTATGACTGTCATTCCAGAAGGAAGAATCTTGATGCACAAGAAAGCCTGCAAACAGTTTGCTGAAGACAAGCAGACTAAGGACTAGGAATGGGCCCGACGTTTGAGTCGAATGTAAGTTTTACTCAAATATCGGGTGTTCCTCAAATATCGAACATTATGGAGCATTCGCTGCAAATTTGAGCACTGTGGAACGCCCCATAATGTAGTGCGAGATCGCAGTGCATTGACGTCTGATGATTGGCCAAAGCATGCACCTGACCTGCATGCTTTGGCCAATCACAGCGCGCTCTGCTGTGAGAGCCATGATTGTCCAGGCTCCACACTATATAGGGCTGCTTACATGGCGGTCATATATAGTGGTATAATTGAGAAAACGTTAGAGGCAGGTTAGTTAATGGCATCCAGGCAGTTTTGTATATATATACAGTATCTCACAAATAAAATATTTCCAAAAATGTGAGGGGTGTACTAATTTTTGTGAGAGACTGTATATACAGTGTAGTGTAGACTATATATACAGTGCAGGCAGTGTATTAATATATATATATACACACACACACAGTGTAATATATATATATATATATATATATACACATACATATATATATATATATATATATATATATATATATATATATATATATATATATATATATATATATATATATATATATTGTAGCAGAGCGTCCCAGAGAGAGCCAGGAAAAGTCCTGTTCGGGGTTTATACATCTCCCAGGCTCCTCTCATACAGGTTCAGGGATCTCTGATCCATGGTCCAGTTCAGTTCTTGGTCCTCTCCCCCAGGCTAATTTAAAGCTCACCTGAGCAAGACAGCCCTTGCTCTTGGCCTGGGATACTCAGAGAACTTCTGTGTAAGAGTGCAACAAGGTATGTGGAAGCTGACAAGCTGTAGGCTTGCTCAGCTTAGTAGTTAGGATCTGTAAATATTGTTTAGTTAGTGCCGAGACACGGCTAGGTTTTGTTTTGGCTATTTTGTTCCTATTTGTTTCTTTTGGAACACTGTACAGCACCTGTATATAGACTTGTAAATATCACAAATAAACACCGCACTGTTTGTCACTATTCCACTGGATTTGGTATCTGTGCCTGAGAGACTGCTCATCCCAGGGAGCCTGGTGCCTGCTACCTGTCCCCCAGGTTACATATGGTGGAGACTGCGACCAGCTGTAGTAAGTTACTACTTAAAAGGCCAGTACCTAGAGTGACTAAACATGGAGGAAATCCTAAAACAATTGGTGATATCCAATGCTGCACAGCAACAATCCAATGCTGCACAGCAACAAGCAAACGCTGCACTGCATCAAGCAAACGCTACACAGCAGCAAACAAACGCTATCGCACAGGAGCAAACCAAGGCGCTGTGCCAACAGATTGGTGCTGTACAGGAGCTATCGCAGAGGCTGTTTGAACAGCTAGCCACTGATGCAAAAGAGGATAGGAAAACCTTGGCTGCGGTTGTGGAGACGCTAGCACAGTGGTCACCTGCTAAAGTTAATGTTGTTGGAGACAAGCCCTCAGCTATTCATGTGGGTCGCTTTCTTTCCAAGATGACTGCAGATGATGATCCAGAGGCCTTTCTCTTAACCTTTGAACGGACCGCTGAGAGGGAAGGTTGGCCCAAAACCCAGTGGGCAGGACTGGTCGCCCCCTTGCTGTCTGGAGAATCGCAGAAGGCCTACTATGATTTGGAGTCAGCAGAAGCAGGAGACTATGAAAAGGTCAAGCGGGAAATCCTGGCGCGACTTGGTGTCACCCTGGCAGTTCGAGCACAGCGGGTCCACAGCTGGTTCTTCCAAGACGAGAGGCCCCCAAGATCGCAGATGTTCGACCTAATTCACTTGGTGAGAAAATGGCTACAGCCGGAGTCCCTGTCTGGGCCACAAATAGTGGAGCGTGTGGTCATGGACCAGTTCCTGAGGTCACTACCAGTTCCCCTGCAGAAGTGGGTGAGTCAAGGAGACCCCAACTCGGCGGATAACCTCGTGGAACTTGTTGAAAGGTACTTTGCTGCAGAGAACCTGGTCACCACCCCTACAGCCGCACGGACTTTCCGCCCAAAGCCACGGTCTCCCCAGGCAACCGGTAAGACTGTTCCAGGGGAAGTGGGTGGTAAGCATGGCAAGGAAATAGGGGGGAGGATTTTTGGTGCCAGGACTGAAGTTTGGCGTCCCAAACAAGGGAAGCTACTGCCTGTCAGCAAACCAAACTGGGGAAACATCAGGTGTTTTCGTTGCCAAGAACTGGGACATGTTGCAGCAAATTGTCCATTGACAGATGAACCAATGCAGTGTGATCTATCTGTTAGAAGGCAGTCTATGTTTGCTGCTGTTTCATGCGCTGCAGCACCAAGTATGGGAAAACACATGTGCCAAATGACTGTTAATAATAAGCCTATTACGGCCTTGCTGGACTCTGGAAGTCTAGTGACTTTGGTTACAGCTGAGATGGTTGAAACTGTGAATTTGCATACTAAAAAAGTTGCTGTGATCTGTGTACATGGGGATACCCGCGAGTATCCTATAGCCACTGTTCAGTTTAAAACTGGCTTAGGTACGGTGACCCATCCGGTCGGACTTGTGCCCCACTTGGTGCACGAGGCCATCATTGGTAGGGACTTCCCTAAGTTTTGGAAACTGTGGGATCGTCCCGACCCGGTCGCAGTAGCTGACTCAGTGACAGAGCCAGAACTCCTGGCCGCTACTGACAATATGGGTTCAGGGGACTCTTCTCAGGGCTCCCCAGGTTTTCCTTTCTCAGTTATGGCAGGAGAGCTGGAGGGGCCTGAGGAGGTCCCCACAACCAGTGGAGCTGGACGGCCATCTGCTGAATCTGAGCCTACGTTGGAGTTTGCTGACCTTAATGTACACAAGGAAAACTTTGGTACCGAGCAGAGAAAAGACCCAACCCTTGCCAGGGCCTGGGAAAATGTAATGGTGATTAATGATGTACCTGTCGAATCAGGGGACAGGCTCTGTTTTCCTTATTTTAGCAGCAATGAGGATTTATTGTATCGTGTATGTAAAAAAAATGAAGTGGTTGAACAGTTGGTGGTCCCTAAGCCATACAGACGGGTGGTGTTGGAACTTGCCCATGGGCACTTGCTAGGAGGTCATTTAGGGGTTGAGAAAACTACTGAAAGGGTGTTGCGCAGGTTTTATTGGCCCGGAATACAGAAGGATATTGAGAATTATTGTCAATCCTGTCCTGTGTGTCAGATGTCAGCCCCACTACAACACTTCCGAAGTCCTTTAGTGCCCTTGCCCATTATTGAAGTGCCCTTTGAGAGGATTGCCATGGACCTTGTGGGTCCACTCCCCAAGTCTGCCCGAGGTCATCAGCATATCCTCATAATCATGGATTATGCTACCCGTTACCCAGAGGCAATTCCCTTACGCACCGCGTCTGCTAAAAACATTGCCAAAGAGCTGTTTATGGTGTTCAGTCGTGTTGGAATCCCTAAAGAAGTCCTTACAGACCAGGGCACCCCATTTATGTCACGAATAACTAGAGAGCTGTGCAAGTTATTTAAGGTGACGCAATTGCGAACCTCGGTGTACCATCCTCAAACGGATGGCTTGGTGGAACGCTTCAATAAAACATTAAAGAGCATGTTAAAAAAGGTTGTTGACAAGGATGGGAAAAACTGGGACTTCCTGATACCATACTTGATGTTTGCCATCAGGGAGGTTCCCCAGTCCTCCACGGGGTACTCTCCCTTTGAGTTGCTTTATGGGAGACACCCTCGGGGACTCTTGGACATAGCCAAAGAAACTTGGGAGGGGGAGCAGACACCCCATAAAAGTGTCATTGAGCATATCGCTCAAATGCAGGACAGGATTGCAGCAATCATGCCGTTGGTAAAAGAACACTTACTGCAGGCCCAAACAGCTCAACAGAGGATATACAACAGGGGGGCCCAACTCCGTGTTTTCTCACCTGGTGATAGGGTCCTGGTGTTAGTTCCCACTGTTGAGAGCAAGTTCCTGGCTAAGTGGCAGGGTCCCTTTGAAGTAATTGAAAGAGTTGGGGAGGTCAATTACAAAATATATCAACCAGGAAAAAGGAAGCCCGAACAGATTTACCACATAAACCTGTTAAAGCCCTGGAAGGATAGACTGGCGTTAACTGCGAGGTCCCTCCCTGTAACGCCTAAGGGTACTGAGTCTCCTCTGATCCCTGAGGTCACGATTCCAGACACCCTGTCATATTCTCAAAAGCAGGAAACTAGAGAATTCCTGATAAGAAATAGAGAGAAATTTTCAGAGTTACCTGGCACGACTTCAGCAGTTCAGCATGATATTGTTACTGAACCTGGGGTCCGTGTCAAGCTAAAACCATACCGAATTCCTGAAGCAAGGAGAAAGGACATCAGCGAGGAAGTTAAAAGAATGTTGGAGCTAGATGTCATTGAGGAATCCAATAGTGACTGGTCTAGCCCCATCGTGTTCGTCCCAAAACCGGATGGCACTTGGAGGTTCTGTAATGACTTCAGGAAGCTTAATGCAGTGACAAAGTTTGACACGTACCCAATGCCCAGAGTGGACGAACTTATAGACCGACTTGGCAAGGCTCGCTATCTGACCACTTTGGACTTGACAAAAGGTTATTGGCAAATAACCCTGACTGGTAGCGCCAAAGAGAAGACTGCATTTGTGACCCCAGAGGGTTCCTTTCAATATAAAAAAATGCCTTTTGGGTTGCAAAATGCCCCCGCCACATTTCAGAGGGCCATGGACAGGACTCTAAGACCCCACCGACAATATGCAGCAGCATATCTAGATGACATAGTGGTACATAGCACTGACTGGGAGTCTCACTTGCCCCGTGTCCAGGCTGTCCTTGATTCCCTCTTCAAAGAAGGTTTTACAGCAAATCCAAAGAAATGTGCCATTGGTCTAGAGGAAGCCAAGTATTTGGGCTACACTATTGGGCGTGGTGTTATAAAACCTCAAGTGAATAAAATAGAAGCCATCCAGGAATGGCCACGTCCTGCAAACAAGAAGCAGGTCAGGGCCTTTCTTGGCATTGCGGGGTATTATAGAAGATTTATCCCAAATTTTGCAACTATAGCTGCCCCACTGACAGACCTTACGAAAGGGAAAGACTCTGTAATGGTGAAATGGTCCTCAGTAGCAGAGGAATCTTTCCAAGTCCTGAAGAAGGCTCTTTGTGCACAACCAGTACTGTACTCCCCCGATTTCTCCAAGGATTTTTTGGTTCAGACGGATGCGTCTGATGTTGGTATCGGGGCAGTACTATCACAGGTACACAATGGGGAAGAACACCCTGTGGTGTACCTAAGCAGAAAGCTCAATGACCATGAGCAAAGGTATGCAGTCATTGAAAAGGAGTGTTTAGCCATAAAGTGGGCCGTGGACGCACTCAGGTACTATTTGTTAGGACGCCAGTTTGAGTTAATAACTGACCATGCTCCTCTGAAATGGATGGCCCAAAAGAAGGAGACTAATAGACGGGTGAACCGGTGGTTTTTGGCTCTACAGGATTACTCATTCACTGTAAAACACAGGCCAGGTGTTGAGATGGGGAATGTAGATGCCCTGTCCCGTGTTCACTCCTGTTGGGCTACAGGTGTTCCAACCCTGGGGTTGAAACAAGGGGGGAGGATATGTAGCAGAGCGTCCCAGAGAGAGCCAGGAAAAGTCCTGTTCGGGGTTTATACATCTCCCAGGCTCCTCTCATACAGGTTCAGGGATCTCTGATCCATGGTCCAGTTCAGTTCTTGGTCCTCTCCCCCAGGCTAATTTAAAGCTCACCTGAGCAAGACAGCCCTTGCTCTTGGCCTGGGATACTCAGAGAACTTCTGTGTAAGAGTGCAACAAGGTATGTGGAAGCTGACAAGCTGTAGGCTTGCTCAGCTTAGTAGTTAGGATCTGTAAATATTGTTTAGTTAGTGCCGAGACACGGCTAGGTTTTGTTTTGGCTATTTTGTTCCTATTTGTTTCTTTTGGAACACTGTACAGCACCTGTATATAGACTTGTAAATATCACAAATAAACACCGCACTGTTTGTCACTATTCCACTGGATTTGGTATCTGTGCCTGAGAGACTGCTCATCCCAGGGAGCCTGGTGCCTGCTACCTGTCCTCCAGGTTACAATATATATATATATATATATATATACAGTGTAGTGTATAATATATATAAATATATATACACACACACACACACTGTCATAGATTTTAAGGGGAACTGCACGCCAAAATTTAGAAATCGGCGTGGGGTCCCCCCCCAAAATCTATACCTGACCCTTATTTGAGCAAGCAGCCTGGCAGGCCAGGAAAGGGGGGGGGGGGGGAACGAGTGAGCGCCCCCTCTCCTGAACCATACCAGGCCGCTTGCCCTTAAGATGGGGAGGGTGCTTTGGGGACCCCCACAAAGCACCTTGTCCCCATGTTGATGGGGACAAGGGCCTCGTCTGCACAACTCTGGGCGTTGGTTGTGGGGGTCTGCGACCGGGGGGGGGCTTATCGGAATCTGGAAGCCCAGATCCCAGCCCCCCCTATGTGACTATGTGATTGGGTATCAGGTACAATGTACCCCTACCCATTCACCAAAAAAAGTGTCAAAAAGTAAAAGCCACAAAAGACAGTTTTTGATAATTCCCTTATTAAAAAAGAAAAAAAAAGTGTCCCGTGATGTCATCCATCTTCAATCGCACCACCTGACGGACCCGAAAAATAGAAAAAAAAAGCTCCGCCTCGATGGGAGGCGTCCCGCCAACTGCTGTCTCTTGGCTGTGACAGCTGTTATATAGGCAAGAGTGGGGCCACCCTGTGACATAACCGAGTGACCCTGCCTCTTCTGACATCATGTGCCATCATAGGGATAGAGGTAATTCGGTTGGTGACAAAAACAAATGGTTAATGCTGCGCTTGAAAATAATATATATAAGAATGTAAATGAAAAAGTAATAAAATATATAAAGCTGCCGGCACCAGAAGTCCTAAATACAAAACTCAAAAAACTGCGCTAAATGTGTTAATCAAAGAGTGAAAGAAAAAACTAAATAAACAAACATTCAGTAGTGGAAAACTAAGGCAAAGTCCCTATACCTCAAAACAAGAAAAATGACAAAATAAAAAAACTAAATAAATTAACATTCAGTAGTGGTGAAAAGTGTATGTGGAAAACTAAGACAAAGTCCCTATACCTCAAAACAGGGAAAATGACAAAAGCAATCCAGTAAATCAATACAAGTGAAAAGTGGTATGAAATAAAAATAAAATAATCAAATCCTATAGATAGCAATAATGAATAATGTAGGTCATAAATATTGAAGTGAAATGTCACAAAATATGAGGTAACACACATCAAAAAAAGTGATCCCAAAATAAGCAAAAAGAATCACTCATATGGATTATACAGTTGCAAAAACAAAAAAATGTAAAAAAAAATATTCAGCAAATAAAGTCCCAGATTATTGTGACAATAAATGAAAAATATCCATGCAAGTGAAATGACTTAACGCCGTGAAGAGAAAAGTAGGGGCCCTTCCTCCAAACAGGTTATGCACCCAGGGTGAGTATGTAGTCTCCTTACCTGCAGGAATGACAGCAATGGCAGTCTCACCAAGCTCAGGGAATTGGGTCTCTCAAAAACCTATATGGATGTCCCGATCAGCTGGGTCCTTATCACTCAGAGACATAAAAAAGAATTGCGCCCATAGTGCAGTATGTACTAAAATGATTTATTAAGATCAAGAAAGATTACACTTACAGGATAAAGCTGATGTTAGCGCATTGTGTTAACAAAAATAGCGGCATCTCCTTGAGCTTCCTCCGCCTGCTGGTTGCTGTATCATCAAACTATGATCTCCAGAGAGACAAACGTGATGACATCACGATCACAGGCCCGGCCTACGCGTTTCGTCACGACCGGACGTCGTCGGGGGATTGGCTGCTGTTACTGGGTCATCACGCATGTTGTTTATATAATATCTTAAGTAAGGGCCACTATAATGATAATGATAGAGCGCTGAAGCCAGTGCCATTTTGATTAATGGCAAGCTGGCTAAAGTTAAACAAGAAGAGGAAGCTTTAAACATCAGCGCCATCTTGTGGCAAAATAGGAGTAGCAAAATTATAAAAGATTGTTTAATAAGCTATGGATCACAGCAAAAAACAGGGGTTGGAAGCCGAGGCACACGTGAATAATACAATCAGCTAGTATTACACATATTACAAATCATGCATATCTTGTAAGTTATTAACGACATGTGCAATCTAGTGTATACTAAGTTAAAATGTAAATTTATTTAAAAATAGAAACAAATATAAATTAATAGTAAAAATTATAAAATTTAAGAATAAAAAATTAAAAAAATGTAGAAAAATGTCTTTATAAGAGAAAAGAGGGAAAATGGCTTGCCAATAGTTATGCATTACTGATGAAGCAGTTAATATCAGTCGACGTTTAGGCCAAAGGGCACGTAAGATTTCATATCGAAAATCCATTTTGTTTCAAGCCTGGAGATTGATCTGATCTTATTAACCCCCCTCCAATCTGGTTTGATCTTATCGATGGGTAAAAAAAGGGTACCTTTTAAGTTTTTAATCATGGTGTTTGGCATAATGCCTAGAAAGGTTATGTTTGGTATAACCACGTTTGATATTACCCAAATGTTCATCAAGGCGCACATGTAAGGCTCTTTTCGTGCGTCCAATGTATTGTTTGGAACAAGGACATTGGATAAGATATACCACACATTCTGTAGAGCATGTAATGAAAGATTCGATATTGTAGGATCTGTTAGTCTGAGTGGATTGAAAATTTTCACATTTGTGTCCTCTAAAGGAATTAATTTGACAGATGTTACACTTTCTACAAGGAAAAAAGCCTGTCATAGTCATTTGCCTTAGTTTTCCACATACACTTTTCACCATTACTTAATGTTTATTTATTTAGTTTTTTTCTTCCACTTTTTGATTAACACATTTAGCGCTGCACCCACCCCTTGTTTTTCACTGATTGAGGTAATCCGGTTGCCCTTGCCTATATAACAGCTGTCACAACGAAAAGACAGCAGGCGTTTTTTTTTTCCTTTTCTTTCAGGTCTGGCAGGCGGCGTGATTAAAGATGGATGTACATCGCGGGACACTTTTTTTTTTTTTTAAATAAAGGAATTGTCTAAAACTGTCTTTTGTGGTTTTTACTATTTGACACTTTTTTGGTGAATAGGTAGGGGTACAATGTACCCGATACCCATTCACATGGGGGGTGGGATCTGGGGGCATCCAGATTCCGATAAGCCAAGGGACAAGGTGCATTGGGGGGATCCCAAAGCATCCTCTCCATGTTGGGGGCATGTGGCCTGGTATGGTTCGGGGGGGGTGGGGGGGGGTGCTCGCTCCGATCCTTTTTCATTTTGGATGGCAAAAGTGTTTTTATAACACACTTCCCATAGAGGTTAAATTGGTGCAATCTCTTTCAGTATTATTAATTTCTATTTAAAACAATAAAGAAGTTTCACATACATTTGTCAGGCTGGTTATTCAATCACAACACAACAGCAACAAGATAATAAGAGATACAAATTTTGTGAGCCATAGTGTGGGTTCAGTAGGTTAAACCTTAGCATAAAGGGCAGCGTCAGAGAACTCACACAGCAAGCACCCGTCTCCATGCAGCAGCTGCCAATCCTCATTCCGCTAATGCCAATGTGCATGCACGGAACCGTAGCCAGAGACAAATGAGATCCAGGGTGGGCATGCACAATGGCACCTCCATGCGAATGCACGCGCTAACGTGCACCCGCGAGTGCCAAAGCTCTAATGTGCTAACCCGCATGCACCAATGTGCTAAGGTGCTAATGTGCTAACGCGCATGTGCGTATTCTGGCATACAGCACCCTATATAAACAGAGAGTCTTCCTAGCATCAGTGCTGGATTGTCTTCAGCTTGTTCCTGTGTTCCTGTTGTTACTCTGCCTGATTGACCTTATTCCTGAAAACCCGGCTATCTTCTGACCATTCTCTTGGATCTCCCCTGCCTGATGAACCTGCCTCTACTTGCAATACTGACCTTGGCTTGGACTTATGATTACGGCTCTGCCTTCTGATTCTGTACCCCGCTGCCCATCTGTTGCCAACCTCTGCCTGTTTCTGACTACGGTTTTGCCTTCTGATTCGGTACCCTGCTGCCAGCCTGTTGCCGACTCCTGCCTGTTCCTGATTCTGCAGTTGATCCTGATCTGGCTCCCGGTGAACAAGTCTGGTGATCAGTTTCCACATTTCCTTAGCAGAGGTTCCTGGATCTCCAAGTTCCAGCCTCCTGCCTGCAGGCACCTGCACCCTTTCGTTGCCCTCGCACTCCCTGTACCCACCACCAGGGGTGCTTGGACCGGAACTGTACAAGAGGCCACCCTCATCATTTCGGGCTCCGCTGTAAGGTACGTGACAGGCAGGGTTCGGGTCCAGGCAACGCTGTCTGTACCTTGGAAAGCTAAGATGATAATTGGCTTCTTTCAGCAGGCTTATCTCAATACCAGACCCCCCCCTCTCAAACACCATTCATGGCAATGTCTCTGGTAACATGTAGCTCTCACTAGTAACATGTCAACAATCTTTGGTAGCATTGCAGGTCCCTAATGCCGACCATACATGGGTCAAATTCCAAACTAATTTTCTTTCAGAAATTGTAAATTTTTTTTTCGCTGTGGCCATCGAATTTGAGTGATCGGGCATGTTGGAAATTTTTTGAAAATCAAATTAATTTCTAATTAATGATGGGAGAATCGTACGAGAAAAATAATCAAAAAATAAATGTGCATGAGCTGTGACCTGGAAAGAAAAGAAGATTCCCGGCCACAACATTTCATTTTTTTAGCAAAATGAGGTGAATTTGAAGGCTTACAAAATGCACAAAATTTCTGATTTTCAAATTTTTTGAAATTCGACCCATGTATGGCCTGCAGAACTCATACATGCATATTCATACATATTGTACACATGCTAGGACTAATTTAGACAGAAGCCAAATTTTTTTTACCAGCGTGTCTTTGGAGTTAATGGCGCTAAAACAAAAAAAAGCTAACATGTATAAAGCTGAAAAATCCCAGCCTGTTTGTGATATCTTAAACATTGAAGAAATGTAACAAAGGTATATATCAAGTTGGGAGATGAATACCACCTCCCCTTAACGGGTATGTGTAAGCAATAGCGACTCAATCTGGTACCTAAACCAAAATAAATCACTTAAATTGACAAAGTGAATAAACTGCTTGAAAAAGAAAATAGTGTAAAAAAGAAAGTCCATGTACAAAAAACACCATAACATGCTGTGATGAAAACAAAGAGTGTCCAATTGTATACAGTCCCAAATGTGTGGGTCCACCACCATGAATGAAGTGCCTGGCCGCTTACCGGAACCCCATGACCCCCCGTTACAGAGGGTCTAAATGGGCATTGAAGTCCTGCTGCATCCGACAGCCTGGGGACCCGAAAGGAGACTGGATTGGAATCTCTGGAGTTTGTAATGCTGTAAAGGTGGATACAGGTGGATCTCCAGGGAAAAGAAGGCAAACCTCAGCCCTCAATGGAATACCAACGTCATGTGGGGAAAACAAAAGGAGGCTCCCATAGTGTAAAATCACTTAAAAATTTTATTAAAAAAGTAGTAAACACTCACATTTGAATAAGCACTTTTCCTCAGATGAAAGGCAGTCTGTGACACCGGCCGGATGTACACAGGCCGCCCGTCCTACTGGAGTAACAACGACAGAGGGAGGTGACGCGATGACACCGCTCAGCCCTACGCTGCGTTTCGCAAAAGATTGCGTCTTCCAGGGGCACTTTGGAGTTAATGCTATACACATGTAATTATGCACATTAGTCAGCTTTTAGCATACTTTCTTTAAAATTCAGTGCACTTGAACATCAAAAAAATGTTTGCTTTTAGCCGCTCAGAACCAAATCTGTGATGTTTGGGACAAATTTTAGATTTTTTCAAAATGCGAGCGAGCACCAACCCTAGTGCTTTGTATGGCCTCCTATGGCTTACAGAGCCATCTATAATGGTGAGAGTACATCTATTTTACATGGGTGAACCCAAGGAAGAGAATTGTGGTGCATTATTTGTTGCATGGAAGAGCATGTGCACATTTTGATACTGGCTCGGCATCTGTGACTGTCACGAGAGAGTGCTTGGATTGTCACATTTCTTGAAGTGGAGATCATTCACTCTAAAAAAAAAAAAAAAATAGATTTTTTGAGCATCAGCATATGTTTACGGAACTATTCACTTTGCACTTTGGATTGTAAGACCGATGTATGTGTGCACATTTGTATTTGATATCAGTTATGTGATTATTATATTTGGAGAATTGTATTTATGTTTTATTTTGTATTTTTTTTTATTTTGAAGGGGTCGTTAATTATCTCATATTTTCTTATATATAATATAAGTCAAAATTGAAGCTCTGCACCATTTATTTATTTTTTTGCTGTGTGAATCACATTCGTGCCAGCTTGCTGGTGCACACGGAGGACAATAGGAACTTGCACAGAAGCTGGGCTGGGATTTCCGAGTTGTTAGATTTTCCTTGATGAAAGTTTCTGCTTTTAAAAGTCTGTATTAGGAAAAATATATACTCTATGTCGCCACTGCTGACACAGGTTACCCTGTGCTATCTCAGCCTATGAAGTACACTGTTTTTTTTTTTTTTGCGTTAGGCTTTCTACCTTTTTCTAAAACTACATTTTCATAGGATGAGTCAGCTGACCGTATGCTATTTTCCAAACTAGAAGACTTTTTTTTCTCTGTGCATCACCAGAAACCTTCCTACTGTAGGTGGTGGCAATCATTTGGCTGCACAAGCCTTCTACTTATGTAAAAGTAGTGATAACCTAACACCGTCATGGTGTCATGCTGCCAACATGCTACCGAGCTATCTGTGGCTTCAATTCTTTGTAAGTAATAGAATCAGAACAATAATAGCAAAAAATTTTTAAACCGAAGTTCTAATTTCTCATCTGCGTGTTTATTCCATGTGGGCGACTCAGAAAATATTAAAACCCTCCAATCGGAATGACATTGGGGCCACTAGAAAATTCAAAAGGGTAGGTCAGCAATGACATGCTGTGCATTTCTTTCAGTTCAGATTTCCTTTACAGGTGCTTTTATCTGTTGCTTGCATTAACATTGCATATAAAAATTGTGTGAAGTCTCAATTTCCTACATGTAGATTTCCAATTTTCTGAGAGATGTTAATTGTACAATGTTTAAATGCGCTCTACTGTAGCATATTCATCTGGATTTTTTTCCTTATTTACAAACAGTAAAATAATGCTGCCAAAACACCTTTCAAAATAAAGAGTTGTCGGGAACATATAACAAGGCCCCAATCGTCTTTTCTAAATTAGTCGTGAAAGTGTTGTCATGACAACATTACAATTTCCTTGTTCTGAAAAGTGTTTACAAAGCTCCAAAAGAAAATGCTGAGTAGAGTGGATAAAGTGGGTTAATCTGCACTTGAAATCTTCACTTTTGTTCTTCCTAATATGAAGGCTTTAATGGGCAATTTATTGTGACCTAAAAGAACAAATTTATTAAACTAATTACCGCTAACCATTATAGCCATGCTAAAAGCTAATGATTTCCTCTAAATGAGATCATTATAAATAGAAAGATTATTAATGATCTAACCTTAAGATAAAATAGAATTCATTTGTTATGAATGCATGGCAAGCACTGACTAGAAAAAAAACCTGAAATATTGATATTATTTATTGTAAGACTGGATGTGAAAACAACCATCATTAGACCTTTACAAACATAAGACACATTTGAAAAATTATCTAGAAATGTATATTGTATATTCTGTTTACACACTGCAGTGGATGGATTTTCAAAGGGTGGGTGACAGGCAGCTGGGAGGTGATATTTCACCAGTTTCGGGGTACTTTGTCGCAGTAGGTGGGCTTAGCACTATATGACCATATAGTGTGACCAAACCCCCGTATTTTTTTTTAAATGTTCAGGTGTTTTTAACTAGCCTTGCAGGAAATGTCATTCTTGAATGTGTGCGCTGTAATATGTTTTGTACTGTTTGTTGGTCTTATAGCAGCACCATCTTGAATTTAAACGCATTTTAGGGTGTGTCCCCCAAATATGTTTTTGTAATTTATAAACATAAGACACATTTGAAAAATTATCTAGAAATGTATATTGTATAGTCTATTTACACACTGCAGTGGATGGCTTTTCAAAGGGTGGGTGACAGGCAGCTGGGAGGTGATATTTCACCAGTTTTAACCCTTAAAAGCCCACAATACAGTGCTGCAACCACACAGTTGAAGGGTGGTTGCGGCGGGCCCTATTCACTTGAATGGGTTAGATTTGGCCACGTTACTGCCCACTGAATGCAACAGGGGGTAAAATTTTGTCATGGCAGCTAAGTAAACAATTGTGGTCATGGCATGTGTGCAACCCCATTCAGCTGCTCTGCAGCTTAACCAGTTTCTGACCGCTGCACGCCGATGTACGTCGGCACAATGACACGGGCAGGCATAAGGGCTTACCTGTACATCCCAGCCTGCCCGCGGGCAGGGGGTCCGATCAGACCCCACCCCCATGCCTGCGGCGGTCGGATTCTTGTCAGGAGCGATCCGAGGTGAGGGGGAGGCCACTGATTCGTGGCCACCCCCTCACGATCGCTCCTGGCGAATGACAGGCTTCCTCGGATTCTGAACTGTAAACAGAAGCGGAGGAAGTGATGTCATCGCTCCTCGTGAAGCCTTTTCGTTCCGGTTTCCGAGGAGAGAAGACATACAAGTAAATGCACCAAACACAACACTTACAGTAGAACACTCTAGTTACACATTTCACCCCCCATCACCCCCCGATCACCCCCTTGTACCCCCTGTCACAGTGACACCAATAGCAGGTTTTTTTTTCTGATTATTGCATTGGTGTCATTTGTGACAGTTTATAAGTAGTAGGGCAGTTAGTGTTATGCCCCTTTAGGTCTAGGGTACCCCCCTAACCCCCTCCAATAAAGTTTTTAACCCCGTGATCACCCCCCGTCGCCAGTGTCACTAAGCAATCGTTTATCTGTTCTCTGTATTAGTGTCACAGGTGACACTAGTTAGGGAGGTAAGTATTTAGGTTTGCCGTCAGCGTTTTATAGCGTCAGGGACCCCCATATACTACCTAGTAAAGGTTTTTACCCCCTGATTGCTCCCTAGTTAACCCTTTCACCAGTGATCACCGTATAACTGTTACGGGTGACGCTGCTTAGTTAGTATATTTTTTATAGTGTCAGGGCACCCACCGTTTATTACCTAATAAAAGTTTAACCCCCTAATCGCCCGGCGGTGATATAAGTTAAGTTTTAGGGTCAGGTAGGGTCTGCGTCGCCCCAGGCAGCGTCAGGTTAGTGCCAGTACCGCTAACACCCACGCACGCAGCATACACCTCCCTTAGTGGTATAGTATCTGAACGGATCAATATCTGATCCGATCAGATCTATACTAGCGTCCCCAGCAGTTTAGGGTTCCCAAAAACGCAGTGTTAGCGGGTTCAGCCCAGATACCTGCTAGCACCTGCGTTTTGCCCCTTCATTCAGTGTGAGGGAATGTTCCCCCCCCCACTGTCTTCCATGGTTTTCTCTGGCTCTCCTGTTCCAACAGGGAACCCGAGAATGCAGCCGGTGATTCGGCCAGCTGACCATAGAGCTGATCAGAGACCAGAATGGTTCCAATCATCTCTATGGACTAAGAAACCGGAAGCTACGAGCATTTCATGACTTAGATTTAACCGGATGTAAACAGCGCCATTGGGAAATTGGGAAAGCATTTTATCACACCAATCTTGTGTGGTCAGATGCTTTGAGGGCAGAGGAGAGAGAACAGTTTAAAAATAAGATAAAAAAGCAAAAAAAAAAACTAAAGAAAAAAAAAAAAAGCACCCCTGTCCCCCCTGCTCTCGCGCAAAGGCGAACGCAAGCGTTGGTCTGGCGTCAAATGTAAACAGCAATTGCACAATGCATGTCAGGTATCACCGCAAAGGTCAGATCGAGGGAAGTAATTTTAGCAGTAGACCTCCTCTGTAAATCTAAAGTGGTAACCTGTAAAGGCTTTTAAAGGCTTTTCAAAATGTATGTAGTTTGTTGCCACTGCACGTTTGTGCGCAATTTTAAAGCATGCCATGTTTGGTATCCATGTACTCGGCCTAAGATTATCTTTTTATTTCATCAAATATTTGGGCAATATAGTGTGTTTTAGTGCATTAAAATTAAAAAAAGTGTGTTTTTTCCCAAATTTCTTCCCACATCTTTTGATGGTATTTGATCACCTCTGCGGTTTTTATTTTTTGCGCTATAAATGGAGAAAGAACGAACATTTAGAAAAAAAATGATATTTTCTACTTTTTGTTATAAAAAAAATCCAATAAACTCAATTTTAGTCATACATTTAGGCCAAAATGTATTCGGCCACATGTCTTTGGTAAAAAAAATGTCAATAGGCATATATTTATTGGTTTGCGCAAAAGTTATAGCGTCTACAAACTAGGGTAAATTTTCTGAAATTTACACAGCTTTTAGTTTATGACTGCCTATGTCATTTCTTAAGGTACTAAAATGGCAGGGCAGTACAAACGCCCCCCCCCCCCCCCAAATGACCCAATTTTGGAAAGTAGACACCACAAGGAAATTTACAAAAAGTTGTCACTAAATGATATATTGCTCACACAGGCCATGGGCATATGTGGAATTGCACCCCAAAATACATTCAGCTGCTTCTCCTGAGTACGTGGATACCACATGTGTGGGACTTTTTGGGAGCCTATCGGCGTACGGGGCCCCGAAAACCAATCACTGCCTTCAGGCTTTCTAAGGGCGTAAATTTTTATTTTCACTCCTCACTACCTATCACAGTTTTGAAGGCCATAAAATGCCAAGATGGCACAAAACCCCCCCAAATGACCCCATTTTGGAAAGTAGACACCCCAAGCTATTTGCTGGGAGGCATGTTGAGTCCATGGAATATTTTATTTTTTGACACAAGTTGCGGGAAAAAGACATTTTTTTTTTGCACAAAGTTGTCACTAAATGATATATTGCTCAAACATACCATGGGCATATGTGAAATTACACGCCAAAATACATTCTGTTGTTTCTCCTGAGTACAGGAATACCACATGTGTAAGTCTTTTTGGGAGCCTAGCCACGTACAGGACCCCGAAAACCAAGCATCACCTTTCTAAGGGTGTAAATTTTTGATTTCACTCCTCACTGCCTATCAGTTTCGGAAGCCATGGAATGCCCAGATGGCACAACCCCCCCCCCCCCCCAAATGACCCCATTTTGGAAAGTAGACATCCCAAGCTATTTGCTGAGAGGTATGGTGAGTATTTTGCAGACCTCGCTTTTTGTCACAAAGTTTTGAAAATTGAAAAAAGAAAAGAAAATACATTTTTCTTTACTTTCTTCATTTTCAAAAACAAATGAGAGCTGCAAAATACTTACCATGCCTCTCAGCAAATAGCTTGGGGTGTCTACTTTCCAAAATGGGGTCATTTGGGGGGGGGGGGTTGTGCCATCTTAGCATTTAATGGCCTTCAAAACTGTGATAGGTAGTGAGGAGTGAAATCAAAAATTTACGCCCTTAGAAATCCTGAAGGCGGTGCTTGGATTTCGGGGCCCCGTACGCAGCTAGGCTCCCAAGAAGTCCCTCACATGTGGTATCCCTATACTCAGGAGAAGCAGTAGAATGTATTTGTGGATGCATTTCCACAAATGCCCATGGCATGTTTGAGCAATATATCATTTAGTGACAACTTTGTGCAAAAAAAAAAAGTTTGTAATTTTCCTGCAACTTGTGGCAAAATATAAAATATTCCATGGACTCAACATGCCTCTCAGCAAATAGCTTGGGGTGTCTACTTTCTAAAATGGGGTCATTTGGGGGGGTTTGTGCCATCTTAGCATTTTATAGCCTTCAAAACTGTGATAGGTAGTGAGGAGTGAAATAGAAAATTACGCCTTTAGAAATCCTGAAGGCGGTGCTTGGATTTCAGGGCCCCGTACGCGGCTAGGCTCCCAGGAAGTCCCTCACATGTGGTATCCCCGTGCTCAGGAGAAACAGCAGAATGTATTTTGGGGGGCAATTCCACATAAGCCCATGGCATGTTTGAGCAATATATCATTTGGTGACAACTTTGTGCAACAAAAAAAAAAAAGTTTGTCATTTTCCCGCAACTTGTGGCAAAATATAAAATATTCCATGGACTCAACATGCCTCTCAGCAATTAGCTTGGGGTGTCTACTTTCCAAAATTGGGTCATTTGGGGGGGGGGTTTGTGCCATCTTAGCATTTCATGGCCTTCAAAACTGTGAAAGGTAGTGGGGAGTGAAATCAAAAATTTACTCCCTTAGAAATCCTGAAGGCGGTGATTGGTTTTTGGGGGCCCTGTACGCAGCTAGGCTCCCAAAAAGTCCCTCACATGTGGTATCCCCATATTCAGGAGAAGCAGCAAAATGGATTTTGGGGTGCAATTTCTGCATATAACCATGGCATGTGTGAGCAATATATAATTTTGTGACAACTTTTTGTAAAATATATATATATATATATATATATATTTTGTCATTATTCAGTCACTTGGGACAAAAAAAAAAATATTCAATGGGCTCAACATGCCCCTCAGCAATTTCCTTGGGGTGTCTACTTTCCAAAATGGGGTCATTTGGGGGGGGGGGGTTGTACTGCCCTGCCATTTTAGCACCTCAAGAAATGAGATAGGCAGTCATAAACTAAAAGCTGTGTAAATTCCAGAAAATGTACCCTAGTTTGTAGACGCTAAAACTTTTGCTCAAACCAATAAATATACGCTTATTGACTTTTTTTTACCAAAGACATGTGGCTGAATACATTTTGGCCTAAATGTATGACTAAAATTGAGTTTATTGGATTTTTTTTATAACAAAACGTTGAAAATATCATTTTTTTTTTTTCAAAATTTTCGGTCTTTTTCCATTTATAGCGCAAAGAATAAAAATCACAGAGGTGATCAAATACCATCAAAAGAAAGCTCTATTTGTGGGAAGAAAAGGACGCAAATTTCTTTTGGGTATAACATTGCATGACCGCGCAATTAGCAGATAAAGCAACGCAGTGCCAAATTGTAAAAAGTGCACTGGTCAGAAAGGGGGTAAAACCTTCCAGGGCTGAAGTGTTAAGAGGGGATTTTTGGGGGGTTGTAAAATTGCAGGTGAACCATCTATTTTTAACACCAGCCACCCCAATAGTAAACGGGGCCTAAAGCAGTTCTCTGAGTATACCCCCACCAACACACACACACAAATAAACCTCCACCACTCCCTTTAACATATCGCTGACCATGGTCAAGTGACAAGCTGGATTCCAAATCTTCTCCTCTTCTTTCAGCAGAGTAGAAGGGTCCTTCCTTATTTAGCTTGCTGGCTGGGTGACCTGGACACTCTATTAACTGTCCAGCAGCAGGTCTCTTTAAGACTCCAGAAGAATGCATAGTCTGTTAACATTCCCGTGGTCACTGCAAACATATACTGCAGTGCTGTATCAAAGTCCCCCACTTCCAAAAGCAGTGTCAGTAAGGAACGCAAGAGTATAGGTGGAAAATGCTGTTAGAGGACGTTTTTTTGTCTATAAATGGGGGATTGGGTCAAAGAGGGGTGGGAAGGCGTGATGGGTGAGGGATTATGTATGCCTGAGATTGGGCTTTAACATCTTCCAATACAATATTTAAATCTCGTAGCAACTTTTTTTACAATATATTTTAGATCTTTTGATATGAAGAGTATATCGATTATATTGATTTTACAATATGAAGAGTAGAAACACTGAGTGAAAAAAAGATGAAGTAATTAAAGGAAAAAAGTTATGAGTGAACCACAATTATGCAGATAAGGTCTTCTGGCTTTTTGCTGATTTTTTTTTTTTTTTTAGATCAATAAATCAGGAACTACTGAAGACAGAGGGTTGGCATAACAACCAGGGTACTAGAACTTTTAGAATTTCTCTATTGACAGGTTTAATTAAAATTTCACCTTTAAAGTAAAAAGATTAAAATAAAAACAATGGGCTCCATTCACAAAGCGGTATCTACCGAGTATGTGGTAAGAGACCACACAGCGTTTTTCAAAAATGTTTTTGAATTTCACGAACAAAATGCTATTAAATGCGCTATTTTATAAAGTCCATGCGCTATTTTATTTTATTTCATGAGGTACTTTAGTAGTGAAAGCCTGCAGTCTTGAACAAACAGTGTAAATAGCTGGCTGTTAAGGATAGGGTGGCCGCCGGCCTCCTCAACAACCAATAAACAACATGGTTGTTAAGGAGCGGGTGACCACCACGTCCATAACAACCGATGAGTCATCAGCTGTTAGCGGGGTTCCCCGCTAACAGCTGAATGTAAACAAAAGAATTGCCAGCAATTAAAAATTACAAAAAAAAACAGCACGCGGTCCCTCCCCCAATCCATACGAGGCTCTTCAGGTCTGGTATGGATTTAAAAGGGAACCCCACTGTAAAATATAACAAAAACCAGCGCCAGGTCCACCCAAAATCCATACCAGACCCTTATCCGAGCATGCAGCCTGGCAGGTCAGGAAAGGGGGGGGGTGAGCGAGCAGTTTCCCCCCTCCTGAACCATACCAGGCCACAAGCCCTCAACATGGGGGGGTGCTTTGGGGCTGGGGGCTTCCCCCAAATGCACCTTGTCTCCATATTGATGAGGATAAGGGCCTCTTCCCCAGAACCCTGGTCGGTGGCTGTGGGGGTCTGCAGGCAGGGGACTTAGTGAAATCTGGAAGCCACCTTTAAGAAGGGAGCCCCCATATCCCGCCCCCATGTGAATGAGTATGGGGTGCATAGTACCCCTACTCATTCACCAAAAAAGGTGTAATGTTAATAAACACAGGAAGCAGGTTTTGACAAGTTCTTTATTAAACAAACAAAAAGAAAAAAATTAGTTCCCCAGTGCAGATCCAGCGTCAATCACGATGAATGCCAGCTGCTGATCAGAAAAAATAAAGAAGAGCTCCACACCCAATTAAGGCTCCCTCCGAACGACAGCTCTGCCGCCTCTAAATTAACTTAACCCAGCCCCCTTGTGATGCCTTTGACCCAGCATGCCCTGGTCGATGACGTCACAATCATCGTGATTGACACTGGATCTACTACTTGTTTTGTTTGTTTACTCTTTTTTTTTTTAAATAAAGGACTTGTCAAAAAATGCCTCCTGTGTTTATTTGCACTACATTTTTTTGTTGTTGAATGAGGGAGTACTACTGAGGGGGTGGGACATGAGGGCCCCCTTATTAAAGGGGACTTCCAGATTCTGATAAGTCCACCATCCGCAGACCCCACAACCACCAGCTAGGGTTGTGGGGAAGAGGCTCTTGCCCTCATCAACATGGGGACAATGTGTTTTCGGGGGAATCCCCCCTGCCCTAAAGCACCGAACCCATGATGAGGGCATGTGGCCTGGTATGGTTCAGGAGGGGGGGGCACTCGCCCCCCCCTTTCCTGACCTGCCAGGCTGCATGGATAAGGGTCTGGCATTTTTTGTATTTTTATTTTGGCCTGGGGTTCCCCTTAAAATTCATACCAGACCCAATGGACCTGGTATTGAATGGAGGGGACCCCCATGCTGTTTATTTTCTCTTAACCTCTTAAGGACCAAGCCTCTTATGAGGGCTCCTCAATCCACTGACTGTTTTAAAAAAGGTCTTAAAGGGGTTGTAAAGGTAAAAAAAAATTTCACCTTAATGCATTCTATGCATTAAGGTGAAAAAACTTCTGACAATACCGCCGCCCCCAGCCCCCCCGTTTTACTTACCTGCTGGCTCCCGACATCTATTCCTCCGCTCAGCCTGGCCGCTGATTGGCTACAGTGGATGGATTGGAAGCAGCGCAGCCATTGGCTCGCGCTGCTGTCAATCACATCCAATGACGCGGCGCGCTGGGGGGCGGGGCCGAGTGATACAGTGAGCGGCTATAGCCGCTGGCTGTATCACGGGAGCGCGCCCGCAAGAACTAACCACCATGCGAGGGAGCTCGCATTAAGGTGGTTAGTGCTTGCGGGGAGGAGCTGAAACAGCCGCCGAGGGACCCCAGAAGAGCAGGTTCGGGGCCACTCTGTGCAGAACGAGCTGCACAGTGAAGGTAAGTATAACATGTTTGTTATTTAAAAAAAAAAAAAAATTTACCTTTACAACCCCTTTAAGACATTTCGTTTTAGCAAAGCTTTTTGTCCTTTTCAGATGTTTGTTTCATTGTATAAACTGCTCATTTTTCTTTTTTATTTCTAAACTCTAGCACTTTGAGATCTTTTGATGAAAAGGGCATTATAAATAAAATGTATTATTATTATTTTTTTAGATGTGTTTACAAGTTAAAAACATTTTTTTTTGCTAGAAAATTACTTAGAACCCCCAAACATTATACATTCTTTTTCTAACACCCTAGAGACTAAAATGGCGGTTGTTCCAATACTTTCTGTCACACTGTATTTTCGCAATGGTCTTACAAGCGCACTTTTTTTGGAAAAAATACATATACAATATTTTTTGAATTAAAAAATAAGACAACAGTAAAGTTAGCTCAATTTTTTTTTTAATATTGTGAAAGATAATGTTACGCCAAGTAAATTGATACCCAACATATCACGCTTCAAAATTGCGCCCGCTCGTGGAATGGCGACAAACTTTTACCTTTAAAAACCTATAGGCGACGTTTAAGAAATTCTACAGGTTGCATGTTTTGAGTTACAGAGGAGTTCTAGGGTTAGAATTATTGCTCTTGCTCTAGCGATCGCAGCAATACATCACATGTGTGGTTTGAACACCGTTTTCATATGCGGGCGCTACTCACGTATGCGTTCGCTTTTGCGCGCGAGCTCGGGGAGCGCTTAAAAATGTTTTTTTTTTCTTATTTATTTTATCTTTTATTTTTACACTGTTTAAAAAAAAAAAGTGTCACTTTTATTCCTATTACAAGGAATGTAAACATCCCTTGTAATAGAAAAAAAAGCATGACAGGATCTCTTAAATATGAGATCTGGGGTCAAAAAGACCTCAGATCTAATATTTGCACTAAGATGCAAAAAAAATAAATAAAAAAATTGTCATTTAAAAAAAATGACATGCAATGTCATGGAGACAGGTGGGGGGCATCTTCCCCTCACTCATCTTCATGCACAGCCACAGAGAGGACCCGATCGCCTCCGCTGCTGCCGACGCCTCCAGTAAGCAGCGGTAGGCACCGGGGTGCGGCGGGAGGGAGGGCCCTTTCCCGCCGCCGACAAAAGTGATCTTGCGGCGAATCTGTCACAGAGACCACTTTTATCTTGTAGCGGATCACCGGCCAAACACGAAGATAACGGGGTTATGGCAGCTAGCTGCTGCCTTAACAACGATATTCCACATCAAAGAAAGGACGTATATCCGCGTGTGGCGGTCCGGAAGTGCTTAATATTTAATTGCTGGAAATTCTTTTGTTTACATTCTGCTGTCAGCAGGAAATCCCACTGACAGCTGATGACTCATCAGTTGTTAAGGACCTGGCAAGCGCCTGCTCCTTAGCAACCATGTTGTTTACTGGTTGTTAAGAATGCCGGCAGCTGCCAGTTTGTTAGCTATCGCATGCCAGGACCACTACTTATTTACCGCATTTATTTATTTCCTTTTGTGAATTGACTTTAACTCCTGTTCTATGCTGTATTTACAAGCGTTTTTGCTTTATGCGGTAAATACCGCATAAAGTAATAGTGAATTGACATTTTCGGGATCGCATGCGATATATGGGAAAACACCTAAATACTGCATGCGATCTGATTTTGTGAATGGAGCCCAATATCCTTAAACTGGCCATACATGACTCAAAATTTATCTGGTTCAGCCAGAACCAGACACATTTCATCCATGTATAGGGACCCTGATTGTACAGACATTAATCTATTGATGTGCACAATCAATCTCTCCTGTGACAAAGCACTCTCTTCCGCCATTACACCCTGCAGATGCCTGCAGATGCCAGAAAGCCAACTGGCATGCATGCTCATGAACTGAGCCATGCATGCCTGCTACAAGTTCTATGCGATGATCTCAGGAGGACCCTTTGATGACCTACCCCCCCCCCCCCCCCCCCACCAAAGGTTAGGAAATGCAGATTGAAAAAATGTGCTTCAGAAGGTTGAAGGAGAAAGTTTACATTATTACATGGGTAAGTTGGTATCATCATTATGTATTGTCCAACGCTTGTCATTTGATTGTTTAATTTTAAATGCAATTTAAATTAGACCAGCACCTTCATTTTAATTGTATTTGCTTATTCTTAGGCTTATTCTTTCATAATGTAAGAAAAACATTTTTGTTCCAAAAATTAACGCTGAAAGATTATAGATTTTAAGAGATGTTCTTTGTCCTGCATAAAGATTAAGGATGAGCTCAGGCGTGTTTGCAACTCGCACGTGCAGAGCTCGCCAGGAAGTCGGCATTGCACAGCGCTAATCACAAGCAGTGAGACATTTCTCGAACTCTGCAGCTGCGGATCGGGAAAATGTCTCACTGCCTGCGATTAGCGCTGTGCAGTGCCAATTTCCTGGTGTGCTCTGCACGTGCGGGTTGCGAACACGCCTGGGCCTATCCTTAATAAAGATATTATGGTTGTAGTCTGTGTTCCTTCAGGAAACTTGGTTCCAGTCAGTTGATTGAGAGAGAAGCAGAGGAAGTAGGAGGGAAGAACTTTAGCAAGGTGTAGGGAAATATAGTACCTGTAATTTAGAAGGGAATGGGACTATGATAGTTAGCTACAGCTGAAGTAACCAAATACCTCAGTCTGCAGAATTTTAGCTAGAGAAAAGGGCTAACGCTCCCAGTTTTTGAAAGTTTAAAGTTAAGCTTCAGATTAATAGATTTCCAGATACTATGGTAGCAAGTTTGTTGGGCAGTCAAGTTGGTCAGTTCAGATAAATGTGCATAAGAATGGGATGGTGGATTATTATTAAAGAATGAAAGAAATCAGGATGATTGTTATCAGTGTCATGTTATATGCTTCTTTGCAGGTTCATTGGCATAGCTGGCATACCTCAAAAGAGGAATGGGAACAGGCAGCGGTGTACTCCTTAGTCTTTATTCAAAAATATAAATACAAAATCACAAAACGCAGACCGTTTACAATGGGTAGCAACAGTGCTAAAACAGACAACGTTGTTTGATTAACCACTTCAGCCCCGGAGGATTTTTGCCGGTCAAAGACCAGAGCATTTTTTGCGATTCGGCACTGTATCTCTTTAACTGACAATTGCGCGGACGTGCAACGTGGCTTCCAAACAAAATTGACATCCACAAAAAGAGCTTTCTTTTGGTGGTATTTGATCACCTCTTCGGAATTTATGTTTTGCACGATAAACAAAAAATGAGCGACAATTTTGAAAAAAACGCATTATTTTTTACTTTTTGCTATAATAAATATCCCCCAAAAATATATAAAGAAACATTTTTTTTCCTCAGTTTAGGCTGATACGTATTCTTCTACATATTTTTGTTAAAAAAAACACAATAAGTGTTTATTGTAGACTTGTGCACAACTAAAAAATTTGTTTAGTTTAGTTTTGTTTCTTTTCGGTGCCGTTGATTTGTAGTCATTCGTGATGTCGTAAAACGGGATTTTCGTGTTCAGATGAATTCGTATTTTCGCAAGCGACATTTTTCGTTGAATCGGAATGAGTCGTATTTTTGAAAGCCTTATTTTTAGTTGATTTATAATTCATACTTTCGGTAGAGTACATTGTTTTTTGTCGATTCTGGACACTGCTACTTTCGTAACTTTTTTTTTGTTTGTTGATTCGTAATTTTTCATGTCTCTCTTACAATGGCACTGCCTAACGTGCTTCGAATGGATTCGTACAATCGTAATTTTTTTTTGTTCATTGATTCGGAAATTTTTCATGTCTGACAATGGTGCTGCTGCGCAGCTTAACGTGCTTTGAATGGATTCATACTTTTCTAATACATCGCGGTTTTTCGCAACGATTCGAAATCTCGATTTTTTTTTACTTTGTTTTTGACTTGTGGCTATAGCCTCCACCCCTGTACGCCATTTTGAGAGGGGGTATAAGTGGTTTGGTGAGAGAGGAGCAGAGAGCAGTGAGAGCAGAGAGTGATATTGTTAGATTTGTGGTTGTTTTTGTGTGATTATGTGCTTTTGGTGAAATTAGAATGTCTGGGAGTGAGAATGGAGGTGTGAGTCTTGTGAGTGAGAATGTTGGTGTGAGTGGAGGGGAGCGGAGGAGTGGAGGGGAGCGGAGGAGTGGAAGAGGGGACTCAGGAGGAGAGGAGGAGTGTAGCGAAGGAGAGGCGTGGAGGGGAGAGGAGTGTAGGGAAGAGGAGGCGTGGAGGGGAGGAGAGGCGTGGCGTGGAGGGGAGAGGAGGAGTGGAGGTGAAGGGAGGCATGGAGTGGAACCAAGGCATAGAAGAGAGCATGCCCATGGAGGTGGAGTGGAGCGAGAGCATGGCCAAAAAAGGAGGCATGTGGCCCCCCCCTACATCAGAAGAGATTGCTGACGCCGACCTGCACTAGCACCAGCGAATCAAGAGACAGAGAAGATCAAGGGGGGCTGTATTTACCCCAGAGGAGAATTTTGCATTGGTTGCTGCAGTGAACAGAGACAAAGTGAGACTCTTCAGCCTAAATGTCTCAACCTCTGCGAAGAGAGCAGCCTGGGAACGAGTCCGGGGCTCAGTGAATGCAGTCTCCAAGGTTTGCAGGGCCACCACTGGCGTCAGGCACAGGTAATTATTCAAATATTATATCACTCTTAGAACACACCACATATATGTGAAAAATTGTTGTAACGTGTATTAACTATACTGTATGTTTTTTTCATTTGCAGGTTTTATGACTGTCGGGCGTCAGTCAATAAAAAGATAGAGAGGCATCTCCTGGCCCAGTCTACTGGAGGAAAGGCTGTGGTCTTCAGGGGGGCAGAGCTGAGAGATGGCCTGCTTGCAGATGAGGATGTCCCTGGAGTCAGCAGCAAGGGTCCAGCCAAGCATCAGAGAGCTGGTGAGTAGGGATGAGCTTCGAGTTCAAATCAAACCCATGAGTGACTCGAACATCGCCTGTTCGACCGTTCGTCGAATTGCGAACGGCCCAAATTCGAGTGGCGCATCACGGCCCATAATTCACTGCGGCATGGCAGTGCATTGCTGGCTTATGATTGGCCAAGCATGCACTATGACCCCCATGCTTGGCCAATCACAGCGCCGTGGTACAGAGAGCCGTAATTGGTCAAAGCCAGGGTGGCTTTGTCCAATTATGGCTCAGGGAGTTTAGTACACGCCCCACACTATATAAGGCCGCCTGGGTGGCGGCCTTGTGTAATGTGTTGCGGCGGTGGAGAGAGATAGGGAGAGAGTGTCATTTGATTTAAGTTAGATAGAGTAGGCAGGTCGATTCAGATAGCTGCACAGTGTATTGTGTATATATATGCATCCCAGGTGTTGTGTGTATATATATATATATATATATATATATATATATATATGTATACATATATATACACTGTATTTCGTTTAGCTAGATCCATTCCTGGTATTCTCTTCCTAATATACTGACAGGCAGGCAGGTGTTTTTACAGTATTTACAGTTTGTGTACTGTGTACCCTGCACAGTTGCACCTACAGTATAGCTACCTGAAGACAAGTGCTTGTGTTCTTCTGATCCTATTAATAGCACAGGCAGGCTCTTCAAGTATTTACAATTAGTGTACTGTGTACCCTGCACAGTTGCACCTATAGCTACCTGAAGACAAGTGCTTGTGTGCTTCTTCTGATCCTATTAATAGCACAGGCAGGCTCTTGAAGTATTTACAGTTGGTGTACTGTGTACCCTGTGTACCCTGCACGGTTGCACCTATAGCTACCTTAAGACAAGTGCTTGTGTGCTTCTTCTGATCCTATTAATAGCACAGGCAGGCTCTTGAAGTATTTACAGTTAGTGTACTGTGTACCTTGCACAGTTGCACCTACAGTATGGCTACCTGAAGATAAGTGCTTGTGTTTTTCTTCTGATCCTATTAATAGCACAGGCAGGCTCTTGAAGTATTTACAGTTAGTGTACTGTGTACCCTGCACGGTTGCACCTATAGCTACCTTAAGACAAGTGCTTGTGTGCTTCTTCAGATCCTATTAATAGCACAGGCAGGCTCTTCAAGTATTTACAGTTAGTGTACTGTGTACCGTGCACAGTTGCACCTACAGTATAGCTACCTGAAGACAAGTGCTTGTGTTCTTCTTCTAATCCTCTTAATAGCACAGGCAGGCTCTTGAAGTATTTACAGTTAGTGTACTGTGTACCCTACACAGTTGCACCTACAGTATAGTTACCTGAAGACAAGTACTTGTGTTCTTCTTCTGATCCTATTAATACCACAGGCAGGCATTCTGCTAGTTGCTGTATAATCAGTATGTGTATATACATCCCAGTTTTGTGCAGCTACATCTCACTGTAGTGCAGGCCATTAGTATGTCTGGAAGGCCAACAAGGAGAGGCAGACAGTCACAAGCCAATAAAAGAGGGCAAGCAGGCTCTGTGTCTAGAGGCAACAGTGCTGGTCGTGGACACTGTGCCTCCCCTATCAGCACGTGGCCGTGGCACACGCTTGTCCTTTTTTTCGGTAGCTGGCCGTGTTGAGCTGCAACATGCGGAAGACTTGGTAGAGTGGATGACCAAGCCGTCCTCATCCTCCTCATCCCCTCTCACCCAGGCTCAGGGTACGTTGTCTGGCAAAGCAGCTGCCAACGCGGCCTCTTCCCTCGGCTCAATGGCATCAGTCACTCCTTCCCTAGCCCCACCATGTCCTCCTGAGGAGTCCCCAGAACAGTTTGACCACAGTGTTGGGTACATGCTCCAGGAGGATGCCTAGAGTTTTGAAGGCTCCGATGATGGTACTCAGCTAGAGGAAGGCAGTAACGTGAGCCCAGACAGAGGGGGTGCCCAAGAAGGACAGCAATCTGGCAGTCATGTTCCCCCAGCTGCAGCATACTGCCAGCTTTGCTCCAGTGATGAGGAGGGAGGAGATGATGAGGTCACTGTCTCCACGTGGGTGCCTTATAGGAGAGAGGAGGAGGAGGAGGCACATCACCAACGAGGCAGGATGCCCTCCAGGGGCCAGCTTAAGGGCAGCACAGCAACTTCATCACACTGCAGAGCTCCGCATGTGCAGGGCACTGCTGTCTATGCACGTTATTCCAAAATTTCTTTGGTGTTGGTCCTTTTTTTGAGACAAGTGCATCAGATCCCACCGCTACTATTTGCAACATATGTCTCAAGCGTATCTCGCGTGGCCAAAACATCATCCGCTTGGGCACCACATGCTTGACCAGACATATGTTGACCTGCCATGCAGTTCGTTGGCAAGTGTACCTAAAAGAGCCACACCAAAGAACAAAGAGGACCTCTCCTTGCTCCTCATCAGCTGGGATCTCAAACCCCACTATACCTTCAGTCCTCTCTGAGACCTGAACTAAGAGTAATGAAGGTGTAGAATTAGGTGTGTCACAGCCAAGTACTTGCGGGCAATCTGCTATTGGTACACTGATGTCAGATTGTACCAGGCAAATTTCCCTGCCCCAGCTGCTGCACCACCGAAAAGTTTGCTCCCAGCCATCCACATGCCCAGTGGTTGAATGCTAGCTTGGCTAAATTGCTAGCACTTCAACTGCTGCCTTTTCAGTTGGTAGACTCTGCCCCCTTCTGTGAGTTTGTGGAATGTGCGGTTCCTCAGTGGCAGGTTCCCAAACGCCACTTTTTCTCACGGAAGGCGATTCCGGCTCTACCGGCATGTGGAAGGCAATGTCTTAGCCTCGCTGGACAGGGCGGTCAGCGGTAAGGTGCATATTACCGCTGACTCATAGTCCAGCAGGCATGGACAGGGACATTACCTATCTTTCACAGCGCATTGGGTGACTCTTCTGGCAGCTGGGAAGGATGCAGGACAAGGTGCAGTAGTGTTGGAGGTTGTTCCGCCACCACGCCTCCAAAATGCTACTACTGGTGATTCTGACACACCTCTCTCCTCTACCCCCTCCTCTTCTTCTTCCTCCATGGCCTCTTCCTGTGCTTTGTCCTCGGAACCAGCGGTACTTCGCCGTAGGCGTTCAAAGGGCTACGCAAGTACGCAGGCCAAAATATGCCATGCGGTGCTTGAGCTGGTGTGCTTGGGGGACAGGAGCCACACTGGGGTAGAGATTCTGACAGCTCTGCAGGGGCAGGCTCAGAGGTGGTTGACGCCACGCCAGCTTCAGTAAGGAATGGTGGTTTGCGAGAATGGCACCAACCTCCTCTCTGCCCTCCGACAGGGACAACTGACCCATGTGCCCTGTTTGGCTCACATCCTTAACTTGGTGGTGCAGCGGTTCTTGGTCAGGTACCCAGGCTTACAGGATGTCCTGAGGCAGGCCAGAAAAGTCTGTGTGCATTTCCGCCGGTCATATAACGCCAAAAGGAATTTAACCTGCCCAAGAACCGCCTAATCTGTGACATGCCCACCAGGTAGAACTCAACGTTGGCCATGCTACAGCGGCTGCACACGTAGCAGAGTGCCATCAATGAGTACCTGTGTGACTATGGAACCAGGACCGGGTCAGGGGAGCTTGTTTTTTTTTTTCCCCACGCCAGTGGGCCATGATCAGGGATGCATGCACTGTCCTGTCACCATTTGAGGAGGCCACGAGGATGGTGAGCAGTGACAATGCATGCATCAGTGACACTGTCCCCCTTGTCCACCTGTTGGAGCACATGCTGCGTGGAATACTGGGCAGGGCACTTGAGGTAGAACAGAGGCAGGAAGAGGAGGACTTCCTTACCTCTCAAGGCCCCCTTTATCAAGACAGCGTTCCTGCGTGCCCGTCGATCACACAGGAAGAGGAGGAGGAGGATTGTGTCAGCATGGAGGTGGAGCCTGGCACTCAGCATCAGCAGCAGTCTTCAAGGGATCATTTACAGTCCCAAGAAACCCATGGACTTGTATGTGGCTGGGAGGAGGTGGCTGCAGATCATGTCATCCTTAGTGACCCAGAGGACTCCGGACCGAATGCCTCAGCAAACCTACGCTGCATGGCCTCCCTGATCCTGCAAAGCCTGCGGAAGGATCCCCGTATTCGTGGTATCAAGGAGAGGGATCGTTACTGGCTGGCAACTCTCCTTGATCCACATTATAAGGGTAAGGTTGCGGACCTTATCTTGCCGTCGCAGAGGGAGCAGAGGATGAAACATCTTCGAGAGGCCTTGCAGAAAGGTCTGTGCAACGTGTTCCTAGAGACTGGGAGGTTACAAACTCCTGTTCCTGGACAACGTGTTGCTGAGGCTTCGGTCAGTCAAAGAAGGAGCGGTGGAGAAGATGGCCATCTGACCGATGCGTTCAGACAATTTTTTAGTCCGCAGCCCCAAGGTATGATCAGTTCCAGCAACCATCGTCAGCGTCTATTTTACATGGTGCAGGAATACCTAGGGGCAAGATCTGACTTGGACACCTTTCCCACCGAAAATCCTCTGGGTTACTGGGTCTTGAGGATGGATCACTGGCCAGAGCTTGCACAGTATGCAATTGAGCTACTGGCCTGTCCTGCATCCAGTGTTCTTTCGGAACGCACATTCAGTGCTGCTGGAGGCTTTGTAACCGATCAGAGTGCGCCTGTCCACTGACTCGGTCGATCGACTGACCTTCATAAAGATGAATCAGTCTTGGATCACCACCAGCTACCAAGCACCTGATGCTGATGTAACCGAATAATTTTTTTTGAAATGTCAGATCCCTTCAAGACTGCTTGTGCTGATGCTGAGTGACTATCCTGTTATGCTGAGTGACTATCCTCTTCCTCCTCAATGATCATGCTGATAGCTTGTAAGAATATTTTTGGTTCTGGGCGCCGCCACCAGTGGCTAAGGCCCAATTTTTCAGCCCCTGTTTAACAGGGGCATGTAATTACAATTTATGATGTAATACTTTGCAGCAGGGCTCGTTCCTGCGCTCCAACTAGAGTATGTGTGAGAGGTTGCAGTGTTGTGGCACCAGCACCAGTGCCTAAGGCCCAATTTTTCAGCCCCTGTTTAATAGGGGCGTGTAAGTACAATTTTTGATGCAATACTTTGCAGCAGGGATCGTTGCTGCGCTCCAACTAGAGTATCTGTGAGGGGTTGCAGTGTTGTGGCACCAGCACCAGTGCCTAAGGCCCAATTTTTTAGCCCCTGTTTAACAGGGGCATGTAATTACAATTTTTGATGCAATACTTTGCAGCAGGGCTCGTTCCTGCACGCCAACTAGAGTATCTGTGAGCGCATAGGCGTGCGCACAGGGTGTGCCAGGTGTGCCCAGGCACACCCTAATCACCCTGTGCAGCATAGATTCCCTCTACTGCCCTAGCTCCCTTCCCCTTCCCCCCCCCCCGCAAAGCTGCTGGCTTCCCTCCTCTCCTCTCCTGGTTGCTGATGCTGCAAGGATGTTTTAGGATGAACGGGGGAAGGGGCCAGTAAATATGTAATTTACTGACCCCTTCCCTTTCTGAATGAACACAGTGGGCGATCGGTAGTGTGTTTTTGAGCTTTGGGGTGCACACCCTAATGCAATAGGCTGCGCACACCTATGTGTGAGCGGTTGCAGTGTTGTGGAGCCAGCACCAGTGCCTAAGGCCCAATTTTTCAGCCCCTGTTTAACAGGGGCGTGTAATTACAATTTTTGATCCAATACTTTGCAGCAGGGCTCGTTCCTGTGCTCCAACTAGAGTATCTGTGAGGGGTTGCGGTGTTGTGGCACCAGCGCCTAAGGCCCAATTTTTCTGCCCCTGTTCAACATGGACAAGTAATTACAATTCTTGATCTAATATTTCACAGCAGGGCCCGTTTCTGTGCCCACCAGAGTAACTGTGAGGACTTACAGTGTTGTGGCACCAGCACCACCACCACCACCACCACCAAAGGCCAATTTTTCTGCCCCTGTTCAACGGGTGCATGTAATTACAATTCTTGATCTAATATTTCACAGCAGGGGCCGTTCCAGCGCCCACCAAGAGTAACTGTGAGGACTTAGTGTTGTGGCAACACCACCACCACCACCACCAAAGCCCAATTTTTCTGACCCTGTTCAACAGAGGCATTTAATTACAATTCTTGATCTAATATTTCACAGCAGGGCCTGTACCTGCGCCCACCAAGAGTAACTGTGAGGGCTTACAGTATTGTGGCAACACCAACACCAAAGGCCCCAATTTCTGCAGAGTATATAGGGCAGGCCCCTACTTTCAAACATCCAACTTACAAACGACTCCTACTTGCAAACGGAAGGAGACAACAGGAAGTAAAATGAAATCTACCCCTAGGAAGGGAGGAGTTAATATGGGAAAAACGTGTCTCCTCTCCACTGATGCTTTATCAACAATCCTTGTTTCACTAAAAACCCCACATTGTCAAAAAACATTTGTTATTGGGACAGAAAGTGAGATGAAATCTTCTGAAGAGGTGCACAGACAGCAAAACAAATGTTACAGGGGTGATAACCCTTCCCTATGTTTTCCAAAAAGCTTAAAATAGATTTTTTGGCTGGAGCTACACTTTAAAAATGTACCAGTTCAAAATTACAAACAGTTTCTACTTAACAACAAACCTACAGTCCCTGTCTTGTTTGCACCGCCTGTATACTGCTGTTCAGAGTATATAGGGCCTGGGGACCCCACGCCTTTCCTTTTTTTAATTTGGGAGCGGGGTTCCCCTTAATATCCATACAAGACCCAAAGGGCCTGGTAATGGACTGGGGGGGGGGGTACCCATGCCGGTTGTCTCACTGATTTTCATCCATATTGTCGGGACCCAACGTTACATTAAAGCCGCAAGCAGTTTTAAATGACTTTTATTCCTTTAAAAATGTCATTTTGTGCAGGGACTGTTCTAAGCACGGGAAACACGCACCACTTTACAGGCATACTATAGACACCCCCCAGGTACGATATTTAAAGCAATATTTCACTTTTTTTTTTTTCACTTTAAGCATCATTAAAATCACTGCTCCCGAAAAAACGGCAGTTTTTAAAACTTTTTTTTGCATTGATACATGTCCCCTGGGGCAGGACCTGGGTCCCCAAACCCTTTTTAGGACAATACCATGCAAATTATCCTTTAAAATTAGCACTTTTGATTTTGAACGTTCGAGTCCCATAGACTTCAATGGGGTTCTAAAGTTCGCGCAAATTTTCTGGTGCGAACCGAACTGGGGGGTGTTCGGCTTATCCCTACTGGTGAGTAAAATAAAATATATCATTATATATTGCAGTTATATGTTTTTTTCCAGCTCACAATTTTTTTTTATGACTACGCATGTGAGACTTACGTTTTGCTTTACATTCATGTTTTCCAGATCGAGCAACGTCATCTGTGGTGGGATCAGCTCCAAGTTCCTGCCCTCAATATTCCGGCAGTGGTGGGTACCTAACATAAACACAAAGCAAACATAATAATAAACATAATAACAAAGTCTTAATAACAAAGTCTATTTAACATTTAAAGCAGACATCACTAAGACCCCTTTCACACTGGGTCGTTTTGCAGGCGCTATTGCGCTAAAAATAGCGCCTGCAAACCGACCTGAAATAGCCGCTGCTGTGTTTCCAGTGTGAAAGCCCAGAGGGCTTTCACACTGGAGCGGTGCGCTGGCAGGACGGTAAAAAAAGTCCTGCAAGCAGCATCTTTGCAGCGGTGAAGGAGTGGTGTGTATACCTCTCCTACACCGCTCCTTGCCCATTGAACTCAATAAGGCACCGTGGCTATACCGCCGGCAAAGCGCCTCTGCAGAGGCGCTTTGCGGTGGTTTTTAACCCTTTCTCAGCCGCTAGTGGGGGGTAAAACTGCCCAGCTATTGGCCGCATACCGCCGCTAAAGCACTGCTAAAAATAGCGGCGCTTTACTGCCGACGCTCCTCCCGCCCCAGTGTGAAAGGGGCCTAAATGGCGGATGTAGAAGAAGAACAACAATGGCGCCACTCTAAGTGCAGTATTAAAAAGGATTTTAATAGATCTTTAAAAACAGGTACTCACAAAGGTACATGATTTCAGGCATGTAAGTATTGGACAGGTAGTGCCAGGGATCTCAGGAGAGCAGCAGTAGTGCAGCCACACCCTTTGCAGCTATAACAGCTTCAACTCTTCTGGGAAGGCTGTCCACAAGCAGCGCAGCCTGTCTCCAAAGCGGAACGACATCTGAGGATGTGACCGGATCATACCCCTGGGACACCTGGCACTACCTGTCCAATACTTACATGCCTGAAATCATGTACCTTTGTGAGTACCTGTTTTTAAAGATCTATTAAAATCCTTTTTAATACTGCACTTAGAGTGGCGCCATTGTTGTTCTTCTTCTACAGTTTCCAGAGGATTGCTTCTTCTTTACCAACAGGGCTGCCTTCTACAACTGCTTTTATTGGACTTTAACCCAGTTTCTTTTTGGACTGTAACAGCTTATAGTTTGCTGTTGTTTTGATTACCTATATAATTTTACAATTCCAGATTGTTATTTTATGATATTAGTTGTACAGCACCTAATCGCCCCATTTATTCTTAACCATTTGCAATTAGATTCACAACTGTTGTCTGACCATATTGAACATAGCGCTCACATCTACATGTTTGGCCTAAATGGCGGACTGTGTGCTAAATGCAGACCTCCCTCTCCCTGCTCCGCTGCTGTCACTCACATTGGAGCAGAGAGCAGGAGGCAGAACCGTTCTGCACACAGAGCCAGAGACACAGCAGGAGACACAACAGCTCTGAATATTGGGCAAGAACTGAGCTTATGAAGATAACTTTCCAAGTTAACAAGCAGGTGATTGGTTGCTAGCAACCAATCACCTGCTGGTTAACTTCAGCACCTCCCATTCCTGTCCACTATTCAGTGCTGCTGTGTCTCCCACTGTGTCCCCAACTCTGTGAGCCCATAATAAGGTAGCAAGGAGCAGAGCTGTGGAGGCTGTATTTTGAGGGGGGCAGAGCTGTGGAGGCTGTATTCTGACGGGGGCAGAGCTGGAAGGTTAAGATGGGAAACTGGCAGAGATGCAGGGTGCTGTGTAATGTGAAGGGGCCCAGAGATGCAGGGGGCTGTGTAATGTGAAGGTGCCCAGAGATGCAGGGGGCTGTGATGTGAAGGAGGGCAGAGGACAAAGCTGTGGGGAGGTGCTGTGAAGGTGGGGGAGAAGATTAAGATACCATTGTGAATGGGGGTTCAGAACACTACTGTAAACTGTAAACTGTGATGTCAAGGGGGATTGTGATATGCAGGGGGAAACTGATGT
The DNA here is from genome assembly GCA_037952835.1 of Lithobates septentrionalis. Classification (NCBI taxonomy): domain Eukaryota; kingdom Metazoa; phylum Chordata; class Amphibia; order Anura; family Ranidae; genus Lithobates; species Lithobates septentrionalis. Next base: position 1,249,120 of record JBBDGP010001501.1, on the reverse strand, counting down.
AAGAAAGGGATTGAGAAATAAAAGAGGGGGGCTGTCAAAGCACAAACTGTTTAGCAATTATTTGTCCTCTTACCTGGGACTTGCTAGGATCCTTTTTTGTTATGAAGTCAGATTTACGACATCTGGCTTTTGCTGCGCTGCCGAAGCCGGATGACAATCCTGCCGTCCATTCTCTGGCTGAGAGATTAGCTGATTGTTCTCAGCCAATAAATGGCACACTGTACAAGAAAAAGATAAATATTATTAAAGCTCAAAAAAAAAGTCCTGTAGCAAACCACTTCCCGCAAAACAACATATCTGTACAGCGCTTTGAGGAAGTGGTTGTACCGGGGTGATAAGCAGCTGCAGCCTTCACCCCGGTACCGCTTTTTAGATCTGGTGGTCGGCTAACAACCGATGCGGCTCAGAAACTGCTCAGCTATCATCATAAGGAGTGGGAGAGGACACGACACCCTCCCCCTGCCGCCTTCCACCGCTTCGCCCGGGTCTCCAGTTCCACCGGGAGACCGGAGCGACCAACCGGAACGTCCGCCGGCTTGCCAGAGACGCAATCATTTGTTTGACTGGGACCACTAAATGGGGTTTGAGATTACTCAGGAAAGTCTGGATCAATAATGGATCCATATCTGGCTGAATACCCAAACCGGCTTCCTGTGTCCACACATCATTGAATCTTTTCCAAAATTGAAGAACTGATTCTCCCGTCCTTTGTTTGCATGCTATGGCAGTGGGCAATGAAGATTTTGGTTTAAAAATCTCTAACATGTAAGTTGTTAATTCAGTCCACAAATCATCTCTCCCTTGTTCTGTGTTAAGCTTGCAGCTGTACCCACCGGTTCTACAGTAGATATAGTTCCAACCTTGGTCCAGTCTCAACCTGTGCCTGTCCCTACAAGACCCTCAATAATTAACCTCATGTCTTCCTGTGTGTAGTTTCTGCCTTTCAAGCTCTTCTCAGATAGACGAGAGTGGCGGATTTATGTCTTTATTTTTATTTATAAACATTCTGATTAGGTTCTTGTAGATACTCTGAGTCTTTCATTTCTTGGTAAAATGCCAATAAGCACTCCTTATGGGTCAGAGGTTCCCCTGATCACAAGCAAGCTTTGTATGTTATTACTTTTCTTATTTTTATAACCAAACAATTTTTATCTATATTTCAAACAGGTTCAAACAGTGCCTTCAATTGCGGTAGTACTAATGCCACAAACAATTCCCACTATCTATCATGGTTAGGAAGATATTAGCACTTGAACCCTAGCCTTGCCAAATATCGTAATTTTGCACCTGACTTACCCTGCACAAGAGATGTCAGTAGCAAAAAGAATTATTCAAGTTCCATGTTTTGATCAAAAGTTAGCCACAGAGTATCCCCCCGACTAGGTCAATTTATTTTCCCTAACAAAAGAAAATTTGAAACAAATTCAAAAGTTTTTGGACATACAATAAATATACAACCTTGTTCACGGACCTGCTGCTTTGTGTCTACAACCTCTGGGGACATTACTCACCAAATGCGCTCTTTGGTTCCTGAAACAAAACAGCAGTCCACATATACACTCAGCGCAATTCATCCAGCGTGATACTTTTAAAGCAGTAATACAATCATACACAGTTTACACAATACATCGATCATCAGTCTCATGTTCTGTCCCAAACAGAACTAAAAACTCTAGAGTACTCTATAAAATTCTCTTAAGGTCACCAAAACCTTTTCAAAGGTCACCAAAATCTTTTCAAAGGTCACCAAAGCACTATTTATATGGCCGGTCAACTTTTACTTATGAGAGGTTCTATATCCCAACAGCAAATGCAATCTCTATGGGGTGGAAGCCACACAAGGACCCCGGCAAGTCGATTTCACGCAATAAGAATAAGATTAACGGGGGCGGGACCGGAAGTTGCCCTGCATGGACGCCTGAACCTCCAGCTCTCCACCAGCCCACAGCGTTAAGGCCTAAAAGGGGGACTTTTAGCTACATTTAATGGGAGGCAGCAGGAGAACCAGATCCTCCAAATCCAGGGGATCATCCCAACCGCCGTCCGGCTCCACAACAACCCTCCACGGGTATTTTAAACCCTCCTCTATGTCCGAGGACGAGCGGGACAAGATGGCGCCGATGGCCCCTGCCTCCTCCACGAGGCAGTCACCGCAGCGGAGCTCGGCATCCCCTCCACTACTCCAGAGCACAGCGGACCTGGATCGGGAGACAGAGGACCGGAGGAGCAGGGGATCGGCAGCGGTGAGTCCACCCCCTCCTCTCCCAGCACAAGGGAAGCATCCTGGCCTGCCTCAGGACGCCTTACTAGGCCTCACTGCCAACCCCTACACGCAGTGCTCACAGGCCTTCCCGCAGCTGCTGCGCACCATGTCTGACCCATCCCTATCCCTGGGGGGAACGGCGTCCCCCACACCTTCACTGCAACTCAGTGATTTTCCCCCGCTGCCAGGGCCAGAGAACATGGGGGACATTGGACTGATATCAGGGATGAACTATGACAGAGACACCCTCCAACCAATGTTCGGCCCCCCCCCCTGTCTCCCCTCAGCCACAGCGACAAATCCGCCTTAATGCCTCCAGGCCCACAGAGCAAAGATCAAGCCAGACAAAATCATATGCCCAGGTAACAAGCTCGCCGACCTTGATCCCTATGGAGGTTATGGAAGGAGGCCCCCCTCTCATTCACAGAGGCCTTTATGGGGGGACATGAAAGTTCCTCAACCACAATCTTGGGACTCTAGGAGATCAGCACCCTCCCCATTTGCAAGGGAACCATCCCCACCACATAGCCCACAACGCCACATGGAGCACGCCCAACGCTTCCAGCACCCCACCTCGTGGCAGGACTGCCTCCAGGCTATTCCCACGAAGGAGGACTTCAGGCTCCTTATTGAAGAGGTCAAGTCAGCATGCCGAGCAGAAATTCAAGTGATAGATGCTAACCTTAAACACCTATCTGAAAGGGTGGAGATGGCGGAGGAGAAAATTGAGGAGACCAAGCTGGCAGTACATCGCACCCAAGTACAGGGGGCCGACCACCATATAATGCTCCGGAACATGCAGCGTCATATTGAAGACTTGGATAACCGAGGACGTCGAAACAACATCCGTGTCAGGGGTCTGCCTGAGTCAGAGGGTCCCGAAGATCTTCAAAAAATTCTGCAACTCCTGTTTAACAACCTTCTGGGGGACCCCCCAAACAAACCCATTGAGATGGACCGTGCCCACTGTGCCCTCCGTCCCAAGGGGCCCGTCTCCAGACCCCGAGACGTCATATGCAGGGTCCATTCCTTTCCTCTGAAAGAGGACATTATGCGCAAAGCTCGCACCACAAAAAAGGTACTTTTTGAAAACACGCAAGTCCAGCTATTTCCAGACCTCTCCTGGATAACTTTACAGAAACGCAGACTGCTCCAACCCCTACTTATTCTGCTCCAAGAAAACGACATCACCTACCGCTGGGGATTCCCCTTCAGCCTCACTGCCCGTCGGCAGGGAAAATCAGCAGTGGTGAAAACTTGGAAAATTTTTGTGACACCATGGAGATCCCCCTACCTCGCCTGCCTGAATGGGACTTAGTGGATTTGCCCACGCCACCTCCCGTGGTGTGGCAGAAGATCCCACCAACTAAGCGCCCCAGAGACCGGGACTCCCCCAGCGGATCTACCAAAGCAAAGCCTAAAAAAGGATGACTGTCTTTCTCCCCTCTCCTGCCCCTCCCAGCGCAGTTATAAGTTATTCCCCCTAGGCCTCCCCCACCTATCACTTCATTAGCAACAAAGGGCACCCCCTTTTGTTGGAGATGTGTCAGTAGTGGCTCTTCTGGTCACTGATCCCCCCCTAGAGGTCAACCCTACTAGAGTTCCCTATTGTCACTCTGTTTTGAGGACTTGAACACAGTTGATTTTGTTTCGAGTTGTTCGCTATGCCCCCCCGGACTGGGCCCTTGTTGGGGGCCCCGATCGGGGGGACCTGCTGGAACCTATCAGAATCTGGGCGGTTTATACTGCCCGGGACAACAACAAAATGTTTATTTCTAAATGATGTGCTACTAACCATTTTTCTCCTTTTCTTTTCTCCTCTCTACTTATTCTACTCCTTCCCTCTCCTCCCCATCCCTCCACTCCTCATGGCTCGCCGCAGGTCTGGGGCGCTCACCCGGCTACATCTCACGCTTGAACCTCATCGCTCCTTGGATTTCCTGGAGGGCCCACGGCTGGATAAGCTAAGTAATCTGATGCACGTACACACCGATGACCATGGCTAAGATCTTATCGTTTAATGTCCACGGCTTGAACTCAAACAAAAAAAGGCATCTCGCATTGAGGGAGCTCAGGCAGATTGGGGCAGATGTAGCTATGCTGCAGGAGACACACTTCAATAGAGGGAGCGCTTTCACCTTTGCATTCAAACAGTACCCCCAGATTTATCAGGCCTTTAGTCCTCGTAAGCGTGCGGGTGTAGCCATCCTATTTAAAAGAGGCTCTCCATTTAAATGCTCCGAATCCTTCGTCGACCCGGGAGGACATTATATAATTTTGAGAGGTCAGTGGCAAACACAGGCGGTAACTTTCTGCAATATCTACGCACCCAACACCCATCAAATACATTTCCTGTCCAGGGTCCTCGCGCGCCTGTTTAGACAGCCCAATGATTATTTGATCACTGGCGGAGATTTCAACTTAGTGCACTCGGTAGGTCTAGACCGCCATGTGATTAATCCCACAACCCATCAGACTCGGGCCGCCTGTGATTCCAAGTTGTTTCGTCAACTAACCAGGCGCCATGCTTTATTCGATACATGGAGGGCTTTACACCCAGGAGATAGGCAATACACATTTTATTCTGCCCCCCACCACATGCATTCCCGCTTAGACTATATCTTCGTTAATAATAACACCCTACGCGCCACCAAAACCGCCCGAATCCTCCCCATTTCTTGGTCCGACCACGCTCCAGTTCTTATATCACTAGAAATAGGCATCCCTACTCGCAAACCCAGTAATTGGCAGCTAAACAACTTCCTCCTACAACACATCCCGTCCAGATCGGAACTAGAGACAACTTTGCAGAACTACTTCTTAGAAAACAACACCCCTGAAGTCTCCCTACCCACTCTATGGGAGGCTCACAAGGCAGTCCTCAGGGGACGGTGTATAGCGATCTCTTCGGCTATGAAGAAAAATGCGATGGCATCTAAAATTCAAGCCGAGAGAGACCTTAAGACTCTAGAACTCCGACTGCAGGTATCACCATCCCTAACCCTTCTCAAAAAAGTGGTCTGCCTCAGAAACACCCTCCGAGACTTGGCGTTAGGACAAGTAGAGAAGGCACTTACTCGATTAAGACAAACATATTACGATAAAGGGAATAAGGCCCATACCATCCTGGCGCGTAAACTCTCGGAGCGCTCTCACATGTCCACACCCCACCAAATTAAGGATAAAAAGGGGGCTCTCCTGTCACACCCCCAAAACATAGCACGGACCTTCGGAGAATTTTACACAACCCTATATAATAATCCTGAAATTCCCCGAGACCCGCCCCCTCCTGACATAAAAGACCGTATGAGACAATACCTGGAGGAAAGTGGACTCCCCAAAATACAGATGACGGACCTAAAGTCACTTAATGCTCCAATTACAGAGGAAGAGCTAACGGCCACTATCAAAACCCTGCCCTCTCATAAATCCCCTGGCCCAGACGGCCTTCCTTATGAGTATTATAAGGCATTCCTCCCGATTCTACTGCCCTACATGTGTAGGATGTTTAACGCCTTCTTTCAGAAAACCTCCATTCCCACTGATATGCAGAGGTCGTTCCTCACATTGATTCCCAAACCTGACAAGGATCCTTCTGTATGTGCCAGCTACAGGCCAATCGCACTCCTAAACTCTGATTTAAAAATCTTTACTAAACTCCTCTCAATGCGACTGAACCTGATACTTCCCTCGCTAATACACAAGGATCAGGTGGGATTCGTCCCCCTACGTCAGGCGGGGGATAACACGAGACGAATTATTGACCTGACGTGGCGAACAGGAATAAGCTGCAGGCATAAGTTCTTGGTTTAGACGCGGAAAAAGCTTTCGACCGCCTTGGCTGGTCCTTACTCTTCGCCACGTTGAACTGCATGGGATTTCAGGGCCCATTTCTCCAAGCTATCAGACATCTGTACACTAACCCTTCATCTCAAGTAAAAACTCCCTTTGCCCTATCACAGGCTTTTCCAATCGCGAATGGAACCCGCCAGGGGTGTCCACTCTCACCGTTACTTTTTGCGCTGTGTGTCGAGCCTCTGGCGGCGTCCATTCGAAAAAACCCGAATATTCACGGCATCCCGTTGAAAGATAGGGAATTTAAATTAGCCTTGTTTGCTGATGATATTATTCTCACCCTAACCCAGCCCAGAATATCACTCCCTAACTTGCACGCCGAACTTGACTTATATAGATCCCTCTCGGGGTACAAGATAAATGCAGCTAAATCAGAAGCCCTACCCATCAATATTCCAACACAGGAGACCCAACACTTACAACACTGTTTCCCCTACCATTGGAAGACATCATCACTGAAATATCTGGGAGTACAGATAACTCCCTCTTATTCCACCCTATACCGAGCCAATTATCCTCCTCTCTTTAAAACCATAAGGGACCTTCTACTAAAATGGAAGGCTCATCATATCTCCCTGCTAGGGAGGATAGCTTCTGTTAAGATGGTTATCTTGCCGAAGCTGCTGTATTTATTGCAAACTCTCCCCATCCCAATACCTCTAGCGGAGCTGAAAAAACTCCAAGCGGATTTAACACGATTTGTTTGGAATTACAAAAGACACAGAATCTCACAATCAGTCATGACAGCGGCGCGATCAGACGGCGGATTATCATTCCCTGACCTAACTAAATACTACCAAGCCACCCAATTGCGAACCCTGGCCTCTTGGTTCACCCAACGCTCATATAATAAGTGGACAGAAATAGAAAAACTATGGATGGCCCCAGTCCATCCAAACAGCATGCTGTGGAATGCGGAGGTGAAGGTGGGGTCCACTCAACTTTTGGGCCCCATGCTCCACATTAGTACACTTTGGCGTAAATTATCACGGCTTTATAAGCTACGCTCAGAAAGCTCACTCCTCACATCGTTCCTCTACAACCCCAAGCTGCCTGCAGGTCTTACTCACCAGATGTCTTATCCGTGGGCGACGAGGAATCTGTTCCACTTTGGTCATTTGGTGCACCCATGCACGCGCAGGTTGCTGTCCTTCACGGAACTCCAGAAAAAATTTGATTTACCGAGGCAAGTATTCTATGGATACTTGCAGATTAGGCACTACGCTCAATCAATCGCCCCGAATCTACAGTTCTCGGCCCCATCGCCCTTTGAGGGACTGATGTTGGAAGGCTCGACCAGACGCGGGCTAATATCCGATATTTATCGGATACTGAACTCTTATAACTTTACAGACCATGGCAAACATCCGTACATGACCCGCTGGGAGAGGTTCTTGGGGGAGGAGATCCCGGAATCTACCTGGAAGACGATTTGAACCCAGGCGGCTAAAAGCTCATTATGCACACTGTACAAAGAGAATGCCTACAAAGTTCTTTTCTTCTGGTATATGACGCCTGATGTCCTCCACACCATTTTCCCATCTAGTTCGGATAGATGTTGGCGGTGCATGAAGGACAGGGGGACCTTATATCACATCTACTGGTCATGTCCCAAAATAGCTCCTTTCTGGACGGAAACGCAATTATTGTTGAATCGCCTACTGGGCGTCCAGGTCCCCAAAGTCCCGAAATTGTTTCTTCTTGGTGTGTCTGGGTTACGTATATCCCGACACTCCAAGAAACTGCTAGGTCATGTTCTCACAGCAGCGAGATGCCTGGTAGCCCTCTGTTGGAAGAAACAGATTCCACCCTCCCAAACAGACCTCTATACCAGAATAAAGGACATAGAGCTAATGGAGAAAATGATAGCCAGGATACAAAACAGATTGGAGGCTCATGACATGGTCTGGGAGGAATGGCACAGGCGGGAGGACCCGCCCTAGGCCTGCGGCCAGACCCTCCCCCCCATCTCCCCTTCCCCCTCTCATCCCTCTTTTCTTCTTTCCTCCTTTATCTTCTTTCTTTCTGTAAAATGCTAAAACATATTCAGTCCAATGATGTTACTTGCTGGTTGACAGCCTTAGATGATATGGAATGTATTATACCACTACTGTGTCTGGATGACTATCATCAGAAGCTCAATGTTTATTGGATGGACTGTCTACCAATTGCACTTAATTATAAGCGACACTACTGTTCTATGCATATACATGTCTTTATGCTTAATAAAAAATTGTTATTTGAAAAAAAAAAGAATAAGATCAACTTATCCAATCTGCTAAAAGTAATCCTCCATCCCTTAAGGGTAGTAGTCCTCCATTGCGAATGAGCCCCCAGTGGTGAAAGGGTTAATCCTGTGTCTAGGCTGGTCCCTTTTAACCTCTCAGACCTCGGATCAAAGTATTATGCATTTCAGATATATCTGGAATCAGTTTCCCGAGAATGAAGAAATGACACTCACACGATATTACATTCTAGAAACTGATTGTATTGAGTTGTCAGAAGGCATTTCTTATAGCAAATTAAAAATCACACAGAACATTCATAGTTAAAAACATGCGCAGTAGATATTAAGGCAACTACAATAGGACAAAACAAACAGTCTTTGTTCTCTGTTTCTCAGGCTGTTGAATACAAAGGAATGTGAGAGAATTTGTGAAGATTTAGATAAGGAAGCGTGTGAGACAGATGAGTTAGAAGAATCTCATGCTGATACAGACATTTGCAAAGCTAAAGAGGTATTCTAGGTGTACATACCGTGTATAATGGAAATATGTGAATATTAGGATGGCTGACAAGACAAGATGGAGGCTTAGCATAGCCTTTCAGGTGCCTCCTGCTACCCTTACGGCTACAGTGTCTCCGGTGTGTTGGCTCTCTGGGATGGAGTTCTTCTGTAGTAGGGTCATGGTGGCGCCAGTATCACGTAGGCCATTGGCTACCTTTCCACCCGGACCCGGACAGTATGCCTGTGTTGCTGCCTGTCGTCCTGGTTAGCTGCTTGTACTGGATCAGCCTCGTGCAGGACGCCCCAATGTTCTTCCTCCTCAACGCAGTGAGCCGCACACATGGATGTGCGGGGATTCCCCCCTGCTGGCTTTCTCCACGACTGGGACTGCCTGACTGGATTCAACGGACAGTCTGGCTTTTTGTGCCCTAGCTGTTTACACCTGAAACACCTGATGGGTTGTGAGTAGTCCTGGGAGTTGAACCTGGGCTGCTGAGAATAAGTGGCCACTGGAGGTGGTGCTGTAGGGCGGTACGACTGTGGTTGGTAGGTGCCAGCTGTAGGGGGTGCCGCTGATCAATAATCCACCTGAGCTGTTGTCCTGACCACAAGGTTATCCAGTTTGCGGGCGTCTGTGTCTTCGTCCGCCATGCGAGCTGCTTCAGGCAAGGTGAAAGGTTTTCGGTCCCGGACCCACTCTCTGACTTCTGGGGACAGCTTGTCAAAGAAGTGCTCCAGCAGGAACAGCTGCAGGACCTCTTCCCTGGACACTGCTTGGCATCCAGTGAACCAGTGGGATGCCGTGTGGTGTAGGCGGCATGCCCACTCGGTATATGAGTCTCCAGTCTGCTAGCTTGTCTCTGGTGTGACGGCATACTTGGCCAAAAGTGCTTATTTTACCAGCCCATAGTTTATAATCTCCTCGTCTGGGATGGTTCTGAAGGATTCACTGGCCCGGCCGGACAGTTTCCCAGACAAAATGATAACCCATTCCTCTGTGGGCACCCGGTTGCCTTTCAAAATCGGCAATGTACTCATCAATCTCCCGTTCTGTTTTGATGAAATTTTTAAAAGCAGCAAAATGTACCTTTCTCTTGACTGCTGAGGTGCAATAAGCCCAGGTCCCAACCATACCACTTGTCATACCTTACCCCTTCTTCTCATCCAATAAAAAACCACATACAACCATTAACGTTGGAAAGGGCAAGGCCACAGCTTTATTTAAATCAACATTAACATTAACTCTTTAGGACCGTGCCAGTCACAGTTGTACTGTGAGCACTCAACTACAAATGTAAAAGGGAGATGAAGGAGGGGCCTGTCCTTACCATCAGTGCCGGACCGGCCGTCAATCTCCCAATTACCATCCGGGCATCAAAGGGGATCCATATTTGCTGGCAAGGTCACCAAAACCGCAACACGCTGTGACATACCATCAAAATTAGGGCGGGAGGGTGGGCAGCTCTTCCATGCTTCCGTCCGAAAAGGACCATAATCCCCTGGGGTGCCAAACTCCTGAGCTCAGGCCCAACCCTTTTCCCCCTTGTACCAATCCTGAGTTATAACAATTTTACTGCAACTCCTCCCTGGCCATGCCCCCATCAGTCAGGGCTCTCTTTACCGATGGGCTCAAGAGGCTCTCATGACTGCTGAGGTGCAATAAGCCCAGGTCCCAACCATACCCCTTGTCATACCTTACTCCTTCTTCTCATCCAATAAAAAAACACATACAACCATTAACGTTGGAAAGGGCAAGGCCACAGCTTTATTTAAATCAACATTAACATTAACTCTTTAGGACCGTGCCAGTCACATTTGTACTGTGAGCACTCAACTACAAATGTAAAAGGGAGATGAAGGAGGGGCCTGTCCTTACCATCAGTGCCGGACCGGCCGTCAATCTCCCAATTACCATCCGGGCATCAAAGGGGTTCCATATTTGCTGGCAAGGTCACCAAAACCGCCACCAGCCAGTCAGTGATCCACTGACGGGCGCCCCACCGCAGCCAGCGCCTGTTCCACCCCCCTCTGAAGTCCCAGGTTAAATATGTCCATGCCAATGTCGTTGAGATGAACACCATCCCTCCTCAACAAGTCATTGTTGTTTCCCTCCAAATCTTTGTGACGGACAACGACCCCCCCCGATCCTCCGAACAAATTTGTTCACTTGGGCGTTGACCTTCCTGCGAAAATTTTCTAAACAGGGTCCCGGGACTTCTCTAGCCCAAATAGAACGAGGGACAATCTCTGACCATATGAAAGTCACGCTGGTAAACATTGCAAGGCATTGAGCAATATCGCCCTTTATGGCAGCAATTAGATCCACGGACCAGGTGTAACCTACGTCATTCCCGCCGGCGTGAGCCACAAGGACAATGTGACCGGACACGCGGGTACGGAGGTGCCAACATTCCCACAGTACCTGATGCCAACGCAGCCCGCGCAGGCCCAGCCAGCGAATCCTTGCCACGTCTGAAGAGAGTCCCAAATTTCTCCCATAGTTTCGGATCTCTGCGCGACGAGCCGCCCAGAAGACAAAGGAATCGCCCAGTATCCATACTTGAGTCGGGGGGAAACCTGAAATTAACACAAAAGGTGAGGGCGAACATACAGCGAAAAACGAGACGACTCCCATCTACCCAGCCGCTGAAGTTCCGTATCGGAAAACCCTAAGCCAGAAGCGGCGGTGGCAGCGCCTATGCGAAATGAGTGAGTCGAAAAATCGCCCGCTGGTAAGCCTAAAGCCTCGAGGCAAAAACGAAAAACTTTTAAAAATTGGAAGCGACTCAAAGAGGAGGAGTCAGCGTGCACGAAAAACGTGGGGGATGGGGGGCGCGCGGAAAGAAAAGGAAAGGCCAGAGACACAGGACAGAATGGGCCGCCACAGTGGTGCAGCACCACTCGGAGGCCCCTGCCAAGACTGTCAGTCTTCGAGGAGCGCAATAAAATGGTGACACTGCGCTCCGACAGGGCAACATCCTCCGATCGAATACCCCCAGTAGAAGACCTGGATTTTGCAACTAATTCCCCGATGCGAAAAGCCCCAAAAAACGCCCATGAGAAAGCTACTCGGAACAGCAAAATCTCAAACTCGGATGAGCACACCTCCGGCAACATAGCCAAAACATCCGATAAGATCTGTATGGAAATGGGGCGCCTGGAATCAGGCAGATGAGTGATGCGTTTCCAGCCCCTCAATATCCAACGCACTGGAAAGGCTTTTGTGACGTCCCCCCACCCCAGGAGCTGAAACCAAAAGGATAAGGCGGACATAGCCGAAGAGACAGTGGAACCCGACACTCCCTTATCCTGTAACTGGACCAGGTAAGCAAATAAGATCAAACGTCTATCATCCGGAGATGAAATAGAGAACTCACCGCCCGACGCTTGTGACCACTCGTGCCAGACCCGACAATACGACGCCCACGTCCGCGGAGAAAGCGACGACCGAAGCAGTTCTAACAATCCCCGGAAACGAGGTTCCATAAGTGGGCCGGACAGGGGAGGCCCTCCAGCGAAGCCGACGGAGCCAGGGAACGAAAACGGGGGTACTGTTGGCGGGAAAGAGCATCGGCAATGTCATTAGAAACTCCTGGAACGTGTTTTGCCCTAACATAAATGTTAAAATGCAAACATCTTAAAACCAAAAAACGCAACAGTGACACAACCGGGGGGGAACTGGCCGATTGCTTGTTCACTACCTGCACTACGCTCATATTGTCTGACCAAAAGATCACCTGACGATTGCGCAACTGTTCACCCCAAAGCTCCACCGCTACAATGATCGGGAAAAGCTCCAAAAGGGTGAGATTGCGCAATAAGTCCATGCGGGCCCATGAGGCCGGCCAACATTCCGCAGACCACTCCCCCCGAAAGAAGGCACCGAAACCACAGGAGCCTGCCACGTCAGTGTACAACTCCAGCTGTGAGTTCGGTACCTCCTCCTGCAACCAACAAGACTGTCCGTTGTAGGATTGCAAAAAGGTTAGCCAAATGTCCAAATCCGCCCGCATGGGCTTGGTGATCCGAACGTGGTGATGCGGGGCTGTAACGCCCTTCGTGGCCCAAGACAAGCGCCTGCAGAAAGCCCTCCCCATGCGTATGACCCTGCACGCGAATACTAGGTGCCCCAACAGAGATTGTAGCTGTTTCAGCTGCAGTTTTTTGGACCCTTTCGCCAAACGAACCAAGGATAGAAGCCTGGTCAGCTTCTCCCTCGGCAGGCGAAAGACCAAGGCCACTGTGTCAATCTCGATACCCAAAAAAGATAGTACCGTTACCGGACCCTCGGTCTTGTCCACGGACAGTGGGACGGCGAAACGCCGACAAACATCTTGAAAAACAGAGAGCAAGCATTGACACTGCCCACTGTCCGAGGGACCCACAAAAAGGAAATCATCCAAGTAGTGCAGCATGGACTGAGACCCGGCCTCCCGGGCGACTACCCACTCAAGGAAGCTACTGAATAACTCGAAGAAGTAACACGAAATGGCGCAACCCATAGGCAGGCACATATCGAAGAAATAGCTTCTCTGAAAGTAGCAACCCAGGAGGTGGAAACAATCCGGGTGGACCGGGAGAAGGCGAAAAGCGGATTCAATGTCCGCTTTTGTCAAAAGAGCGGAACGCCCTGCTGCCCTGACGAGGTGAAGAGCCTTATCAAATGATGCGTAATGCACCCGCGATTCCTCGCGATCAATTCCGTCGTTGACAGAGGAGCCGGAAGGGTAAGATAAGTGATGAATTAAACGAAATTTACCACTCGCCTTTTTGGGGACCACGCCGAGTGGGGACACCCGCAGGTTGTGGAATGGGGGAAGATCAAAGGGGCCCGCCATGCGCCCCAGCTCCAGCTCTTTCTGGAGTTTCTCGGCCACTACGGATTCAAATTCCACAGCCGATTTTAAATTAGCCGACATGGTAGGAGCGTCCGACGGGGAAAACGGTATCCAAAAACCTCGATCCAGGCCATCCTTTAGGATCAGGGCCTCCCTACGAAGGGGGTACCGGTCTAGCCAGGGCAACATCTCTAGGACGTTCACCGGCGTCCTCCGGCTTAGGAAGGTTGGTCTTGGCTCCCGCTCTGGAAAGTGTCTGTTTTCCCTTCCTGAAGCACCGGCTGGAGGGGTGAGCGCCCCCACAGCTAGAGCACTCATGCCTGAAGCGACAGGCGGAGTACCACTTACAGTGGCTTTCGTTGAAAAGCCAACAGACACCTTTTTTGGAGGCGGCCGACGCTCCGGATTGAGGAGCGCCGACCGCGGACTGAAAGGACGCTGGCCTATGAGGGCACATTAGCAACAACCATAGGCTACCATCCTGACAACGAAGCTCCTCGCGCGCCTTGTCGAAACTTGGTGTCATACTGGAACCAGCATTGACCCCCATAAACCTTGTACGCTCCCCAGATAAGGTCCAGGTAGCAGAACAAGGAGGTCGCCAACTCTGGGTAACGCTCACAGAGCACACCCGCGCAGGCACAAAAACCTTGCAGCCAGTTCCCAAATGTTCTAGGAAGCTGCTTGACTTTATCGCCCTGTGTAGCGACGTCTACCCGCCGGGATTTGTCGACCGTTTCCCTGTCCGACGGAACTAGAGCGAGGAAATCAACGAAATCCCGACGCCATATTCTTTCCTTCATCTCCTCCGGTATGTGGGCACCCGTGGGAGCTACAGCCCACAAGGCCCCTCCGGAAGGAGGGGAAAGATTTGCCGCCGCGCCCGAAACGCCCATACTAGAGAGAACCGACCTAACCACCAACACTATACGGTCTTCAGAGCCCGATACGGAATCATCAACTGACCTCCCCCAAATCAATTCACAATCATACTCACTGATCCTTGGGGGCATCACCGATGACGGGCGATCAACGGGCGAGGCGGTGTCCCATGCGACTCCGGAAGACTGCAGGCTGGAACGGCCAGCACCATGAGGAGCAACGGGGCTGTGTATGTTTGGGCCGTCTCGGCCGACTGATAGATCCAAAGGCGGGGGTCCCGCCACGGACACTGAAGGGTCCCCTTGGCCGAGGGCAGTGACTGTGCAGGTGCAGGAGTGTCTCTGGATTCTGACCGGCTGATCCGGGGCGGAAGCTGCCGCCAGCCCGGATCCGGAATCTCCCGCCCAGCCGGGCGCAGGGAGACTGGCGTTACCCGCCATGCTGACCGCGTAGGAGGGGTTAAACCCCGGTGACTGTAGGGGGGTATCCGCGAGCCCTCCGCCCGACCGGGCGCTGGAGGGCGTCCGAGAGCACGGGGGTGGTGGCATCCGTGAGGGCCGAAAAACCCGCACCCGCCCTGCCAGGCGCAGAGGGGGCACATCCCATCCGGGATGCTAAATGGCATGGCGCGGCCTGGGACCTGTCCCCCACCCGTCCGGGCGCAATGGGAGTCCTGCCCTGTGAAAAGCCCGCTCCCGATGGCCCAGAAGCCGCCGAGGGCCCTGCCCATGAAGGTGTAGGGGGACCTTGCGACCTGGCCACGTCTGTATGATTCCCGTCCCGGGATGAACTACCCCCCACCCAGCCGGGTGCTGAAAGGGCCACGTTTTGCAAGGCGCCCTGGCCATATGAATCCTGGGCCAGCTGCGACCCCGCCCAGGAGGGCACAGGATGAGGCAGCCCGCACCCATATGCTCCCCTATGATTGCCCCCACAATCACCCCCCGCCCAGCCGGGCGCAGAGGGGTGCTGGGCACGTGCATTTTGTGTTGTGCACGGCCAGTTCGAATACTCCCGCCTGGCTAGGCGCAGGGAGTGAACTGGCCGCTAGGGGGAGCCGGTACCGAGCCGAGGCACCGCCGACGCTGCAGACACCGCCATCCGAGGGATCGAAAGCCGCCGGAGCAGGCGAGCAGCTCCGGCCCCCTCCAGCCGCTCTGCGAGAGGACAGCCTGGCCGAGGAGCGGAGCGGCCGCACACCCGCCGCCCCCCCGCTGCTAGCAGGGGCGGAAGCAGGTACCATACAACACGAGGCCGTGGGCTGGAGCGCTCCAGCTCCATCCAGGCCTCGTGCCATACACAGGGAAGGGGAGGGGGGCGAGGGGGGGGCTGCTGAGCGGGGGCTACGAGAACGGGGACGCCGAGGGGGGGGCCGCGCGTTATTCCGGATGGCCGGGGAAGGCGACCGACGAGGGGGGGCACGCCGAGAGCGGGCGGCCGACCCCCGCTTCCTGGCTGCTGGAGCCCTGGGAACCCCGAACCGGAGAGGGATGGATGGGGGGAGGAGGGGGGAGCAGTGAGAGGCCGCAGAGGGGCTGGGGCTGAAACGAGAAGGTGGACGGGCACGTCTGCGGGCCCTGCGTCCATCCGACTCGGGAGGAGTAACAGGGGAAGGGGCACTGGAAGGGGCAGGAGAGGGCACCCCAGGGGATAAGAGGGCAAAGAGCCAGTCAGCCTGACCCCTGAGGGCCAGCTCACGGACCTTAGCCAGGAGGTGATCCGTGTCCATAGCTGGAGCCGCAGGGTCAGGTCCGAGCTCTTCCATGCTTCCGTCCGAAAAGGACCATAATCCCCTGGGGTGCCAAACTCCTGAGCTCAGGCCCAACCCTTTTCCCCCTTGTACCAATCCTGAGTTATAACAATTTTACTGCAACTCCTCCCTGGCCATGCCCCCATCAGTCAGGGCTCTCTTTCCCGATGGGCTCAAGAGGCTCTCATTTCAGTTGGTGCTGCTGTGACTCCTGCTGCTGCAGCACTTCTTTGCTGTAGCCAATTTGCCTCCACAGCCGCTATAACTCGGTCCATGATCTCCGCTGTAGGGTTAGGGCCATAATGTGCCAGTCTTATGTTAACATCCCGATCAAAACTTGCCTCTTCGGGTGTCCTGTCTGTTACGCTGGGCCTTTTCGGTTATGTTGGGTCTTTCGGCTCTATCCATTTCGGCTAGTTCTGCGATAATGTCCCTCTTCTTACGGTTGTTGGCCGCTCGGCCCCGGTTCTCCAGTAAGTCCTTGAGGGTAGAGCGCTTTAGCCGTTCATACTGTGCTTCCATTGGCCTGTGTCCTCTTGGAGCTGTCCTTCTGGGCTGTGGGAATCATCCCGCTGCTTGCCACCAACTGTAACGACACCCCGAGTATGAAAGGGGTTAAAGCCGTTTAGGATATTCTATTTCCGAACACAAAGGCAGCTACCGAACACTCCAATCAGCCGAACAAGAAACCCATACGAATAATTCTTCCCCCCAAGTACGAGACGAGGCTCTGTACGGAGGGTCAAACGGGAATCAGACTCTTTATTAGAACCAAAATTACAAGTCTTTATATACAGTTAAAGAGGAGGTTCCTACCTCCTACTCATATTACTCTAATACACCTGTAACCAGAAACCCAGACTAGGTGACTCAGAGACATGACTTTAGGACAGACTTGCCGTCTTTTAGCTCAGAAGACACAATCAACATTATCATAAGTATAACACAGGACACCTTCGCACAATAGCAGGGGTTAATTACAATTAACAATACAAACAGTGATCTCCTCCCCTCCTCAGCCTAGTAGGCAACAAACTATAGTAGGAGTAGACTGTTCGGCTCCTACCCAGTTATAGAGGCCAATGTGATCAGCTCTCTCAACTAACATGTTGAGTTCAGAATCAAACAACCCAACAATAGTCTTTACATATATTCTTGAGAGATATTGTTAATGAATATTACTGTCACATTTGAAGTAATCCAATCATATTCTCAGGGTTCATTCTTTTCTTGGTCACCCTGCACTCAACAGTGTCTCCCATCACACAGCCTCAATAGGGGCATAAATACAGCCTCACCAGTGCCCATCAATACAGCCTCAAAAGTGTCAATCAATACAGCCTCACCAGTGCCCATCAGTGCAGCCTCACCAGTGCCCATCAATGCAGCCTCACCAGTGCCTACAATGCAGCCTCACCAGTGCCCAATGCCCATCAATGCAGCCTAAATAGGGGGCATCAATGCAGCCTCACCAGTGCCCATCAATGCAGCCTCACCAGTGCCCATCAATGCAGCCTCACCAGTGCCTACAATGCAGCCTCACCAGTGCCCAATGCCCATCAATGCAGCCTAAATAGGGGGCATCAATGCAGCCTCACCAGTGCCCATCAATGCAGGCTTACCAGTGTCCATCAATGCGACCTCAAAAGTGTCAATCAATGCAGCCTCATCAGTGCCCATCAATGCAGCCTCACCTGTGCCCATCAATGCTATCTCACCTGCGCCCATCAATGCAGCCTGATCAGTATCAATCAATAAAGCCTCACCAGTGCACATAAATGCAACCTCACCAGTGCCCATCAATGCAGCCTCACCAGTGCCCATAAAATCAGCCTTACCAGTGTCCATCAATGCAGCCTCACCAGTGCCCATCAATGCAGCCTCACCAGTGCCCATCAATGCAGCATCACCAGTGCCCATAAATGCAGCCTCACCAGTGCCCATAAATGCAGCCTCACTAGTGCCCATAAATGCATCTTGATCACTAGGGGAACTGCCCTGCCTCCAAGACTCCAGTGTTTGGGAGTTGTAGTTTCTTCTGCGCTTGAGTGCGGACTACAACTCCCAGAATGCAACAGCAGCCAGTGTGGCAGAGAATGACGAGAATTCGGAGCGTTGCTCTTCCGGAACGCCGGGGAGACCACACTTGGCTGCCATGATGGCCACCTTGCCGCCCGTCATGGGATTATCACCGGATTGCGCACACCTGGATAGATAAGATGCAAGGTATACACGCCCCTCTAACTATGGGTATCAAAACCTATACTTGATGTATGTTTTCAATTTCCTCCTGTCTGGTGAACTGCAAACACACCCTGCTGCCTGTTACTATTCCTGCTGTCATTTTCGTCTACCACACAGTAAGTACACCTTTATAGCCATGTGTTATATAGCATCGTGTTGCCCCAACTAATCGGGGTCTACTGACCCCTATGATTGTTAATATTTCTTGACCACTGATAATATATGTGGTCACACTCCTTACAATTATATACTTTGCTTACTTCCAGACTGGTTGACTCAGTTTTTGGATACTATCACCTGAGTCTTATACAGCTTATGACCAATCTCGGGTTGGCTAACAAGCAACAGTTTAGGTATATGGGACAACTTGATGCATCCACATGTGCTATTTAGCACCTGTTTGAGGTAATAATAATACATTATCTTTTTACATCACCATTCCCCCACGGTCTCGCTTCCTTTCCCTTTCTCTCCCAACCCTCCCTCCTCCCCCCTTCCCCCCCCTTTCCCCATCTTCTCCTCCCCCTTCCACTCACTGGCACTTGCTTGCACCTTACATGTTTTCTTCACATTCTACCGCACCTAGATTGTATGCTTTACTTCACTCCCACACCCTCTCTTTCTTATTTCCTTTTACTTTGTCACTACCATTTCTTTTTCTAGCACAGATATAATATTTATCGTACTTACCATATTTGTTTCTTTATATGGTATCCCCTTTTTAAACATACACCAGAAAAATATGGTTCAGAACTCCTCTGTTGGTTTGGGCCATATATATCATACTTATAATGCCCTTGATTTTTTAGTGGCTTTTTTAGCCCACAGATCAAACCTAACTACCTTCATATGGGTTTTTTAGTTATTTTTTCCTTGCAAATTTTCATCGCAGGTAATTTGGTGCTTTCCGGTTGGTTGTCTGCTCTGGCGGGCGGTGCTCAAAAGTGTGACCTCTCGTAAGCCACGTTGCTTCTCACCATCCTGGTCTGGGCTGTGGCGGCGGTAGAGGAGGTTGGAATCCCCCTCTGGAGAAGAGGACAAAGCAATATAATTTTTCAAGGGATCTCCATGTGGGAACTTGTGTTTTTCGTTGGACATACTTTTACTTGGTAACTATACTGTACTGATGTATCGCACAATCAATGTAGTTCATATTATATTTATATGAATGGAACATGTATATGTATATCAACCCTATTTTCATGTTCTCCCCAGCAGACTGATCCTCTGAAGAAGACCCCAACTATAGGTGTTGAAACGCGTCAGGTTTAATGTTCATGATATAAAGTATTGCTATGAACAAATGTCTGCTTATGTATGTTCAGCCAATTATTCTTTTAACCGCTTCAGATCCGTGCCATTACCAAATGACGGCAACAGCGCGGATCTAAATTGCCGGGACTACGTCCATTGACGTCGTCCCGTGCACGAGCGGCCTGCGCGCCCCCTGCAGGGCGCGCGCGCGGCGATCAGCGAGTCTATGAGACTCGCCTGATCACAGATCAGAGTAAGGGGTCGGTCCCGACCCCTTACCACATGATCAGCTGTCAGCCAATGACAGCTGATCGTGTGATGTAAACAGAGCCGGTAATCGGCTATTTTTCCTCCTCGCGCTGACAGCGTGAGGAGGGAAAAAAAAACCCGATCACCGGCGGCCGTGATCGGGACATCAGTCCCGATCACGGCGATCTTATAACACAAAGCAATAGGCAGCAGTGCTGCCTACCAGTGCCCACCAGATTAACCCATCAGTGCCCACAGTGCCATCAATCAGCGCCACCCATCAGTGCCCACAGTGCCACCCATCAGTGCCCACAGTGCCATCCATCAGTGCCCACAGTGCCACCCATCAGTGCCACCCATCAGCACCCACATCAGTGCCACCCATCAGCACCCACATCAGTGCAACCTATCACTGCCCATCAGTGTCACCTACCAGTGCCCATAAGTGCCCATCAGTGCTGCCCATCACTGCCCATCAGTGCCACCCATCACTGCCCATCAGTGCCACCCATCAGTGCCACCCATCAGTGCCACCCATCAGTGCCACCCATCAGTGCCCCCCATCAGTGCCACCTATCTGTGCCGCCCATCCGTGCCGCCCATCCGTGCCGCCCATCCGTGCCGCCCATCCGTGCCGCCCATCCGTGGCCATCCGTGCCGCCTTATCTGTGCCCATCAGTACCGCCTTATCTGTCCCCATCAGTGCCGCCTTAACTGTGCCCATCAGTGCCGCCTTAACTGTGCCTATCAGTGCCCCCTTAACTGTGCCTATCAGTGCCGCCTTATCTGTGCCTATCCGTGCCAATAGTGCAGCCTATCAGTGCCCACCAGTGCCGCCTCATCAGTGCATATCAATGAAGGAGAAAAATTACCTGTTTGCAAAATTTTATAACAAACTATTAAACATGATTTTTTTTTTTTTCAAAATTTTCCATTTTTTTTTGTTTGTTTAGCAAAAAATAAAAACCCCAGCTGTGATTAAATACCACCAAAAGAAAGCTCTATTTGTGGGAAAAAAATGATAAAAATTTCATTTGGGTACAGTGTTGTATGACCGCGCAATTGTCATTCAAAGTGCGACAGCGCTGAAAGCTCAAAATTGGTCTGGGCAGGAGGGGGGTTTAAGTGCCCAGTAAGCAAGTGGTTAAAATAATTCCCACTGGAGCTCATTGTTTTTAACTCTGCTATATTATTATCCAATAAAAGTGTTATATTTTTTCATACAACATCGACTACAATTGTTATTGTGCTGCCTAAAAACCCCAATGTGGGGAAACCTTCCTTTTTTGCAGTAAGATTGGTATCCCATGAAAGTAGGTATCCCTGGCTGCAACAGCACATACAGTTTTGAGGCAAAGCAAGCCGAGCGCAGAGCTGCTGCAGCCAAAGACAAATGAAGTGAATTAACCCCTTACATGCTGAGTGATCGGCTGGATTATAGACACACAGGCTGGATATGGATGACAGAGGGACACGGCGAGACACAGGCTGGTTGGGAGTAGGGGACAGCAGCAAGCTGCATCAGCGAGACACAGGCTGGATGAGGGGTAACACAGGCTGGATGAGGGGGGACACAGGGGGACACAGGCTTAGGGTTGTCACCTGATCCCTTTAAACCCGAACACATATGAATCACACAGGTTTTAAGGCTAATTTAATGCAGATAAGGCACCAAATGAGTTTAATTACCACCTTAATCAGCCACAGAACCTGTGTAATTAACCGCTTGCCCACCAGCCGCCGCAGTTGTACTGCGGCAACATGGCTCGGCTGCGCGAATTGCCGTCATGTTACGTCGCTTCTTCTGGCGGCCACTAGGGGCACGCACGTGTGCGCCCGCTGCTCACCCCCAGAGCCGATGCGAGTGCCCGGCAGTCTCGATGACCACCGGGCTCCCGCGATCGCTCGCGACACGGCGAGAACCGGGATCTCTGTGTGTAAACACAGAGATCCTGGTTCTCTGAGGGGAGAAGAGACAGATCGTGTGTTCATACAAGGTATAAACACCGATCTATCTCTTCCCCTAGCAAGACCCATCCCCCTTCAGTTAGAACACACACTAGGGAACACAATTAATCCTTTGATCGCCCCCTAGTGTTAACCCCTTTATTGTCAGTGACATTTTTACAGTAATCAATACATTTTTATAGCACTGATCGCTGTAGAAATGCCAATGGTCCCAAAAATGTGTCAAAATTGTCCGATGTGTCTGCCATAATGTCACAGTCATGATAAAAATCGCAGATCGCCGCCATAATAATAATAAAATATAATAATAAAAATGCTATATAAATGCTATAAATCTATCCCCTATTTTGTAGACGCTATAACTTTTGCGCAAACCAATCAATGTATGTTTATTGCGATTTTTATTACGAAAAATATGTAGAAGAATACATATCGGCCTAAACTGAGAAAATTGCTTTTAAAAAATTTATTATAGCAAAAAGTACAACATATTGCGTTTTGTTCAAAATTGTCGCTCAATTTTTGTTTATAGCGCAAAAAATAAAAACCACAGAGGTTATCAAGTACCACAAAACAAAGCTCTATTTGTGGGGAAAAAAAGAATGTCAATTTTGTTTGGGTGCAAGGTCGCACGACTGCGCAATTGTCAGTGCCGTATCGCAACAAGTGCTCTGGTCAGGAAGGGGGTAAAATCTTCCGGGGCTTAATAAATGCTCAGGCAGGTTTAAAGGGATGAGGTGGCAACCCTACACAGGCTGGATGAGGGGGGCATAGGCTGGATGAGGGGGGACAGAGGCTGGATGAGGGGTGACACAGGACGACCCCTCATCCAGCCTGTGTCCCCCCTCATCCTGCCTGTGTCCCCCTGTGTCACCCCTCATTCAGCCTGTGTCCCCCTGTGTCACCCCTCATCCAGCCTGTGTCCCCGTGTCACCCCTCATCCAGCCTGTGTCTCCCTGTTTCCCCCTGTATTCCCCCTCATCCAGCCTGTGTTCCCCACTCATCCATGCCTGTGTTCCCCCCTCATCCAGCCTGTGTCTCACTGATACAACCTGTGTTCCCCCTCATCCATCCTGTGTTCCCCCTCATCCAGCCTGTCTTCCCCCCTCATCCAGCCCGTGCTTCCGCCTCATCCAGCCCGTGCTTCCGCCTCATCCAGCCCGTGCTCCCCCCTCATCCAACCTGTGTTTCCCCCTCATCCAGCCTGTGTTCCCCCTCATCCAGCTTGTGTTCTGTGACGGACCCCTGTACTTAAGATGTCCGCCGTAAATGCTTCCTCTGTCCGGTACTACACAATCCAAGACCCCTTAGCTTTCCCATTCACTATTCATAGCTCAGTGTAGGGTAAAACATCAGATCACACTGGTCTTTGAGTACATCAGGAATAGCCTTTTATTTGAGATCTCACACAAATATATACAGCTTGTTGACAATACAAATTGTAACCAGAAACCTAATTAACATGAGCTAATTATCTAATCCTTTAGACAGCCTAGGTGACTAAGAGACATGACCTTTAGGACAGACTTGCCGTCTTTTAGCTCAGAAGACACAATCAACATTATCATAAATCAACGCAGAACTCCTCTATACAATAGCAAGGTTAATTAGCACAAACAACAATGGGTGAAATACTCTTAGAAGTAGACAACAGGGGACCCAGGGCTTTCCAGATCTCATTATTCAGCATTCCTTTCACATACATCTGCTATATGAGTCCAAAGCATGCAGAGACCATCGTGGCCTCCTTAATAATGTCCTTTTTCATTACATAACAGAGTATCTTCCTAAATGCTTGTAGCTTCCTCAAATGCCAGGGCCTATAGTCGGTAGGCAAGAGGCTTGCATTCAGTCCTCTCCAAAAGCATCAGTCACGGCTAGGTCTGTCACACATCTCCCCTTTCAGCAAGAGACTAACACAGGAGGAGACCCCAGATGGGTTGTCTCCAAAGTTAGTCCATAGTTCTAGTCCCTAATGCCTGTACCCACACAGTACCCCAAAGAAATTGTCCCAAACATAGCATTACTTACCCAACCAACCTCTGCCTCTCTCAGAGAACAAGCCCGCCACTGGGGACAGGCCTGGACTGGCCCTTCTCCCTGGAGTCCTTTCAGCCGCTGGAGAGAAGACAGGGTGACTGGGCTCACTCCGTCATGCTGTTGGGGATCTGGGCCAACTGCCCAGCATCCCTGGAGTATACAAGTGGGGACTGAAGTCCCATCCACATTTAGTAGGTGAAAATCCCCCAGTGCTTGCAAAGCATGGCTGACATCCTCCTGTCTCAGTGTCGCACCATTTTCTGGGGTTGTGTCAGTGGACCAAAGTCCCATCCACTACAACAGGAACTCCCTCTTCTGTTAGTTGAGGGCAGAGGCCAGCAGCACTCTGTCCGGTTGCCAGCCCTTCTGCTGGGCTGCTGCGAGTGGAGACCGCAGTCCCATCTACCGATATCAGCTTAAGCTGCAGTTGTGAGTTGCCGATTGCATTCTCTCCTTGGGTCCTGACCTGTTGCTCAAGAGTGCCAACACCTCCTCACCTGGGCCTCCAGAACTGCCACAGGTGTGGGGAAGAGGTCTTGGACCCTCTGTCCGGTTGCCAGCACTTTAGCTGGGTTGGTGTCATCATTCTGGGGCGCCGTCTGCTGCTGGACAGTGGGGCAGATCGCCCCAGCTTCCTGAAGCTGTAGAGACACTGTAGGTGCTAGGCAGAGGCCAGCGGCGCTCTGCCCTGTTGCCAGTGATTAAGCTGGGAGTAAAAGCTTTACTACCTCAGCTTCTCGCTGGAGGGAGGGGCCAACTGCCCCGGCTCCCTGTAACTTCACAGTTGTTGACGGTGCTGGGCAGAGGTTGGTAGCACTCTGCCCTGTTGCCAGCACTTCTGCTGGGGACTCCACATTCTCCGCTCCGGCTAACCATTGGGGCAGGAGGCTGGCTTCCTCCACTCCCAAACTGTGTAGCTGCAATTAGGGAGGTGAGCTGGCTGCTTCCTTTTCCATTCCCTCATCTGGCTGCTGGAACAACATGTCTGTGGTACTGTCTCCCAGGTGCACGGATCTTTGCTGGGGAGGAAAGACCGCTTCCTCCACCCTGGCCAACTGTTGGGGAGAGACGACGAACACCTCCTCTCCCTTCTCCCCCTGTATACTGATCTGCTGCTGGGAAGTGACCACCTCCTTCTCACCCTGAGCCTCCGGAACCACCACAGATGTGAGGCAGAGGCCTTGGACCAAGTTCCTTGTAACTCCAAAGATACTGCTGTTGGTGCTGGGTAGGGATGAGCTTCGTGTTCGAGTCGAACCCATGTTCGACTCGAACATTGTCTGTTCGCCCGTTCGCCGAATTGCGAACGATATGGGCCGTTCGCGCCAAATTCATGTGGGCCGCGTCACGGCCCATAATTCACTGCGGCATCGCAGTGCATTGCTGGCTGATGATTGGCCAAGCATGCACTATGACCTGCATGCTTGGCCAATCACAGTGCTGCCTGTAGAGAGAGCTGTAATTGGCCAAACCCAGGGTGGCTTTGGCCAATTATGGCTCAGAGGGTTTAGTACACGCCCCACACTATATAAGGCCGCCTGTACGGCGGCCCTGTGTAGTGTGTGTTCCGGCATTGAGAGACAGAGAGACAGTGTCATTTGATTTAAGTTAGATAGATTAGGCAGGACAGTCAGTGAGTTAGCTGCACTTACAGTGTATTGTGTGTATATATATGCATCCCAGGTGTTGTGTGTATATATATATATATATATATACACTGTATTCAGTTTAGCTAGATCCATTCCTGTTATTATCTTCCTACTGACAGGCAGGCTTGTGTTGTTACAGTATTTACAGCTACCTGAAGAAAATTGCTTGAAGTGTTTTTCTGATCCTATTAGTACCACAGTCAGGCAGCTAGACTATTTACAGTTAGTGCGTCCTCCTCACAGTGTTCAGCTAAAGCTACAAGTTAGTTTAGTGTGACCTCTGCACAGTGTTCAGCTAAAGCTACAAGTTAGTGTAGTGCGTCCTCCTCACAGTGTTCAGCTAAAGCTACAAGTTAGTGTAGTGCGACCTCTGCACAGTGTTCAGCTAAAGCTACAAGTTAGTGTAGTGCGTCCTCTGAACAGTGTTCAGCTAAAGCTACAAGTTAGTGTAGTGCGTCCTCTGAACAGTGTTCATCTAAAGCTACAAGTTAGTGTAGTGCACAGTGTTCAGCTAAAACTAAAAGTTAGTGTAGTGCGTCCTCC
This sequence comes from Lithobates septentrionalis, assembly GCA_037952835.1. Taxonomy (NCBI): domain Eukaryota; kingdom Metazoa; phylum Chordata; class Amphibia; order Anura; family Ranidae; genus Lithobates; species Lithobates septentrionalis. Next base: position 1,222,857 of record JBBDGP010001501.1, on the reverse strand, counting down.
TCACAGTGTTCAGCTAAAGCTACAAGTTAGTTTAGTGTGACCTCTGCACAGTGTTCAGCTAAAGCTACAAGTTAGTGTAGTGCATCCTCCTCTCAGTGTTCAGCTAAAGCTACAAGTTAGTGTAGTGAGTCCTCCTCACAGTGTTCAGCTAAAGCTACAAGTTAGTGTAGTGCGACCTCTGCAGTGTTCAGCTAAAGCTACAAGTTAGTGTAGTGCGTCCTGTGAACAGTGTTCATCTAAAGCTACAGGTTGGTGTAGTGCACAGTGTTCAGCTAAAGCTACAAGTTAGTGTAGTGAGTCCTCTGCACAGTGTTCAGCTAAAGCTACAAGTTAGTGTAGTGCGTCCTCTGAACAGTGTTCAGCTAAAGCTACAAGTTAGTGTAGTGCGTCCTCTGAACAGTGTTCATCTAAAGCTACAAGTTAGTGTAGTGCACAGTGTTCAGCTAAAACTAAAAGTTAGTGTAGTGCGTCCTCCTCACAGTGTTCAGCTAAAGCTACAAGTTAGTTTAGTGTGACCTCTGCACAGTGTTCAGCTAAAGCTACAAGTTAGTGTAGTGCGTCCTCCTCTCAGTTTTCAGCTAAAGCTACAAGTTAGTGTAGTGAGTCCTCCTCACAGTGTTCAGCTAAAGCTACAAGTTAGTGTAGTGCGACCTCTGCAGTGTTCAGCTAAAGCTACAAGTTAGTGTAGTGCGTCCTGTGAACAGTGTTCATCTAAAGCTACAGGTTGGTGTAGTGCACAGTGTTCAGCTAAAGCTAAAAGTTAGTGTAGTGCGTCCTCCTCAGAGTGTTCAGCTAAAGCTACAAGTTAGTGTAGTGCGTCCTCCTCACAGTGTTCAGCTAAAGCTACAAGTTAGTGTAGTGCGACCTCTGCACAGTGTTCAGCTAAAGCTATCTGTAGAAGGTTGAGGGCGTTTTCCTGATCCTATCACTACCGCAGGCAGCTACATTATTTAAACGTTAGTCTAGTGCGACCTCTGCACAGTGTTCAGCTAAAGCTACCTGTAGAAGGTTGGTGGTGTTTTCCTGATCCTATCACTACCGCAGGCAGCTATATTATTTTAACGTTAGTGTAGTGCGTTCTCTTCACAGTGTTCATCTAAAGCTACCTGTAGAAGATTGGTGGTGTTCTCATATTACAGGCAGGCAGTTGATTTTGCCAGCTGCAGTGTCAGTATATACATATATATATATATATCCCAGCTTAGTGCAGCTACATCCACTGCAGGTCATTAGTATGTCTGGAAGGCCAGAGGAGAGGCAGACAGTCACAAGCTAATAAAAGAGGGCAAGCAGGCTCTGTGTCTAGAGGCAACAGTGCTGGTCGTAGAGACGGTGCATCCTCATCAACACGGGGCCATGGGACACGCTTGGCCTTTTTTTCGGCAGCTGGCCGTGTTGAGCCGCAACATGCGGAAGACTTGGTCGAGTGGATGACCAAGCCGTCCTCATCCTCCTCATCCTCTCTCACCCATGCTCAGGGTACTTTGTCTGGCAAAGCAGCTGCCAACGCGGCCTCTTCCCTCGGCTCAATGGCATCAGTGACTCCTTACCTAGCCCCACCATGTCATCCTGAGGAGTCCCTCGAACTGTTTGACCACAGTGTTGGGTACATGCTCCAGGAGGATGCCCAGCGTTTAGAAGGCTCTGATGATGATACTGAGCTAGATGAAGGCAGTAACGTGAGCAGGGACAGAGGGGGTGCCCAATAAGGACAGCAATCTGGCAGTCATGCTCCCCCTGCTGCAGCATACTGCCAGGTTTGCTCCAGTGAGGAGGAGGGAGGGGATGATGAGGTCACTGACTCAACCTGGGTGCCTGATAGGAGAGAGGAGGAGGAGGAGGAGGAGGCACATCACCAACGAGGCAGGATGCCCTCCAGGGGCCAGCCTAAGGGCAGCACACTGACTGCATCACACCGCAAAGCTCCGCATGTGCAGGGCGCTGCTGTCTCTGCGCGTTATTCCAAAAGATCTTTGGTGTGGGCCTTTTTTGAGACGAGTGCATCAGATCGCACCGCTGCTATTTGCAACATATGTCTCAAGCGTATCTCGCGTGGCCAAAACATCTCCCGCTTGGGAACCACATGCTTGACCAGACATATGTTGACCTGCCATACAGTTCATTTGGAAGCGTATCTAAAAGACCCACACCAAAGAACAAAGAGGACCTCTCCTTGCTCCTCATCAGCTGAGATCTCAAACCCCACTATACCTTCAGTCCTTTCTGAGACCTGCACTGAGAGGAATGAAGGTGTAGAATTAGGTGTGTCACAGCCAAGTTCTTGTGGGCAATGTGCTTTCGGTACACCGACGTCAGATTGTACCAGGCAAATTTCCCTGCCATCCACATGCTAGCTTGGCAAAATTAATAGCACTTCAACTGCTACCTTTTCAGTTGGTAGACTCTGCCCCCTTCCGTGAGTTTGTGGAATGTGTTGTTCCTCAGTGGCAGGTACCCAAACGCCACTTTTTCTCATGGAAGGCGATTCCGGCTCTCTACCGGCATGTGGAAGGCAATGTCCATGCCTCGCTGGACAGGGCGGTCAGCGGTAAGGTGCATATTACCGCTGACTCATGGTCCAGCAGGCATGGACAGGGACGTTACCTAAGTTTCACCGTGCATTGGGTGACTCTGCTGGCAGCTGGGAAGGATGCAGGACAAGGTGCAGTAGTGTTGTTACGCCACCATGCCTCCAAAATGCCACTACTAATGATTCTGACACACCTCTCTCCTCCACCCCCTCCTCTTCTTCTTCCTCCATGGCCTCTTCCTGTGCTTTGTCCTCGGAACCAGCGGTGCTCCATAGCCATTCAAGGGGCTACGCAAGTATCCAGGCCAAAAGATGCCATGCGGTGCTTGAGCTGGTGTGCTTGGGGGACAGGAGCCACACTGGGGCAGAGGTTCTGTCAGCTCTGCAGGGGCAGGTTCAGAGGTGGTTGACGCCACGCCAACTTAAGGCAGGAATGGTGGTTTTCGACAATGGCACCAACCTCCTCTCCGCCCTCCGACAGGGACAACTGACCCATGTGCCCTGTTTGGCTCACGTCCTTAACTTGGTGGTGCAGCGGTTCTTGGGCAGGTACCCGGGCTTACAGGATGTCCTGAGGCAGGCCAGGAAAGTCTGTGTGCATTTCCGCCGGTCATATAATGCCAGTGCTCGGCTGGCAGACCTCCAAAAGGAATATAACCTGCCCAAGAACCGCCTAATCTGTGACATGAAATGGAATAGAATGTGGTGCTGCGCTAATCCCAATGAGATGGGCGTGTATTGGCTCTGTACTCGTGAGTGTCTTAAAGTGCACCCAAATTTAGTCTATGCAACTGTAACAGAGCAGTGGAAAGATGACCTAATGTGACAGTTGTATCATTATGTGCTGATGGTGTGTGTGATCAAAAAATCATAATATAAATACACAGTAAATACTAATAAATATAACGTGCAACGTGATTAGTGCTTGAACATCATAGTAGCAAACACAATTATATGGGTGAATAAATATAACATAGATAAAAATAGCAGTTGGCTCAAACTATTACCAGTCGCCAACTATCTTAATTAAATATAAATCAACACATTCATAAGTGCATATATAACCAAAGTGCATCCAGTGCAAGTTAAATGTGGCTAAGTGCTTAAAAGTTCATTAATATGCATGCAAATCTTGCGTGCAAAATATTATCAGGTGCAGTGCTCCTTGCGGCAAAAAACAATTAATCAAAGTCCATAAAACGTGTAATGACTTCCGTGCTAAACATGGGTGACAATAGTGGTCAGTCTTCATGCAACAGTGTGCACATTGGTGGGCAGTGGCCCCTTACCTGAGGGTAATGGGGTAATCGCGTTTAGCCACTCAGAGGCATGGCGGCCTTTGTAGAGACCATGGGTGTAATCTGCTATGGAGGATGGTGGAAATATGGTCCTATCCCGATCACTTCTCTTGTAGGGGCGTCTGGTCCTTTCAAGTAGTGTCCCGGGGTCACCCAGATAGATTAAGAAAGGAAGCCCACAATAGTGTAGTATTGTATAGAAGCATATCACTTTTATTACAATATAAAATTCAGTACTCACATAAAACGTATAAAAACCGGGTGGAGATCCGACGAGCGGCGAGCTCGTAATGCAATAACTGTCAAAGAGTGCCTGTCCCGTCCCTACGCGTGACGTTATGGTCACGTGACTTCTTCAGGGGATACAGGGAGGCACTGTAGATGTCTTTAAATAGCTCCCCATAGACCATAATGAGCGGCCATTTTCCCGGAGCCGCCAGGAAGTATTCCGGCGGCCATTTTGCCTGGGACTAGTGGGCGCAGCTGAGATGTTAGTCGGCCAGTCACAGTAACAGGGGCGGGCGCCTCACAGTAGCAGCCCCGCCTCATCTGGCCAGCCCACATACACATCCTTTGTAACTGTCAGCAGAGGGGGAAATAGGCATAGAATACCGGCCAGCTGTCATGAGCAGGTGTGACCAGAACCGTGTGATCTGCGACAGAGGACACCAAAACGTATGTAAGTGAAAATATATTAATTTATTAAAGAAAGTGAATAATATAAATACAACCAACCAACTCCAATATGCAAATAACAATAGACAGATAAGTGTAATAAATGGGAAATACCAGGTTCATAAACAATAGCCAGGCCAGGGTCATACACAGCAGATCAGCAGATGGACAAGGGATGTTCCAGAGACATAAACGTAAGCCAGGCCAAGGTCATACACAGGGAGAGCAGCAGATGGGGTAAGGAACACAGGACAGGGAGAGGATGGATGGGTCAGACTGCAGGCAGGGATGCAAGGTAACAGGTGGGACAGGATAGGGTCCGAGACAGGGAGACAGGTTCAGGGCACAGGATCAGATCACAGGTTCAGGGCACAGGTTACAGGATCAGATAGCTTGCGGGTCAGGAGGCAATGACGAAGTCAAGGCAAACATGTAAATGTTTGCCGGGTATTTATAGGCCTACGATTGGCCTCAAGTGACACCTGATTGTAGGAGGTACTGTCTGCTCCACACTGCCAGGATCCATCCGCTGGTGGACGCCAGTACTGCGGCCCAAAGATGATATATTATAAACAGGGAAAAGCTCTCCTGACAGTTCCAAACTGCCAGGAGACACCTGCTGGTGGGCCTCAGTACTGCATGCCAAATAACAGGTCTTACCAGCGGATGGAACATTTCCTGACAGTACCCCCCCTCAAAGGAGCGACCCCCGGGCGCTCCAACCAGCCGTTGCTGGGGAAAGTCCATGGTGTCCAGCTGGGCAGTGGGCACATCAGGCTGGGCAGCGGACAGGAACACTCCAGGCTGGGCAGCGGACACATCAGGCTGGAGGGCAGGCACCGGGACATCAGGCTGGAGGGCAGGCACCGGGACATCAGGCTGGAGGGCAGGCACCGGGACATCAGGCTGGAGGGCAGGCACCGGGACATCAGGCTGGAGGGCAGGCACCGGGACATCAGGCTGGAGGGCAGGCACCGGGACATCAGGCTGGAGGGCAGGCACCGGGACATCAGGCTGGAGGGCAGGCACCGGGACATCAGGCTGGAGGGCAGGCACCGGGACATCAGGCTGGAGGGCAGGCACCGGAACATCAGGCTGGAGGGCAGGCACCGGAACATCAGGCTGGAGGGCAGGCACCGGAACATCAGGCTGGAGGGCAGACACCGGGACACCAGGCTGGAAAGCTGGAACATCAGACTGGAAGGCTGGAACATCAGACTGCAAAGCTGGAACATCAGACTGCAAAGCTGGAACATCAGACTGCAAAGCTGGAACATCAGACTGCAAAGCTGGAACATCAGACTGCAAGGCTGGAACATCAGACTGCAAGGCTGGAACATCAGACTGCAAGGCTGGAACATCAGACTGCAAGGCTGGAACCTCAGACTGCAAAGCTGGAACATCAGACTGGAAGGCTGGAACATCAGACTGGAAGGCTGGAACCTCAGACTGCAAAGCTGGAACCTCAGACTGCAAAGCTGGAACCTCAGACTGCAAAGCTGGAACATCAGACTGCAAAGCTGGAACATCAGACTGCAAAGCTGGAACATCAGACTGCAAAGCTGGAACATCAGACTGCAAAGCTGGAACATCAGACTGCAAAGCTGGAACATCAGACTGCAAGGCTGGAACATCAGACTGCAAAGCTGGAACATCAGACTGCAAGGCTGGAACATCAGACTGCAAAGCTGGAACCTCAAACTGCAAAGCTGGAACATCAGACTGCAAAGCTGGAACATCAGACTGCAAAGCTGGAACATCAGACTGCAAAGCTGGAACATCAGACTGCAAAGCTGGAACATCAGACTGCAAAGCTGGAACATCAGACTGCAAAGCTGGAACATCAGACTGCAAAGCTGGAACACCAGACTGCAAAGCTGGAACACCAGACTGCAAGGCTGGAACATCAGACTGCAAAGCTGGAACCTCAGACTGCAAAGCTGGAACCTCAGACTGCAAAGCTGGAACCTCAGACTGCAAAGCTGGAACCTCAGACTGCAAAGCTGGAACCTCAGACTGCAAAGCTGGAACATCAGACTGCAAAGCTGGAACATCAGACTGCAAATTGGGAGCAGGTTGGGTTACTGGCAGGATTGTGTGAGTGGGGAAGAACTTCCGTTTCTTCTTGGGCTTAACTACTGAAGATCTGTAGGTGAGGGGTGCAGCAGACTGGAGAGGAGGATTGGGATATGGCAGGGAAGAGGTAACAGTAGCTGGAGGAAGTTCGTGTGGGTTTGCAGGCAGCAGGGAAGAGACAGGTGGGTTGAATGCAGGATAGGTACAGGGAGCAGAGACTGGATATGAGTATTTGTTTGGCAGCAGCGTATACTGAGCTGCAACTGTGGTTGACATGGGTGATGGGGAAACATACATTTGGGTAGGCTGGTGTTTGGTGGCAGAGGTGGTTTGTTTAACTGGAGCTGCTTGCATCATGTCAGACCATGCTGAAAGTATAGGTTGTACAAACTGTGCTTTTAAACCTCCCTGTCTAACAAAAGACTGAGCAGACACAATGCACTCAGCAATCACCTGTGAGGGACAGGCTGAATAGTGCTCACAAAAATCGTCTGGATCATCTTCACAAAGCCAAACTAGTGATACAACCTGATTTATATCAAAAGGAGGAGTGAAATCATCACGGCCCTCAGGAATACAGGGCAGGGCCAGCTCAGTACATAGTTTGATCAAAGGCTGCACCTCCCCAAACAAAATATAACCCTGATCGACCAGGGAGTGAGCCAAACGTATAGTGGCAAACAACTGATCACTAGACCATCCTTTCAAAGCCTGGCGGCAATAATCACCACTTTCAGATGCCAGCAGAGAAAGATAAATAACCTCATCGGCATTCATGTTTGCAACCAACTGAATCAAAATGGTTCCCCTGTGCAGCCACTTCTGGTCAGGGATGGCCTTGACTTACTGTCATGAGCAGGTGTGACCAGAACCGTGTGATCTGCAACAGAGGACACCAAAACGTATGTAAGTGAAAATATATTAATTCATTAAAGAAAGTGAATAATATAAATACAACCAACCAACTCCAATATGCAAATAACAATAGACAGATAAGTGTAATAAATGGGAAATACCAGGTTCATAAACAATAGCCAGGCCAGGGTCATACACAGCAGATCAGCAGATGGACAAGGGATGTTCCAGAGACATAAACGTAAGCCAGGCCAAGGTCATACACAGGGAGAGCAGCAGATGGGGTAAGGAACACAGGACAGGGAGAGGATGGATGGGTCAGACTGCAGGCAGGGATGCAAGGTAACAGGTGGGACAGGATAGGGTCCGAGACAGGGAGACAGGTTCAGGGCACAGGATCAGATCACAGGTTCAGGGCACAGGTTACAGGATCAGATAGCTTGCGGGTCAGGAGGCAATGACGAAATCAAGGCAAACATGTAAATGTTTGCCGGGAATTTATAGGCCTACGATTGGCCTCAAGTGACACCTGATTGTAGGAGGTACTGTCTGCTCCACACTGCCAGGATCCATCCGCTGGTGGACGCCAGTACTGCGGCCCAAAGATGATATATTATAAACAGGGAAAAGCTCTCCTGACAGTTCCAAACTGCCAGGAGACACCTGCTGGTGGGCCTCAGTACTGCATGCCAAATAACAGGTCTTACCAGCGGATGGAACATTTCCTGACACCAGCCAAGTGACCGATCGTCTGTGTATGGCGGTGGATATCTCATCAGCCTACACAGATCGATAATCGGGCAGGGGACATGGAACTTCAAACATGTTTTACAATTAAGACATGTTAAAAACAGGTTACGGTAAAAAATAGAGATATGTAAATACATTAAATGGCTGTATAGTATGTCCATAAAAAAATATATATATAAAAACGTATATTTTATTAAAAAATATTATTAAAATAAGCAAAATTAAAAAGATGGAATGGGGAATTTAAAATGATTGTATATAAAATATATACAAAGCCGCACGGTCTGGGACAGGCATCTAGACACACTAGAACAATATAAAAATGGATCCAAACTAACATATGCATAGTCTAATCATACAAAAGTGCTAATACCAGGTAAAGATATACGACTACTGATGTTGTGTGGACGTATGTGGCAAAAAGAGGTAATCCATACATTTAATATACCTAGGGATCTAAAAAGAGCAGTGGGTGTGTGTAGCAAATGCTTCTCTATTTAGTAGTGGTGGGATTCCCTACATTGTGTGATCTCCACCATGCGCCTACATGTCAGCACGGTTTGGGGATGCTGGCGGCATATGTAGAGGAGATATAAAAAAGGTATATAAAAAACTCTTCAAAGTAGACAAATTAAAGATTAAAAATTACTCAGGAAACAATTTAAGTCAAATTCTATGTTGAGGCCTCTTGGCGAGAAGGTGTCCATGGTGAAAATCCACCTGGACTCCATTTGGCTCAAAGTCCTAACCTTGTGTCCCCCCCGCCAGTGCCTCACATAGGGTTCAATGCCCCAAAATTTTAGCTGGGAAGGGTCTTTGTTGTGGTGAATTAGGAAGTGTTTTGATACGCTGTGCTTATCGTATCCAATGATAATATTTTTTACATGCTCCTTGATGCGAACTTTGAGCGGTCTTTTAGTGCGACCTATGTATTGCAGGCCGCAGCTACATTGTAAGGCATATACGGCCCCTTCTGTGTTACAACAGACAAAGTTGCGATGTGGATGAAAAGTGGGGCATCTGGTTCTTAGACATGCGTAGCATCTTTTACATGGGAAAAATCCTTTCCCAGCAAAAAACGTGAAAGGTTTCCTTGGAGGCTCTATCACACTTTTCACCAGTTTATCACAAATTGATGGTGCCCTTTTATAGATAAATCTAGGTTTTTTTGGCAGTCTTTCTTTCAGCTGTGGATCTGTCATTAGAATATGCCAGTGACGTCTGACTATTCTTTTTATTTTCTTGTATTGTGCGTTGTAGTTGAGGATAAGCGCTGGTCCCTCCATCGAACGTTTCTGTAGAGTTTTGTCTTTGATCAATGTATTGCGATCCATTACTGCGACTTCTGCGGTTTTCTTCTTTAGATGTCTTTGGTCATATCCTTTTGCAGTGAACCTTGCCTCGATCTTCTCTGCCTGTTCATAGAAGACTTGGAGTTTCGTGCAATTTCTTCTCAGCCGCATCAACTGGCCTTTTGGGATATTGTAAAGCCAATTCCTATGGTTGCAGCTTTCTAATGGGAGGTAGCTGTTACGGTCAACATTTTTAAAGTGCGTTTGTGTGTAGAATCTTGAATCTTCCTGTAAGATATCCAGATCCAAGAACGTAACCTTTTCCTCGCTTATATCCCATGTTAATCGAATGTTTACATCGTTTGAATTAAGTTTATCTAAAAAGTTGTGTAACTGGTGTGCATCGCCTTCCCATACTATAAAAATATCGTCTATGTATCGTTTATAGATTAAAAGTTCTTCTGGTCGATTATTAAAAACAGCTTCTTCTTCCCACTTCGCCATAAAAAGCCCAGCTAAGCTGGGAGCAAATTTTGCTCCCATAGCTATTCCCGTTTGCTGGTGGTAATATGTATTGTTGTACCAGAAGTAATTGTTTTTTAAGCTAAAATCTAGACATTTCACCAGGAACCTTCTTTGTAAACATGGTAACTCGGAATATCTCCTCAGGCCCCATTTGGCGGCCTCACATGCCAAATGGTGGGGTATAACCGTATATAGGGATGCGACGTCTGCCGTGGCCATGATGCATTTCTTCTGGTTCTGGGGGATCTCATCTAAAATTTGCAGGATATGTTTAGTATCACGGAGGTATGCCTTTGTGTTCTGAACCGCTGGTTGCAGAAAGAAGTCGATGTATTCCCCTATCCTGGATGTCAATGAATCGATCCCATTTACTATGGGCCTTGGGGGTGGATTGATCCCGTCCTTATGGACTTTGGGTAATGAGTATATGATAGGGGTGCGACATGAGTCGGGTACGAGGAACCTTGCCTCTTTTTTACTTAAGATGTTCTTTTTAGCTCCAAGATGAACTATTTGTTCGAGCGCTTTCCTACATCTAAACATCGGATTGCTTAATAGTTTCGTGTAGGTGTTTACTTCATTTAGCATATCCATCATTGATTTATGGTATTGCTCTTTGGATAGGATGACGATGCCTCCCCCTTTGTCCGCTGGCCGGATCACAATATCTTTCCTCTTCATCAGTTTCCGTATCCCATTCTTGATGTGCTTGGGGTTTTCTCTCTTCTTGACTTTCAAGTCTTTGATCTCATCCAACACAACTTTTTTAAACACCTCAATGTATTTGTTATCTTTGATTTGTGGGTTGAAGACTGAACTGTTCCTTAATGTACTGTGTACTATATTCCCATTCTCCGTTCCTGTATAGCTCATAGGGTTTCCTGCAGTGTATTTCTGGATATTAATTTTTCTTACAAATTTCTGTATTCCAATATACGTTTCAAATTTGTCCAGATTCTTAGTTGGTGCGTATTTCAAACCTTTGTCTAGCACCCCGATCTCTTCCGGGGTGAGTGCCTGGACACTCAAGTTAAAAATGCCTTCTCCCTTTACTGTCTTTTCCGCTTGCTCTCTCTTTCCGGCTCTTCGTCCCCTCTTCTTTCCGGACTTCTTCTGGGGTATCTTCTCTCGTCTGGATTTCTCGGTGGATGGTTTGGCCTGTCCCTGTCTAAAAAAGGCTTATTCGGGTCGGACTGTCCATAGTGTGCGGGGTATTGCCTGTCTTGTCTTTCATCGTCTTCTCTGTTCATTAGAGGAGCGTAGTGATTATACATAGGTATCGGGCTTTGCTCATAGTATCGCTGATAATCTTGCTGGGGGCCCGTCCTATGGTCATGATCATAGGTCCGAGGGGGGCTTCTGTCCCTTGGTCTCGGGTGATCATACAGTGGGGCCCTATTGTCCCTCTGATCATAAGTCATTCTCCTCTGATCTCTATAATCATAGTATGGTCCATGTTGGTCCCTCTGCTCGTATGGAGGTCTCTGCCGATTGTTCCTATATGGGGGTTTCCTGCTGTTCTTCTTGTTGTACGGTCTCCTACCTCCATATTGTGGGGTCCGGTTGTAGTATTGGGGTCTTCTATCACCCCTATACGGAGTATGTTGGTGGTATTCCATATTTCTCTCTCCATATTCCAAATTTCTTGGTATCAAGCCTTCACCATTATCCCTTTGGGTCTGGTAATCAGGGTATGGAGTATTGGGCCCGGGTGTGGCGTTTGCTTGTTGCGAATGTACCCTCACTGTCCTTTCTGGTGTGGAGTATGTTGAGTGCATCTCGCTTTTCCCTATCAGGCTCTGCCATTTAAACACCTGGTTGTTCCGAAAGTCATTTGTGTCTCTAATATGTTTTTTGCTCTTCCTTTGTTGGACTTCTTTATCTTTTTTCACGAGATCTTTATTTAACTGTGACGTTAGGTTCTTAAACTCGGTCGAGTCTTTATATGGTTCTAGTTCTTCTTTTATTTCTAGAATGTTTTGGTCTATCTTTTTATTTTTCTTGTGCTTTCTTTCTAGAAGGAAGGATAACAGCTCTAGCCCTTTATCATTGAAGAATTTAAACCATTCCTCATTAGATTCTGCATCCGTCAAGCCATCGTTCGGGGGGACATCCCATCTAAGTCTCCTCGGGACTATTTTTTCTTTCAAATAGGTCTCAAACGTACAGATGTCCCACCACAGGCTCACTTTCTTTTCCATGTTATGTCCTAATTTTCTCATTAGGCTTTCTAGGTCTAGATTCCTGCTAGTGTTAACATTAGTGGTGCTAAAAACTTCCTCTAGGTTGACCTTCCTTTTCTCCATATAAGAAAATACCTCCATGATGGCAGCGGGAATGAATGGAGAGTAGATATAAAATAGTTATGGGGTATTCCTGCGCTATCGTGAACGGGGTTAGGGAGAAAGGAGGAGGGAAACCCAATCTCAATAAAACAAGGAAAAGCAGCCTACACCGAATGGGGTACAGCCTGTCCCCAGTTTAACAGAAATGGAATAGAGTGTGGTGCTGCGCTAATCCCAATGAGATAGGCGTGTATTGGCTCTGTACTCGTGAGTGTCCTAAAGTGCACCCAAATTTAGTCTATGCAACTGTAACAGAGCAGTGGAAAGATGACCTAATGTGACAGTTGTATCATTATGTGCTGATGGTGTGTGTGATCAAAAAATCATAATATAAATACACAGTAAATACTAATAAATATAACGTGCAACGTGATTAGTGCTTGAACATCATAGTAGCAAACATAAATATATGGGTGAATAAATATAACATAGATAAAAATAGCAGCTGGTTCAAACTATCACCAGTCGCCAACTAGCTTAATTAAATATAAATCAACACATTCATAAGTGCATATATAACCAAAGTGCATCCAGTGCAAGTTAAATGTGGCTAAGTGCTTAAAGGTTCATTAATATGCATGCAAATCTTGCGTGCAAAATATTATCAGGTGCAGTGCTCCTTGCGGCGAAAAACAATTAATCAAAGTCCCAGCATAGCCATTTGCTCCCAGCATAGCTGGGCTTTTTATGGCGAAGTGGGAAGAAGAAGCTGTTTTTAATAATTGACCAGAAGAACTTTTAATCTATAAACGATACATAGACGATATTTTTATAGTATGGGAAGGCGATGCACACCAGTTACACAACTTTTTAGATAAACTTAATTCAAACGATGTAAACATTTGATTAACATGGGATATAAGCGAGGAAAAGGTTACGTTCTTGGATCTGGATATCTTACAGGAAGATTCAAGATTCTACACACAAACGCACTTTAAAAATGTTGACCGTAACAGCTACCTCCCATTAGAAAGCTGCAACCATAGGAATTGGCTTTACAATATCCCAAAAGGCCAGTTGATGCGGCTGAGAAGAAATTACACAAAACTCCAAGTCTTCTATGAACAGGCAGAGAAGATTTAGGCAAGGTTCACTGCAAAAGGATATGACCAAAGACATCTAAAGAAGAAAACCGCAGAAGTCGCAGTAATGGATCGCAATACATTGATCAAAGACAAAACTCTACCGAAACGTTCGATGGAGGGACCAGCGCTTATCCTCAACTACAACGCACAATACAAGAAAATAGAAAGAATAGTCAGACGTCACTGGCATATTATAATGACAGATCCACAGCTGAAAGAAAGACTGCCAAAAAAACCTAGATTTATCTATAAAAGGGCACCATCAATTCGTGATAAACTGGTGAAAAGTGTGATAGAGCCTCCAAGGAAACCTTTCACGTTTTTTGCTGAGAAAGGATTTTTCCCATGTAAAAGATGCTACGCATGTCTAAGAACCAGACGCCCCAATGAGAAAGTGTTCCACTTTTCATCCACATCGACGGGGGACATCTATGAAGTTCGCAACTTTGTCTGTTGTAACACAGAAGGGGCCGTATATGCCTTACAATGTAGCTGCGGCCTGCAATACATAGGTCGCACTAAAAGACCGCTCAAAGTCCGCATCAAGGAGCATGTAAAAAATATTATCAATGGATACGATAAGCACAGCGTATCAAAACACTTCCTAATTCACCACAACAAAGACCCTTCCCAGCTAAAATTTTGGGGCATTGAACCCTATGTGAGGCACTGGCGGGGGGGGACACAAGGTTAGGACTTTGAGCCAAATGGAGTCCAGGTGGATTTTCACCATGGACACCTTCTCGCCAAGAGGCCTCAACATAGAATTTGACTTAAATTGTTTCCTGAGTAATTTTTAATTTTTAATCTTTAATTTGTCTACTTTGAAGAGTTTTTTATATACCTTTTTTATATCTCCTCTACATACGCCGCCAGCATCCCCAAACAGTGCTGACATGTAGGCGCATGGTGGAGATCACACAATGTAGGGAATCCCACCACTACTAAATAGAGAAGCATTTGCTACACACACCCACCGCTCTTTTTAGATCCCTAGGTATATTAATGTATGGATTACCTCTTTTTGCCACATACGTCCACACAACATCAGTAGTCGTATATCTTTACCTGGTATTAGCACTTTTGTATGATTAGACTATGCATATGTTAGTTCGGATCCATTTTTATATTGTTCTAGTGTGTCTAGATGCCTGTCCCAGACCGTGCGGCTTTGTATATATTTTATATACAATCATTTTAAATTCCCCATTCCATCTTTTTAAATAAAGAGATATGCTTCCATACAATACTACACTATTGTGGGCTTCCTTTCTTAATCTATCTGGGTGACCCCGGGACACTACTTGAAAGGACCAGACGCCCCTACAAGAGAAGTGATCGGGATAGGACCATATTTCCACCATCCTCCATAGCAGATTACACCCATGGTCTCTACAAAGGCCGCCATGCCTCTGAGTGGCTAAACGCGATTACCCCATTACCCTCAGGTAAGGGGCCACTGCCCACCAATGTGCACACTGTTGCATGAAGACTGACCACTATTGTCACCCATGTTTAGCACGGAAGTCATTACACGTTTTATGGACTTTGATTAATTGTTTTTCGCCGCAAGGAGCACTGCACCTGATAATATTTTGCACGCAAGATTTGCATGCATATTAATGAACTTTTAAGCACTTAGCCACATTTAACGTGCACTGGATGCACTTTGGTTATATATGCACTTATGAATGTGTTGATTTATATTTAATTAAGCTTGTTGGCGACTGGTGATAGTTTGAGCCAGCTGCTATTTTTATCTATGTTATATTTATTCACCCATATATTTATGTTTGCTACTATGATGTTCAAGCACTAATCACGTTGCACGTTATATTTATTAGTATTTACTGTGTATTTATATTATGATTTTTTGATCACACACACCATCAGCACATAATGATACAACTGTCACATTAGGTCATCTTTCCACTGCTCTGTTACAGTCGCATAGACTAAATTTGGGTGCACTTTAAGACACTCACGAGTACAGAGCCAATACACGCCTATCTCATTGGGATTAGCGCAGCACCACACTCTATTCCATTTCTGTTAAACTGGGGACAGGCTGTACCCCATTCGGTGTAGGCTGCTTTTCCTTGTTTTATTGAGATTGGGTTTCCCTCCTCCTTTCTCCCTAACCCTGTTCACGATAGCGCAGGAATACCCCATAACTATTTTATATCTACTCTCCATTCATTCCCGCTGCCATCATGGAGGTATTTTCTTATATGGAGAAAAGGAAGGTCAACCTAGAGGAAGTTTTTAGCACCACTAATGTTAACACTAGCAGAAATCTAGACCTAGAAAGCCTAATGAGAAAATTAGGACATAACATGGAAAAGAAAGTAAGCCTGTGGTGGGACATCTGTACGTTTGAGACCTATTTGAAAGAAAAAATAGTCCAGAGGAGACTTAGATGGGATGTCCCCCCGAACGATGGCTTGACGGATGCAGAATCGAATGAGGAATGGTTTAAATTCTTCAATGATAAAGGGCTAGAGCTGTTATCCTTCCTTCTAGAAAGAAAGCACAAGAAAAATAAAAAGATAGACCAAAACATTCTAGAAATAAAAGAAGAACTAGAACCATATAAAGACTCGACCGAGTTTAAGAACCTAACATCACAGTTAAATAAAGATCTCGTGAAAAAAGATAAAGAAGTCCAACAAAGGAAGAGCAAAAAACATATTAGAGACACGAATGACTTTCGGAACAACCAGGTGTTTAAATGGCAGAGCCTGATAGGGAAAAGCGAGACGCACTCAACATACTCCACACCAGAAAGGACAGTGAGGATATATTCGCAACAAGCAAACGCCACACCCGGGCCCAATACTCCATACCCTGATTACCAGACCCAAAGGGATAATGGTGAAGGCTTGATACCAAGAAATTTGGAATATGGAGAGAGAAATATGGAATACCACCAACATACTCCGTATAGGGGTGATAGAAGACCCCAATACTACTGGACCCCACAATATGGAGGTAGGAGACCGTACAACAAGAAGAACAACAGGAAACCCCCATATAGGAACATTCGGCAGGGACCTCCATACGAGCAGAGGGACCAACATGGACCATACTATGATTATAGAGATCGGAGGAGAATGACTTATGATCAGAGGGACAATAGGGCCCCACCCTATGATCACCCGAGACCAAGGGACAGAAGCCCCCCTCGGACCTATGATCATGACCATAGGACGGGCCCCCAGCAAGATTATCAGCGATACTATGAGCAAAGCCCGATACCTATGTATAATCACTACGCTCCTCTAATGAACAGAGAAGACGATGAAAGACAAGACAGGCAATACCCGGCACACTATGGACAGTCCGACCCGAATAAGCCTTTTTTAGACAGGGACAGGCCAAACCATCCACCGAGAAATCCAGACGAGAGAAGATACCCCAGAAGAAGTCCAGAAAGAAGAGGGGACGAAGAGCCGGAAAGAGAGAGCAAGCAAAAAAGACAGTAAAGGGAGAAGGCATTTTTAACTTGAGTGGCCAGGCACTCACCCCGGAAGAGATCGGGGTGCTAGACAAAGGTTTGAAATACGCACCAACTAAGAATCTGGACAAATTTGAAACGTATATTGGAATACAGATATTTGTAAGAAAAATTAATATCCAGAAATACACTGCAGGAAACCCTATGAGATATACAGGAACGGAGAATGGGAATATAGTACACAGTACTAGGGATGAGCTCCGTGTTCGAGTCGAACCCATGTTCGACTCGAACATCGGCTGTTCGGTCATTCGCCGAATTGCGAACGATATGGGCCGTTCGCGCCAAATTCGTGTGACGCGTCACGGCTCATAATTCACTGCGGCATCGCAGTGCATTGCTGGCTGATGATTGGCCAAGCATGCACTATGACCCGCATGCTTGGCCAATCACAGCGCCGTCAGTAGAGAGAGCTGTAATTGGCCAAAGCCAGGGTGGCTTTGGCCAATTATGGCTCAGGGGATTTAGTACACGCCCCACACTATATAAGGCCGCCTGCACGGCGGCCCTGTGTAGTGTGTGTTCCGGTGTGCTGAGAGGTAGAGAGAGAGAGAGAGACAGTGTCATTTGATTTGAGTTAGATAGATTAGGCAGAACAGTCAGTCAGTTAGCTGCACTTACAGTGTATTGTGTATATATATGCATCCCAGGTGTTGCATATATATATATATACACTGTATTCAGTTTAGCTAGATCCGTTCCTGTTATCTTCTATCTAGACTAGGGATGAGCTTCGAGTTCGAGTCGAACTCATGTTCTACTCGAACATTGGCTGTTCGCAAGTTCGCCGAACAGCGAACAATTTGGGGTGTTCGCGGCAAATTCGAATGCCGCGGAACACCCTTTAAAAGTCTATGGGAGAAATCAAAAGTGCTAATTTTAAAGCTTATATGCAAGTTATTGTCATAAAAAGTGTTTGGGGACCCGGGTCCTGCCCCAGGGGACATGGATCAATGCAAAAAAAGTTTTAAAAACGGACGTTTTTTCAGGAGCAGTGATTTTATTAATGCTTAAAGTCAAACAATAAAAGTGTAATATCCCTTTAAATTTAGTACCTGGGGGGTGTCTATAGTATGCCTGTAAAGGGGCGCATGTTTCCTGTGTTTAGAACAGTCTGACAGCAAAATGACATTTGGAAGGAAAAAACTCATTTAAAACTACCCGCGGCTATTGCATTGCCGACAATACACATAGAAGTTCATTGATAAAAACGGCATGGGAATTCCCCACAGGGCAACCCCGAACCAAAAAAAAAAAAATGATGTGGGGGTCCCCCTAAATTCCATACAAGGCCCTTCAGGTCTGGTATGGATATTAAGGGGAACCCCAGCCAAAATTTAAAAAAAAAATTGACGTGGGGTTCCCCCTAAATTCCATACCAGACCCTTCAGGTCTGGTATGGATTTTAAGGGGAACCCCGCGCCAAAAAAAAAAAAACAAACGGCGTGGGGTCCCCCCAAAAATCCATACCAGACCCTTATCCGAGCACGCAACCTGGCAGGCCACAGGAAAAGAGGGGGGGACGAGAGTGCGGCCCCCCCCCTCCTGAACCGTACCAGGCCACATGCCCTCAACATTGGGAGGGTGCTTTGGGGTAGCCCCCCAAAACACCTTGTCCCCATGTTGATGAAGACAAGGGCCTCATCCCCACAACCCTGGCCGGTGGTTGTGGGGGTCTGCGGGCGGGGGGCTTATCGGAATCTGGAAGCCCCCTTTAACAAGGGGACCCCCAGATCCCGGCCCCCCCCCTGTGTGAAATGGTAAGGGGGTACTTACCCCTACCATTTCACTAAAAAACTGTCAGAAATGTTAAAAATGACAAGAGACAGTTTTTGACAATTCCTTTATTTAAATGCTTCTTCTTTCTTCCTTCATCTTCTTCATCTTCTGGTTCTTCTGGCTCTTCTGGTTCTTCCTCCGGGGTTCTCGTCCAGCATCTCCTCCGCGGCGTCTTCTATCTTCTTCTCCTCGGGCCGCTCCGCACCCATGGCATGGGGGGGAGGCTCCCGCTCTTCTCTTCATCTTCTTCTCTTCTTCATCTTCTTCTTCATCTTTTTCTTCTTCTTCTCTTCTTCCTTCTTCTCTTCTTCATTTCTTCTCCGGGCCGCTCCGCAGCCATGCTGGCATGGTGGGAGGCTCCCGCTGTGTGACGGCGTCTCTTCGTCTGACGGTTCTTAAATAACGGGGGGCGGGGCCACCCGGTGACCCCGCCCCCCTCTGACGGGACTTCCCTGTGACGTCACGGGGAATGCCACAGGGAAGTCCCGTGCGTCAGAGGGGGGCGGGGTCACCGGGTGGCCCCGCCCCCCGTTATTTAAGAACCGTCAGACGAAGAGACGCCGTCACACAGCGGGAGCCTCCCACCATGCCAGCATGGCTGCGGAGCGGCCCGGAGAAGAAATGAAGAAGAGAAGAAGGAAGAAGAGAAGAAGGAAGAAGAGAAGAAGAAGAAGAAGAAGAAGAAGATGAAGAAGAGAAGAAGATGAAGAGAAGAGCGGGAGCCTCCCCCCTCATGCCATGGGTGCGGAGCGGCCCGAGGAGAAGAAGATAGAAGACGCCGCGGAGGAGATGCTGGACGAGAACGCCGGAGGAAGAACCAGAAGAGCCAGAAGAACCAGAAGAAGAAGAAGATGAAGGAAGAAAGAAGAAGCATTTAAATAAAGGAATTGTCAAAAACTGTCTCTTGTCATTTTTAACATTTTTGACAGTTTTTTAGTGAAATGGTAGGGGTAAGTACCCCCTTACCATTTCACACAGGGGGGGGGCCGGGATCTGGGGGTCCCCTTGTTAAAGGGGGCTTCCAGATTCCGATAAGCCCCCCGCCCGCAGACCCCCACAACCACCGGCCAGGGTTGTGGGGATGAGGCCCTTGTCTTCATCAACATGGGGACAAGGTGTTTTGGGGGGCTACCCCAAAGCACCCTCCCAATGTTGAGGGCATGTGGCCTGGTACGGTTCAGGAGGGGGGGGGCGCACTCTCGTCCCCCCCTCTTTTCCTGCGGCCTGCCAGGTTGCGTGCTCGGATAAGGGTCTGGTATGGATTTTTGGGGGGACCCCACGCCGTTTTTTTTTTTTTTTTTGGCGCGGGGTTCCCCTTAAAATCCATACCAGACCTGAAGGGTCTGGTATGGAATTTAGGGGGAACCCCACTTCAATTTTTTTTTTAAATTTTGGCTGGGGTTCCCCTTAATATCCATACCAGACCTGAAGGGCCTTGTATGGAATTTAGGGGGACTCCCATATCATTTTTTTTTTTAAATTTTGGTTCGGGGTTGCCCTGTGGGGAATTCCCATGCCGTTTTTATCAATGAACTTCTATTTGTATTGTCGGCAATGCAATAGCCGCGGTAGTTTTAAATGTGTTTTTTCCTTCAAAATGTCATTTTGCTGTCAGACTGTTCTAAACACGGGAAACATGCGCCCCTTTACAGGCATACTATAGACACCCCCCAGGTATGAAATTTAAAGGGATATTACACTTTTATTGTTTGACTTTAAGCATTATTAAAATCACTGCTCCTGAAAAAACGGCCGTTTTTAAAACTTTTTTTTGCATTGATTCATGTCCCCTGGGGCAGGACCCAGGTCCCCAAACACTTTTATTGACAATAACTTGCATATTAGCCTTTAAAATTAGCACTATTGATTATTCATGTTCGTGTCCCATAGACTTTAACGGTGTTCGCGTGTTCGAACAAATTTTTTTCCTGTTCGCATGTTCTGGTGTGAACCGAACAGGGGGGTGTTCGGCTCATCCCTAATCTAGACTATTTACATTTGGTGCAGTGCGTCCTGCTCACAGTGTTCAGCTAGATCCGTTCCTGCTATTTACATTTAGTGCAGTGCGTCCTGCTCACAGTGTTCAGCTAGATCCGTTCCTGCTATTTACATTTAGTGCAGTGCGTCCTGCTCACAGTGTTCAGCTAGATCCGTTCCTGCTATTTACATTTAGTGCAGTGCGTCCTGCTCAGTGTTCAGCTAGATCCGTTCCTGATATTTACATTTAGTGCAGTGCGTCCTGCTCACAGTGTTCAGCTAGATCTGTTCCTGCTATTTACATTTAGTGCAGTGCGTCCTGCTCACAGTGTTCAGCTAGATCCGTTCCTGCTATTTACATTTAGTGCAGTGCGTCCTGCTCACAGTGTTCAGCTAGATCCGTTCCTGCTATTTACATTTAGTGCAGTGCGTCCTGCTCACAGTGTTCAGCTAGATCTGTTCCTGCTATTTACATTTAGTGCAGTGCGTCCTGCTCACAGTGTTCAGCTAGATCCGTTCCTGCTATTTACATTTAGTGCAGTGCGTCCTGCTCACAGTGTTCAGCTAGATCCGTTCCTGTTATTTACATTTAGTGCAGTGCGTCCTGCTCACAGTGTTCAGCTAGATCCGTTCCTGCTATTTACATTTAGTGCAGTGCGTCCTGCTCACAGTGTTCAGCTAGATCCGTTCCTGCTATTTACATTTAGTGCAGTGCGTCCTGCTCACAGTGTTCAGCTAGATCCGTTCCTGCTATTTACATTTAGTGCAGTGCGTCCTGCTCACAGTGTTCAGCTAGATCCGTTCCTGCTATTTACATTTAGTGCAGTGCGTCCTGCTCACAGTGTTCAGCTAGATCTGTTCCTGCTATTTACATTTAGTGCAGTGCGTCCTGCTCACAGTGTTCAGCTAGATCCGTTCCTGCTATTTACATTTAGTGCAGTGCGTCCTGCTCACAGTGTTCAGCTAGATCCGTTCCTGCTATTTACATTTAGTGCAGTGCGTCCTGCTCACAGTGTTCAGCTAGATCCGTTCCTGTTATTTACATTTAGTGCAGTGCGTCCTGCTCACAGTGTTCAGCTAGATCCGTTCCTGCTATTTACATTTAGTGCAGTGCGTCCTGCTCACAGTGTTCAGCTAGATCCGTTCCTGCTATTTACATTTAGTGCAGTGCGTCCTGCTCACAGTGTTCAGCTAGATACGTTCCTGCTATTTACATTTAGTGCAGTGCGTCCTGCTCACAGTGTTCAGCTAGATCCGTTCCTGTTATCTTCCTACTGACAGGCAGGCTTGTCTGGTTACAGTATATAAAGCTACCTGAAGAAAATTACAGGTGTTCTATCCCAGCTTAGTGCAGCTACAGGCCATTAGTATGTCTGGAAGGCCAAGAAGGAGAGGCAGACAGTCACAAGCCAATAAGAGAGGGCAAGCAGGCTCTGTGTCTAGTGCTGGTCGTGGAGACGGTGCATCCTCATCAGCACGTGGCCATGGGACACGCTTGGCCTTTTTTTCGGCAGCTGGCCGTGTTGAGCCACAACATGCGGAAGACTTGGTCGAGTGGATGACCAAGCCGTCCTCATCCTCCTCATCCTCTCTCACCCATGCCCAGGGTGCTTTGTCTGGCAAAGCAGCGGCCTCTTCCCTCAGCTCAATGTCATCAGTGACTCCTTCCCTAGCTCCACCATGTCCTCCTGAGGATTCCCTCGAACTGTTTGACCACAGTGTTGGGTACATGCTCCAGGAGGATGCCCAGCGTTTGGAAGGCTCTGATGATGATACTGAGCTCGATGAAGGCAGTAACATGAGCACGGACAGAGGGGGTGCCCAAGAAGGACAGCAATCTGGCAGTCATGCTCCCCCTGCTGCAGCATACTGCCAGGTTTGCTCCAGTGATGAGGAGGGAGGGGATGATGAGGTCACTGACTCAACGTGGGTGCCTGATAGGAGAGAGGAGGAGGAGGAGGAGGAGGCGGCACATCACCAACGAGGCAGGATGCCCTCCAGGGGCCAGCCTAAGGGCAGCACATTGACTGCATCACACCCCAAAGCTCCACATGTGCAGGGCGCTGCAGTCTCTGCGCGTTATTCAAAAAGTTCTTTGGTGTGGGCCTTTTTTGAGACGAGTGCATCAGATCGCACCGCTGCTATTTGCAACATATGTCTCAAGCGTAACTCGCGTGGCCAAAACATCTCCCGCTTGGGTACCACATGCTTGACCAGACATATGTTGACCTGCCATGCAGTTCGTTGGCAAGCGTATCTAAAAGACCCACACCAAAGAACAAAGAGGATCTCTCCTTGCTCCTCATCAGCTGAGATTTCCAACCCCACTAGACCTTCAGTCCTCTCTGAGACCTGCAGTGGGAGGAATGAAGGTGTAGAATTAGGTGTGTCACAGCCAAGTACTTGTGGGCAATCTGCTTTTGGTACACCGACGTCAGATTGTACCAGGCAAATTTCCCTGCCCCAGCTGCTGCACCGCCGAAAGAAGTTTGCTCCCAGCCATCCACATGCCCAGCGGTTGAATGCTAGCTTGGCAAAATTGCTAGCACTTCAACTGCTGCCTTTTCAGTTGGTAGACTCTGCCCCCTTCCGTGAGTTTGTGGAATGTGCGGTTCCTCAGTGGCAGGTACCCAAACGCCACTTTTTCTCACGGAAGGCGATTCCGGCTCTCTACCGGCATGTGGAAGGCAATGTCCATGCCTCGCTGGACAGGGCGGTCAGCGGTAAGGTGCATATTACCGCTGACTCATGGTCCAGCAGGCATGGACAGGGACGTTACCTAAGTTTCACGGCGCATTGGGTGACTCTGCTGGCAGCTGGGAAGGATGCAGGACAAGGTGCAGTAGTGTTGGAGGTTGTTCCGCCACCACGCCTCCAAAATGCTGATTGTGACACACCTCTCTCCTCCACCCCCTCCCCTTCTTCTTCCTCCATGGCCTCTTCCTCGGAACCAGCGGTGCTCCGTAGGCGTTCAAGGGGCTACGCAAGTACGCAGGCCAAAAGATGCCATGCGGTGCTTGAGCTGGTGTGCTTGGGGGACAGGAGCCACACTGGGGCAGAGGTTCTGTCAGCTCTGCAGGGGCAGGTTCAGAGGTGGTTGACGCCACGCCAACTTAAGGCAGGAATGGTGGTTTGCGACAATGGCACCAACCTCCTCTCTGCCCTCCGACAGGGACAACTGACCCATGTGCCCTGTTTGGCTCATGTCCTTAACTTGGTGGTGCAGCGGTTCTTGGGCAGGTACCCGGGCTTACAGGATGTCCTGAGGCAGGCCAGGAAAGTCTGTGTGCATTTCCGCCGGTCATATAATGCCAGTGCTTGGCTGACGGACCTCCAAAAGGAGTTTAACCTGCCCAAGAACCGCCTAATCTGTGACATGCCCACCAGGTGGAACTCAACGTTGGCCATGCTGCAGCGGCTGCACACGCAGCAGAGGGCCATCAATGAGTACCTGTGCGACTATGGCACCAGGACAGGGTTAGGGGACCTTGGTTTTTTTTCCCCACGCCAGTGGGCCATGATCAGGGATGCATGCACTGTCCTGTCACCATTCGAGGAGGCCACGAGGATGGTGAGCACTGACAGTGCATGCATCAGTGACACTGTCCCCCTTGTCCATCTGTTGGAGCACACGCTGCGTGGAATAATGGACAGGGCACTTGAGGCAGAACAGAGGCAGGAAGAGGAGGACTTCCTTAGCTCTCAAGGCCCCCTTTATCCAGACAGTGTTCCTGCGTGCCCGCCGATCACACAGGAAGAGGAGGAGGAGGAGGAGGAGGAGGAGGAAGATTGTGTCAGTATGGAGGTGGAGCCTGGCACTCAGCATCAGCAGCAGTCTTTAAGGGATCAGTCCCAAGGAACACATGGACTTGTACGTGGCTGGGAGGAGGTGGCTGCGGACGTTGTTGTCCTTGGTGACCCAGAGGACTCCGGACCGAATGCCTCAGCAAACCTACGCTGCATGGCCTCCCTGATCCTGCAAAGCCTGCGTAAGGATCCTCGTATTCGTGGTATCAAGGAGAAGGACCAATACTGGCTGGCAACCCTCCTTGATCCACGTTACAAGGGTAAGGTTGCGGACCTTATCTTGCCATCGCAGAGGGAGCAGAGGATGAAACATCTTCGGGAGGCCTTGCAGAAAGGTCTGTGCAACGCGTTCCCAGAGACTGGGAGGTTACAAACTCCTGTTTCTGGACAACGTGTTGCTGAGGCTTCGGTCAGTCAAAGAAGGAGCGGTGGAGAAGGTGGCCGTCTGACCGATGCGTTCAACAATTTTTTGGTCCGCAGCCCCAAGGTATGATCGGTTCCAGCAACCATCGCCAGCGTCTGTTTTACATGGTGCAGGAATACCTAGGGGCAAGATCAGACTTGGACACCTTTCCCACCGAAAATCCTCTGGGTTACTGGGTCTTGAGGATGGATCACTGGCCAGAGCTTGCACAGTATGCAATTGAGCTACTGGCCTGTCCTGCATCCAGCGTTCTTTCGGAACGCACATTCAGTGCTGCTGGAGGCGTGGTAACCGATCACAGGGTGCGTCTGTCCACCGACTAGGTCGATCGGCTGACCTTCATAAAAATGAATCAGTCTTGGATCACCACCAGCTACCAAGCACCTGATGCTGATGTAACCGAATAATTTTTTTTGAAATCTCAGATCCCTTCAAAGACTGCCTATGCTGATGCTGAGTGACTATCCCTGAGTAATTATCCTCTTCCTCCTCAATCATCACGCTGATAGCTTGTAAGAACATTTTTGGTTCTGGGCGCCACCACCAGTGCCTAAGGCACAATTTTTCAGCCCCTGTTTAACAGGGGCGTGTAATTACAATTTTTGATGTAATACTTTGCAGCAGGGCTTGTTCCTGCATTCCAACTAGAGTGTCTGTGAGGGGTTGCAGTGTTGTGGCACCAGCACCAGTGCCTAAGGCCCAATTTTTCTGCCCCTGTCTAACAGGGGCGTGTAATTACAATTTTTGATGCAATACTTTGCAGCAGGGCTCGTTCCTGCGTTCCAACTAGAGTGTCTGTGAGGGGTTGCAGTGTTGTGGCACCAGCACCAGTGCCTAAGGCCCAATTTTTCTGCCCCTGTCTAACAGGGGCGTGTAATTACAATTTTTGATGCAATACTTTGCAGCAGGGCTTGTTCCTGCGTTCCAACTAGAGTGTCTGTGAGGGGTTGCAGTGTTGTGGCACCAGCACCAGTGCCTAAGGCCCAATTTTTCTGCCCCTGTCTAACAGGGGCGTGTAATTACAATTTTTGAAGCAATACTTTGCAGCAGGGCTCGTTCCTGCGTTCCAACTAGAGTGTCTGTGAGGGGTTGCAGTGTTGTGGCACCAGCACCAGTGCCTAAGGCCTAATTTTTCAGCTCCTGTTCAACAGGGGCATGTAATTACAATTCTTGATCTAATATTTCACAGCAGGGTCCTGTGAGGGCTTACAGTGTTGTGGCCACAGCAACACCTAAGGCCCAAATTTCTGCTGAGTATATAGGGCAGGACCCTACTTTCAAACATCTAACTTACAAACGACTCCTACTTGCAAACGGAAGGAGACAACAGGAAGTGAGATGAAATCTACCCCTAGGAAGGGAAATTCTCTCCTGTAAGAGTTAATATGGGAAAACAATTTCTCCTTTCCACTGATGCTTTCCAATCCTTGTTCCACAAAAAAACCCAAATTTTCAAAAAACATTTTTCATTGGGACAAAAAAGTGAGGTGAAATCTTCTGAAGAGGAGGAAAGACAGCAAAACAAATGTCACAGGGGTGATAACCCTTCCCTTTGTTTTCCAAAAAGCTTAAAAAAGATTTTTTGGCTGGAGCTAAACACGTTAAAAATGTACCCGTTCAAAATTACAAAGAGATTCTACTTAACAACAAACCTACAGTCCCTGTCTTGTTTGCACCGCCTGTATACTGCTGTTCAGAGTATATAGGGCCTTTCCTTATTTTAATTTGGGTGCGGGGTTCCCCTTAATATCCATACAGGACCCAAAGGGCCTGGTAATGGACTGGGGGGGGTACCCATGCCGTTTGTCTCACTGATTTTCATCCATATTGCCATGACCCGACATGACATTAAACCCGCAAGCAGTTTTAAATGAGATTTTTTTTTGCTGCAAAGTATTACATCAAAAATTGTAATTACACGCCCCTGTTAAACAGGGGCTGAAAAATTGTGCCTTAGGCACTGGTGGTGGCGCCCAGAACCAAAAATGTTCTTACAAGCTATCAGCGTGATGATTGAGGAGGAAGAGGATAATTACTCAGGGATAGTCACTCAGCATCAGCATAGGCAGTCTTTGAAGGGATCTGAAAAAAATTATTCAGTTACATCAGCATCAGGTGCTTGGTAGCTGGTGGTGATCCAAGACTGATTCATTTTTATGAAGGTCAGCCGATCGACCGAGTCAGTGGACAGACGCACCCTGTGATCGGTTACCACGCCTCCAGCAGCACTGAATGTGCGTTCCGAAAGAACGCTGGATGCAGGACAGGCCAGTAGCTCAATTGCATACTGTGCAAGCTCTGGCCAGTGATCCATCCTCAAGACCCAGTAACCCAGAGGATTTTCGGTGGGAAAGGTGTCCAAGTCTGATCTTGCCCCTAGGTATTCCTGCACCAGTGCCAGTATTGGTCCTTCTCCTTGATACCACGAATACGAGGATCCTTACGCAGGCTTTGCAGGATCAGGGAGGCCATGCAGCGTAGGTTTGCTGAGGCATTCGGTCCGGAGTCCTCTGGGTCACTAAGGACAACAACGTCCGCAGCCACCTCCTCCCAGCCACGTACAAGTCCATGTGTTCCTTGGGACTAATCCCTTAAAGACTGCTGATGCTGAGTGCCAGGCTCCACCTCCATACTGACACAATCTTCCTCCTCCTCCTCCTCCTCCTCCTCGTCCTCTTCCTGTGTGATCGGCGGGCACGCAGGAACACTGTCTGGATAAAGGGGGCCTTGAGAGCTAAGGAAGTCCTCCTCTTCCTGCCTCTGTTCTGCCTCAAGTGCCCTGTCCATTATTCCACGCAGCGTGTGCTCCAACAGGTGGACAAGGGGGACAGTGTCACTGATGCATGCACTGTCAGTGCTCACCATCCTCGTGGCCTCCTCGAATGGTGACAGGACAGTGCATGCATCCCTGATCATGGCCCACTGGCGTGGGGAAAAAAAACCAAGGTCCCCTGACCCTGTCCTGGTGCCATAGTTGCACAGGTACTCATTGATGGCCCTCTGCTGCGTGTGCAGCCGCTGCAGCATGGCCAACGTTGAGTTCCACCTGGTGGGCATGTCACAGATTAGGCGGTTCTTGGGCAGGTTAAACTCCTTTTGGAGGTCCATCAGCCGAGCACTGGCATTATATGACCGGCGGAAATGCACACAGACTTTCCTGGCCTGCCTCAGGACATCCTGTAAGCCCGGGTACCTGCCCAAGAACCGCTGCACCACCAAGTTAAGGACGTGAGCCAAACAGGGCACATGGGTCAGTTGTCCCTGTCGGAGGGCAGAGAGGAGGTTGGTGCCATTGTCGCAAACCACCATTAATGCCTTAAGTTGGCGTGGCGTCAACCACCTCTGAACCTGCCCCTGCAGAGCTGACAGAACCTCTGCCCCAGTGTGGCTCCTGTCCCCCAAGCACACCAGCTCAAGCACCGCATGGCATCTTTTGGCCTGCGTACTTGCGTAGCCCCTTGAACGCCTACGGAGCACCGCTGGTTCCGAGGAAGAGGCCATGGAGGAAGAAGAAGAGGAGGGGGTGGAGGAGAGAGGTGTGTCACAATCAGCATTTTGGAGGCGTGGTGGCGGAACAACCTCCAACACTACTGCACCTTGTCCTGCATCCTTCCCAGCTGCCAGCAGAGTCACCCAATGCGCCGTGAAACTTAAGTAACGTCCCTGTCCATGCCTGCTGGACCATGAGTCAGCGGTAATATGCACCTTACCGCTGACCGCCCTGTCCAGCGAGGCATGGACATTGCCTTCCACATGCCGGTAGAGAGCCGGAATCGCCTTCCGTGAGAAAAAGTGGCGTTTGGGTACCTGCCACTGAGGAACCGCACATTCCACAAACTCACGGAAGGGGGCAGAGTCTACCAACTGAAAAGGCAGCAGTTGAAGTGCTAGCAATTTTGCCAAGCTAGCATTCAACCGCTGGGCATGTGGATGGCTGGGAGCAAACTTCTTTCGGCGGTGCAGCAGCTGGGGCAGGGAAATTTGCCTGGTACAATCTGACGTCGGTGTACCAAAAGCAGATTGCCCACAAGTACTTGGCTGTGACACACCTAATTCTACACCTTCATTCCTCTCACTGCAGGTCTCAGAGAGGACTGAAGGTCTAGTGGGGTTGGAAATCTCAGCTGATGAGGAGCAAGGAGAGATCCTCTTTGTTCTTTGGTGTGGGTCTTTTAGATATGCTTGCCAACGAACTGCATGGCAGGTCAACATATGTCTGGTCAAGCATGTGGTACCCAAGCGGGAGATGTTTTGGCCACGCGAGATACGCTTGAGACATATGTTGCAAATAGCAGCGGTGCGATCTGATGCACTCGTCTCAAAAAAGGCCCACACCAAAGAACTTTTTGAATAACGCGCAGAGACTGCAGCGCCCTGCACATGTGGAGCTTTGGGGTGTGATGCAGTCAATGTGCTGCCCTTAGGCTGGCCCCTGGAGGGCATCCTGCCTCGTTGGTGATGTGCCGCCTCCTCCTCCTCCTCCTCCTCCTCTCTCCTATCAGGCACCCACGTTGAGTCAGTGACCTCATCATCCCCTCCCTCCTCATCACTGGAGCAAACCTGGCAGTATGCTGCAGCAGGGGGAGCATGACTGCCAGATTGCTGTCCTTCTTGGGCACCCCCTCTGTCCGTGCTCATGTTACTGCCTTCATCGAGCTCAGTATCATCATCAGAGCCTTCCAAACGCTGGGCATCCTCCTGGAGCATGTACCCAACACTGTGGTCAAACAGTTCGAGGGAATCCTCAGGAGGACATGGTGGAGCTAGGGAAGGAGTCACTGATGACATTGAGCTGAGGGAAGAGGCCGCTGCTTTGCCAGACAAAGCACCCTGGGCATGGGTGAGAGAGGATGAGGAGGATGAGGACGGCTTGGTCATCCACTCGACCAAGTCTTCCGCATGTTGCGGCTCAACACGGCCAGCTGCCGAAAAAAAGGCCAAGCGTGTCCCATGGCCACGTGCTGATGAGGATGCACCGTCTCCATGACCAGCACTAGACACAGAGCCTGCTTGCCCTCTCTTATTGGCTTGTGACTGTCTGCCTCTCCTTCTTGGCCTTCCAGACATACTAATGGCCTGTAGCTGCACTAAGCTGGGATAGAACACCTGTAATTTTCTTCAGGTAGCTTTATATACTGTAACCAGACAAGCCTGCCTGTCAGTAGGAAGATAACAGGAACGGATCTAGCTGAACACTGTGAGCAGGACGCACTGCACTAAATGTAAATAGCAGGAACGGATCTAGCTGAACACTGTGAGCAGGACGCACTGACTGCACTAAATGTAAATAGCAGGAACGGATCTAGCTGAACACTGTGAGCAGGACGCACTGACTGCACTAAATGTAAATAGCAGGAACGGATCTAGCTGAACACTGTGAGCAGGACGCACTGCACTAAATGTAAATAGCAGGAACGGATCTAGCTGAACACTGTGAGCAGGACGCACTGACTGCACTAAATGTAAATAGCAGGAACAGATCTAGCTGAACACTGTGAGCAGGACGCACTGACTGCACTAAATGTAAATAGCAGGAACAGATCTAGCTGAACACTGTGAGCAGGACGCACTGACTGCACTAAATGTAAATAGCAGGAACGGATCTAGCTGAACACTGTGAGCAGGACGCACTGACTGCACTAAATGTAAATAGCAGGAACAGATCTAGCTGAACACTGTGAGCAGGACGCACTGACTGCACTAAATGTAAATAGCAGGAACGGATCTAGCTGAACACTGTGAGCAGGACGCACTGACTGCACTAAATGTAAATAGCAGGAACGGATCTAGCTGAACACTGTGAGCAGGACGCACTGCACTAAATGTAAATAGCAGGAACAGATCTAGCTGAACACTGTGAGCAGGACGCACTGCACTAAATGTAAATAGCAGGAACGGATCTAGCTGAACACTGTGAGCAGGACGCACTGCACTAAATGTAAATAGCAGGAACAGATCTAGCTGAACACTGTGAGCAGGACGCACTGCACTAAATGTAAATAGCAGGAACAGATCTAGCTGAACACTGTGAGCAGGACGCACTGCACTAAATGTAAATAGCAGGAACGGATCTAGCTGAACACTGTGAGCAGGACGCACTGACTGCACTAAATGTAAATAGCAGGAACAGATCTAGCTGAACACTGTGAGCAGGACGCACTGACTGCACTAAATGTAAATAGCAGGAACGGATCTAGCTGAACACTGTGAGCAGGATGCACTGACTGCACTAAATGTAAATAGCAGGAACGGATCTAGCTGAACACTGTGAGCAGGACGCACTGCACTAAATGTAAATAGCAGGAACAGATCTAGCTGAACACTGTGAGCAGGACGCACTGCACTAAATGTAAATAGCAGGAACAGATCTAGCTGAACACTGTGAGCAGGACGCACTGCACTAAACGTAAATAGCAGGAACGGATCTAGCTGAACACTGTGAGCAGGACGCACTGCACTAAATGTAAATAGCAGGAACAGATCTAGCTGAACACTGTGAGCAGGACGCACTGCACTAAATGTAAATAGCAGGAACAGATCTAGCTGAACACTGTGAGCAGGACGCACTGCACTAAATGTAAATAGCAGGAACGGATCTAGCTGAACACTGTGAGCAGGACGCACTGACTGCACTAAATGTAAATAGCAGGAACGGATCTAGCTGAACACTGTGAGCAGGACACACTGCACTAAATGTAAATAGCAGGAACAGATCTAGCTGAACACTGTGAGCAGGACGCACTGCACTAAATGTAAATAGCAGGAACAGATCTAGCTGAACACTGTGAGCAGGACGCACTGCACTAAATGTAAATAGCAGGAACGGATCTAGCTGAACACTGTGAGCAGGACGCACTGCACTAAATGTAAATAGCAGGAACAGATCTAGCTGAACACTGTGAGCAGGACGCACTGCACTAAATGTAAATAGCATGACATATGTAGGACTTAAGCCCAGTCTCCTGATACCTTTTTTTCCCAACAACTTCCCCTCCCCTCCAAACCCTTCACAAATGACTTGACAAGGTTTTGGAGTAAATGGCCTTGACGGCCTATTTATTAACCAATTATAACATAAATTAAATAACATCTTCATAAATAACCATTAAACTTCAATATATACTTTTTAATGTCATAGCGGGAAACAACATAGATTGGTCACTGCGAACAACCTCTTTTAACTTTAGGCCTCCAGTCGGAAACCCCTGACTCGGAGGCAGTACCCAACCTTCGCAGTGACCTACCCTTTTTAACCCTTCCAGGTTACCCCCTCGTAACCTGAAAGTACCATAAACAACCCCCATCCTTTTCATGGATGGGTACCAACAACAACCCCCATCCTTTCATGGATGGGTACCAGACGCAACTCCCATCCTTCTATGGATGGGTACCAAAAACAACTCCCATCCTTTCATGGATGGGTACCAGAAACAACTCCCATCCTTTCATGGATGGGTACCAGAAACAACCCCCATCCTTTTATGGATGGGTACCAGAAACAACCCCCATCCTTTTATGGATGGGTACCAGAAACAACCCCCATCCTTTTATGGATGGGTACCAGAAACAACCCCCATCCTTTCATGGATGGGTACCAGAAACCACCCTCATCCCATGGATGGGTACAACATGTTCCATAAATGTAACCTCTATCTTCTCCTTCTCCATCGACCCAATACTGCCGGTCATCCTGACTTGTCCTTCACTCCCTTTCCAAGCAACTCCAGGGCGGGTGGGTGGGAATCGCTTCCTCCTCCGCTCTTACGATTGACGTCACTTCCCCCTCTCCTTTCCTTTCTCAAGCTCTGAGCGACGCCCTCACACAGCCACCTCCCCTTTTCTAAAAGGGGAAACCTGATCTTAAGGCGGCCACTGTTCCGTCCAGCCATGTCATGCTGTCCCTGCGCCTATTTCTCTCCTTTCTTTGGCTCCGGGACTTTCTTGACATATGTAGGACTTAAGCCCAGTCTCCTGATACCTTTTTTTCCCAACAACTTCCCCTCCCCTCCAAACCCTTCACAAATGACTTGACAAGGTTTTGGAGTAAATGGCCTTGACGGCCTATTTATTAACCAATTATAACATAAATTAAATAACATCTTCATAAATAACCATTAAACTTCAATATATACTTTTTAATGTCATAGCGGGAAACAACATAGATTGGTCACTGCGAACAACCTCTTTTAACTTTAGGCCTCCAGTCGGAAACCCCTGACTCGGAGGCAGTACCCAACCTTCGCAGTGACCTACCCTTTTTAACCCTTCCAGGTTACCCCCTCGTAACCTGAAAGTACCATAAACAACCCCCATCCTTTTCATGGATGGGTACCAACAACAACCCCCATCCTTTCATGGATGGGTACCAGACGCAACTCCCATCCTTCTATGGATGGGTACCAAAAACAACTCCCATCCTTTCATGGATGGGTACCAGAAACAACTCCCATCCTTTCATGGATGGGTACCAGAAACAACCCCCATCCTTTTATGGATGGGTACCAGAAACAACCCCCATCCTTTTATGGATGGGTACCAGAAACAACCCCCATCCTTTTATGGATGGGTACCAGAAACAACCCCCATCCTTTCATGGATGGGTACCAGAAACCACCCTCATCCCATGGATGGGTACAACATGTTCCATAAATGTAACCTCTATCTTCTCCTTCTCCATCGACCCAACACTGCCACAGCACGAAAGGGGTAACACCTTACCCTTGCGTGCGCCCCCACACCCTCAGCCCTCGCTGAATGCCGTCCTGAAGGTACATTGCCTACAAAAACACAACCCACACCTTAAGATGTACCCCAACCCTACTCGGATACCTACATGTATCCAGCACCAGCTCACAGAGGCGTATGACCACCCCCGTCTTTTATGAAAGCCTGCTCACCTCCTTAAGCGGGCCCGGTCCACCTTCTTACTAGGCAGGGGCCAATGCAATGACATCCAGCCCCACCATGTTAAACCATATTATTACCCATACCTGGATAAGCCGCTAATAAACGTAAAACCATTGCATTATTACGCCACGAATGAGGTCCCTCATAAGTCTGACTCCCATACCGCTTACCCCACGCGTAACCGCAAACATACAGGGAAAAGTATAAACGGGAGGACCTGTGTACCTCCCCCAAACCTGTCTCACCACCTGCCAGGGCCACGCTGCACCTGACCAAACTACAGCCAGAGGATACTGGACTGCCTGCCATACAGCCGAACCTCAGCTCTACTGAACCCCCCATAACATAGGAATGACAAATCTACCACTGGCCATACTCGCGACCCGTGAACAATAATAAATGACAGCGCAAACCACATAAAAAACAGCAATCACCAACGCCATATGCCAATAGCACACGGAAATGTGCAACATAATACCACATACAATGAGGGCGAATGTACCCCTTCCATCTATCTGAGTCCCATGCTCCAATGTGCCAAGCTGCTTCCTACAGCAGACCCGCCCGTGCTACTCTGTGGCTGCCCCATGCAAAAAAGGGGGCAATAAAAGAAAAACTCTTTTTTGGGTCATACCCAGCTGCTGACCCCCTATTCTGACCGCTCCACGCTTGAACCTCGATAAGGACACATCTGTCCACATGTGTGCTAAAGGACTACAAGACCACAGGCCTAACGTCCCAACAAAAGCGTGCTATTGCAACTGCTGCCCCCCATAAAGCCCTTGCATACAGAGAGCTGTAAACCTTTAGAAAACACAATGCAAGACCTATAATATCTCAAAGGCGTCCCTCTTCAACTCCCTGGGCCCATAACCGTTTGTCTTATACCTAACAAACCCTTATGCCGCGTACACACGAGCGGACATTACGGCGGACTTTGCCCGGCGGACTTTTCGACGTACTTTCCGACGGACTTTGTGAATGAACGGACTTGCCTACACACAATCCACCAAAGTCCGTCGAATTCGTACGTGATGACGTACGACCGGACTAAAACAAGGAAGTTCATAGCCAGTAGCCAATAGCTGCCCTAGCGTGGCTTTTTGTCCGTCGAACTAGCATACAGACGGCGGACTTTTCGACCGGACTCGATTTCAACGGATAAATTTAAAGCAAGTTTTAAATCTAATTCCGTCGAACTTTTGAGAAAACAAAGTCCGCTGGAGCCCACACACATCGAATTGTCCGACGAAATCCAGTCCGCCGGGCAAAGTCCGCCGTAATGTCCGCTCGTGTGTACGCGGCATTAGGTGTGATACCGTAGCCCAAACCACTTAAGAGAAAGGACAAACCAGACAACCTGCGGTATGTGGCAGCTGCCGAGATCCCCTGCTAAAACCATATAATACCATAGAAAACTGCATGTGCTGCACAATGACCTACTGGGGACATGCCAAACCTGTTAAGCAAGCAAACCCGTCCTGTATAACGTTTAAGTAATCATAATAATTTGCCTTACCAATAGGCAGTCAATCCTCCTTAATACATTCCCAAAGCAGGCCCACTTATGGCGACAAACCCCAAAACCTATCCCACTGAAAAACGAGACAAGCAACAACCAAAATGTTATCAATCCCTAATAAGTGCACAGCGTAAATGAATGTAACCCTTATAAGCAGCGCAGTACCCAATGGCACAACACGCCTGACCCCCGGCCCGTATGCCATGGTCAGCAGAGAAAACCACCTGTACCACCCCCCCGATAGTCCTCGTTACAAAAGACCTGTTGACTGCAGAAGGAATGCCCCCCAAATTTGTAAAGTTACTACAATTCGAACAATTCCACCCGAAACCAGATTCTGCAAAACCCAGTCTCGAAACAAGCTGATGGCCCCATCGCAGCGCTGCATGGTCCCCTGAAAAGGCTACAACCCCGTGGACCGTGCAGCCTGCGCGACTAGTTCCTAAGTCACCATCGCTGATGGGACATGTCATCCAAAAAACCCGCCTGCTGAGCCCGGCGGTCCTTTAGTAACCTTAGTAATGTTCCAAAAGTGAGCGGAAGGCCCCTGATCCTGTGGTAGCTGCCGCCGGTACAATAAAACCTTGCCCATGGGGGTGATGCTGTTGAAAACAACACCCAGTTTCCCCCAGCACCTATAGTAGCTGACGTAACTTGCACCCCCGCACCTCGTCCTATAGCCTCTCTAGCTTGTCCCTGGCCGGCCACATCACATACCCATAGACTCCTTTGCGATTTCCCGGAATGAAATGTTTTTCGAGGGGACCTCTGTTATCCCCCATAGCTAACGAAACCCCGAAACATACCTCCAGCTGTTATACCGTCCCCCACAAGACGGCACAGATATTGGAACCCGCCGGGCAAAACATACCAACTGATCTAGGTAAAGCATGCCCGCTTAGATACCCGAAAGCTCCCGTACTGCCCTGTCTTAGAAAGAACTGAACATACCGAAAAAACGGCACCTAGCCGGAGCAACCCGTCGGCGGTCAAAGATCCGCCTACTGTGCCCCTGCCCTATGTCCCCCACCAGCCGAAAGCTGACCGTATGTATCAGCAATATCCTAAAAGCCAATGAATTGCCTGACTTGGCCACCTAAGGCCCTTACCTATACCATCACACGCATGCCCCCGCTGCATAAAAGAAGTGTACTTGTACCCTCCCCTTCCTCAGGGGCAATGGAATCACTGACGGACCCCCCTTTGTAACGGCCCGGTGTTGAATAAATCCAAACTTGTTGGGCTCTCTCTGGGGAAAAACACTACCAGTGGAAAGACCACCCTGCCCGGAAAGGCCTGCTAAAGGTGCCCTGGGCCCCATAGCAACCCCCTTCCCAGTTTTCAAAATTGCTTCTGTATGACCAAGGCGGCCTAGAAATTCACCGCCTGGGGTCGGACCCTCGCAAACGCCAAGGTATATCAACCGTTAGGACAAAAAACCCGTCCCAAAAATGTTACCGCTGCTCGGTCCGGGCGTATACTGAGGAAAGAAAACATCCTAATCCCATGCACCGGCATAGACCCTCTTAATACCGGACCCCACGGCACTTACTGTTCTTACCTCCAAAAAAAACCCTCGAACCGTGAATGGAATAGACACCCCCTAAACCCACGTGTCGGACTAGCCAGTTTATACCAAATTTACCCTTGCCTAAAAAACCGATTAGTAGCCCGCGACGCTGCAATAGCCTCATCCTCTGGCTGACGTCCTTATGGGCCCAGTGTAGGGACAGTCGGACGGCCATCCGTCGCCGAAACTATGCCTTGTGCCTAAGCCAAGCCACACCGCCAGGAATCTTGTGTGCATCACTACAAGCCTGCAGGTAAACTAATCGAGCCAAACTTTGTTCGGGGTCTTTTCCTTAGTACTCTCTCCCCTATGGCAAACGCTTGTAGCCACGCGGCTGGGCACGAGGACTCAACCGACATCCCTGTTGTCCAACTTGCTTTTTTTTTGGCTGCATCCCCTGTCTTACCCTGGCTATACTGAGCCTGTCCACTAAACCGGGAAACTACCTATGTTGTCGCTGTAACTCTTACACCCTGAGGGGGCCCCCTACCGTATGAGTGTCATGTGTTGGTGTCACATGTCTGCCCAGGACTACTTCATATGCCCCGCTAAAAGCGCTTCACCTACCACTTAACTCCCGCACTTACCCCCAAACCTGACAGCCCAGGTAGACTAACCCAACCCCAAACGACTAATCAGAAAAAATAGAAATAAAGTAAGAATCATCCTCACCAGGCTGCCCAGGCAAGGGCCCACCAGCCGTCACTCCTGGAACCACCGCTGCTGGACGTCCTTGACCCTCGTCACACTCCGACCCGAACCTTTCACCCTCCGATCTGCTGCTGTCCTTACGTCCTACCGACCGTAGGCTGCATCCCTGCAGGACCGCTCCATTTTCCGAGTGTTCGGTGTCCCCCGTGACGGGCCCCTGCGCTTACTGCTTGGCTGGGTCCTCGACCCTGACCTCCAACATCGCTCCCCAACAACCCCGTGCTCCTCTCGAACCCTCAGCTGTGCAGAGTGAAACTGTGGCCGGCTGGCTACCCAGATCTGCCCCCCGCAGCCCTGGCCACCTGTGCTGTGTGTCTGCGACGAGCCAGGGGGAGCGGAGCCATGTGCTGTACTGGGCTCCCCCCGCCGCGCCCTTGCCCCCTGGCCAGGTCCCGCTCCGCCCCCGTACCTTGTCTTCTGGCACCATGGTGTGCGCTGGTTCGGGGGGTTCACTCCCTACTGCTTGTAGCTGCCACCTCCGATCTCCACTGTCGCCCGTGTCCTGGCTGAAAACTTCCGGCGGCCGTGACCGCCGCGCATGTGGTGCCGCTGCCCCCCCGTCTATTGCCGCTCCGCCGACTGCCTCCCTGGTTGCCATAGGGGCTCACAGCCAGTCTGCACCTTGTGCGGTGACCGCCGCTCAGCGCTGGGCTATCAGCCCTCCATCGTAGCGATGCAGCACTGTGTGTGAGAGGATGATAGGAGAGGAGGATACAGAGCGGTGAGGGTGATGCGTCTAATCGCTTCCTCCTCCGCTCTTACGATTGACGTCACTTCCCCCTCTCCTTTCCTTTCTCAAGCTCTGAGCGACGCCCTCACACAGCCACCTCCCCTTTTCTAAAAGGGGAAACCTGATCTTAAGGCGGCCACTGTTCCGTCCAGCCATGTCATGCTGTCCCTGCGCCTATTTCTCTCCTTTCTTTGGCTCCGGGACTTTCTGGAACGGATCTAGCTGAACACTGTGAGCAGGACGCACTGACTGCACTAAATGTAAATAGCAGGAACGGATCTAGCTGAACACTGTGAGCAGGACGCACTGCACTAAATGTAAATAGCAGGAACAGATCTAGCTGAACACTGTGAGCAGGACGCACTGCACTAAATGTAAATAGCAGGAACGGATCTAGCTGAACACTGTGAGCAGGACGCACTGCACTAAATGTAAATAGCAGGAACAGATCTAGCTGAACACTGTGAGCAGGACGCACTGCACTAAATGTAAATAGCAGGAACAGATCTAGCTGAACACTGTGAGCAGGACGCACTGCACTAAATGTAAATAGCAGGAACAGATCTAGCTGAACACTGTGAGCAGGACGCACTGCACTAAATGTAAATAGCAGGAACAGATCTAGCTGAACACTGTGAGCAGGACGCACTGCACTAAATGTAAATAGCAGGAACGGATCTAGCTGAACACTGTGAGCAGGACGCACTGCACTAAATGTAAATAGCAGGAACGGATCTAGCTGAACACTGTGAGCAGGACGCACTGCACTAAATGTAAATAGCAGGAACAGATCTAGCTGAACACTGTGAGCAGGACGCACTGCACTAAATGTAAATAGCAGGAACGGATCTAGCTGAACACTGTGAGCAGGACGCACTGACTGCACTAAATGTAAATAGCAGGAAAGGATCTAGCTGAACACTGTGAGCAGGACGCACTGCACTAAATGTAAATAGCAGGAACAGATCTAGCCTAATCTATCTAACTCAAATCAAATGACACTGTCTGTCTCTCTCTCTATCAGCACACCGGAACACACTACACAGGGCCGCCGTGCAGGCGGCCTTATATAGTGTGGGGCGTGTACTAAATCCCCTGAGCCATAATTGGCCAAAGCCACCCTGGCTTTGGCCAATTACAGCTCTCTCTACTGACGGCGCTGTGATTGGCCAAGCATGCGGGTCATAGTGCATGCTTGGCCAATCATCAGCCAGCAATGCACTGCGATGCCGCAGTGAATTATGGGCCGTGACGCGCCACACGAATTTGGCGCGAACGGCCCATAACGTTCGCAATTCGACGGACGGTCGAACAGCCGATGTTCGAGTCGAACATGGGTTCGACTCGAACACGAAGCTCATCCCTAGTGCAGGGACTGTTCTAAACATGGGAAACACGCGTCACTTTACAGGCATACTATAGACACCCCCCAGGTACGATATTTAAAGGAATATTTCACTTTTTTTTTTTTTACTTTAAGCATCATTAAAATCACTGCTCCCGAAAAAACGGCCGTTTTTAAAAGTTTTTTTTGCATTGATACATGTCCCCTGGGGTAGGACCCGGGTCCCCAAACCCTTTTTAGGACAATACCATGCAAATTAGCCTTTAAAATGAGCACTTTTGATTTCGAACGTTCGAGTCCCATAGACGTCAATGGGGTTCTAACGTTCGTGCGAACTTTCGGTCCGTTCGCGGGTTCTGGTGCGAACCGAACCGGGGGGTGTTCGGCTCATCCCTACACAGTACATTAAGGAACAGTTCAGTCTTCAACCCACAAATCAAAGATAACAAATACATTGAGGTGTTTAAAAAAGTTGTGTTGGATGAGATCAAAGACTTGAAAGTCAAGAAGAGAGAAGACCCCAAGCACATCAAGAATGGGATACGGAAACTGATGAAGAGGAAAGATATTGTGATCCGGCCAGCGGACAAAGGGGGCGGCATCGTCATCCTATCCAAAGAGCAATACCATAAATCAATGATGGATATGCTAAATGACGTAAACACCTACACGAAACTATTAAGCAATCCGATGTTTAGATGTAGGAAAGCGCTCGAACAAATAGTTCATCTTGGAGCTAAAAAGAACATCTTAAGTAAAAAAGAGGCAAGGTTCCTCGTACCCGACTCATGTCGCACCCCTATCATATACTCATTACCCAAAGTCCATAAGGACGGGATCAATCCACCCCCAAGGCCCATAGTAAATGGGATCGATTCATTGACATCCAGGATAGGGGAATA
This sequence comes from Lithobates septentrionalis, assembly GCA_037952835.1. Classification (NCBI taxonomy): domain Eukaryota; kingdom Metazoa; phylum Chordata; class Amphibia; order Anura; family Ranidae; genus Lithobates; species Lithobates septentrionalis. Next base: position 1,182,235 of record JBBDGP010001501.1, on the reverse strand, counting down.
CATCGACTTCTTTCTGCAACCAGCGGTTCAGAACACAAAGGCATACCTACGTGATACTCAACATATCCTGCAAATTTTAGATGAGATCCCCCAGAACCAGAAGAAATGCATCATGGTCACGGCAGACGTCGCATCCCTATATATGGTTATACCCCACCATTTGGCATGTGAGGCCGCCAAATGGGGCCTGAGGAGATATTCCGAGTTACCATGTTTACAAAGAAGGTTCCTGGTGAAATGTCTAGATTTTAGCTTAAAAAACAATTACTTCTGGTACAACAATACATATTACCACCAGCAAACGGGAATAGCTATGGGAGCAAAATTTGCTCCCAGCATAGCTGGGCTTTTTATGGCGAAGTGGGAAGAAGAAGCTGTTTTTAATAATCGACCAGAAGAACTTTTAATCTATAAACGATACATAGACGATATTTTTATAGTATAGGAAGGCGATGCACACCAGTTATACAACTTTCTAGATAAACTTAATTCAAACGATGTAAACATTCGATTAACATGGGATATAAGCGAGGAAAAGGTTACGTTCTTGGATCTGGATATCTTACAGGAAGATTCAAGATTCTACACACAAACGCACTTTAAAAATGTTGACCGTAACAGCTACCTCCCATTAGAAAGCTGCCACCATAGGAATTGGCTTTACAATATCCCAAAAGGCCAGTTGAGGCGGCTGAGAAGAAATTGCACGAAACTCCAAGTCTTCTATGAACAGGCAGAGAAGATCGAGACAAGGTTCACTGCAAAAGGATATGACCAAAGACATCTAAAGAAGAAAACCGCAGAAGTCGCAGTAATGGATCGCAATACATTGATCAAAGACAAAATTCTACAGAAACGTTCGATGGAGGGACCAGCGCTTATCCTCAACTACAACGCACAATACAAGAAAATAGAAAGAATAGTCAGACGTCACTGGCATATTCTAATGACAGATCCACAGCTGAAAGAAAGACTGCCAAAAAACCCTAGATTTATCTATAAAAGGGCACCATCAATTCGTGATAAACTGGTGAAAAGTGTGATAGAGCCTCCAAGGAAACCTTTCACGTTTTTTGCTGGGAAAGGATTTTTCCCATGTAAAAGATGCTACGCATGTCTAAGAACCAGACGCCCCAATGAGAAAGTGTTCCACTTTTCATCCACATCGACGGGGGACATCTATGAAGTTCGCAACTTTGTCTGTTGTAACACAGAAGGGGCCGTATATGCCTTACAATGTAGCTGCGGCCTGCAATACATAGGTCGCACTAAAAGACCGCTCAAAGTCCGCATCAAGGAGCATGTAAAAAATATTATCAATGGATACGATAAGCACAGCGTATCAAAACACTTCCTAATTCACCACAACAAAGACCCTTCCCAGCTAAAATTTTGGGGCATTGAACCCTATGTGAGGCACTGGCGGGGGGGACACAAGGTTAGGACTTTAAGCCAAATGGAGTCCAGGTGGATTTTCACCATGGACACCTTCTCGCCAAGAGGCCTCAACATAGAATTTGACTTAAATTGTTTCCTGAGTAATTTTTAATTTTTAATCTTTAATTTGTCTACTTTGAAGAGTTTTTTATATACCTTTTTTATATCTCCTCTACATACGCCGCCAGCATCCCCAAACAGTGCTGACATGTAGGCGCATGGTGGAGATCACACAATGTAGGGAATCCCACTACTACTAAATAGAGAAGCATTTGCTACACACACCCACCGCTCTTTTTAGATCCCTAGGTATATTAATGTATGGATTACCTCTTTTTGCCACATACGTCCACACAACATCAGTAGTCGTATATCTTTACCTGGTATTAGCACTTTTGTATGATTAGACTATGCATATGTTAGTTCGGATCCATTTTTATATTGTTCTAGTGTGTCTAGATGCCTGTCCCAGACCATGCGGCTTTGTATATATTTTATATACAATCATTTTAAATTCCCCATTCCATCTTTTTAATTTTGCTTATTTTAATAATATTTTTTAATAAAATATACGGTTTTATATATATATTTTTTTATGGACATACTATACAGCCATTTAATGTATTTACATATCTCTATTTTTCACCGTAACCTGTTTTTAACATGTCTTAATTGTAAAACCTGTTTGAAGTTCCATGTCCCCTGCCCTATTATCGATCTGTGTAGGCTGATGAGATATCCACCGCCATACACAGCCGATCGGTCACTTGGCTGGCCGGTATTCTATGCCTATTTCCCCCTCTGCTGACAGTTACAAAGGATGTGTATGTGGGCTGGCCAGATGAGGCGGGGCTGCTACTGTGAGGCGCCCGCCCCTGTTACTGTGACTGGCCGACTAACATCTCAGCTGCGCCCACTAGTCCCAGGCAAAATGGCCACCGGAATACTTCCTGGCGGCTCCGGGAAAATGGCTGCTCATTATGGTCTATGGGGAGCTATTTAAAGACATCTACAGTGCCTCCCTGTATCCCCTGAAGAAGTCATGTGACCGTGACGTCACGCGTAGGGACGGGACAGGCACTCTCTGACAGTTATTGCATTACGAGCTCGCCGCTCGTCGGATCTCCACCCGGTTTTTATACGTTTTATGTGAGTACTGAATTTTATATTGTAATAAAAGTGATATGCCTCCATACAATACTACACTATTGTGGGCTTCCTTTCTTAATCTATCTGGGTGACCCCGGGACACTACTTGAAAGGACCAGACGCCCCTACAAGAGAAGTGATCAGGATAGGACCATATTTCCACCATCCTCCATAGCAGATTACACCCATGGTCTCTACAAAGGCCGCCATGCCTCTGAGTGGCTAAACGCGATTACCCCATTACCCTCAGGTAAGGGGCCACTGCCCACCAATGTGCACACTGTTGCATGAAGACTGACCACTATTGTCACCCATGTTTAGCACGGAAGTCATTACACGTTTTATGGACTTTGATTAGTTGTTTTTCGCCGCAAGGAGCACTGCACCTGATAATATTTTGCACGCAAGATTTGCATGCATATTAATGAACTTTTAAGCACTTAGCCACATTTAACGTGCACTGGATGCACTTTGGTTATATATGCACTTATGAATGTGTTGATTTATATTTAATTAAGCTAGTTGGCGACTGGTGATAGTTTGAGCCAGCTGCTATTTTTATCTATGTTATATTTATTCACCCATATATTTATGTTTGCTACTATGATGTTCAAGCACTAATCACGTTGCACGTTATATTTATAAGTATTTACTGTGTATTTATATTATGATTTTTTGATCACACACACCATCAGCACATAATGATACAACTGTCACATTAGGTCATCTTTCCACTGCTCTGTTACAGTCGCATAGACTAAATTTGGGTGCACTTTAAGACACTCACGAGTACAGAGCCAATACACGCCTATCTCATTGGGATTAGCGCAGCACCACACTCTATTCCATTTCTGTTAAACTGGGGACAGGCTGTACCCCATTCGGTGTAGGCTGCTTTTCCTTGTTTTATTGAGATTGGGTTTCCCTCCTCCTTTCTCCCTAACCCCGTTCATGATAGCGCAGGAATACCCCATAACTATTTTATAATCTCTGACATGCCCACCAGGTGGAACTCAACGTTGGCCATGCTGCAGCGGCTGCACACGCAGCAGAGGGCCATCAATGAGTACCTGTGTGACTATGGCACCAGGACAGGGTCAGGGGGAGCTTGTTTTTTTTTTCCCCATGCCAGTGGGCCATGATCAGGGATGCATGCACTCTCCTGTCACCATTTGAGGAGGCCACGAGGATGGTGAGCAGTGACAGTGCATGCATCAGTGACACTGTCCCCCTTGTCCACCTGTTGGCATGCCCGCCGATCACACAGGAAGAGGAGGAGGATTGTGTCAGTATGGAGGTGGAGCCTGGCACTCAGCATCAGTAGCAGTCTTTAAGGGATCATTTACAGTCCCAAGAAACACATGGACTTGTACGTGGCTAGGAGAAGGTGGCTGCGGATCATGTCGTCCTTAGTGACCCAGAGGACTCCGGACCGAATGCCACAGCAAACCTACCCTGCATGGCCTCCCTGATCCTGCAAAGCCTGCGGAAGGATCCTCGTATTCGTGGTATCAAGGAGAAGGAACAATACTGGCTGGCAACCCTCCTTGATCCACGTTACTAGGGTAAGGTTGTGGACCTTATCTTGCCGTTGCAGAGGGAGCAGAAGATGAAACCTCTTCGGGAGACCTTGCAGAAAGGTCTGTTCATTGCGTTCCCAGAGACTGGGAGGTTACAAACTCCTGTTTCTGGACAACGTGTTGCTGAGGCTTCGGTCAGTCAAAGAAGGAGCGGTGGAGAAGGTGGCCGTCTGACCGATGCGTTCAGACAATTTTTTAGTCCGCAGCCCCAAGGTATGATTGGTTCCAGCAACCATCGCCAGCGTCTGTTTTACATGGTGCAGGAATACCTAGGGGCAAGATCTGACTTGGACACCTTTCCCACCGAAAATCCTCTGGGTTACTGGGTCTTGAGGATGGATCACTGGCCAGAGATTGCACAGTATGCAATTGAGCTACTGGCCTGTCCCGCATCCAGCGTTCTTTCGGAACGCACATTCAGTGCTGCTGGAGGCTTTGTAACCGATCACAGGATGTGTCTGTCCACCGACTCGGTCGATCGACTGACCTTCATAAAAATGAATCAGTCTTGGATCACCACCAGCTACCAAGCACCTGATGCTGATGTAACCGAATAAATTTTTTTTCAAATGTCAGATCCCTTCAAAGACTGCCTATACTGATGCTGAGTGACTATCCTGCTATACTGAGTAATTATCCTCTTCCTCCTCAATGATCATGATGATAGCTTGTAAGAACATTTTTGGTTCTGGGCGCCGCCAGTCCCACCACCAGTGCCTAAGGCCCAATTTTTCAGCCCCTGTTTAACAAGGGCATGTAATTACAATTCTTGATCTAATATTTCACAGCAGGGCCCCTTTCTGTGCCCACCAAGAGTATCTGTGAGGACTTACAGTGTTGTGGCACCAGCACCACCACCACCACCATAGGCCTAATTTGTCTGCCCCTGTTCAACAGGGGCATGTAATTACAATTCTTGATCTAATATTTCACAGCAGGGCCCTGTGGGGGCTTACAGTGTTGTGGCCACAACACCTAAGGCCCAAATTTCTGCTGAGTATATAGGGCAAGCCCCTACTTTCAAACATCCAACTTACAAACAACTCCTACTTGCAAACGGAAGGAGACAACAGAAAGTGAGATAAAATCTACCCCTAGGAAGGGAAATTCTCTCCTGTAAGAGTTAATATGGGAAAAACTTTTCTCCTTTCCACTGATGCTTTATCACCAATTCTTGTTTCACAAAAAAACCCAAATTTTCAAAAAACATTTGTCATTGGGACAAAAAGTGAGGTGAAATCTTCTGAAGAGGAGCACAGACAGCAAAACAAATGTCACAGGGGTGATAACCCTTCCCTAGGTTTTCCAAAAAGCTTAAAATAGATTTTTTGGCTAGAGCTAAACACGTAAAAAATGTAACAGTTCAAAATTACAAACAGATTGTACTTAACAACAAACATACAGTCCCTGTCTTGTTTGCACCGCCTGTATACTGCTGTTCTGAGTATATAGGGCCTGGGGGCCCCACACCTTTCCTTTTTTAATTTGGGTGCAGGGTTCCCCTTTATATCCATACAAGACCCAAAGGGCCTGGTAATGGACTGGGGGGTACCCATGCCGTTTGTCTCACTGATTTTCATCCATATTGCCAAGACCCGACATTACATTAAAGCCGCAAGCAGTTTTAAATGACTTTTTTTCCTTTAAAAATGACATTTTGTGCAGGGACTGTTCTAAGCACGGGAAACGCGCCACTTTACAGGCATACTATAGACACCCCCCAGGTACGATATTTAAGGGAATATTTCACTTTTTTTTTTTACTTTAAGCATCATTAAAATCACTGCTCTCGAAAAAACGGCAGTTTTTAAAAGGTTTTTTTGCATTGATACATGTCCCCTGGGGCAGGACCCAGGTTCCCAAACCCTTTTTAGGACAATACAATGCAAAATAGGCTTTAAAATGAGCACTTTTGATTTCGAACGTTCGAGTCCCATAGACGTCAATGGGGTTCTAACATTCTTGCGAATTTTCGGTCTGTTCGCAGGTTCTGGTGCGAACCGAACTGGGGGGTGTTCGGCTCATCCCTAGTGCTGGGCAGAGCACAGTGAAGTTTGGCCCTAATACCAGCTCTTCTGCTGGGGGCTCACCAGGTTGTTCTTCCTCAGCAGAAAAGTCTATCAAATCCCCTGTCTCTGCAACTGGTGTCTGGGGATAGAGGTTCACCATCTGTCCGTGGAACCCAGAAGATCGGTGCTGGGCAGAGGTTAGCAGAGCTCTGCCCTGTTGTCAGCACTTCAGCTTTGGGGATGGCAATTTCCAGATTTTCCACTGCTGATTCTCTGGCATGCTGCTGGACAGGCACATTCCTCCATCCAACCTCGTCTTGTGCATAAAAAGGTCAGTCAGCACTTGCTGCATCCGCCATAAGACCTCAGCGTCCATAGCTGCGGGGCCAGGTGGGCAAAGCACACTGTTACTATGCCACCTTGCCAACTCTTCAGCCAGGACTTCAGAGCTGTCTGCTGGTATTTCCTGATAGTCCCAGGTAAAGGGAGCCCCACCCTACTGCTGAGCAGAGTCTAGCAGCTGTCTGTAGGCGATCTCCAGCTCCCATTCCTAAACGGCCAGAAACTCCAAATCTTCCTGTGCCCAGAGCACTTCTGAGACATTCAGTCTTTGCTCTCTGTGCTCCATTATTTCCTCCAAACGGCACTCCAGATCACTCCCAAGGTCAGGGTCCCTGGACAGCCTCCAGTACAACAATCCTAGACCATCATAGTCAAAGCCGTCCGTGGGGCATCTGATGTCCACGGGCACACTTGGGCTACATACCACTGGAGAGCTCTGTAGCTCTCATCCAACCGCATTTCTGCCTGGATCAGCCTGCTTTACTCAGCTGTCCACTCCTGGGTCGGTTGTTCCCCCAATAACAGCATTCGTACTTCATACTGCGACCAGTACCTTACATGGATGAAGGGGAGACTTTTTCCCTGGTGGTGCTGCTCGAGAGCTAGCGCTTTCTTTCAGAGTTGTAGGCGGACAGAATCATACCATCCCAGCAGGACCTGCACCGATACTGGTCCCCTGTGCTGTATCCGTATCTCTCGCAACCTCCTTTGGAATTCCTTTTCCATCATGACGTATCTGTACCTCTCCTCTCCTGCTATCCGGGCCTTGGATCCAGGTGATGGTTTGGATGTGTTCACGGCAAGGAAGCATGATCCCACCGCTGCCAGCCAATTGTGACGGACCCCCGTAGTCAAGATGTCCGCCATAAATGCTTCCTCTGTCCGGTACCACACAATCCAAGACCCCTTAGCTTACCCATTCACTAGTCATAGCTCAGTGTACATCAGACCTCACCAGTCTTGGAGTACATCAGGAATAGCCTTTTATTTGAGATCTCACACAAATATATACAGCTTGTTGACAATACAAATTGTAACCAGAAACCTAATCAACATGAGCTAATTATCTAATCCTTTAGACAGCCTAGGTGACTAAGAGACATGACCTTTAGGGCAGACTTGCCGTCTTTTAGCTCAGAAGTAACAATCAACATTTTCATAAATCAACACAGAACTCCTCTATACAATAGCAAGGTTAATTAGCACAAACGACAATGGGTGAAATACTCTTAGAAGTAGACAACAGGAGACCCAGGGATTTCCAGATCTCATTAATTTCACATCTGCTATATGAGTCCCAAGCATGCAGAGACCATCATGGCCTCCTTAATAATGTCCTTTTGCATTACATAACAGAGTATCTTCTTAAATGCTCGTAGCTTCCTCAAATGCCAGGGCCCATAGTCGGTAGGCAAGAGGCTTGCATTCAGTCCTCGCCAAAAGCCTCTGCCCTGGCTAGGTCTCTCACATGTTCCCCCCTCATTCAGCCTGTGTCTCGCTGATACAGCTTGCTGCTGTCCCCTCCTCCCAACCAGCCTGTGTCTCGCTGATACAGCTTGCTGCTGTCCCCTCCTCCCAACCAGCCTGTGTCTCGCTGATGCAGCTTGCTGCTGTTCCCTCCTCCCAACCAGCCTGTGTCGCGCTGTCCTACAGATCCAGCCTGGGTCTCTATAAGCCAGGGTCTCTATAAGCCAGCCGATCAAGAGGTTAATTCACCTCAGTTGTCTTCAGCTGCAGCAGCTCTGCGCTCGGCTTGCTTTGCCTCAAACCTACTTTCACAGAATACTGATACACCGGCCGCCGCGGCCGTGTCCCTGGCCCGACTTCCTAGACCTAGAGAAAGGGAAAAAATGGCAGCGGGAAGCAAGCGCCAGCCGTTTTTAATGTGTAGCGGTGGCACTGGTGGCATACCCCCTGCCTTTGGTGCATGTACCCTCAGGGGAACGTGTACCATAGGTTCAGAAACCCTGCCTTAGGCTACATTCACATGGGCGATGATGTGCAAATAGTTTGCTGCAATTTGAGGAGGCTATGGCCACATACAAACTGGCTGATTAGCTGCTGCCAGTTTGTGTGCAGCCAAAACTCCACAGAGATGCTAACCCTGGATGCACACTGCCTGTGTCCAGGGTCAATCAGAGGCACTTTTTGCACTGCTGGCAAGAATCAACTGACCCTGGCTGCTGCTATTCAGCTGTCTGACTATAGCCCATTGCAGCCAATCACTTTCTCATTTATCTCTGAACATCCCTCAGACCCCACTTATACAGAAATAGACACTCTTAAATAGCCACATTTCCCCACTAGATGTAATTTATAGAGCTACGAACCCTGAGCCCTTGAAGAGCCTCTATTGGAACATTAACCATCCATTTAAAGTGATACTAAAGGTTATTTTTTTATTAAAATAATGTGCACTCTTGAGCCAGGCTGTGTGCATCCATGTACACACACAGCTTCAGTATGCCACGCCCCCACTCTCTCCTCACAGGAGTTTGACTGACAGCAGCAGGAGCATTTGGATCCCACTGCTCTCAGTGCCTTCTGTGAAACTAGAAGTATGAGGAGCAGTGAAAGTCAGGTAAGTGCTTAGGGGTGGGGTGGAAAGGATAGGTTGTGGGGAGTTAATTACGTTAATACAGAGAAGGTTAAAATGTTGAATTTAGAACTAGTTTAAAAAGATGACTCCCCCCCCAAAATGGCCAATAAATTTCTCACCAGGGCATATAAACTCTAAATGCAGCCACAAAAGCAGACCTCTCTTGATACAACCACCTAACAAAGGCAGTTTTCCCCATATGCAACCATTTGAGACCCACCATATACAGCCACCAGACCCTCATCACAGTAGATCAATGTCATTTTAAATCCTCCATATACAACCAAATGACCCCCTAAAGCAGAACCCTAAAATAAGAATGTGGCTGTAAAGTACTTACACATTGAATCTTTCTATGAGGGCTTCATGAGGCAGGAAGAAGCAAAAAGTCCAAAGCAAGGAGTATTTTTGCAGAGAACATTCTATGGAAGCAATAAATTATAACAATGCGGAGGGGCAGAAAACATAGAGTTACAATTGCCACTATGATCTCCAATCCTCATCATGTGCTACCACCACTAAAGGTACCTATAGTATTGGCTGTACCTGGTGTAGTGCACTTGGTAAGTAAGCAGCTTTCATAAAAATATATGGCTCTGAGTCCTGGGGTACTTATCAGGTACCTGAGCACAGCAATGCTATTGTTATAATTAAATAATCTACAAACATGTCAATGAGATGCAGTGATAGAAATTATTAGAAAAATAAGGTAAACATTACAAAATACAGTATGTGCCCAGTAAAAATGAACTTTACTTTTCCTTTAAAAGCAAGTGTTGACCGTATTTTTCAAGTAATTTGAATGGGGTTTTTCACAATGTCTGCAACACTTTGTCAAAGCTGCATCTGAAATGGGCAAGCTGTCATGCTCATTAATACATGCCAAAGTTACTGCATCTGCTGTGAGTGTAGTTATTCTCTCAGTGGAGCTAGCTGCTTTTTGCATTTGATGTCCATAAATACGCACCTTGTTTTTTTAAATTGTTTGAAAGCTCCCAGAGTGCAGTAAGTCCATAATTTCCTGAAAATGCATTGTCAAATTTAATTGCACAGCATAGTCTTTTATGTAGTAATTTATGTGTTTTACTCCTTATCTTATATTTTATTGTGTTCTGGCCTTTCAGTAACACTCTGATCTAAGCAATCTGCTGTTAACCTGATGCTAAATAATGGAACCTAAGAAATAAATGAAGCTAAATTGCTTTTGAAAAATTGATAGTGCATTTCCATATAAATTATTTTCTTGGTCACATTGTCTAGCAGGTTAGCATCAATTATTGAGTAATTCAGGGGATATTAGACTGGTAATTAGTAAATGTTTTTATATGTTTTCTGTTTGTAAAGTGAACTCGCCTGAGCTATTACACTAAGGGAGCATTTACAGTATACATTGTACATGTTTTGATTTGATTGTTTGATGATTTTTGAGTGATAAAGTGGTTCTGAAGGCAGGAGTTTTTTTATCTTAATGCATTAAGATAAAAAACCTTCTGTGTGCAGCAGCCCCCCTCAGCCCCCCTAATACTTACATGTTGCACAAGAGTCTTGATTGTTCAGGACTCTCCCTCCTCTTTGGCTGAGACAGCAGCGGGCACCATTTGAAATCAAGTCAGCCAATGAGAAGAGAGGAGCCAAGAGCGCCAGTGAGGGACCCGAGAAGAGGAGGGTCTGGTCTGCTTCAAGGAGCTGGCAGTCGGTCCCTCTCCCAGCAGCAAACCGAGCCCTGGAATGGTAAAGACCACCCAGCTGAAGCGATGGCAGCCAGACAGAGATTCCATAACCTCTGTCCCACACCTACCGATGACAACTATTCCCTGTGGCCTAGAATGGAGATCATGTGGACCAACTATATGGGTTCAATTTGCCTGACTAATGCATGTCCAGACCAGGTGGAGCTCTGGGACCTGGTTAGTCTACTTTGGGGAGAAATGTGACCGATCTAAGCAGGACAGGGGCTTTTGGAGGAGGCTGCAGGGTTGCCTCTTGCCTACTGACTATGGGCCCTGGATTTTGAGATTGTCAGCCCTTCCTTATCTGAGCTGGCCGCTCAGCTGTCGGCTAATTGCCAGCTCATGTCTCTCCACAGTTACTCAGCTGTTGATGTTATCCTGCTCGTCAGTCCTGCCTACTTAAGCCGTCCAGTTCAGAGGATCTCTGTCTTTGCCTTGGTCAAAATCACAGAAACTATCTCCTGCGATCCTTTTCAAGACTTGCTTTGCTGACATCCCTTCTGGCTCCAGATCCTGCTTGCTGTTGCACTACATTGATCCCTGACTTCTGGCTTGGCTGACTATCCTTTCCGATTACTGAACTAGCTATGTTTGTTCTTTTTACTTTTATTATTAAACAAGTGTGATTTAACTGTACTTCTGTCTCGGCCTGATTTTATGGTCTCTGACAGTAGGCAGAGGCCATGAATTCAGAAGATGTAGTCAATCCACTTGTTGGGAATATTTTTTCCAGATTGGATGAACTGGATCACGGCATGGATCAGTTTGCCATGGCGTTACAAACACTCCTGAGTTTCACGGCTCACCTGGAATCTCCCACTGAGGCCGCCCCGGTGCAACCTATGTTGCAGGCTGACCCTGCTGCTACTGCAGTCTCTGTGCAGGCACCTGCCTCGAGTACTACCTCTATAAGAGGTATGTCTGGTTCTGCTCCGCTTCCCCAGCAATTTGGGGGCGATCCAGTCCAATGCAGAGGGTTTCTCAACCAGGTTGAGATATACTTTGAGATGCTGCCCCAGGCGTTTCCCACGGACAGAAGCAAAGAAGGTTTTGTGATATCTTTGCTTTCTGAGAGAGCCTTGGCCTGGGCAAACCCTCAATGAGAGACGCAAAAACCTGTTGTCTTGAGCTACCCTGAGTTTGTGGCTTCATTTAAAAGGGTATTTGACATTCCCGCACGCTCCGCTTCTGCTGTCAAGTGCCTAATGTCCATCGAACAGAGTACGAGAGCTATTGCCGACTAAGCCATTGAATTCCATGATCTGTGTCAGGGCTGGCTCAGCCCTTCCTTCTCTGAGCTGGCCGCTCAGCTGTCGGCTAATTGCCAGCTCTCATCTCTCTCCACAGTTAACCAGCTGTTGTGGATCTGCTTGTTAGTCCCGCCTACTTAAAGATCTCCAACTCACTTCATTCCTGCCTTCGCCTTGGTCACATCACAAGAAACCATCTCCTGTGTTCCTGTTTAAAGACTGGCTTTGCTGACATCCCTTCTGGCTGCTTATCCTGCTTGCTGTTTTTCTACTTGGATCCCTGCTTCTGGCCTGGCTGATTATCCGATCTGGTTAATGAACTCTGGCTTGGCTGATTACCCGATCTGGTTACTGAACTCTGGCTTGGCTGACTACCCAATCCGGTTACTGGACTCTGGCTATGCTTTGACTACACTTACTCTACAGTGAGGTCCATAAATATTGGGACATCGACACAATTATAATCTTTTTGGCTCTATACACCACCACAATGGATTTGAAATGAAACAAACAAGATGTGCTTTAACTGCAGACTTTAAGCTTTAATTTGAGGGTATTTACATCCAAAGAGTTACAACAGTTTGTATATGTGCCTCCCACTTTTTAAGGGACCAAAAGTAATGATACAGATTAACAATCATCCATCAAACTTTCACTTATTAATACTTGGTTGCAAATCCTTTGCAGTCAATTACAGCCTGAAGTCTGGAATGCATAGACATCACCAAACGCTGGGTTTCATCCTTGGTGATGCTCTGCCAGGCCTCTACTGCAACTGTTTTCAGTTCCTGCTTGTTTTTGGGGCATTTTTCCTTCAGTTTTGTCTTCAGCAAAGGAAATGCATGCTCAATCGTATTCAGGTCAGGCAATTGACTTGGCCATTGCACAACATTCCACTTCTTTCCCTTAAAAATCTTTTTGGTTGCTTTCGCAGTATGCTTCGGGTCATTGTCCATCTGCACTGTAAAGCGCCGTCCAATGAGTTCTGAAGCATTTTGCTGAATATGAGCAGATAATATAGAAGAATTCATCCTGCTGCTTTTGTCAGCAGTCCCATCATCAATAAATACAAGGGAACCAGTTCCATTGGCAGCCATACATGCCCATGCCATGACACTACTACCACCATGCTTCACCGATGAGGTGGTATGCTTTGGATCATAAGCAGTTCCTTTCCTTCTCTATACTCTTCTCTTCCCATCACTCTGGTACAAGTTGATCTTGGTCTCATCTGTCCATAGGATGTTGTTCCAGAACTGTGAAGGCTTTTTTAGATGTTGTTTGGCAAACTCTAATCTGGCCTTCCTGTTTTTGAGGCTCACCAATGGATTACATCTTGTGGTGAACCCTCTGTCTTCACTCTGGTGAATACTTCTCTTGATTGTTGACTTTGACACACATACTCCTACCTCCTGGAGAGTGTTCTTGATCTGGCCAACTGTTGTGAAGGGTGTTTTCTTCACCAGGGAAAGAATTCTTCGGTCATCCACCACAGTTGTTTTCCGCGGTCTTCCGGGTCTTTTGGTGTTGCTGAGCTCACTGGTGCATTCTTTCTTTTTAAGGATGCTCCAAACAGTTAATTTGGCCACACCTAATGTTTTTGCTATCTCTCTGATGGGTTTGTTTTGTTTTTTCAGCCTAATGATGGCTTGCTTCACTGATAGTGACAGCTCTTTGGATCTCATATTGAGAGTTGACAGCAACAGATTCCAAATGCAAATAGCACACTTGAAATGAACTCTGCTCATTGTAAATGGGATAATGAGGGAATAACACACACCTGGCCATGGAACAATAACATACACCTGGCCATGGAACAGCTGAGCAGCCAATTGTCCCATTACTTTTGGTCCCCTAAAAAGTGGGAGGCACATATACATATACAAACTGTTGTAATTCCTACACCGTTAACCTGATTTGGATGTAAATACTCTCAAATTAAAGCTGAAAGTCTGCAGTTAAAGCACATCTTATTCTTTTCATTTCAAATCCATTTTTATTAATAAACAAGTGTGATTTTACTGTACTTCTGTCTCGGTCTGATTCATGGTTTCTGACACTCTGGCAGCAGAGGTTGCGTGGAACATTGAGGCCCTCATGGCTGCTTTTTCTCATAGTCTCTCAGATACCATCAAGGATGAGATAGCAGCCCAAGATATACCCACTGAGCTGGAGAAGTTGATCACGTTTGCCATCCTCATTGACTCCAGACTCAGAGAAAGACTCTCTTTTAAGGAGCGCTTGTGGGAGCTTCCTGTACGTTTGTCTCTGAGCTTTGCAGTCCCACCCGTGCCTCCCTCACCTCCCATGCCTCCTGGTACCGAGTCGGTCAGTGAAGGTCAACCCATGCACTTGGGTTTCATGCGTCTCTCTGCGGATGAGAGAACCTTTAGGAGGAGGGAGAGATTGTGCCTTTATTGTGGCCAGGCAGGTCACTTTTTGAAGTCTTGTCCTACCCATCCAGGGAACGCCCAAACCTTGAGGTCCTGTCATGGACAGACCTTAGGTGGCGTTGTTTCATCCCCAGTTATCCAGAAGGATAAGCCCCTGGTTTCGTTCACCCTTTCTTGGGCTGAGTCATCCGTCGAGATACAGGCTCTAATCGACTCTGGGGCTGCAGGCCTGTTCATTGATGCTGCCTTTGTATCGAAGCACTCGATTCCACTGCAGCTGCGCGACACTCCACTTGCCCTTAAGGCTCTTGACATGAGACCTCTACAGCCTGCCCATGTGATTCATGAGACGATTCAGTTGTCCATAGCCATAGGGGCTCTTCACCATGATATAATCCAGTTCCAAGTTATTTCCTCACCTCCACTGGTTATTGGTTATCCTTGGTTACAGAGGCACAACCCCTCTTTTGATTGGCTCAGTGCTGAGGTTCTCTCCTGGTCACCACAATGCAGTGAGACATGCTTCCAGAAGGTAGCCAAGGTCCCGTGCACCTCTTCACTCTACTCCCTGCTGATGGGGTACCGCGATTTTTAGTGATGTCTTTGACAAAGATCAAGCTGGTAGTTTGCCTCCACACCGGCCATATGATTGCGCAATTGACCTTTAACCTGGTGCCATACCCCCTCGTGGCCAGGTTTACCCTTTGTCAGTCTTGGAGGATAAGGCCATGGAGGAGTATGTTGCAGATGCACTTTCTCAAGGTTTCATCCGCAAATCCTCGTCTCCTGCTAGTGCTGGTTTCTTCTTTGTGAAGAAGAAGAGTGGTGAACTGAGACCTTGTATTGATTATAGGGTTCTCAATTGTTTCACAATTAAGAATGCCTATCCGATTCAGCTGATTACGGAGTTATTTGACTGTCTCAAGGGAGCAACAGTTTTCACGAAGCTTGATTTGAGAGGGGCATACAATCTCGTGAGGATTAAGAAGGGCGACCAGTGGAAAACTGCATTTAATATCAGAACAGGCCATTATGAGTACCTTGTAATGCCTTTTGGCCTTTGTAACGCCCCAGCAGTTTTCCAGGAATTCATTAACGATGTCCTCTGAGATTTGTTGCAGTTATGTGTGGTGGTTTATCTCGATGATATCCTCATATTTTCCAAGTCCCTGGAGAGCCACCACACAGATGTCTGTCGTGTGCTTCAGAAACTAAGAGAGAACAATCTCTATTGTAAACTGTAGAAGTGCGAGTTCCATCGTGAACAAGTTAAATTCCTAGGTTATGTCATTTCCACTGCTGATTTTTCGATGGACCCAGAGAAACTTTCGGCAGTTCTACAGTGGCCCCGACCCATGGGTTTACATCTTCTGCAGCATTTTTTGGGCTTTGCCAACTATTATCGGAAGTTTATTCGTAACTTCTCATCTCTGGTCAAGCCCCTGACTGATATGACCAGAAAGGACGGTAACCCACAGAGTTGGTCTCCAGAGTCCATTAAAGCCTTTGAGAGTCTCAAGGCTGCCTTTGTTTCTGCTCCTGTGTTGGCACATCCTGATCCTACGTTACCTTTTATCCTTGAGGTTGATGCTTCTGAGACTGGTGTTGGCGCCCTTCTGTCTCACCATCCTACCTCTGAGAGCGCTATACATCCTTGTGTCTACTTTTCCAAGAAATTGTCACCTGCGGAGTACAATTATGAGATTGGTGACGGAGAGCTGTTGGCGATGATTTTAGCCCTGAAAGAATGGAGACATCTCCTCAAAGGTACCACTGTGCCGGTTCTCATTCTTATTGACCATAAGAATCTCACATTCTTGTCTGAGGCTAAACGCCTCTCTCCCAGAAGGGCGCGATGGGCTCTTATCTTGTCAAGTTTCAATTACATTGTCTCTTTCTTACCCGGTACTAATGTTAAATCTGATTTAGGGGTCTTCAAACAAGCCATTTAGATGACGGGATAGTAGATCCAGATCTTAAGATAATATAAGTAGGTGCTTTTTATTCACTGCAGTGGAGAAATACAACACAGTTCTCAGCTACTATAAGCGAGCAAAAGTGAAAGTGTTTCTGCTGTACAAACATCAAGTTTAACAATATATACGTATGAATATGCATAAGTTCTAGGCATATTATAGGTGTGATCGTATAGTTTAGTCCAATCAGTATTCATATCTTCTTAGTAGCAAGGGAACAGTTAAATAGGTGGTTACATCATATGACTGGCACAAAAATAGATTTCAGCAGTATCGGGTCAGTTCAGACTGGTTTTGGTACGAAAGTCTATTTCAAGCAGCTTTTTGGGTTCTTATCAGTAGTTTGTGTCTTCACATATCCAGTAGTTTCGATTTCCGAGGAACTGACACAAAGAAAAAGACATCTAGGGAAACTAGCAAATCAAGCATATTATAAATTCTTAAAGTGACAGTCGCTTTATACATACACATATATATATATATATATATATATATATATATATATATATATATATATATATACAAAACTTCTACTAATTCTACTAATTTTCCTCCTCTACCATATCTTCCCTACCTAGTATGATACCAGAGGGTCCACAGTACTACTTCACATCTATGTGGAGTAAAGCTCTTCTTAGGGTGTATGTGGATACATATCTTTACTCATTCTCATCATCCATCTCGGCATCATGCAAATCTGCTAATCTGACTGATCTGTTAATACTCTATCTCTTCCTCGGGGTCATCTTCCTCAGTTCTAACTGCCATTGTGGTAATCCTTGTATTTCACATTTAGCACACCTGACACCAAACAAATAAACAAGCAATCCTATAACGATGATTCCTATGAGGACAAAAAAAAAATCTGTTGAATCCATGAAAATGTACTATTTCTAAACAAAGTGTAATCTGAATTTGTCATATTTCTTATCATAATGTCACATTATATACCTCTTTCCCTTACTAAACAATGGGTTATTCCCAAAGGCCTTACATTATATTTAACATAAAATGTATTTTCACAATAATAGAACATTTGTGGTATTTCTAGGCATACTGGTATTTTGGGCAGCTTTGTATGGCTTAAACTCAAAAAGAAAGTAAATGGGAACCAGGTGTATGCCTTTTTTTTAACTGTCTAGCCTGTGTGAACAGATCTAGCAAGTACTCAAATTACTCCTTATGCCTGTTAGCATGTGTAATTTGTACAGGTGATTTTTCCTTTATAGCCTTGACTGCTTAGTTCAAGCAAAGGCATAACAGTAGTTTACTCATCTTTTGAAATTAGCTGTACTTTCTTGCAATGGCTGGCATATATCCACGTCACTTTACAGCTGTAGCAGTTGTCAGGAACACTTGGAAGGGTCTTTCAAACTTTGGTCTCAAAGGTACTTTCACATGTTCTTTTACTAGGACTCAATCACCTGGTTGTAAATCATGTGTACCAGTTACTTGATCTGGATCTGGAATTGAATCAAAAACAAACTTGTGCATCGCAGTTAGTTGCTTGTATTAGACAATTACATAACAAAACATAATCATTATACATTACAGCAGTCTGATGTGGAAAATATAACCCTGTCTTAGGTGGGCCCCCAACAAAATCTCATAAGGGCTCAAGTCCTCTGACCCATAAATAGGGGTAGTCCTGATGCTGTAAAGAACCAGAGGCAACAGTTCTGGCCACTGTTTCTTTACTGACCCCATGGCCGTCTTTAAGGTGGGGCAAACAGGGCAGCTGCCCTGGTCCCAGACATTGTTGTGGGGCCCAACATCTCGCCACATAGTGCAGATGCAGCTAAAGGGAAAAGGAAGCAGTAAGCAGCATCATGACTGACACCAGAGCTGGCCGAGTGTGACAAGCCATTTCAGGGGTCAGAGGAGTGAGGGATTATCACGGAGAGGAGACAACTACATTCCTCAGGCAGCATGGATGAGCGCAAAAGCCAGTGGGCAGTGAGAGTCCTGATCCTGAATGAGCGCGTGTGCTTAGTTGAGCTGATGAAAAACAGAAAGATGGGGTAAGTGGCGCTACCTACTGGTAACTGATAACAAGACGTAGGTGGAGGGGAGAAGGGGGAACAGAAAAAATGCACCACAGATAAGTGTACCCCAACAATGCTCACTGCATATAATCCCAACCTTGAGTAAAGTGACAGTGCTTCAAATATAGATGTGTCTATAACATGTAAGTGAATAATATACTAATATCATATACACCTTAAGAATGTGCCTGAGTGACCATACAGGATCCCCCCGGGTAGTCACAGGGCACAGCTTATGGGTGTATGATGAAAATGGCATGTACGTCCCAATAACTAAAAGACCAAATGAGTATGGGACACAATTACACAGTTTAGCATATAGTGATTCCCTGATGATTTCCTGTTAGTAATTGCTCCAGCTACCAGAGTGTAAAAGTGGGTGACGGTACAGAAGGTCCCGGAGCAGAGAGGAGCAGGGGATCAGCGCAGGGACAGCATGACTTGTGTGGACTGCACAGTCAGGCTGTTTACGCTGGTCGCTTTCCCCTTTAAGGATAAGGGAGGGGCTGGTGCAGAGGAGGAGGCAGAAGGAAATGTAGAGAGGAGAAGGGGGGATGTGACGTCAGTGGAGAGCGCCGGGGATGAAGATTAGACACGCTCTCACACTGCTCCATTAAAATCCACCATCATGTCTGATGTAACGGCGGCGGCTTTGCTCGAACAGCTCAGAGCGGTGGCCGCAACCCAAGGGGCAGACTGGCTGCAGGCTCAGGTCGCAGCCATAATACAGGAGGACAGAGCGGCACCGAGCGGGGGGGGTCAGGGGACTCCACGTGGGCGCCGTTCCAGGCCGCCACAGCGCTTCAGCCCTGACTCTTCTCCTGTGAGTCAGAGGCCCAGGGACCAGCACAGAGGCAGATCGAATCAGCCACCCCCCCCCAGCGCTCAGCAAGCTCGGGGAGCCAGCATGGGAGAGGTACAGCGTTCGCAGCGCAGAGGAAGAAGTGCAGGGATGGGGGAGACCAGCGCAACCCTCGGTTCCCCCCCCTCAGCGCGTCGCAGGCGACAGGAACAACCGGATGGAGAGTCGCTGGGGACAGCAAGCGGTCAGTCGGACCGTCGATCATCGTCTGTCGATCGGGGGGCTGGTCAGGGGGTCCAGGCGGCCAGCAGCCCTACGCCAGCCAGAGGTGGAACCTTGAGAAGCACAGTGTCGGTGGTGAACAGAGGTGAAAGGAGAACAGCGGAGGCCCAGCATGGTCAGAGGAACAGAAGTCCGTCTACAAGGCCAGGATGCGGGTCCGGTGTTGCGGCACAGCGTGCAGGGAGAGAGCAACAGCGGAGACCCCCGGCAGCCAGAGCGGGAACCTCTGGAGTGCGGGCATCGGTCGTTCGCCAGGATGAACTCAGCGACAGGTCGGAAGGTGAACTGTCCGGGTCAGAGAGAGACGAGGACCAGGGACAAGCGTCGGCGGTGGATTCCGGAAGGGCGGCTGATCGGCCCAGTCCTGTGCAGCCTGGTGAGTGCAGATCTAATGTTACCATTTCTTCTTTATTAGAACAATTGTTAGAACAGGGTAGAACAGGGGCTCCCTCTGGG
This sequence comes from Lithobates septentrionalis, assembly GCA_037952835.1. Lineage (NCBI taxonomy): Eukaryota > Metazoa > Chordata > Amphibia > Anura > Ranidae > Lithobates > Lithobates septentrionalis. Next base: position 1,162,185 of record JBBDGP010001501.1, on the reverse strand, counting down.
GGGGGCTGGTCCCCGGGGGGTGAGTGGGGGTAGGTCACCGGCTACACATCCTAGGGAGGCAAGTGAGAGGGCGAGTAGTAAGGGCTTGCAGGATTTGTTGGCTGGTTTGCGGGATTTAGTGCAGCGTTTTGATCCACCCACGGGGGACGGAGCGTCACCAGCGCGGGCGTGGGTCACAACCCCAGAAAAGGAGACGGCTGTGGTAAGGACGCCAGTACCGGCGGTCATGGTGGGTGGAAGTGCGGAGACAGCGGCCGCAGGGTCGGCGACCGTTGAGTCGCCTGGGACGTCAAGTGGCGATTCCGCCACGAACAGCCAGGGTAAACCTGGAGATAAGAAGGCCGAGTCCGTCAGATTGGCGGATGCGGCAAAAAGTGAAGTGTACGTTTGCTTTGAAGGACCATTGGGTGCACATCTCAAAGCAGAGGTAAAAGAGAAAATTTGGAAGGGGGAATGTGTGGAGATATTCACGTTGTTGCCCTTAGAAAAATTCAATCTGGATAGATTGAAGCCAGAAGAACGCAAAAAAGAGGATGAGGAAAAACGCAGATATCGGCTGATTCCGCGTACCTTTTCCAATTGGTTGCAAGCGTTCGCTATCCTGGCGAGTGTGGTGGGGGAGAAGGCTCCCGAGCACTGCTCGGCCTTGTTTGTGTACTTGGACGCTATTAGCGAGGCTCATCGGACGTACGGCGGAGTGGCGTGGCTGCGGTACGATGAACAGTTTAGACAACGGATGGCCGTCCGACCGTCACTACGCTGGGATCATAAGGACATCAGCCTGTGGATGAAGCTTATGACAGCGGCGAGGGCTCCGAACCAGTTTTTTCAGGCAGGGGTCGGAGGTAGCGCAGCTCCAGGACAGCCGACCGACAAAAAATGGGGCTTCTGCTGGCAGTTCAATGAGGGCACCTGTAAGTTTGGTGCAACCTGCCGGTTCAAGCACACGTGCTCGGGTTGCGGGGGATCCCATGCCCTGTCAAAATGCTTTAGACGGGGAAAAGGTCGCGGAGGAGAGCCTTCGCACAAAAGGGAAGACCCCAGTACGGGTGGAAAGGATGCGTCCTTTTCTCAGTAGATATCCCGACCGGGAGGCAGCACGGTTATTAGACTCGGGTTTTGAGAGCGGTTTTAAAATACCAGCTTCCTTGGAGGCGGCGCCCCCCGTAGCAAAGAATTTACGGTCGGCGCTCATGCACCCATCGGTGGTTGCTGAGAAATTGGGAAAAGAGGTACATTTGGGGCGCATGGCGGGCCCCTTCACCTCCGCACCCCTGCCGGGATTGGTGGTTTCTCCGTTGGGGGTAGTCCCTAAGAAGGAGCCCAACAAATTCCGGTTGATCCACCACCTTTCCTTTCCGAAGGGTGCGTCGGTCAACGATGCAATTGCGCCGGAAATGTGTGCGGTGACGTACACTTCCTTTGATGCTGCAGTATCATGGGTGCGGCGCTACGGGCGGGGGGCGCTGCTGGCAAAGGCGGATATTGAGTCTGCTTTCAGGCTTTTGCCGGTCCATCCGGACAGTTTTCACTTGCTTGGGTGCACATGGAATGGCGCGTTCTACGTGGATCGCTGCCTTCCAATGGGATGTTCTATCTCATGCGCCTTTTTCGAGAAATTCAGTTCATTTCTCGAATGGGTGGTCAGGGACGTGTCGGGGATCCAATCGGTAATCCATTACCTGGACGATTTCCTTTGTGTTGGCCCAGCGGGTTCCAACGTTTGTGCGGTCCTATTAGGGACTTTGCAGCACATAGCAGACCGTTTCGGCGTCCCGTTAGCACCGGAAAAGACGGAGGGCCCTACGTCCACCATTGTTTTTCTGGGTATTGAGATAGACTCCATGGGGATGGAGTGTCGGCTACCGGTGGACAAGCTGGAAAATCTCAAGGCGGAAGTACGTGGGACCATTGGCAAGCGTAAGGTGCAATTGCGGCAGCTGCAATCATTATTGGGCAAGCTGAATTTTGCTTGCCGAATAATGCCAATGGGCAGGGTGTTCTGCCGACGGTTGTCGGCAGCGACCGCAGGGGTCACCGCCCCCACTCACTTTGTGACGCTCAACAGGGAGCACAGAGAGGACTTAGGGGTATGGCACGAGTTCTTAGACTCCTTTAACGGGCGGGCCTTGTGGATGTCAGGTCCCATCAGTAATTGGGATCTCGAACTATTTACTGATGCGGCAGGTTCCACGGGCTATGGGGCAATTTTCCAAAGGACTTGGAGCGCCGCCCGTTGGCCCACAACTTGGGTGGAGGCAGGGTTCTTGAAGAACCTGGTCCTGCTGGAATTGTTTCCAATTGTGGTGGCAATGGAAATATGGGGAGAGTCTTTTAGGAATTTGAAGGTGCGGCTGAACTGTGACAACCTAGGCGTGGTTCAGGTGATTAATCGTTTGTCGGCCAAGTCTTTGCCAGTGGTCAGGTTGCTGAGGCATTTAGTGTTGCGCTGTTTGAAAATGAATGTTTTCATCTACGCTGTACACTTACCTGGAGTGGACAACACCGTAGCTGATGCACTGTCTCGTTTTCAGTGGGACAGGTTTCGGGAACTGGCACCAGACGCGGAGCAGCAGGGGGTTACCTGCCCGGACTGGATATGGACCGTTGCCTTGGGAGCGCGGCCAGGTGGATCCAAAACTCCGTGAGTAAGGTCACTTGGGACGCTTACTCTAAGGTATGGCAAGAATGGTTGGCATGCTTAAAAAGTTTAAACATCGACCCTGTGAGCCGGGAGATACCTCAGGCGATGCTATACTTTCTCAATTTAGGTTTCGAGCGGGGCATCTCGGCTGCCGCCATCGATAAAAGAATGGCGGGTTTGGCCTTTCTCTTTAAGTTACAGGGGCTGCGAGACCATACAAAGGATTTTTGGGTTAGGCAGGCGTTGAAGGGTTACAGAAAAGGTCATAAGAGCAGGGATGGGCGACGACCTGTGTCGTTTGAAATGTTACACGGGCTATTTAGCCAGATAGAAGACATTTGTACTTCTAGTTTTGAAAGCGCACTTTTTTGCGCGGCTTTTGCTTTAGCGTTCTTTGGGGCGCTACGGGTGGGCGAACTGGTCAGCCCGTCCAAACGTGCAAATGGGGGACTGCAATGGGATGATTTGGTGTGTACACAGGAATCAGTTAGGATTTACATAAAACGGTCAAAAACAGATCAGGCAGGGAAGGGAGTACAACTGGAGGTGTTCCGGATCGCGGGATCACAGATTTGTCCGGTAGCAGCGGTGAAGAAATTTAGTGATTTGCGCCCGCGTTGCCCGGGCTCCTTTCTGATACATGCGGACAGATCCTCTTTGTCAAAATTCCAGTTTGTGGCCGTGTTCAAAAGGTGTTTATCGGCAGCCGGGTATGACCCCAGTAGATACTCGTCCCATTCCTTTCGTATTGGGGCTGCTACTGAAGCGGCCAGGGCGGGCCTGGGTTCTGAGGCAGTTAAGCGTATTGGCAGGTGGGACTCAGATAGGTTTAAGCTTTACATCCGCCCACATTTGTTATAGGCTTGCTGAATAAAGGGGGGTGTTTCTTCTTGAATTTTGGGGGGGTCTGGGTAAAGTTTTGGTGATTTATTGTTGTGTTCTGTTAACCTTACTTTACAGGTGACTCGGTGGCCCTGGTTTGGATATTGGGCCACTCATTCGTGTTCTGGGGTGCCAAGCGGGCCGACGTTCGGCCGAATGGTAGGCAGCTGGGTATCCCAAGGCAGGAAGCACGGGTAAGGTGGATTGGGTTGTCAGGGATGATGTGGAACAGGGTAAGGTCAGAGGTCCACAAGTTTGCTCGGTGGGACAGGGCCCCGGATGTCTTAGTTTTACATGTGGGGGGCAATGACATGGGGGTCAGGTCTATGAGGGACCTCATACGTGACATAAAATGTGATGTCTTACGTTTACAGGCGGCTTTCCCTGGGATGGTGATAGTATGGTCGGACATGGTGGGTAGAAGGTCATGGCGCTGGGCTTTGTCCGATAAAAAGGTTGACAGGGCCCGTGTGAAGGTAAATAAGGAGGTCAGCAAGTTTGTTATGAGGAATGGGGGAGTGACCATACGGCATAGGGAGTTGGAGGTGGATACCTGGAGGTACCTTAGAAGTGATGGGGTGCATCTTAATGAGGTGGGCACTGATCTTTGGGCGCTTGGTTTGCAGGAGGGGGTACAGCGAGCTTTGAGGGTGTGGAGGTGCTCGCAAGGGTAAGGTTTTACCCCTTGTGAGCGGTGGCAGTGGTTTGGGTCTGTGAGGAGGAGGAGATTGATGGTATGGAGAGTTTACACGGTTGGTACCCATATATAATATGGGCTGTTTAGAGTTTACACGGTTGGTACCCATATATAATATGGGCTGTTTTATGTACCTTCCGGTTACGAGGGGTTAACCAGGAAGGGGAAAAGTTTGGTCACTGAGAAGGTTGGGTACTGTCTCACAGTCTGGGGTTAGCGACTGGAGGCCTTAAAAAGTTTAAGAGTTCATATGCAGTGACCTGTGGGTGGATTCCCCTCCTAGACTCCAATAATTCCGTGAAGTTATTTAAAAGTTATTTAAAAGTTATTTATAAAAATGTTATTTATTGGTTTTATATTTTATTAATAAAAGGCCGACAAGGCCATTTACTCCACCACCTTGTTGCGTCATTTGTGGGAGGTATTAGAGGGTAATGGTTAAGGGGTAGCTTCTAGGACTGAAGTTAGTCCTTCACAGGTCATGAAAAATACAAATAAAACTAAAACTAAAACTAAAAATATTACATAATAATCATATCCCAGTGAAGTTCAACTACAATCAGAAATATCCCATGTGCATATCCAAAGTGCAAAGATGAAATAATTAAAGTAAAGCCACACCATGCGGGCATAATATAAATCCCTAAGAAATGAGAAAAAAAGTTCACACATAAATAAGCAAATGACAGTCCATATGGTGTATGTCTGATGTTCCTCAGGTATGTAACAGGAATCAAATGGTGACTAAAGTGCTCGCAGTATCCTCAGGTGACTTTTGTGCTCCCCCTCAAGGGTCCCTACTCACCAACTCCAATCACCCCAGCGGGGCAATGCGCGTGTAGATGTAGTTACTGCGACCAGTCCACCACCGTAACTGTTAAAGTTGTTTCAAAGGTAAACCTCTATCTTCAGGTAGATTTAAGCATGATCTTTAATGAGTCTATGAACACACAAAAACATGGAAGGAGAGAGTGCCAGCATCTGCCTAACGAAGGGACTCATTAAAGATCATGCTTAAATCTACCTAAAGATAGAGGTTGAGTCCAGGTGGACTGGTCACAGTAACTACATCTACACGCGCATTTCCCCGCTGGGGTGATTGGAGTTGGTGAGTAGGGACCCTTGAGGGGGAGCACAAAAGTCACCTGAGGATACTGCGAGCACTTAAGTCACCATTTGATTCCTGTTACATACCTGAGGAACATCAGACATACACCATATGGACTGTCATTCGCTTATTTATGTGTGAACTTTTTTTCTCATTTCTTAGGGATTTATGTTATGCCTGCATGGTGCGGCTTTACTTTAATTATTTAATCTCCTTTTTTTTGCACTTTGGATATGCACATGGGATATTTCTGATTGTAGTTGAACTTCATTGGGATATGATTATTATGTAAAATTTTTAGTTTTAGTTTTAGTTTTATTTGTATTTTTCAGTACCATCACCCACTTTTACACTCTGGTAGCTGGAGCAATTACTACCAGGAAATCATCAGGGAATAATAATATGCTATACTGTGTAATTGTATTCCCAAACTCATTTTGCCTTTTAGTTATTGGGACGTACATGCCACGGTTTTACGTTTTTATCATACACCCATAAGCTGTGCCCTGTGACTACCCGGGGGGATCCTGTATGATCACTCAGGCACATTCTTAAGGTGTATATGATATTAGTATATTATTCACTTACACGTTATAGACACATCTATATTTGAAGCACTGTCACTTTAGTCGAGGTTGGGATTATATGCAGTGAGCATTATTGGGGTACACTTATCTGTGGTGCATTTTTTCTGTTCCCCCTTCTCCCCTCCACCTATGTCTTGTTATCAATTACCAGTAGGTAGCGTCACTTACCCCATCTTTCTGTTTTTCATCATTTAGAGTTCCCCTAGGGGAGCCCTATTAAGGGAGGCAGCAGACCTATCTTCTATCCTAAGCGTGGTTACTCATATATTCCTGTTAGTTGAGCTGATGTTTCCCACTGTTTTAGCTGCTAAAGTTTAAACTATTATCGCCCTTCTCTGCTTACTATTAACACTATCAGTGCTGCCTGTGCATACTGGTCGGCATGGATGAGCAGACAGCTGGAATGTTCAACAACCTGAATTAGCTCATTTGCCTTGCTGAGATATACAGTAGTTCAGTGGCTAAAGCAGTGGAAGTTCCACTTATATCTGCCTCTCTTCTTGTTGTGATCATTGACAGTACTGTTTTGAAACTGATCCTGGTCTTCTTCATCTTTTATGTCTCATGTTAAATTCTGCTGTAGTGCAAGACAACACTTCTACTTTGGCAAGGGGACTGCCGTGAGTTTGTAGCATATTCTATCTAGCAACCAATCCGTTAGCAGTAATGATTTGCTGTAACCTCTAGAAACCATCAGTTAGCAGTAACAATGTGCTGTAACCCCTAGCAATTAGTGAGCATAAGGTGTGCTGTAACCTCTAGCAGCCAACCAGCAAACAGAAATGATGTGCTGTGAACAACCACTCAGTGCGTGGTACTGATATTCTGTAACCTCTAGCAACCAATTAGCAGTAATAATGAGCTGTAACCTCTAACAATCAATCAGTGAGTAGTAATGCTTTTCTGTAACCTTCAGCAACCAATCAGTTAGCAGTAATGATGTGCTGTAACCCCTAGCAACTAATCAGCTGTAATCTGTGCTGTAACCTTTTTCAAGCCAACCAGCAAGCAGAAATGATGATGTGCTGTAACCTCTAGCAACCAGTGTATGGTGATGATATGCTGTAATTTCTAGCAACCAATCAGTTAGCAATATATATATATATATATATATATATATATATATATATATATATATATATATATATATATATATATATATATGATATTATGTAACCTCTAGCAACAAATTAGTGAGCTGTAATGTGTGCTGTAACCTCTAGCAAGCAATCAGCAAGCAGAAATGATGTGCTGTAACCTCTAGCAACCAGTCTGTGAGTAGTAATGATATGCTGTAACCTCAGCTAAAGGACTGGCACCAGTCCCATCTTTGCCTTTATCACCATCTTTTTCTTCATGTTGCTGGTCTTTAGCATCAGATGAGCATAAACATTTGCTCCTTCAAACCAGAAAGCAAAGAGTTCTTGGCTCTCTTCATCCAGGGCGACACTGAAGAAAGCATTTGCCAATTTTATTATTATTATTATACGAGATTTACACTACCGTTCAAAAGTTTGGGGTCACATTGAAATGTCCTTATTTTTGAAGGAAAAGCACTGTACTTTTAAATGAAGCTAACTTTAAACTAGTCCTAACTTTAAACAAATATACTCTATACATTGCTAATGTGGTAAATGACTATTCTAACTGCAAATGTCTAGTTTTTGGTGCAATATCTACATAGGTGTATAGAGGCCCATTTCCAGCAACTATCACTCCAGTGTTCTAATGGTACAATGTGTTTGCTCATTGGCTCAGAAGGCTAATTGATGATTAGCAAACCCTTGTGCAATCATGTTCACACATCTAAAAACAGTCTAGCTCCTTCCAGAAGCTACAAAACTGACCTTCCTGTGAGCAGATTGAGTTTCTGGAGCATCACATTTGTGGGGTCAATTAAACGCTCAAAATGGCCAGAAAAAGAGAACTTTCATCTGAAACTCGACAGTCTATTCTTGTTCTTAGAAATGAAGGCTATTCCATGCGAGAAATTGCAAAGAAATTGAAGATTTCCTACAACGGTGTGTACTACTCCCTTCAGAGGACAGCACAAACAGGCTCTAACCAGAGTAGAAAAAGAAGTGGGAGGCCGCGTTGCACAACTAAGCAAGAAGATAAGCACATTAGAGTCTCTAGTTTGAGAAACAGACGCCTCACAGGTCCCCAACTGGCATCTTCATTAAATAGTACCCGCAAAACACCAGTGTCAACATCTACAGTGAAGAGGCGGCTGCGGGATTTTGGGCTTCAGGGCAGAGTGGCAAAGAAAAAGCCATATCTGAGACTGGCCAATAAAAGAAAAAGATTAAGATGGGCAAAAGAACACAGACATTGGACAGAGGAAGACTGGAAAAAAGTGTTGTGGACGGATGAATCCAAGTTTGAGGTGTTTGGATCACAAAGAAGAATGTTTGTGAGACGCAGAACAAATGAAAAGATGCTGGAAGAATGCCTGACGCCATCTGTTAAGCATGGTGGAGGTAATGTGATGGTCTGGGGTTGCTTTGGTGCTGGTAAGGTGGGAGCTTTGTACAGGGTAAAAGGGATTCTGAATAAGGAAGGCTATCACTCCATTTTGCAACGCCATGCCATATCCAGTGGACAGCGCTTGATTGGAGCCAATTTCATCCTACAACAGGACAATGACCCTAAACACACCTCCAAATTGTGCAAGAACTATTTACAGCAGAAGCAGGCAGCTGGTATTCTATCGGTAATGGAGTGGCCAGCACAGTCAACAGATCTGAACCCCATTGAGCTGTTGCGGGAGCAGCTTGACCGTATGGTACGCCAGAAGTGCCCATCCAACCAATCCAACTTGTGGGAGCTGCTTCTAGAAGCGTGGGGTGCAATTTCTCCAGCTTACCTCAATAAATTAACAGCTAGAATGCCAAAGGTGTGCAATGCTGTAATTGCTGCAAAAGGAGGATTCTTTGATGAAAGCAAAGTTTGATGTAAAAACAATGTTATTTCAAATACAAATCATTATTTCTAACCTTGTCAATGTCTTGACTCTATTTTCTATTCATTTCACAACGTATGGTGGTGAATAAGTGTGACTTTTCATGGAAAACACAAAATTGTTTGGGTGACCCCAAACTTTTGAACGGTAGTGTATATAGCGCCAACAGTTTACTCAGCGCTTTACAATGTATAAGGGGGACAACACAATTACAGTACAGTTCAATACAAAAGGTACAGAAGGCCCTGCTCGTAGAGCTTACATTCTAAAGGGAGGGGGTGGTGGTACAAAAGGTAATAGCTGCAAAGAATGATTTGATGGGGGTGTACGGTGTACACCCATGTTCCTGTAAGTATGTCATTGAGCAAAGTACTGGGATTTTGGACAACAGGAGTGCCTTCCTCGATGATTTGATTGATGGCCCTTAAATCATGTACCATTCGATATACTGGCTTTTCTGCTTTTTGACCTTTTTCTTTACAGGAAACAATGGCGTCTGTGCTCTACTTTCTGTTTTCTTTATGACACCTGCTTCAAGTAATTATTTTATTTGTACTCGTACACCAGCGAGTTGATCTGGTGACAGTGGATACTGTGGTATGCATGGGATTTGAGCTCCTGCTTTTATTTTGACTTTACCCGGAGGGACTTGTAGAAGACCTACATCATATTTTCCCTTGGCCCAGAGAATATCAGGTATTTGAGCAACAATTTCAGGTGGAATATAACCTTCAATCTCTACTTCATTGGGTGTATACTGTACACAGTCTTGTAAGTAACTCAGGAGGTCTCTTCCCAATAGGTTGCATGGTACAGTGTCAGAGACAAGCAGCTTATGAAACATATTGTGGCTTCCAATTCAAATTTGTATGGGGGACGTTTCCTTGAGAGGGGTAAATTTCCCTCCCACTCCAACTGCTAGTGGCCCAGATGTAAAGGGGGTGTCTTTTGGTAGGTGGACTTTTGAATTATAGTCCGGGCAAAGCCAGAATCGACTAAGCATGAAATTTCCTGATCACTCAGTTGTGGAAAGCGTAATGTTACAAAAGCGTCTTTACCATCCTTCTCAGAGATGCACAAATTAACTTCTGTGTGCTCAAAAAGTTCATGCTGCTTTACTAGCCATTTATCACCATCTCCCTCTTTCTTCTGCTACGTCTGTCAGGCAATCTGCATTTTCTGGTTTCTGAGAAACAGCTCCTTGACCATCATTTTTGGCTACAAAAACATTCAGCCTTTCCTCTTTTCTTTCTTCTTCCTGAGCCTCAATGCTAATGCCCACTTCTCTCAGCAAAGACCATTCAAATTCTTTCTATTCTTGTTTTGCTGCCATCAACCGTTTCCTTATTGCTTCTCTGAGTCCCATCACAACCGCATTCTTACAACCTATGGCAGTAAAGTTAGTTCGGTCAGCCAGATCTATTCCTACTGTCTCTGCCATGGTCTGGACACATTTAAAGTAATCAAAGACATCCTCAGCCTTTTCTTGTCTCACATCCATCACGCCCCTTGATAATAATTCTACAACATTCTGTTCACTTTCTTTATAGTGCAATTCACTTCCATGTTTTCTATCTACTGCATTAAACCATCAATGACCTTCTGATTTTTCTTCTATAAACACACAATACTACACAGAAATGTGAAAGGGAGGGGCACCTCACTCCTTTCTTACACAGAAACACAAAGGGTGGGAGGTGAGGATACTGCAAGCAGGCTTCTCTCATCAAAATCTTACATTCATACATACGTAGCATTATTTTTCTGCTTCTCAAACATTTAGCTAACACTTGCATTGCCTGGTCTAATTCTCGTTTGCTAGACCCATCAGTGATATGCATTATAAAAACTTTGACAGGCTCATAACTAGTTAAAGTTTCATCCCATTTCATACTTTCAAAAATTCAATATTGTACACGTTTAATCACCTTGTCCAACTCTGTCAATCTGCCATAAAATGTAATATAGGGGGACCAAAAGAAAAGCGGGGCTCATGAGAGAGGCAATCTAAATAAGTATATTAATTACAAATGAATATTTATTATTATAGGTACAAAATTGAAAAACATGGAGATGTATACAAAAGCATGACCAATAAGTAACCCTGCCCTGATAAAATTGATCAATACCTGGATTGATCAAAAACAAGAAGCACAGACATGGGGAACATGTAACATATAGGGACTTACAAAACAAAACAAAAACGTCCAGACGTCTTGGCTATTGATGTCTGCGCAAACCGACACAATGAGAAGTATACAGAAATGCTGAGTAAGGTTTGCTAAGCAGACATCAATTCCCCCTGGGGGAGGGGCGGCTCAGGGTGAGGTGTGGAAGGATGTGGGGACCCTCCTTGCTCCCCACATCCTTGGTCGGTTTTGGTACGAAAGCCTATTTTGAGCAGCTTTCTGGGTTCTTATTAGTAGTTTGTGTAATCACATATCCAGTAGTTTAGATTTCCGAGGAATTGAAACAAAGAAAAAGAACATCTAGGGAAAGTAAACAAATCAAGCATATTATAAATTCTGAAAGTGACAGTCACTTTTTACAGATATATATATATATATATATATATATATATATATATATATATATATATATATATATATATATATATATATATATATATATATATATATATAAATATATATATCAAAATTTTCTACTCCGTAAGAATGTAAGGGCTGACGCCTTGTCACGACAATTTTCCTCCACTTCCAAGTTGGAGTCAGTTCCTGTGATTCCTCCTGATCGTATTTTGGCTACGGTTCGCACCAGTCTCACTTCTCCTTTGGGTGACAAAATTCTTGCTGCTCAGGTCCATGCTCCTCCTGAGAAACCTTGTGACTGCTGCTTTGGCCCAGAGAGTCTCTGTACTGCCGTGCACCAGACTTGCCACTCTCCCAAGGCTGCTGGCCACCCTGGGAAGAATCAAATCTTTTGGGCCATTTCCCTACAATTCTGGTGGCCTAGTCTACGTGCTAATGTAACTGCCTTCATAGCTGCCTGTTCTGTGTGTGCTCAGAGTAAGGCTGGCCATACACCTATAGATTATCTGCAGATTTTCTATGGTTAGATGGAAAAAGTGGGAGATTCCTCCATCCACACAGTTTAGCGAACATGGAGAGATCTGTTGCACATTTTCTTTCTAACCATAGAGAATCTGCAGATAATCTATAGGTGTATGGCCAGCTTAAGGCTCCATACACACTATTAGATTTTCTGCAGATTTTTGTCTTCAGATTTACCAAAACCATATAATATGAGGTCAAACCTTAAGAGTTTCAAATTGTATGCAATCAGGCAGGCCCTTGCACTACATGGTTTTGGTAAATCTGAAGACAAAAATTTTCAGAAAATCTAATAGTGTGCATAGGGCACACTATTAGACTCCACGACACCTTCCAGTGGGCCTCCTACAACCCATACCCAATGGAGAGAGGCCCTGGACCCACCTGTCTATGGATTTCATTGTGGAGTTACCCAACTCCCAGTGCAACACAGTTATCCTTATGGTGGTTGACCGGTTCTCAAAGATGTGTCATTGTATTCCACTTAAGAAGTTGCCCACTTCTAAGGAACTGGCTTACATTTGTGCTCGGGAGATCTTTCGCTTACATGGGCTACTCTCGGACAGGGGTAGTCAGTTTGTTTCCCAGTTCTGGAGAGCCTTTTGTGCACAGTTGGGAATTCAGCTTGCTTTGTCCTTTGCGTATCACCTGCAGTCTAATGGGACCACAAAACGAGCCAAGCAGCCCTTGGAGCAATTCCTACGTTGCTATATTTCTGACCATCATAACAACTGGTCAGACCTATTACTGTAGGCAGAGTTTGCTCACAACAGAGCCTTGAATTATGCTTCCCGATTGTCCCCGTTTATGGCGAATTATGGTTTCCAACCTTCCATGTTGAAAAAATTGGATTATATGAGAATTAGGTGGTGTGCAGACCTGCCATCATCTTATAGAATATTTAATAGATTGTATGCAACAAGGTGCATATAGGGGACGCCCCTTTGGACTTTATAGGGCAGGGAAAAAAGTAGGAAAAGTATTTATGAGTAAAAGGCAAACATATGCCAACTTTATTGGTTTACAGAGGTAAAAAATATATCTAAAAGACAAAAATACAATAAACAAGGTGAATATATTGGAAATGAGTTGATATAAGACATACAAAGCATGGATGGATACTATCACCCAAAGCCATCAAACCCAAGAGACCAACCCAATCCAAGTGGGTATAGTGAGGGTAGGTGGCTGATGTGTACATCCCGACATGTTTCGGAAAAGACTGTAATCAGACTTATATATTCCTTCTTCAGGGAAGTTTACACAGATGGGTAGAAATATTTCTTGTCTCTAAAACATGAATATAAGGGTAAGTAATCATATTACAAAAGTGACAAAGCAAAGAAAACCTCAAAAAATAGTTTATTCATGCCACTATATAAGGTAACCAAAGTTGTAGTACTTACATAATCAGACTCGTGTGAGGGGTAAAAGACATACAAATAAAGGGTCATGTGCTGGCTGCAGGGGTCCACAAATGGCGGGGGAGATCCATGTGTCAATATGCATAATCACCAAAGCTCGTTCACAAGGGATGCCTAATCTTCCCTGTAGCAAGCAAATAGTCGCCACTGTGGGGAGAGATTGCACCAAAAAAGGAGGGAGGGTATATTAGAGGTAAGCAAGTATGGGAGATCTCACAGAGTGTGCAATAAGAGAGAGACAAGGAAATTGTGACAGGCGTGTAAGGTGAGCAGCCATACCTGTGTATAACTTACACAGAGCATAGTTCTTACCTTAAATTGGAGAGTGGATATCTACTGCTGACAACCCGGTATCGGCTGGTGAATTAACACATGCCATCCGGGTGTGAACACTAAAATACCTGTATATAGTAGAGTCAGCCAATGGGAGGAGGCAAACACGTCAGTACAGCTGTGTGTAAACACAGCTGAGACGAGGCTGGTATGAGAGTATGTATCAGGTATCAGAGTGTGTGGGGGGGAGGTCCACACCCACTAACAGCAACCAATGAGGTGCAAATGAAGAGACTCATCAGCACAGCCGTGTTGAGAAACACAGCGTGATGACACAAGTCTCAGGGGCATATTTCAGGTGAAGGGGGTGCGTGGCGCAGCCACGCCCAAAGGTGGCATGATGGTGTCACCCGTCGACACGCCTGCGGCGGGTGAGCATCCACCGATCGTCATGGAGACAATGGTGGGAGCGTGGAGGAGCTCCTGCTCGCGCAGCAAGCATAAGGCAAGGACGGAGAGTGGTCCGTCACTGGCCCTAGCTGCACAAGTGGAGCCCACCTGCCGGGTGTTGGCGCGAGGGCGACAGCACTGGGGCACATGGACATGGAGCCACACGCCATCTAGTGGACAGATCAAAAAGGGCAGCCAGCAGGTTTACAAAAAAAGGAAAGGAAAAATGAAAAGAAGGAAAAAGAAAAAAAGGGGATGAAAGAAAAAGAAAAGGAAAAATTATATTTGAATTGGACACATGGTTAAATAGGTTGACATATAATCATACTTGGCAGATGTTTGAATATGTAAAGAAATAACCACAGTTAGTAGTTCAACATTGCCAAGACAGTCCGCATAGAACTAATTCAAGAATTGACAGCAATTTATAACAAGGTACATTGTTGCATATAGTGAAAAAATATAAAAAATACAGTAAATAATGAAAAATAAATCTTATGAACAAAACGGTCACAGGGGGAAAAAGGGGGAAGGATCAAAGAGTTCACAGATTCCATGTTGCCTGACTCATTTGTTCCGCAGAGTATTCCTGCATTAGAGGAGCATCTCCATGGTCTTTGTTCCACTTGGGCACAAGTCCAGGAGGCTTTTAAACATGCTAATAATAGGTACAGACTCCATGATGACTGCAGACGCCTGCCTGCGCCTTCCTACCAAGTTGGGGACAGGGTCTGGCTGTCGTCTCGCAACCTCAGACTTCGTGTTCCCTCACTGAAGTTTGCACCTCGGTTTATTGGGCCTTTCCGTATTCTTTGCAGGATTAACCCAGTGGTTTATGCATTAGACCTTCCTTCTAATATGCGTATTTCAAATGCATTTCATGCCTCCTTATTAAAACCTTTGGTCTGCAACGGCTTTACCCCCTCGGTGCCACGTCCTCACACTGTACAGTTTGAGGTCCATATGGAGTATGAGGTACAGTCCATTGTTGACTCCCGTAGGTTCCGTGGGCGCATACAGTACCTGGTGCATTGGAAAGGGTACTGTCCGGAGGAACACTCTTGGGTCTCATGCTTGGATGTACATGCCCCTGCCCTCTGTGATTTCCATAGACGTTTTCCCCTCTAGCCTGGTGGTCCTCCGAGGGGGGGGTCGTTGAGAAGGGGGTACTGTCAGGGCTTGGCTCAGCCCTTCCTTCTCAGAGCTGGCCGGTCAGCTGTCGGCTAATTGCCAGCTCCTATCTCTCCACAGTTACACAGCTGTTGATGTTATCCTGCTCGTCGGTCCTGCCTACGTAAGCCGTCCAGTCCAGAGGATCTCTGCTTTCGCCTTGGTCAATATCACAGAAACTATTTCCTGTGATCCTGTTCAAGACTTGCTTTGCTGACATCCTTTCTGGCTCCAGATCCTGTTTGCTGTTCCACTACATTGATCCCTGACTTCTGGCTTGGCTAACTATCCGTTCCGGTTACTGAACTTTGGCTATGTTTTGACTACGTTTGTTCTTTTTACTTATACTATTAAACAAGTGTGATTTAACTGTACTTCTGTCTCTGCCTGCTTTCATGGTCTCTGACAGAGAGAGCAGATCATTCTCTAATGAGGGACAACCACGTGATGGATGCTGAGAGCGAGGCTTGGATTATTTCTCTCAATAAGGACAATAAAGCTTTCCCTCTGGAGTGTATGGAAAGGTGTAATATTATTCTTGTACAGGTTAATGGTCAGAGGGAATATGGTGGCTCTCCTGGAGACTGGGATGGAGAGGCTTCTTCACTTGGGACAAAAATATTTATCAGCAATATCCCTCAAGAAATGTATTTTGTATTTAGTGTTGTATGCGTCGGGCCGGGGTGGCCAGTTGTTGAAGTGGCTGTAAAGTCAGAAGGTTTTCTATCTTAATGCATTCTATGCATTAAGATAAAAAGCATTCTGTCTGCAGCAGCCCCCCTCAGCACCTTAATACTTACCTGAGCCCCATCTAGATCCAGCGATGTTGTAGGATTATCTTGGCTGCCCGGTACTCCCCTCCTCATTGACTGAGACAGCAGTGCAGAGCCATTGGCTCCCACTGCCGTGCAAAACCACTGCACCAAGCAGGTAAGTATAACATTTACATAGAGTTGCTTGTAATAACATGCTTGTTATCAAAAAAAAGAAAAGAAAACAGACTTTAATATCACTTTAAGACTTTTTTATCTTGTAGAACATTTATGACTATTATCAGCCTAACATCTCCAATCCAAGGATTTCAATAAATTATTTCCTTATAGGCGGGGTGTAGCTCCTTGATATTCTGTACCCAAAATACCAAATTTATAAAAATAAGAATTAGCATTGGATCTAAAGCATAACTTGCAGCAAACCTGGCTGCTTTTCTATAAAGTGTTTATAGAGTAAATTTGTTTTCTTTTAAAATGACAACCATGTTCTTACTGTTCTGTGCAATGGTATTGCACAGAGCTGCCTCTATTCTTCTCTTCTCAGGTCCCCTGTCAGCACTTCTGGCTCCCTCTCTTCTTGGTGTGCCACTATAGGAGGCCAATTCCTATTGCGGCATACCTGCAGACTCCATTCCGGGTCATCCTGCCCGTGTGTAGAGACACAGATTAGCGAGGCTCAGCCACACTCTCTGTTCCCTTGTCACAGTAAAGCCTGTGACAATGGAAAGAAGAGGAGAGAGCCACTGCAGCCACAGCGCTGGATCAAGATTGGGCTCAGTTAAGTAAAAGGGGGGTGGGGGGATAGACATACTGAAACTTTATACCCTTTATACCCTAAATGCAGGGAATGCATTAAAGTGATTGTAAAGTATTGGTGTACCGTAGATGAGTCGCCACTCAGACCAACCCAGTGCTTGCGTGGTATATGGCCTCAGCCAATGCTGCTCCGACCACGCCCCTAAATGCATTTCACCCTGCTCACCGGGGCTTGGTCACAGACGACCTCTGTGACCAAGCCCCTCTGTGCAATGGTTTTGTACAGAGCAGCCGATGCTCCTGACTCCTCCCCCCAAGTGTCCCCATAGCAAGCCGCTTGCTATGAAGGTACCCGTGTATGCTTGCTCCCGAGCTGTGCTCTGTATGCCCATAAGACACAGAGCGTTGCTTGGCCCCACCCCCTGCACCCTCCTCACTGGCTGTGATTGACACAATGGCTCCCGCTGTGGAGCCTGAGTCAATGGGGAGGGAGAGAAAGGAGAGAGCCTCTGCTCTCAGGCACATTGCTGGATGTGCGCAGGTTAAAAACAGGGCTCAGGTCACTGTCCACTGCCCTACTGACACCATCCTGCACATATTACCCACTGCCGTGCACTCCGCACTCCTCACATACACATACTACCCGTCGCAGTAGACTCTGCACTCCTCTCCTGCACATACTACCCACCTCCATACACTCTGCACTCCTCTCCTGCACATACTACCCACCACCGTACACTCCGCACTGTAATTCCCTATTTAACAATACCACATTCTGCATGACACATTTTTCAGATATTTAATTGTAAAAAAATTTTGAAAGCCATTTATCATTTATCAATTATGTGCCACTTTGTGTTGGTCCATCACTGGGATATGCAATTAGTGGACCTCCAGCTGTTGCAAAACTACAAGTCCCACCATGCCTCTGTCTCTGGGTGTCATGCTTGTGGCTGTCAGAGTCTTGCTATGCCTCATGGGACTTGTAGTCCTGCAACAGCTGGAGGTCCGCTAATTGCATATCCCTGATCACATAAAATCCCAATAAAATACATTTATGTTTTTGGCTGTAACATAACAAAATGTGGAAAATGTCAAGGGGTATGAATACTTTTTCAAAGCACTGTATTTTCAACTGGCGTGATATGCTGTTTATTACAGGGCAGCAATATCTCTAGTGAGTTTGTATTTTCTCTGGTGATCAGTGGAACACATTTTCTGGGTGTATACCATTTGACTATGGTGGAAGATCTCCTGGATATATGTGTTTGCTGTGGTCATATTCACATTTATATTTGGTGAGCAGTGTGTGTAACTAGCATATTCACTATTGATTTAAATACTACGCTGTGGTCCCCCTTTTGTTGCTCTAGTATGTGAGCTTTGGCTACACTGAAATCCAACACACCTGTGCGGAACCAAAGATTTGGAGACGCTAGACAGAGTATGAAGCAGATTTAAAGGGTAACCCTACTTATTACTGCCATGCATTTTTTCTGCCTGTAGTTTAAACAGCCGTTGATTCCACAAGTGGATACACCTGTGCAGAGCCAAATATTTGGAGGCTCTAGCCAGGCTAGAGCAAATTTAACCGCTTGCTGACCATATAACACAGATATAAGGCAAGGCGGCTCTTCTGCTCTGGATCACGTACTAGGTACGTGATCCAGCACTTCCGGGTATGGGGTGCACGTGCGTGCCACCGGCGACCCGGCTCTGCTGTGCTGATCAGCAGGTGCTAGCCAATGGATGACAGTCGGCACCCGCCGATCATCTGGAAGGCACTCAAGACAGAACTTTGCCTATGTAAACAAGGCAGAGTTCTATCTTGTCAGCGGAGAAACAATGGATTTGAATGAATGAAATGCATCGCTTCCCTTAGTAAAAGCAGCACACATTTTACACCAAAACACTGGTTAGGCACAAATTTAACCATTTGATCGCCCTAGTTGTTTAACCCCTTTCCAGCCAGTGTCATTAGTACAGTGACAGTGCATAATTTTAGCACTCATCACTGTATTAGTATCACCAAAAGAAAGCTCCATTTATGGGGAAAAAATGACATAAGTTTTATTTGGGTACAGCGTTGCATGACTGCGCAATTGTCAGTTAAAGTAATGCAGTGTCGTATCGCTAAAAATGGCCTGGTCATGAAGGGGGGTAAATCTTCCCAGAGGTCAAGTGGTTAAAGGGGATGCTTACTTTTTACTGACATGCGTTTTTGCTACCTGTTATTTCAGCAGCCACTGATTCCAGTGAGTTTTCACTTTGATGCGTGATTTATGTTTTATGGATCTTCATTTATAGTGTATAGTTATAGTGCAGAAGAAAATACATTGAAGCTGAATTTGAAAGAGACTTTTTCACATTATTTCTTTGTATAAATATTCATTGTTCATGTGTGGCATGTAAGGTGGAACAATAATCAGGAGAAGGAGGATTTCAAAAAGTATAAATGATGAACATTAACTGGCTTGAAATCTGTGAGGATAAGAACAAACTTCATTTTAACATGCCACAAACTGGCTCAACTTGTAAAGCTTCATCATTACTTGCTAATCCCTTCATTTGTGTTTTCATATGCTCAGGATGTTAAGCCCGCCATTGATGGATCGAATTCTGGCTGGCTCAGCAGTGCCAGCCGAGATTCAATCCATCTATGGGCAGGCTGGCTGTACTGAAGTCAATCCATCAATCGACTTCTGATACTACCAGCATGTTAGATTTTTTTTGCATGTGATTACTACAGGTGGCTATAGCCGCCAGCAGTAATCATTGTGTTCTGCTGGCAGCAGTAATCATTGTGTTTTGGAAGACTCCCCACCGGCAGAACACAATAGCCTTGCTAGAAGGATTAAGCAAATCTTTACTATGAAGAGAACTGATCTAAGATGATAGTATAGCACCCAGAGATTTGATGAGGTAGAGAGAAATAGGAAAGAGTGAAGAAAGAGAGAGATACTGAGATCTGTTCAATTATAAATAACATTGTTATAATGAGCTACACCCCAGGGCAACCCAGTACCAGCGCAGTACCACCCACATCACAGCACCTGCACTGCTGCAGCAGGGAGACTGAAGTGCCCACTCACCCTCTGCTTCCCACCGCTGACCACCAAAGGCATTCAGGGAGAGACCCCCTTATAGAGAAAGAGAGGTCACCACAGCATCCTGGGGACTGGTAAAAGAGCTATATGCCCATTGGTGACACTTCTAGCCCTTATAGAGTAACTCTACTTTTGTTTAGAAAAAAAAATCCCCTCTGGGTGATCTATGTACATTGCAAGAATTTTAACAAACTTTGATGCAGAGTCCTGCCTTTTGTTATTCTGAAGAAATAGCAGTTTGTCCCTGTGCTGAGTAAATCTGTATAGGAGTAGTTTTATAATCATCAGCTGCTGCACCTGTAGAGCTCTAATGAAGTTGCAAGGTCTGCATCCCTTGCATAGCCGTGGTTTCCCTTTGGGAGTATCTCACCAAGAGAGTTGCCAAAAATCTGACTAATGCAGGCTTCCGGGAAAATCAGTAAGCCAATCACTCAAGCAGGAAATTATGTTTCCAGGGGGTGTCCTGTACACCATCTGTGTACAGAATGCTTTCAGGTAGGCATATTGAATTGCATTTTACAGAAAATTACAGCCACTGCAAATTGAAAAGGAAAGGTAATTTTTAATAACATTCAGTTATAAAATGACTTGAGTCACAATTGTATATGCTATATTATTTTTTTATTTGCTCATTTTTTTCCCCACGAAAGTGGAGTTTCCCTTTAAATTCTATAATACATTATATTTCAGGAAAATGTATAAAATTGCAGAGAAATATCATTTTTAAAACATACCACTTGCTGAGCACCCATGAGGCATCTACTTTTATAGATGGAGTTGTTTTAATAAGATTTTTGAATCTTCATTGAGATAAATCTATGGAAAGCACAGGATTATATAAAACAGATCCTAACATCTTGAAATCTAATCTTTTTGGCCATAAACTAATATCATATGTATTATGCCTACACATACAGTATTTGTAGTCATTGTAATCAGAATAAATAAGAGAAAGTTTTTAGTTAAATGGTATGCAATGATATCATTGAAATGCATTGATCACAAAGTGCACTGTTAATATTTTGATCTGTTTTCTAGCTTTTGATGAAAACACATGGAAGCTATTTATTTTAAAAATATGCCAAATTGAAGCCCTGAAAAAGAAAGTTATTGATAAATGCATAGACACATTCAAAGCCTACAATGACCCCTGGGCATGAAAGTGTTAAAACAAGCCCTGCTTCCTTTGAGACATTTCATTTCTATGACATACATAGATACATTATTTATTGAAAGGATTAACCCTCTTAGTAACTTTTAGTTGCAATGATGATATGGTATGATTTTTTTTTCATTTTTCAGCTTTGCATCTTTAAATCACTATCAACGTACACTGCACATATTTTAAAACATACTGTAGGAGCTAGGATTATGGTCTGTTGCTATGGCTACTGCTTGTATTCAGTTTGGACACATCTGCATTCTTATGATTCCAGCCTTGATAAGTTGTTGATAAGCCTTGATTCAGTTGTTTTTATGCTTTGTTTGTGAGTAGTAGCATGTGTGTTATTTACATAATTTAAAATACCATTTAGCATACACCACCGTGGAACCAAAGAGAAACTATAATGAAAAGTGTACAAACATGATTTATCAAAAAATAGGACTTTTAGGGTGCCCACTCCTACACATTTACACATAATTGTTAAAATACAAACATTTATTTAGATCAGGGGTCTTCAAACTACGGCCCTCCAGTTGTTCACCAACTACAATTCTCATCATGCCTAGTCATGTCTGTGAATGTCAGAGTTTTAAAATGCCTCATGGGACGTGTAGTTCTGCAACAGCTGGAGGGCCGTAGTTTGAGGATGCCTTATTTAGATCATAAAAGCATTAAAAATTAGGTATGAATTTTGCTTATAAATATAACATTGGGTCATGTTTCACAGACATGCCTCTACCCTTTACAAGAGGGTTTGATGTCCCCCCCCCCCCCCCACATATGCTCATTAGCATTTTTCTTCAATATTTGTATGGATGGAGTGTCTACGCCCAGGCTATCAAGGCCCTATGAGTTGGATGCCGCTGACCAACGAAGGTGTAGGCTGACAACTAAGATGGGCGACGACATTACTTCTGGTTCCGCAGTAGTTGGAAAGTTCCATGCTAATCTAGTACACAAGTGCTGAACGTTGGTATTTGGGGAAGAGGCTATTTAGGGCTGGGTGTTTGTCGGCTCCCCATCTACTGAGAAACCCCAATCACAGGGAGTAACGCGTATAGGAGGGAGGAGCCAAGCCAGTGACGTCATACCATGGCCATTTTGAGGCTATGTGGTGAGCCATGGTTATTACAGACATTTGAAGACTGTTTGTTTTAAGATTGTGTAATTTTTTTATAATCCTTTTTAGCGCTAATAAAATATGAGATAGAGAGCACTATGGTCCTCCCTTTTGTGTTTTACATTGTGCGATAATTTTGCTGACTGAGTATGGTGTGAGGGGAGAAAATATTGTGCATCAGGATCATGAGGAGGAGGAGTGGTGAGTGGAGACCTACATTGGTGGAGAGTGTCACAAGCAATGTTAATTTTGACATCAAATTTCGATTTAGTCTTAGTTATAGCCTTTTAACTAAAATGCCATTTTAGTTTTCGTCGTATTTTAGTCTTGTGACTAAAATTCCATTTTAGTATTAGTTGTAGTTTAGTCGACTAAATTACTAGTTACATTTTAATGCATTATTTCTTTAGATTTGCCAAACATTATATACTCCTGGAGTAAAAATGTAATAACATGTTTATTATTTATGGTGTTAAGGTTTGAACAAAGACTACAGACACAGATTTAGCAGTTGTGATATATTACGTCTTTATAAATAAAACCAAGTTTCATAAACCAACAAAAATATTGCTTTTTGACAAGTACAACGTGAAAATATAAAAAAAAACCCAAAAATGTTTTTTTTAATTTCAGGTACTTATATAGCGCCGTCAATTTTATTTTAAATCATAAAAGGTTTTATTGCTCATATGAAAAAACATATAGTACATTACATTGATATTTGCACCGTAATCAGCATTTCTTTTTCCCCCATAGTAACATATCCATCGATAAGGTGTCATAGTTTGCATTTTGGATCTTTCAGCATTCGGACTCTATGTCCCATCTAATCAAATCGAAAACATATTCTCCATTGTCCCATACCCTGCTCCTCCATTCTCCAATACGCACTCTCGGCGTCTATCTATCGTATCTTTAAACACCTCTTAGCAACCTCATCTGTACCAATTCCATGGGGCTTATACCTGGCACATCCAACCATGGGTCCCACAATCTGTCAAACTTTCCAGGACTGCCCCTGTGCTGGTAAATATATTTTTCCATTATAAGCGTTTTTCCCATATTTAGTATCCATGTTTTGCTATTAGGTGGCGTAGCAGACTTCCATCCCATCAGTATTACCTTTCTAGCCTGGAATAGCGCCCGTGCAAAAGCGACTCTCGTCACCTCCTCCGTAATGACCCCCTCCAGAACTCCCAGTAAGCAACATAATGGATCTAATGGGACAGTGACCTGGAACACCTGATTTAGCGTAGCCAGGACCTCTGTCCAATACCTATGGAGTTTGGGGCAGCGCCAGAGGAGGTGAATCAAGTCCCCAGACGCCGCCCTGCATCTGCCACACAATGAGTCAGGCGCCTTGCCCATTCTGTACAACTTTACAGGAGTATAGTGTACTCTCAACAAGATGTAAAGTTGGGATACCCTCTGTGCCACGTTTAGTGAGCAGGAGTTAACTGCTTGCAGAGCTTCTTCCCATACCTCCCCCGATAGGGGGCCTAAGTCCGCCTCCCACTGAGCAGCCGCCTTTGTGGGATACCCCTCTAACATTGACGCTAATAACATGTTATAGCATTGTGAAATCATGCCCTTAGTCTCCAATGCCTCCTGCATTATATGAAAAACTGGTGTGGGGGATTGGGACCAGTCAGTTGCATCCCCTTGTGCTTTAATTGCATGCTTCAGTTGTAGATAGTAAAACAGCATACTGGCAGGCAGTGAGTATTTATCTTGTAGATCTTTAAACGATAATAATGTTCCGTTACTGAAAATCTGGTGCAAATGTGTGATACCCTTGCAGCGCCATCTTTGCCCCTGTTGGATCTTAGCCAGCTCAACATATGTTTTATTTTCCCATATCGGGCTATACTTAGTAAAGCCCAAAACGTTTTGTAGTTGTTTAGCTTTGTTCCATACTTTCTGCAACAGTGTATATGTGGGCATTTGTTTATTGGGTTTTTGGAAAAGGTGGGCCTCCAATCCCTCGGGTATTGACTCCGCCCCTGTGCCCACCAGCATAAGCTTAGCCGACGAGCCCAGTGGCAGAGGAGCCATGGCACCTATCAGTTGCTGCAGCTGCGCCGCTAGATAGTATATCCATGGGTTGGGTAGGGCTAGGCCTCCCCCCTCCTTAGAGCGCTGCAGCTGTTCCAACTTGATTCTGGGGGGTTTGGTATGCCACAGCAACAGCCGGAATAAGGAGTTAACCACTCTGAATATCTTCAGCGTGATAACTACAGGCGTGTTATGTAGCATGTATAGAAATTGTGGCATCAGAATCATTTTTATGAGATTCACTTTTCCTGCCAGGGACATCCTAAGTTTATTCCAAACATTTATCTTATCTCTAAACCGTGACAGCAGGGGGTAGACATTTAGACTACAAAAGTCTGTAAGTGTAGGCGAGATGTGTATACCCAAATATTTAAATGTAGAAACCACCGGTATCTGGGTCGGGGGTCTCATATTGGTCATCGGGGAACCGTCTATAAACATTAAGGCAGATTTAGTCCAGTTGATAGTGAGGCCTGAATAGCGGCCGAATTCAGTTATAAGTGACATTGCCTGTTCCAGGGATCCCTCTGCGTCTTCTAAAAACAAAAGCATGTCATCGGCGTAGAGCATGATTTTTTCATGCAATTCACCATATTGGAAACCTCTAATCTGTGGGCAATCTCTCACCTGCGCCGCCAGGGGCTCTATAGCCAGTGCGAAGAGCAGGGGGGACAGAGGACATCCCTGTCTGGTCCCCCTGCCCAGCCCAAAGGCATGAGACATTCGATCCGCCACACGTATAGCCGCCCGGGGTGTATCATACAGCAGCCTAACCCACCTGATGAACCTGGGCCCAAACCCAAACTTGGCCAGAACCGCCCACAGATATCTCCAGCACACGCTGTCAAATGCCTTATTGGCATCAAGAGACAGCAAGGCTCTACGGCCCACAGACTCCGAGGGGGTCTGCATGTTCAGGTATAGGCGTCTAAGGTTGGTCGTCGTAGATGTTCGAGGCATAAATCCTGCTTGATCTAAGTGAACTATTGTTCTAACAATCTTATTAACCCGCATGGCCAGTACTTTTGCTAGTAATTTAATGTCGCTCTGAAGGAGCGATATAGGCCTATAGGAGCCCGGGTCTAAGGGGTCCTTACCCATTTTCAACAATAATATAATGTTAGCTCTAGTCATAGTGGTTGGTAGCCTTCCCAATTTAAAGGATGCATTTAATACTTCGAGCAGTTTAGGTAGGATTATTTCGCCATATTGGGTGTATACCTCCATGGGGAGCCCGTCGTCCCCGGGGGCCTTGCATGTAGGAAAAGAGGCAGCCGCCTCCTTCAGTTCGTCCAGCGAAATTGGTGCCTCCAGCTCCCCCCTAGCCTGGTGGGTCAGAGCTGGAAGCGTTATAGTGCCCATGTATGTCTGCAGTTCTTCGTCTGTATAGTTGTCACACGGTTTATATAACTCTGCGTAGAAAGATGCTAGCTCCTCTATAATTTTCTCCGGATCATTCACCAGACGTCCCGAGGAGCTACGTATCGCTCCTATAGCAGGGGACGACTGTTGAGATCTGGCTATCCTAGCCAACAGTCTACCAGTTTTTTCACCCTCTTCGTAAAAAGCTTGTTTAGTAAAAAACCGTTTACGTTCCGCGGCGGAGGACCTCAACCGATCCAGGGACTCCTGGGCTGATATCCATGCCTCCCTCGCGGACTCTGATGAGTCTAAAATAAAAGCGAGCTCCAATTGCTTTGCCCGGTCTTCCACCTGTATCAGTACGGCTGCGGAATTGTGTTTTACGTCAGCAATTTCAGCTATAAATGTGCCTCTCAGGCATGCTTTAAAGGCATCCCATCTTACTAATAAATCAGTTTGTCTCCGGTTGTCTAGAAAGTACTGTTCTATCTGTTTCGCTACTCTGTCGTGTGAGGTGAAAAGCTTTAGCCAAAAAGCGTTCAGCTTCCACGGTGCTCTAGGCAGTGTGGTCGCCGGTCTAGTAACAAGATAAGCGACTAGGGGAGAGTGGTCAGAGACCCCCCGGGGTAAATATTCTACCTTGTGTATAACACTTAAGAGTTGGGGGGACCCCACACACAGGTCAATACGGGAAAGTGACCCATGGGTTTTGGAGAAGCAGGAAAATTGTTTTGTGTTAGGGTATTTAGCTCTCCATAAGTCAATCCAACCCATCTCTATCAGTAGTCTGCTCAGAATAGTGCCCCTGTTTCCCGAGGGTGGCCGTGCCGGGGGGTGCCTGTCTAGTCTGGGATCCAAGTAGCCATTAAAGTCACCCATGATCATTATTGGGACATCAGGTTTGTCAACCAGGTAAGTCAAGAGGAGCTGTAGAATTTCCCTGGAGAACGGAGGAGGTACGTACACAAACACCAATATCAATGTCAAGGTATACAACCTGCAATGTAAAAACACAAATCTACCCGTGGAATCAATCACAGCGTCTAATTCCTGGTAGGCCAAGGATTTATGTACCAAAACACTCACCCCGCGAGAGAATGCAGTGTGAGTGGAATGGTAGGCCTTGCCCACCCAGGAATACTGCAGAAAACTGACTGTTTCCCTCGCTAGGTGAGTCTCCTGGAGGCCCACTATTGCTGGGTGAAATTTTCTCAGACATGTGCTTATCATGGTACGTTTCAAGGGATCAAGGACACCTTGGACGTTCCATGTCACAACTGGGGTGTTTGCCATGATTGGTATTGTAGAATGAAAAGTCCTGGGTGAGCCTGTTTCTTCGCCTCATCTTCTAGCCGTAAAGTATCAATGCATGTCTCGATGACCCAAACTGTCCCGGTACAGCATTCAGCGTTGTTTCGCAATGACGATCCGAGGCATCTGTGGAAGAAAGTGCGTGGTGTCTTCATATGCAAAAGTGTCCCTCCCGTCTGTAGCAGTGTGCTCCACGGTGTAGATCTCGTTCTGTGGGTGTGAGCAATTTTCCCACAGTGGTCAGGGGGAGATTCCCCTGTTCCGACTGTGCACCTTGAGTTGTGCTTCAAACTGGTGCCAACCGGGCACATTTTAACTGGCCCCTGCAACTGGGCCAAAACTTGAGTGTTCAAAAAGAAAGGGTTTCCTGTGGGTACAACTGTCCCACCTTGGCTTTTGACTTTTCTTGGTATTTTTCTTATAAACAAAGCTCTTGTCTCGCGTTAACTTTATAGATTATTGATATTGTCCCGCAAAATATGTTGTAGACTATAAAACGTCTAATAATGACTGACCAACTTCCCAGCTTCGCATAGTGTCATTCACTCTCCCATATCAGCCTCTCTCCTCCTCCTTAGATCCTGCTCGTTGCGGTCCAACCAGGCGGATGCTTCAGCTGCAGATTCAAAGAATGTGGACTGACCTCTTGCCGTAATACGTAACTTAGCCGGGTATAACATGGCGTAAGCGACTTGGATCTTCTGCAATCTTTTCTTTACTTCTGCAAACTTGGCCCTTTTGCTCTGTACCTCTGACGAGAAGTCAGGGTAAAAGGAAATTTTGGTTCCATTATAGTGCACTGCTCCTTTCTCCCTGGCCAATCGAAGTATTATTTCTCTGTCCTTATAGTTCAGGAGTCTGGCCAGCATTGATCTAGGTGGATTGCCTGGGGGGAGGGGTCTCAATGGTGTACGGTGAGCTCGCTCCACCGCAAAAAGCGCGGTAAAAACATCTTTGCCGAATATGTCTTGTAACCACATTTCTGTAAATGCTGTGGGGTCCCTCCCCTCCACCTTCTCTGGGAGCCCCACTATGCGTACATTATTCCTCCTGAGACGGTTCTCGATGTCGTCATTTTTGGCATTGGCCTGAGCCACTTGCTGTAATGCACTTCTAGTATCTCTAGTGAGGGGGTAGTACATCCTCCACCTCGCTGATCCTTCCCTCCACTGCTGTGGTCCTCTCCCTGATCTTTTGAATGTCATGGCGCAATAGTGAAACAGTCACAGTGAGGCTCCCAAATTGTACTTTCAGTCCGTTTACAGACGCTGTGCAGCTCTGTACCGCCCGCAGAATATCACTTAACGTGGGCTGCTGTCCCTCATCTTGCATGGGGTCAGAGCCGTCTGTATTAAGGATCAGGGAGCCCTCTAATGGCAGCGTATCATCCAGCGCCATGACGCCTTCATGTCCCTCAGTGTCCATTGCCAATGACTGCTGATTCAGGGGGGAAGCACCGCTCTGTCCCTGCATCTTTTGGGCATAGTATACCATGTCCCTGGGCTGCTCTTTCCCCCACTGTTTGCCAGACTTTGCTGTCTTACCGCTCGGTTCCTGTGTCCTGTCTGTGCTGCGGGCCGCACGCTGTGGTAAAGGAGAGCCGGCGCCATCTTGGCCTTCCATGGCCGCCGCTGCTGCTGCTTCTTTCTCCCCTTTTCTGGTCATTCTGGACCTCCGGCACCTTTCGGGAATGTTGTGATGTGTCCTGCAGGGTCGCGTTGTACTGATGGGTCAGTTCTGAGTTCGGATCGGTGGCGGGTTCAGGATATTAAAAGGATCAGTGGCGGGAGCTCCGTGCAGTGCGTCCGCTCACATGCCCGTCCAGGCCACGCCCGCCAGCGCCGTCAATTTATGCAGTGCTTTACATATACATTGTACATTCACATCAGTCCCTACCCTCAAGGAGCTTACAATCTAATGTCCCTAACATTCATACATACTAGGGACAATTTAGACAGGATCCAATTAACCTACCAGCATGTCTATGGAGTGTGGGAGGAAACCGGAGTACCCGGAGGAAACCCACGCAGGCACAGGGAGAACATGCAAACTCCAGGCAGGTAGTGTCGTGGTTGGGATTCGAACCAGTGATCCTTCTTACTGCTAGGCAAAAGTGCTACCCACTACACCACTGTGCCACCCAAAAAAAAAAATTAAACTCTTTTGGCTGTAATACCAGTGCACATATTACCTGAATATATTACCAACATTAAATATTAGGAAAAAAAATAAGAAAAGCCTTTTTCTTTTTTTCTTTTTTTTTCAACAGTTTAGTAGATACCCCCTACTTATTCTTATGTGGAAGTGCAGTGTTAATTTTTTACGTCTAATTTCAATTACAAGTCTTTTGACTAAAATACCATTTTAGTTTTAGTCATATTTTAGCCTTTTGACTAAAATGCCATTTTAGTTTTAGCCATATTTTAGTCAACTAAAATAGTATTCATTTAGTCGACAAAAACATTTTAGTCAACTAAATTAACACTGGTTACAAGCGATTTCTGACACTTAAGTAAGGTCTTACTTAAGTTTCAGATGACACAAGACAAAGAGTGAAGAGTTGTAAATCACCTATCACACTGTGGAGTTTGTCAAAAATATTTGGGACTATATTGTACTTTAAGTTGCTTTGGGACTGATATAATCATGGATTGATGTGCATGGAGTCATATTAATGCAAGTGCATTTACTCTTATGTATGTTTGAGATTGTTTCGCTGCACTTTTTTCAGTTCATTTGAGGAGAGGTCTGTCTAAACTCAAAACATGCTGCAGAAATAGGAAGAGATAGCCTGACCACATACCTCACCCAAGGCGGGGAGAAACATGTTTGGGACGTGGCCTGGATGAATCAAGCTGAGGCTGCTTTTACCTGCTAACCACTCGGGCTGAGTGAGGTGTACGGCAGCCAGGCTGTCGCTTGCTTTTTCTGCAGAATAGTTGTATGGACTTGATTCTGTATTTAATAAAGGAGATATTGATGTGGGGAAGTTTCAAGATGTATCACAACACATTTTCTGGGTACCAAAACCCCAAATCCTCAAGACTGCAAAACTTTTAAATTATTAAACATGGAAATTCCAGCCTTGGATCCACCCAACCTCAATGAACCTCCTCCTGGGAGGTGAACCTAAAGGTTCACCAGATCCCATACAAGAAGTGGAAAAAAGGGGAAATCAATGCTTCTCACTTGTCGACCTGGTGGTAAAGATCCAAGGGGTGCTAAGCCTAACATACACATCCCTATGTAGGGAAACCCTACAATAAATTCAGCCTCTTGTTTAAAGCAGTGAAAGCCTAACGGTCAGTATCTTTCCATTCAGATGAAAAAAAAAAGCATTATTGAAAGTGTGTTTCCCATCATACCTGTGATATGGATATGTGCTCTGACCTGCCGTATCAGTGTAACTGCTTGTACTCATCTCTTGGTTAAAGCGGGGTTCCACCCAAAAGTGGAAGCTCTGTTTATCTGCCTCCTCCCTCCCTCTGGTGCCCCATTTGGCACCTTCTGGGGGGATCGGGTACCTGTTTTTTGACAGTTCGGCCCACCTCCTCCCTCCTCCTTTGCGCATGCGCAGTAGGGTACTGGTTGTGAAGCTGCAAGGCTTCACTGCCAGTTTCCCTTACAGGCAATGGTGGCAGCAGCACCCGAGAGCCAATGGAAACACCGGCTGGGGTGCCAACATCACTGGATTCCAGGACAGGTAAGTGTCCTAATATTAAAAGTCAGCAGCTACAGTATGTGTAGCTGTTGACTTTAAATCTTTTGCTGGGAGGGCGGAACGCCACTTTAAGCAAGTCAATTAAAGTGAGTTAGAATCCATCACAATTCACCGAACAGTGGTTGCTTGTGGAATAAAGAGTGGCTGTTTTGCTGCCCTTTGTGCTATTTTGCATCCGTGTGTATATTTGTTTTGAGACTGGCAGGCCCTGCCATATTTCCTAGCATCCCATCTGTCTGTCGAAACTGTTTTCTCACATCCTGCAGAAGCCAGTTTGCTGGGTTGACATGCAGGAGCACTTCCTCCATATAATAAACAGCACATATAAGCCGGCAGCCATTTTACAAGTTGTGCCTTCCCATTTTCTTGTTAGGCACAGAAGCTGACAGACTAGTGCATCTTGGAGTCAGAAAAAAGTCACTAACTTCCAGACTGTGCTAACTGCAGCTTATGCTTGGCAATGACATAACTTTAGCCCCAGTGTCCCAAGTGGCCCAGAGGTGACCCTCACTAAGTAATCTTTCCCCACTCAATCCAAATGAAAAGAAAACGTTTTGGCTATAGATACACTTTAACCATTCATCTACAAATGTTTGTTTAATAACAGAAAACTGTTATTTACCCAGTGCTGTTTATAAATGGCACTGAATAATGCACCCTCGGACAGCCAGCGACCTGTTAATGCCTGTTAATTAAGGCCATTCTCAGATGGCTCTGTTCAAAGACACTGTGTACACAGATGGTCTGAGTGGCTCCATACCTTGGGATCACCATGATTGGTCATAGAAAGACCAATCCCAGAGATCACAGATCTAAACATTGTAGCCCACTCACAGCAAAGTAAGGGGAAGAAAGAGGAACTAATGCATGAATGCGTCTTTCATTAGCTCCAGAGCAAAACACAAGCCACAGCAGAAAATAAGCA
This sequence comes from Lithobates septentrionalis, assembly GCA_037952835.1. Lineage (NCBI taxonomy): Eukaryota > Metazoa > Chordata > Amphibia > Anura > Ranidae > Lithobates > Lithobates septentrionalis. The sequence goes on along the minus strand of JBBDGP010001501.1, from coordinate 1,130,622 downwards.
TAGTTTTTTTTAACCCTTTCAACCCCCCCCCCCCCCCCACTTCTTCTCTCCTATCCAGCTGATCTCCAGCTTGTCTCTCTATGTGACCTGTATATTATCTCTTCACTTCCCATATACTACATATATACTACATATCTGCAAATTAACCCCTCATCTCTATCCACTCACTGTATGTGATCTGTTCATTAACTAGTTCATCCCCTCCTCCCTCTGTGTATGACCTGTATGCACTGTCTCTAATGCACTATTGCCAAGCTCTGTGTTTTAACACCCTCAATTCCAGCATGTTTCTTAATTTCCAAAAAATTGTGACAAAAATTATTGAGGTCCAAAGAAATTATGTCTATGTGTGAAACTACGTGTGCTCAGTAGAACTGGGCTCTGGGATTTGGTTCCCTCTATGCGATTACTGGATTGTTTATCTGAGTGTTCGATTCAGCATTGTTGGATTGTGATAAGGTAGAAGAGGGTCTATCCAGCTTTCTGTTTAAGAATATATTACTATTTCCCATCAGTATTAAAGTGCCTTTCTTACGTGAAGAGATAACTTGCAATTAGTGGGGGAAAAAAAAAACAAATTTGATGGGTGTTAAAAGTTTAGTAGTTTACAATTGTTATTTCTACAGTATAGCAAAAAAGAGCTACGCTATAAACAGTGATGATCAGAAATACATAAATCAAAGAATCAAAACAAATAAAATATGATATACTGTAGTTTTACAATAACAACATAAATGCCATGTAATCAATTGTGTGACAACTGTGTGTAACAAAATCCAAGTGCAAATACAATAATATGCTGATATAGTGATAAAGTTCACAAGTAAAATGTTCATGAACATTTGAGACAATTCTCTTCATAATTGTTCAGATGAGAGTAATAAATTTCCAATCACCATTTAGTTCGCAACACCACCACCTTAGTAAAGATGCAGGCTTACCAAATTTAGAGGACCCTCTAATTAAAGAGAGGTCAGATGAGCATGTGGCCGAACACCCTAGCCGGGGAATTCACAAAACTCTCCCACAAAATCCACTCAGAGGTAAGGATATGGGCTGTACTTCTCATCACCATGGCATCCAAGTGAGGCCACAATCAACATAAAAGGAGAAGCTCCACATAGTGTAAAACCTTTCTAGTCATTTTATTTAAAAGATAGGTTGTGTTTACATTTCAGAAGTTACGTAAATTGCATAGTAAATTTGAGGGGACCGATGTTCTGACGTCATCACTTGTTCCAGGAAGTGAGGGATGCTTCTTTGTTTTTAGCCGGCCGGAAGAGACTGTGTTCATAGTCCGTAGAGATGCCGGTATTTTCTACTTTGGCATGGGTGGATAAAGACCCTGGTTTGGGTTTGCCTCCTGACACACCTCAGTGTAAAGTCACACAAGCTGTGGATAATGATAGGTGCAGCTACTTAACCCCAGACAAATGGTGGGAAGTTCCTATGCCCACATCCTTTGTGAACAAATGTTATTTGGGTCCCTGTCAATGTTATCTTAACATCCAATTAGTTGTTAAACTGTTGTACAATCCCATGTCATGTTTAATAGTTTATTCCATCTGCCTGTACATATGTTACCTCTTTGGGTCTAAGACTTTTAGTGGGGGGAGTATGTAGCCCAGCCAATGGTGTCTGTGTTTTGGCAGCCACATAGCTGTGACAGGGCCACCCACACAGTAGCTGCTGTCATCTCCCTCCCTGGCCGCTGTAGGGCTGAACGACAGGCTGGGGGAGAGGGGAGACAGGGTGGACTGGAAGAATCTGCAGCCAGAGATCATCGGAAATACTCCACACCCCGCTGGTGCCACAAGAGGAGAAGGAGGACCTGTCATTGGCTAGCTCAGCCTGGAGAGGACTGGTCTAAGGACTTCTGGAAGCTGGTCTAGTGGTTTAACTGGAGACCCAAGGAGAAAGTTGCTGTCCAGGATTCTGTTGCTGCTGCAGAGAGGGGTGCTGGTGTTGCTGTAGGGAGTCTGAGCTGCTACACCTGTCCAGAGACTGTCACTGCTAAAGGGGTAACTGACTATGTGCAGAGGCAGAGGACCATGTCCTTAAGTGAAGAGACCCCTTAGGGTTGTTGGCATTGCACTGTGCAGGGATTGTTTACTCCGTTTCCTTGCCCGTGTGGAATTTTTCTGAAGTCATGGCCTCCAGTGCTGTGTTGCCATAGGACTACAATACCTAGCAGGCTGTGAGAGTGAACCTCTGTACTCAGAATGTCTGCTACTTCACCAGGAGTCACTGCAACAGTATCCATCAACTTCAAACACTACAGGAGGTGCCCTGATTGTGTATCCATTGCTCTGGATGCCCATGAGAAGGAGGAGACTTTAGATTAGTATGAAGGCCTTTGTCCACTATCCATGTTTAAAGAGACAATACCACCCTTTTTTTGCCCCCCCCCCCAGGGATCTGTTCATAGAAGTGTTTCCTTTCAAGTTGGAATTATCAAAAAAATGTGTTTAGAGCTCCCCTTAATTCAGGAAGTATAGACTTGACCACCCTCCTTGATCCAGGTTTCAGGTATCTGTATATAAGTGGGTTTCACCATACCTTGTTTACAAACTTACTAACTTTAATTTGCCTCTGAGGGCTCAGTTTGTTATTATCGTAGTTGTTATTGGCTGTGCTTGGCATGTTGGCTGATAAAACCACTTTTCTTTTAGCCTTGGTGTGTGAAAGAATGCCTTACTGTCTGGAAGGCAGTTGGCACTAGAAACAGGGTAACTCAAACAACATGGGCTCCTGCAGAGGTAGCTATACACATGATGTGTTTTGATAAATAATAAGAATAAGAGCTTTAACAGCTCTACAAGTAGCAAATAAACAAAGAAGTACAGTCATTATATGCAGGCTTTGCACTGTTCAGTAAACAAAAAAAGAGTGTGCCTGAAAGAAGATGCTAAATAAAATGGTGAAAGTCTAGTTAGACATCAATACAGCCTAGAGGAAAAGAATAATGACGTGCTAGGAAAAATCAATAACTATATATTTTTTTTTAGTTAGTAATGTCACTGTTATACAATTGTAATGAAAAAAAATCATAATACAATGTAAAGAATTTTATGTTATTCAGTGCTTGAAAGAACACGGAGTGCTTCTAAAAGACATGACTATAGGATTCGTCAATTACGGTCTTACACTTATCTTAAACACTATAATAATAACCACACAAACGCTGCGTGACATGGGTTGTAAATGGCCACAACAGCCCTTTATTAACAAATTATATATCAATCAAACTAAACAATAACACCAGGAGGGGGTCTTTGGGGTCCCATTTTGATCCATAACCACTGTGTCTTCAGCTGTGCCCCAGCCGGCTCGAAGACATTGCGACTTTCCAACTTCTTTCCCATGGGACCTAAGTCCTGGGAGAACCACCAACAAGCAACCACGGTGGGATCCCCATACCCTGTATGGGTCCCCCAAATTTCAACATTCTGTTCAAATTCTTAACCCCCCAAAGACCCCCTGACCCGCCAGCTGTTGTGACAGATGTAAAAGAAATATATGTATGATTTAAATTATATATATAATTTTTTTTTTTTTTTTTAAATTTATTATTTATTTATTTATTTATTTTTTACAATTTTTTTTTTTTTATACACCCCAACTAGATGTAGGGTGGGAGGGAGGGAACTTCTTCACCAAGAATTCTTCCCAAATGATTACCCAACAGCCCGTGCGACCACCCAAGCCCCTTTTTCGGCTCCACCCTGAACACCTGACCTGCTGCACCAATAAGGTAAGCCACCCCTTAACCAAAACTACCACAGTGAACACTTTAACCCTTTCAGACCTGTTCCTCCCATAGTCATGCCGACCCTCCGTCCAATTTTCTCCTCCGGGTCACACTTGACTATAGGATTCGTCAATTACGGTCTTACACTTATCTTAAACACTATAATAATAACCACACAAACGCTGCGTGACATGGGTTGTAAATGGCCACAACAGCCCTTTATTAACAAATTATATATCAATCAAACTAAACAATAACACCAGGAGGGGGTCTTTGGGGTCCCATTTTGATCCATAACCACTGTGTCTTCAGCTGTGCCCCAGCCGGCTCGAAGACATTGCGACTTTCCAACTTCTTTCCCATGGGACCTAAGTCCTGGGAGAACCACCAACAAGCAACCACGGTGGGATCCCCATACCCTGTATGGGTCCCCCAAATTTCAACATTCTGTTCAAATTCTTAACCCCCCAAAGACCCCCTGACCCGCCATGCGAGCTTGAGTGAAAACCTCACTTAAGCGAGTCCCTCCACACCTGCAGGGCCCTCTGAACCCCCTCTTGCAATCCCAGAAACCAAAAATCTGTGCCAACTGCATTCAAATGTACACCATCATCCCTCCAATAGCGAACAGACAAGTCCTCCAGCTCCCGATGGCGAACCACCACTCCCCCAATACGAGACACAAAACGACCTATCTCCCTGTTGGCTTTTATCCTGGCCTTATTTAAACGCGCAACAGAACGCGCATGACACCAATTGTGTCGGGCCACTATGTCCGACCACACTATAATAACCCCGGGGAAATCACGCAGCAACCTTAAAATGTCGAACTTTACGTCCCGGACCATATCCCTGGCAGCCCGTACCCCCATGTCATTCCCTCCCACCGAAAGTACCAAAACATCAGGAGGCCTATCCACTCTGGAATAATAGTGAAATTCCGGGAGAACCCGGCCCCACATCATGCCTCTGACTCCCAGCCATTTGCAGACTGCTTCACTCCGGGGAACGCCAAGCTGTCTCCCTTCGGGTCGTGCATCCGCTCTGATAGCCCCCCAGAAGACATAAGAGTCACCCAGAATCCACACCAGGCCTTGCGGAAAACCTGTAACAAACAATCAAAGTAAAACCTAGGACCAAACAACACTGACAGGAGAAATTAACATCATGAAACAGCATTACAACATATGCGGACGGACATAAATTTTGAAGCGGTCAGATTCCCACCTCCCTATCCGCTTCACTATCTCTGGACTCAGTCCCCAACGAGATGCCTCCGTAGCTGCCCCCACCCTGAAAGAATGAGTATTGTATTGGGAGGCTGGCATGCCAACCGTCAGCAAACATCGCTTAAAAACCGCCACAAACTGAAAACGTGACAAGGATGAGCCATCCTCATGCTGCAGAAATGTCCCTTGTACACCCTTCCGAAACTGCGCGAAGCGCTGTACCGCAAGCACCGGACACACCGTCTCCGGGAGTACCTTAAACAACGTCACATAAACCCCTCTGCCCAGCTGATCAGTTTTTGATCTGCTGATGCGGAGCTGAATACTATCCTCAGCAATTTGCACCTCCGAAAACAACAAACCCCCATCACCGCGTTTGTTTTTACTAACCAACTCCCCAATTCTCCCCAAAGAAGGCCAAAGAAAAAGCTGCCGTAAACAGGTGAACCTCGTAAGGTGAGGAACAGACCCTGTGTAAGATTCCCACCAGGTCCTGTAGCAGCTCAAAAGACACCGGGCGCCTGGTATCTCTTACCACGCGTCCGCGCCGGAAACCTTTCATAGCCTGACGTACCAGAAATTCCTTTGAAACATCACGCAGACCTCGTAGCTTATAAAGAAAAGCCATCGCCGCCAATCTCCGGTTCATTTTCGATACCGATTCACCCCTGGAAAACTGCATCCCAATCATATACAACAACAATGACAGCCTGTCCTGATCCGAAAAACAACCCCCTACTGAACTTACCAGGCCGTCCCATTCACGCCAAAACGAAGCGTAGGCCGCCCAAGTTCCCACACTCACCGAGCGTTGCACCAAAACTCCAGCTAATCCAATGCCAGTCTCCACAGATGCGCAGGACAAGGAACCGACCTCTGCTCCGCCGCCGGCGCCAGCTTCCGGAACCTGTCCCACTGAAAACGAGACAAGGCATCAGCAATGGAATTCTCAACTCCCGGAACATGCACAGCTTTTACAAAACAATTCAAGCTCAAACAACGAAGAACTAAAAAACGCAATAAGCGCACCACTGGCGGAGATGACGCAGACAAACTAGACACAACTGCCACCACCCCCATGTTATCGCAGTGAAAGCAAACCCGTCGATTCTGAAATCGCGACCCCCAGATGTCCACTGCCACCACAATCGGGAAAAGCTCCAACAACACCAGGTTACTCAAGAAGCCTGCGACGCGCCATTCTTCCGGCCACGCCTCCGCGCACCATGCCCCTTGACAATACGCCCCGAAACCCAAACTGCCAGCCGCATCCGTATACAAGTCAAAATCAAAAGCCGACACCACCGGAGCCATCCATAAGGACCTGCCGTTATACGAGGCCAGAAACTCCTCCCACACCCGTAAATCCGCTTTGTGCTCGGCGGAAAGCCGAATAAAATGATGCGGCAAACGCACCCCCGCAGTAGCGGCACTCAGGCGGCGACAAAAAATGGGCCCCATCGGCATGATGCGGCAGGCGAAGTTAAGTTTTCCCAGTAAAGACTGCAAATGTTTCAGCCTAATTTTTCTGGCCCGCAGGGCCGCCCCCACTATCATTCGCAAGTCCTCCAACTTTGCAAGCGGCAAACGACACTCCATAGCCTGCATATCAATGATGATACCCAAAAATTGAATCACTGTGGAGGGACCTTCCGTCTTTTCTGGCGCAAGAGGAATCCCGAAACGACGCGCCACACCTTCTAAAGTCCGCAACAGGACCGAACAAACCATGGATCCCGGGGGACCAATACAAAGGAAGTCGTCAAGGTAGTGCAGAACCGAGCGCACTTGTGACTCCTCCCGAACCACCCATTCAACGAAGGTACTAAACGTCTCGAAATAAGAACAAGAAATGGAACAACCCATGGGAAGACAACGATCGACAAAAAACTGTCCATCCCAAAAACAACCCAGCAACGGCTGGCTATCCGGATGAACCGGCAATAGACGAAAAGTGGACTCAATGTCCGTCTTCGCCAACAGCGCCCCTTGCCCATACTGCTGAACCCAACGGACGGCCGCATCGAACGATGTATAAGACACCGAAGTTAAATCAGGCTCAATCGCATCATTCACCGAAGATCCTTTTGGATAAGACAAATGATGTATCAGCCGAAATTTATGTGGTTCCTTCTTAGGAACCACCCCCAAAGGGGACACTTGCAACGCGGGTATAGGTGGGCAATCAAAGGGGCCAGACATTCTGCCCAGCTCCACTTCCTTAGCCAATTTTTCCGTCACTACCTGAGGAAACCGATACGTTGATTTCAAATTTTTGGGCACAGACGTCCCGGACAAAGATAAGGAACAAGGAATACGAAAACCGTTGGCGAAGCCCTCGGCCAGGAAAACCGCCGCCTCCCTTCGGGGATACCTATTTAGGTACGGCCGCATCGCGGACAAGTTTACCGGCGTCCTCCCTTTTCGAAGTGGACTCACCGGATTGCAACTTCCCTTTTTTGAAACATTTGGCATAACCGTGTGAGCCCCCGCATCCGGAGCACTCATGACGGAAACGACAGGCCGCGCCAAAACGGCACGCTCCTTCGTTGAACTGCCAGCAATAGTTTTTTCGTTGTGAGGCCGACTGTCCAGCGCCTGAACCGCCGGCCCCCCCTGGAAAGGGCTGGCCTGAAGCCCGGGCCTGCACCATGAGCTTCATCCAAAGCCCAATATCCTTGTGGTCCCAGCGTATCTGAGGCCTCACAGCTTTCCGCTGACGAAACTGTTCGTCATATCGAAGCCATGCCAATCCCCCATACACTCTATACGCTTCCCCGATAGCGTCTAAATAGCAGAAAAGCGGAGAACAATTCTCCGGTTCCTTTTCACCAATGACGCTGGCCAGTATCGCAAAGGCTTGCAGCCAATTGGAAAACGTCCTAGGGATAAGCCGCCAACGACGCCGCTCCTCCTCCTCCTTCTTACTCTCATCCGCCTTACCTTTATCTATATTAAACTTCTCTAATGGCAAAAGGGAGAATATCTCCACGTATTCCCCACGCCAAATCTTCTCCCTAACTTCGGGCTTCAGATGCACCCCCAACGGACCCTCGAAGCAAACATAGACCTCGCCCTGTGCCTTATCTCCCAACCGAACCCCATCATCCCCCGACTCCTTGGCCTTGCGCGACTCCAAACCACTGACCCTCACCGTCTGTGAAGCCGCCTCGACCACCGCCGAAGATAAGGGAACCTCTACACCCACCGCCGCGTCCATATGTCCAACCCGCTGAGGCACCGTGTCTACTGCTGGCGGCACCACTGAATTACGCATGATGGAGGCATCACGGCCCGAACCATCCGACGTGGCCACGGCAGGGACCCACGCCCCCGTCGGCCCCGCCACGGGTCCAGAATGCCCGGGCGGAGCGCAACGGTCCAATAATTCCCGAAAACCCGCGAATAATTCTGCCAAACCCAACACACCCTGTTCCCTTCCTGCCTGACCCGAGTGGACCCTGCCCTGAGACCCCCCCGTCTCACCCGCTACAGACCCAACATCCTGATCAACATAAGAAGCAGAAAGAAAATTGGACTCACCAGGCTGCCTGCATCCCGAATCCCGAGCAGCCGCAACTCCGGATCCCAGCTGGCTCCGCACAGTAGGGCGCATGGCTGATGCTTGCCCATCGCCGTCATCGCTGGATACCTCGCCGGATTCTGCTGACGACTCACGCCTTGAATGTGCCGCGGGCGGCCGTCCCCTCGATGCTGCCGGCCCCGGCGTGCCATCATCTTCTTCCATCTCCACGGGAAAGCTGCGGGGTCCCTGCGCACCCCCAACTGTGGAAGGGGGTCGCTTGCCCTTTAATTGTGCCTGGCCACTCCCCCGTGCAGTTGTCACTCTTTCATTCTGTGAAGCAGGCTGTAATGACGCTGGAGGAGCAGCAGAGGGCGCTGCTTGCCGTCTGCTGCTGTTAGCTGTAGACTTCCCACGCTGAGCCTTCCTCCCAGCCACAGGGGAGGAAGCCGAACCAGCTGATGCTGCTGCCGAGGATCGAAGGTAACGGACCTCCTGGCTAACGGGCTCATCCATCCACACAGCTGTAGAAGGGACAGGGCTCCTGCCCCTCCCTGCATCCGACCTAGTCCCTCGCCGAGCCGGCCTCCTGCTAGGCACATCAGCAGGAGAGCCGGCCGCCATGTCCTGAACCACAGTAGAGGGGGGGGAGGGGGAGAGAGAGCGCTGTGTCCCCTCCTCCCGCAGGTCCCGCCGATGTCGGGGATTCCTCCCAGGCCCTCCGCTGGAGCCAGAAGCGGATGGCACAGCGGGGGACACTGAAGACGTCCAGACGGAGCTCCCATGCGGCCGCCGGACCCGGGGGCTATGTGAAGGACTCAAGCGCTCAGGAGGGCGCACCCTCCTAGCGCGCTTAGAGGAAGGGGGGGAACCAGGAGAGGACGGATCAACCCCCGAGCCCCCTAACATGCCTAGCAGCTGTTGTTGGAGCCACTGCGGACCCCGTGCAGAGGCTGCGGCCCTGACCTGGTCCCATAAGGCCTCCAGATCGCTCATCTTACTTGAATTCTCTTCGCAGGGGAACGGCAGAACTTCTTCACCAAGAATTCTTCCCAAATGATTACCCAACAGCCCGTGCGACCACCCAAGCCCCTTTTTCGGCTCCACCCTGAACACCTGACCTGCTGCACCAATAAGGTAAGCCACCCCTTAACCAAAACTACCACAGTGAACACTTTAACCCTTTCAGACCTGTTCCTCCCATAGTCATGCCGACCCTCCGTCCAATTTTCTCCTCCGGGTCACACTGTTGTTTGCGAACATCAATTTTTTATTCCTTCTACAGTATTAGTGTCTTACATTTGTACTAGTTCTTAAAAAAAATTCTTTCATGTCAACTGTTTTTAAAGACTAAAGATTAATTCCTATATTCCAGTATTGTTCTCATGCTGGAGTGTTATGTCGCGCACACACGATCAGACATTCCAGCAACAAAATCCTGGATTTATTTCCGACGGATGTTGGCACAAATTTGTCTTGCATACACACGGTCGCACAAATTATGTCGGAAATTCCGAACGTCAAGAATGTGGTGACGTACAACACATACGACAAGCAGAGAAAAATGAAGTTCAATAGCCAGTGAGGCTCTTCTGCTTGATTCCGAGCATGCGTGGAAATTTGTGCGTCGAGTTGTGTACACACGATCGGAATTTCCAACAACGGATTTTGTTGTCGGAAAATTTGAGAACCAGCTCTAAAATTTTTGTTGTCGGAAATTCCGACAACGAATGTCCAATGGAGCTGGTTTAGTGGAGCACCTGCTGCTGCGTGCATTATTTTTTCACCTCATTGTACTAAATGACGGTGTCATTATGATGTGTTTATCAGCTGGAAGAGTCTTCCATGCACAAAAGTTAATTATCTGCAGCATTTCAGTAAAATCTAGGTGGCCATTATATCATTTAGAAATATCCTAAGGCCATGAATCACATCTTACATAAGGAATAAGAGCAATTTAGATAACTCTCAGCTTAGCTGGCTGTTTATACTTATCAAAGGTTGGTTTGATGCATACAATTTTTTTAGTAAACATTTTAATAAGTGGACATCATATGCACAGTATGGTAGTAAAAGTAAAGAGGTTACATTACACATTTCTCCATTAGATCTATAATTATTGTAATGCATATATCAGAGACTAAGTTGTTCAACATTTTGAAAAGTGAAAAATTAGACTACAATACTTATTTATAGGAATTTGGCCCTATTATGGAATGAAAAAAAAAAATGCATATGAAAGGACCAATAAAAGTATATCTCTAAAAGATTAAGTGTAAGGGCCGGTTCGCACTGCTCTGATGTCAGAGTTCGGATGTGATTCGCACCGCACTGCAGTGCAAATCACATGCGATCTCCGTGCGATGCGTATGAATCATGTGAATAGAGAAGGGTACAACATAGTGCTCTCCGCAAAGTAAACTTTAATGATAAACAACTGAAATTAAACGTACAAACAAGGCACTAATCCAGTGCCAGATGCTAAAGTGTGTGGATGAGAAAAGGATGCGAGATGGCCGCGGGTGACATCACGACGCTTCCTTCTGAACGTGTTGCGTCCCTGTGGGCGGGGACTTAATCAGCGGATATGGAAGATGCATGGTCACCGGCGAGTCTCAGATTTCCTCTCAGACCAGAGGTGTGCACTTCCTCCCCCTTCCCCCGGGAACACACAATGTGCACAGCAGCCATGTGATCCGATTACTGTCCATGTTTATCTGAAACGTTTGCTAGGTGGATGTGCCAAATGACCCCCTGTTCGGTTTGCGCCAGAACTCTTGAACATCGCGAAAATTCGGAGCTGAATAATGAACCCCATTAAAGTCTATGGGACCAAAAGTGCCTATTTTGAGGGCTTAGATACAAGTTATTGGGCACACAAAGGGTATGGGGGTCCAGGTACTGCCCTGGGGGACATGTATCTAGGAAAAAAAGTTTGGAAAAAAACAAATTTTTAAATGATTTACTGATGCTTAAATCGAAATAAAAGAAAAAAAAAACTTTAAATATAGTGCTTTGGGGGCCCCCTTAGTCTGCCTGTAAAGTGGCACATCTGTACCATGTAAAGAACCTGCTGCAGAAAAAAATGACATTTATTAATCCAATAAAATGACGTTTTCCCTGAAAACTCTGTATGATAAGGGCACATTCTGATGCACTCGGAACAAGTTTAGAGATTTTTTGGATAACTTCTGTGGTCTGTTTTGCAGACTTTGGATAGAAGTAACAGGTGCGGAAAAATTGGGCTTTGGGTGTCAATGGTGCCTTCACATCATAACCCTATAGAGGTACTCTTATGCCGCGTACACACGGTCGGACTTTTCGGCTACAAAAGTCCGACAGCTCGTCCGACAGACTTTCGACGGACTTTTGGCGGACTTTTGTCGGACTTGCGGCGGACTTTCTTACGAACGGACTTGCCTACATACGATCACACAAAAGTAGGACGGATTTGTACGTGATGACGTAAACGGACTAAAATAAGGAAGTTGATAGCCAGTAGCCAATAGCTGCCCTAGTGTGGGTTTTTGTCCGTCGGACTAGCATACAGACAAGCGGATTTCTGGGTCCGGCGGAGTTACGACGTAAAGATTTGAAACATGTTCCAAATCTAAAGTCTGTCAGATTTATGGCTGGAAAAGTCCGCCGAAAGTCTGGGGAAGCCCACACAAGATCGGATTGTCCGCCGGATTTGGTCCGTCGGCGTCCGTCGGACTTTTGTAGACGAAAAGTCCGACCGTGTGTATGCGGCATTAGTGAAAGCAAGAATTGGCCTTGCTGTAAAAAATGTCAATGATATGCCACGGTCAAACAGGTTTGGAAAAATTGGGCTTTGGGTGTTGGTGGTGCCTTCACACCATAACCCTTTATGCCCTGTACACACGACCGGACTTTCCAGCAGACTAGGTCCAACAGTCTTCCCGGCGGACTTCCGACGGACTCTCCAATGAATGGACTCGCGCACACACGACCGGACTTTCCGGCAGAATAGGTCCGACGGTCTTGCCGATGGACTTTTGATGGACTTAGGGCGGACTTTCGAACGAACGAACTTGCCCACACACGGACTAAAGTCCGTTCAATTTGAACATGATGAGGTACGACGGGACTAGAAAAGGAAGTCAATCTCGCCGCTTTTATCGGAGAGGTTAACACCTTGCGAGCCCCATCGTAGAGCATACCAGGCCCTCAGGTCTGGTATGGATTTTAAGGGGAACCCCCTACACCGAAAAAATGGTGTGGGGGTCCCCCCAAAATCCATTCCAGACCCTTATCCGAGCATCAGCCTGGCCGGTCAGGAAAGGGGGTGGGGACGAGTGAGCGCCCCCCCTGAACCATACCAGGCCGCTTGCCCTCAACATGAGGGGCTGGGTGCTTTGGGGAAGGGGGGCGCCTTGCGGCTCCCCCACCCCAAAGCACCTTGTCCTCATGTTGATGACAACAAGGGCCTCTTCCCGACAACCCTGGCCATTGGTTGTCGGGGTCTGCGGGCAGGGGGCTTATCGGAATCCAGGAGCCCCCAGATCCAGGCCCCACTGCCCGATGTGAATGAGTATGGGGTACATCATAACCCTACCCATTCACCTGGGGAAAAAAGTGTCCAAAAAAACCACACTAGACAGGTTTTAAAAGTAATTTATTAGGCAGCTCCGGGGGTCTTCTTGCGAATTCGGGGGTCTCTTCTGACTTTTTCACTCTCTCCGACCTCTTCTCCTGGTGTCCGGTTCTTCTCCGGCTCTCTGGCCTCTTCTCCACTCTCCGGTTCTTCTCCCGCTCTCCTCCGCTAGCGGTGGCCCAGTCTTCTCCGTCGTCTTCTTCCCTCTTATCTTCTTCCGATGTTGACACGACGCTCTCCTGCTGTAATGCTGTGTTCAACGACCTATATAGGCATGGGGCGTGGTCATCAGGTGGTCACCAAAACATTCTCGCGGGCAGGTGCTTGTCCGTTGGACCAGCATACAGACGAACGGGCTTCCCGATAGGAACTAAGTCCAAGGGAGTTCCTGCGGGAAGATTTGAAAAATGTTTCAAATCTAAAGTCCGTCGGATTTTCGACCGAAAAGGTCCGTCAGAAGTCCGATGAAGCCCACACACAGTCCGGTCAAAAAGTCCACTTGTGTGTACAGGGCATTAGAGGTACTCTTGATGAAAGCAAAAATTGGCCTTGCTGTCAAAAATTTAAATGATATGCACCTGTCAAACAGGTGCTGAAAAATTGGTCCTTGGTTGTTAATTGTGCCCATGAAACCTATAATAAAAAATGCCTTCATGATAAAAATCAACACTCACAAAGCTAGGCAGCCTAGACAGTCTTGCACAGATTTCACATCCCGTAAACACTTAATCGGCAATGTCGGCATCGGGAGCTTGATAGCTGCTGCTATTCCGGGAATGACTCTATTTGTCAAATGTCATCCGGTCAACGGAGTCTGAGGACAGACACGTTCTTTTATCTGTCACAAAACCTCCGGTAGCACTGAATGTCTGTTTGGAAAGCACGCTGGATGCAGGGCTCAGCCCTTCCTTCTGAGAAGGAAGGGCTGAGCCCAGCCCTGAAAGTACCCCCTCCTTAACGACCCCTCCACCTCAGAGGACCACCAGGCTTGAGGGGAAAACATCTATGGAAATCAAGGAGGAGGAAAGGGGCATGTACATCTGAGGATGAGACCCAAGAGCCCAAGAGCATTCCTCCGGACCGTACCCCTTCCAATGCACTAGGTACTGTATGCGCCCACGGAACCTACGGGAGTCAACAATGGACTGTACTTCATACTCCTCATGGTTCTCAACCTGTACAGGGTGAGGACGTGGCACCGAGGTGGTAAAGCGCATGCAGACCAAAGGTTTTAATAACGGGACATGAAATACATTCGAAATACGCATATCAGAAGAAAATGCGTAACTTCCTGCGTAATCCTGCGACGAATACGTAAAGGCCCAATAAACCAAGGTGCGAACTTAAGTGAGTGAACACGAAGTTGCGAAATGACAGCCAGAACCTGTCCCTGTAAACAGGAATGCAGGAAATAGGCTCTGTGATGTTGACCAAGGCGAAGGCAGAGATCCACTGGGCTGAACAGCTTAAGTAGGCAGGACTGATGAGCAAGATATCATCAACAGCTCAGTAACCATGGAGAGATAGGAGCTGGCAATTAGCCGACAGATGAGCGGACAGCTCTGAGAAGGTAGGGCTGAGCGCAGCCCTGACAATTACATAAACTCCTCTTTAAGGTGTCCTCAAGATATTTCATCCCCTGCTCCCTCTTTGAGGATGGGATGAGTTACGAGACTTTCATTGTAACGGTTGTCAAGGAGGGTTGCCAACCAATAGTGATCCTTCTCCTTGATGCCACAAATTCTCGGGTCCCTTTGCAAGCTTTGAAGAATGAGGGACCCCTTGTACCGCAAGTTTGTGCAGGCATGAGAAGCATAGTCCTCGGGGTCACTAAGGATTACAGTATCTGGAACTGCCTCCTCCCAGCCGGGTACTACTCCCAAGGGTTCTGGGGACTGAAAACCATCTCTGAAAGGGGTTGTACATCCTCAAGGTTTTTCCCCCTAATGCATTCTATGCATTAAGGGGAAAAACCTCCTGTGATGCAGCAGCCCCCCTTTTACTTACCTTTCCAGCGACAGGCACAAGCACACCAGCTCGAGTCGGTGTCTCAGGTCCAGATTGGTCAGAGTGATAGCAGCGCAGGCATTGGTTCCCGCTGCTGTCAATCAAATCCAATGACGTTGGAGCCAGGGGCGGGGCTGAGTCACGGGAGCGCACCCGCATGAGTGCCCTGAGGGAGAGGGGCTCTCCAACGGGGCACTCGAGAGGAGGGGAAGCCAGGAGCGCTGCTGGGGGAACCCAGAAGAGGAGGATCGGGGCCACTCTGTGCAAAACCAATTGCACAGAAGATGTAAGTATGACATGTTTGTTTTTTTTGTTTTTTTTAAACAAACCTTTACATAACCTTTTAAGGTTTAACGTATGTCTTGCTCTGCTTCAATGCTCTGAATTGGACATTTTATAGATAGGCAACTCCTATCTTCATATTGATTAGCGGTTCCAAATTAATTAATAACTACTGTAGTAGGGAACAGACACAAAAGATACGCTCGGCATCTTTCCAAATAACTGTTCTGCTTTATTATGACGCAATTAAAGGTTTTTATACACATGATTATGTAGGTATCACATTAATATTACAATTGTACGTTTATGGTAACAAGGGGCGTTACATACGCAGGCTAATTCTAATCAGGACTCGAAAGAATGTAAACATGTACTGAAAACATTATTAGTGCCATGTGCACAGTGAGGGCAGTGTGCAATACATACAAAATAGTATACAATTATATACAGAACAAATTTCCATTACAGCTCCCAAAATTGCCATAATCCTCGTCGTCCTCTTGTGTGTTTTGTGGCATCACAGGAATGGTGTCTACATAAAGTGGGTCTTGAGAGGAAAGGAAGTTCTCCTCTTCTTCCCGCTGCTCTACCGCAATGCATTATGAGTCTGCTCCAGCAGGAAAACAACAGAAATTGTGTCACTGATGCATGCATTGTCACGGCTCACCATCCTTGTCACCTCCACAAATGGTGACAGTACAGTGGATGCATTCTTTATCAGCAGCCATTGGCATGGGGAAAAAATCTGTCATTGTGCCATACTGACACAGGTACTCGTTGATGGCCCTCTGCTGCATGTGCAGCCGCTGCAGCATTGCCAAAGTTAAGTTCCACTTGGTAGGCATGTCACAAATTAGGCAGTTTACGGACAGGTGGTTTTCCGCTGAATTTCAGCCAACTGAGCACTGGCTGTGTATGACCACCTAAAATGGCTACAGACTCTTCTGGCTTGTTTAGCAAATCTTCCAACCCTGGGTACCTGTTTAAAAAATGCTGCACCACCAAATTGAGGACATGTGTCAGGCATGGCACATGTGTCAACTTTCCCTGTCTAAAGGCGGACAGGAGGTTAGTGCCATTATCGCACACCATTATTCCTGGCTCCAGCTGGCACGGCATGAACCACCTCTGGGCCTGCCCCTGCAGAGCTGAAATAATCTCTGATCTGGTGTGGCTCCTGTCCAGGGCCAATCCTGGGTGGGTGCACGGGGTGCACTGCACCCGGGCGCCACAGGGGAGGGGGCGCCAAAGTGCCAGGGCACCATTGGTCCTGAGTGTGCTGCCATCAGCATTGTGCCGCGCAGCCAGCAGCAGTTACTCCTATTTGTAATCAGGGCTGGGCGCCAATGTATCATCCTAGAGTGCATGTCAGAGAGGGTGTCAAAAATCCTTGCACCAGCCCTGTTGTAATGTCAGGTGGGAGCGTGGCGCGGCAGCGTGATGCAGTAGCGTCCTCGGGGTGCAGGCATCTCCACATGGTGAGTGGGCAGCCCTGCAGAAGGAGGCTGCATCCACGTGAAAGGTGAACACCGAGGGCAGCTGGGAGCACAGGAGGGAGAAGAGCTTCACAGCCCCCTTGATCCCCCTCTCTTCCCTAAATGTGCCATAAGCCTTCCTGCCTTCCATGGGCCATAATCTTCCAGCCTTCCATGCACCATAATCTTTCAGCCTTCCACGCGCCATAATCTTCCAGCCTTCCACATGCCATAGTCTTCCAGCCTTCCATGCGCCACAGTCTTCCATGCACCATAGTCTTCCAGCCTTCCATGCGCCATAGTCTTCCTGAATTCCATGCACCATAGCCTTCCAGCCTTCCATGCACCATCGTTTTCTTGCCTTCCATGTACCATAGTGCTCCTTCCTGCCTTCCATGCGCCACAGTGGCAAAATAAGGTTTTGCCTAGGGTGTCAAAAATCCTTGCACCAGCCCTGTTGTAATGTCAGGTGGGAGTGTGACGCGGGAGTGTGACGCAGTAGCGTCCTCGGGGTGCAGGCATCTCCACATGGTGAGTGGGCAGCCCCGCAGAAGGAGGCTGCATCCACATGGAAGGTGAACACCGAGGGCAGCTGGGAGCACAGGAAGGAGAAGAGCTTCACAGCCCCCTTGACCCCCCCTCTCTTCCCTAAATGCGCCATAAGCCTTCCTGCCTTCCATGGGCCATAATATTCCATCCTTCCATGCACCATAATCTTCCAGCCTTCCACGCGCCATAATCTTCCAGCCTTCCACGTGCCATAGTCTTCCAGCCTTCCATGCGCCACAGTCTTCCATGCCCCATAGTCTTCCAGCCTTCCACGCGCCATAGTCTTCCTGAATTCCATGCACCATAGCCTTCCAACCTTCCATGCGCCATCATTTTCTTGCCTTCCATGTACCATAGTGCTCCTTCCTGCCTTCCATGCGTCATAGTGGCAAAATAAGGTTTTGCCTAGGGTGTCAAAAATCCTTGCACCAGCCCTGTTGTAATGTCAAGTGGGAGCGTGATGCGGGAGCGTGATGCAGTAGCGTCCTCGGGGTGCAGGCATCTCCACATGGTGAGTGGGCAGCCCTGCAGAAGGAGGCTGCATCCACGTGGAAGGTGTACACCGAGGGCAGCTGGGAGTACAGGAGGGAGAAGAGCTTCACAGCCCCCTTGACCCCCCCTCTCTCTTCCCTAAATGCGCCATAAGCCTTCCTGCCTTCCATGGGCCATAATCTTCCAGCCTTCCATGCACCATAATCTTCCAGTCTTCCACGCGCCATAATCTTTCAGCCTTCCACGTGCCATAGTCTTCCAGCCTTCCATGTGCCACAGTCTTCCATGCACCATAGTCTTCCAGCCTTCCATGCGCCATAGTCTTCCATGCACCATAGTTTTCCTGCCTTCCATGCACCATATTCTTCCTGCCTTCCATGCGCCATAGTCTTTCTGCCTTCCATGCACCATAATCTTCCTGCCTTCCATGCATCATAGTCTTCCTGCCTTCCATGCAGCATAGTTTTCCAGCCTTCCGCGTGCCATAGTCTTCCTGCCTTCCGCGCGCCATAGTCTTCCAGCCTTCCATGCGCCACAGTTTTCCAGCCTTCCATGCGCCATAGTCTTCCACACGCCATAATCAGGGAAGGGGGCGCCAAAGTGCCAGGGCACCATTAGTCCTGAGTGTGCTGCCATCGGCATTGTGCCGCGCGGCCAGCAGCAGTTACTCCTATTTGTAATCAGGGCTGGGCGCCAATGTATCATCCTAGAGTGCATGTCAGAGAGGGTGCCGTGACCTCGTCATTGCCCCCCCACTGACTCGCCCGCCGGCACGCCCGCTGCAGTCTCCACATCTCCCGCCCGGTGCCCGCTGTATCCGTACAAGGAGAGAAGAGAAGGTAAGTTAGGTCCGCCCCACCATCTTCCCATGTCCCCCCTGTGCCCGCCCATAACCCCTTCGTGCAGCCAATCTGTGCCTGGAAGGAAGTGTGGGCGGGAGATTTCAAAGCAGCCAGACCAGTGACACTGTCTTGATGTCGCTGCCTGTGCTTTCAAAGACAATGCAGCCTGGGGTGAGTGATCTCTCCCCTCTCTCTTCCCTAAATGCGCCATAAGCCTTCCTGCCTTCCATGCGCATAGTCTTCCAGCCTTCTGCGTGCCATAGTCTTCCAGCCTTCCGCGCGCCATAGTCTTCCAGCCTTCCACATGCCATAGTCTTCCAGCCTTCCACACGCCATAATCTTCCAGCCTTCCACACGCCATAGTCTTCCAGCCTTCCATGCGCCATAGTCTTCCTGCCTTCCATGCGCCATAATCTTCCAGCCTTCCATGCGCCCTAGTCTTCCTGAATTCCATGCACCATAGCCTTCCAGCCTTCAATGCACCATCGTTTTCTTGCCTTCCATGTACCATAGTGCTCCTTCCTGCCTTCCATGCGCCATAGTGGCAAAATAAGGTTTTGCCTATAGTGTCAAAAATCCTTGCACCAGCCCTGTTGTAATGTCAGGTGGGAGCTTGACGCGGGAGCGTGACGCAGTAGCGTCCTCGGGGTGCAGGCATCTCCACATGGTGAGTGGGCAGCTCTGCAGAAGGAGGCTGCATCCACCTGGAAGGTGAACACCGAGGGCAGCTGGGAGCACAGGAGGGAGAAGAGCTTCACAGCCCCCTTGACCACCCCTCTCTTCCCTAAATGCACCATGAGCCTTCCTGCCTTCCATGGGCCATAATCTTCCAGCCTTCCATGCAACATAATCTTTTAGCCTTCCACGCGCCATAATCTTCCAGCCTTCCACATGCCATAGTCTTCCAGCCTTCCATGCGCCACAGTCTTCCATGCACCATAGTCTTCCAGCCTTCCATGCGCCATAGTCTTCCTGAATTCCATGCACCATAGCCTTCCAGCCTTCCATGCACCATCGTTTTCTTGCCTTCCATGTACCATAGTGCTCCTTCCTGCCTTCCATGCGCCACAGTGGCAAAATAAGGTTTTGCCTAGGGTGTCAAAAATCCTTGCACCAGCCCTGTTGTAATGTCAGGTGGGAGCGTGACGCGGGAGTGTGACGCAGTAGCGTCCTCGGGGTGCAGGCATCTCCACATGGTGAGTGGGCAGCCCCGCAGAAGGAGGCTGCATCCACGTGGAAGGTGAACACCGAGGGCAGCTGGGAGCACAGGAGGGAGAAGAGCTTCACAGCCCCCTTGACCCCCCCTCTCTTCCCTAAATGCGCCATAAGCCTTCCTGCCTTCCATGGGCCATAATCTTCCAGCCTTCCATGCACCATAATCTTCCAGCCTTCCACGCGCCATAATCTTCCAGCCTTCCACGTGCCATAGTCTTCCAGCCTTCCATGCGCCACAGTCTTCCATGCCCCATAGTCTTCCAGCCTTCCACGCGCCATAGTCTTCCTGAATTCCATGCACCATAGCCTTCCAGCCTTCCATGCGCCATCGTTTTCTTGCCTTCCATGTACCATGGTGCTCCTTCCTGCCTTCCATGTGCCATAGTGGCAAAATAAGGTTTTGCCTAGGGTGTCAA
The DNA here is from genome assembly GCA_037952835.1 of Lithobates septentrionalis. Taxonomy (NCBI): domain Eukaryota; kingdom Metazoa; phylum Chordata; class Amphibia; order Anura; family Ranidae; genus Lithobates; species Lithobates septentrionalis. The sequence goes on along the minus strand of JBBDGP010001501.1, from coordinate 1,110,226 downwards.
AAATCCTTGCACCAGCCCTGTTGTAATGTCAAATGGGAGCGTGATGCGGGAGCGTTACGCAGTAGCGTCCTCGAGGTGCAGGCATCTCCACATGGTGAGTGGCAGCCCTGCAGAAGGAGGATGCATCCACGTGGAAGGTGTACACCGAGGGCAGCTGGGAGCATAGGAGGGAGAAGAGCTTCACAGCCCCCTTGACCCCCCTCTCTCTTCCCTAAATGCGCCATAAGCCTTCCTGCCTTCCATGCGCCATAATCTTCCAGCCTTCCATGCACCATAACCTTCCAGTCTTCCACGCGCCATAATCTTTCAGCCTTCCACGTGCCATAGTCTTCCAGCCTTCCATGTGCCACAGTCTTCCATGCACCATAGTCTTCCAGCCTTCCATGCGCCATAGTCTTCCATGCACCATAGTTTTCCTGCCTTCCATGCGCCATATTCTTCCTGCCATTCATGCGCCATAGTCTTTCTGCCTTCCATGCACCATAATCTTCCTGCCTTCCATGCATCATAGTCTTCCTGCCTTCCATGCAGCATAGTTTTCCAGCCTTCCGCGTGCCATAGTCTTCCTGCCTTCCACGCGCCATAGTCTTCCAGCCTTCCATGGGCCATAGTTTTCCAGCCTTCCATGCGCGATAGTCTTCCACACGCCATAATCTTCCAGCCTTCCACGCACCTTGGTCTTCCAGCCTTCCATGCACCTTGGTCTTCCTGCCTTCCATGCGCCATAGTTTTCCAGCCTTCCATGCGCCATAGTCTTCCTGAATTCCATGCACTATAGCCTTCCAGCCTTCCATGCGCCATCGTTTTCTTGCCTTTCATGTACCATAGTGCTGCTTCCTGCCTTCCATGCGCCATAGTGACAAAATAAGGTTTTGCCTAGGGTGTCAAAAATCCTTGCACCAGCCCTGTTGTAATGTCAGGTGGGAGCGTGACGCGGGAGTGTGACGCAGTAGCCTCCTCGGGGTGCAGGCATCTCCACATGGTGAGTGGGCAGCCCCGCAGAAGGAGGTTGCATCCACCTGGAAGGTGAACACCGAGGGCACCTGGGAGCACAGGAGGGAGAAGAGCCCCAAAGTGGCGCGCAGAAGCATCCCCGGAGTCTGAAAAACTGGACTCCGTCTCCTCCAACCTCCTCTCTGCTCCAGCATCAGCAGTGAGTCCGGGAAGATAAGGACGAGTGGGAGGCGTAAGCTGCCACCTCTCTCTCAGCCCCCTTTTCTGTCCACCTCCATCTCTCTCAGCCCCTCCATCTCTCTCAGCCCCACCTCGCTCTCTGAGCCTGCTCTCTGTCAGACTCCCCTCTCTTTTTAGTAGAGATGGAGTGCTCTGCAGTGTGTAGAGGGGTAGCTAGGGGTGTGATCAGGGTAGTGATATTTTGGGAGGTGTGATCAGGGAGGGGTGGGTTATCTGGGGGTGTGATCAGAGTGGGGGGGTATCTGGGGTTGTAATCAGGGTAGGGGTATCTGTTGACGTGTGATCAGGGTGGGGGGGTATATCGGGGTATAATTAGGGTGGGTGAATCTGGGGAGGTGTAATCAAAGTGGGAGTATCTGGGGGGTGTGACCTGGGAGTTGCTTATGGGGGGGAACTCAACCATTGGAAGTTTTAATTGGCCTCAGCTGCCTGTGGCCAGTGAGGGGAAGCAAGAAATACATAACCTCACCCCTCAAGGAAGGCCTTTTTTCAATGGTATGTGACGTCCTTCACATTACACCCCATCACATTACAGGCGCACTGTGAAGGAGGTACCAGCTCGATTTTAGACAGGGAGTAGCAAGAGGACGGTGCGGATGGGTTGGGGGGTGGCAAAATGCATCTTCGCCTTTGTAGTCAGAAATCCTTGCACCGGCCATGAGTGCCCTTCCCCTGCCTTCACCGCATGAGCTTTGCTCTGAAATGCCTGCGGCGCTGTAACAAAGTCCCGCCTCCTAGACTGGCTCCTGTGATAGATAGATAGAACACTGATCCAATGCCGTGAAATTGAATCAGTGTGACTTGTACCATAGGAGCCGAAAGCTGGTCTAAGAGGCGGGACTTTCAAATCCAAGCTCCATGACAGCAAGATATTGGTCCTCTGTGTGATCCAGGGACACTGGTAGGCTGGAATTGGTGGGCACTAGTAAGCTGCATTTGGTGGGCACTGATAAGGCTACATTTTGGTGGGCACTGATAAGGTTGCATTTGGTGGGCACTGGAAGGCTGCATTTGATGGGCACTGGTGAGGCTGCATTGATCTCTTGTATCATTTCCGCAGTCTCTGGCCATCTCCTGTACTATGTCTGGGGGCTCTTTCTAAACAGACTCTCTAACAGAGGCCCTCTCTGTGTCCATTAGAGAGACCCCCTCCAGGTCCAATTAGAGTACTCTGCTTCTCTTCCTGTAATTTGTTTATTGTTAATAGGGATGAGCCGAACATCCCCCGGTTCGGTTCGCACCAGAACCTGCGAACGCACCGAAAATTCGCACGAACACTAGAACCCCATTGACGTCTATGGGATTTGAATGTTCAAAATCAAAAGTGCTCATTTTAAAGGATTTTGCATGGTATTGTCCTAAAAAGGGTTTGGGGACCCGAATCCTGCCCCAGGGGACATGTATCAATGCAAAAAAAAACTTTTAAAAACGGCCGTTTTTTCGGGAGCAATGATTTTAATGATGCTTAAAGTAAAAAAAAAAAAGTAAAATATTCCTTTAAATATCGTATCTGGGGGTGTCTATAGTATGCCTGTAAAGTGGCGCGTGTTTCCTGTGCTTAGAACAGTCCCTGCACAAAATGTCATTTTTAACCACTTGCCGACCGCCTCACGCCTATATACGTGAGCAGAGCGGCACGGGCAGGCAAAATCACGTACCTGAAACGTGATTGCCTTCCCGCGGGTGGGGGGTCCGATCGGACCCCGCCCCCGGTGCCAGCTGCGGTCGGCATTTGGCTGGGAGCATTGAGAGACGAGGGGGAGGCCATCCAATCGTGGCCCCCCCCTCGCGATCGCTCCCAGCCAATGAGAAACATCCCCTGCCTCTGTATAGTACACAGAGGCAGAGGATGTGATGTCATCTCTCCTCGGCTGGCCAGTTTCCATTCCAGCGCCTAGGAGAGATGACATGTAAGTGCACCAAACACACACACACACACAGTAGAACATGCCAGGCATACATTACACCCCCGATCCCCCCCGATCGCCCCCCGATCCCCCCCCAATCACCCCCCCCCCCGTCACAAACTGACACCAAGCAGGTTTTTTTTTTTTTTTTTTTTCCTGATTACTGCATAGTGTCAGTTTGTGACAGTTAGCAGTGGTAGGACAGTGAGTGTTACCCCCCTGTAGGTCTAGGGTACCCCCCTTACCCCCCCTAATAAAGTTTTAACCCCTTGATCACCCCCCCTCACCAGTGTCGCTAAGCGATCATTTTTCTGATCGCTGTATTAGTGTCGCTGGTGACGCTAGTTAGGGACGTAAATATTTAGGTTCGCCGTCAGTGTTTTATAGCGACAGGGACCCCCATATACTACCTAATAAATGTTTTAACCCCTTGATTGCCCCCTAGTTAACCCTTTCACCACTGATCACCATATAACCGTTACGGGTGACGCTGGTTAGTTCGTTTATTTTTTATAGTGTCAGGGCATTTTTTTGTCTTCAGGTACGCCATTCACGACTTTGAGTGGTTATACCAGAATGATGCCTGCAGGTTTAGGTATCATCTTGGTATCATTCTTTTTAGCCAGCGGTCGGCTTTCATGTAAAAGCAATCCTAGCGGCTAATTAGCCTCTAGACTGCTTTTACAAGCAGTGGGAGGGAATGCCCCCCCCCCCACCGTCTTCCGTGTTTTTCTCTGGCTCTCCTGTCTCAACAGGGAACCTGAGAATGCAGCCGGTGATTCAGCCAGCTGACCATAGAGCTGATCAGAGACCAAAGTGGCTCCAAACATCTCTATGGCCTAAGAAACCGGAAGCTACGAGCATTTTATGACTTAGATTTCGCCGGATGTAAACAGCGCCATTGGGAAATTGGGGAAGCATTTTATCACACCGATCTTGGTGTGGTCAGATGCTTTGAGGGCAGAGGAGAGATCTAGGGTCTAATAGACCCCAATTTTTTCAAAAAAGAGTACCTGTCACTACCTATTGCTATCATAGGGGATATTTACATTCCCTGAGATAACAATAAAAATGATTTAAAAAAAAAAATGAAAGGAACAGTTTAAAAATAAGATAAAAAAGCAAAAAAATAATAAAGAAAAAATAAATAAATAAAAAGCACCCCTGTCCCCCCTGCTCTCGCGCTAAGGCGAACGCAAGCGGCGGTCTGGCGTCAAATGTAAACAGCAATTGCACCATGCATGTGAGGTATCACCGCGAAGGTCAGATCGAGGGCAGTAATTTTAGCAGTAGACCTCCTCTGTAAATCTAAAGTGGTAACTTGTAAAGGCTTTTAAAGGCTTTTAAAAATGTATTAATTTTGTTGCCACTGCACGTTTGTGCGCAATTTTAAAGCATGTCATGTTTGGTATCCATGTACTCGGCCTAAGATCATCTTTTTTATTTCATCAAACATTTGGGCAATATAGTGTGTTTTAGTGCATTAAAATTTAAAAAAGTGTGTTTTTTCCCCAAAAAATGCGTTTGAAAATCGCTGCGCAAATACTGTGTGAAAAAAAAAAATGAAACACCCACCATTTTAATCTGTAGGGCATTTGCTTTAAAATAATATATAATGTTTGGGGGTTCAAAGTAATTTTCTTGCAAAAAAAAATAATTTTTTCATGTAATCAAAAAGTGTCAGAAAGGGCTTTGTCTTCAAGTGGTTAGAAGAGTGGGTGATGTGTGACATAAGCTTCTAAATGTTGTGCATAAAATGCCAGGACAGTTCAAACCCCCCCCAAATGACCCCATTTTGGAAAGTAGACACCCCAAGCTATTTGCTGAGAGGCATGTCGAGTCCATGGAATATTTTATATTGTGACACAAGTAGCGGGAAAGAGACAAATTTTTTTTATTTTTTTTTTTTTTTTGCACAAAGTTGTCACTAAATGTTATATTGCTCAAACATGCCATGGGAATATGTGAAATTACACCCCAAAATAAATTCTGTTGTTTCTTCTGAGTACAGGGATACCACATGTGTGGGACTTTTTGGGAGCCTAGCCGCGCACGGGACCCCGAAAACCAAGCACCGCCTTCAGGCTTTCTAAGGCCGTAAATTTTTGATTTCACTCTTCACTGCCTATCACAGTTTCGGAGGCCATGGAATGCCCAGGTGGCACAAACCCCCCCCCCCCAAATGACCCCATTTTGGAAAGTATACACCCCAAGCTATTTGCTGAGAGGTATAGTGAGTATTTTGCAGACCTCACTTTTTGTCACAAAGTTTTGAAAATTGAAAAAAGAAAAAAAAAATTTTTTTTTCTGGTCTTTCTTCATTTTCAAAAACAAATGAGAGCTGCAAAATACTCACCATGCCTCTCAGCAAATAGCTTGGGGTGTCTACTTTCCAAAATGGGGTCATTTGGGGGGGGGGGGTTTGTGCCATCTTGGCATTTTATGGCCTTCAAAACTGTGATAGGTAGTGAGGAGTAAAATCAAAAATGTATGCCCTTAGAAATCCTGAAGGTGGTGCTGGGTTTTCGGGGCCCCGTACGCGGCTAGGCTCCCAAAAAGTGCCACACATGTGGTATCCCCGTACTCAGGAGAAGCAGCTGAATGTATTTTGGGGTGCAATTCCACATATGCCCATGGCCTGTGTGAGCAATATATCATTTAGTGACAACTTTTTGTAAATTTTTTTTTTTTTGTCATTATTCAATCACTTGGGACAAAAAAAATAAATATTCAATGGGCTCAACATGCCTCTCAGCAATTTCCTTGGGGTGTGTACTTTCCAAAATGGGGTCATTTGGGGGGGTTTTGTACTGCCCTGCCATTTTAGCACCTCAAGAAATGACATAGGCAGTCATAAACTAAAAGCTGTGTAAATTCCAGAAAATGTACCCTAGTTTGTAGACGCTATAACTTTTGCGCAAACCAATAAATATACGCTTATTGACATTTTTTTTACCAAAGACATGTGGCCGAATACATTTTGGCCTAAATGTATGACTAAAATTTAGTTTATTGGATTTTTTTTATAACAAAAAGTAGAAAATATCATTTTTTTTCAAAATTTTCAGTCTTTTTCCGTTTATAGCGCAAAAAATAAAAACGGCAGAGGTGATCAAATACCATCAAAAGAAAGCTCTATTTGTGGGAAGAAAAGGACGCAAATTTCGTTTGGGTAGAGCATTGCATGACCGCGCAATTAGCAGTTAAAGCGACGCAGTGCCGAATTGTAAAAAGTGCTCTGGTCAGGAAGGGGGTAAATCCTTCCGGGGCTGAAGTGGTTAAAGGAAAAAAAGTCATTTTAAACTGCTTGCGGGTTTAATGTAATGTCGGGTCCTAGCAATATGGATGAAAATCAGTGAGACAAACGGCATGGGTACCCCCCAGTCCATTACCAGGCCCTTTGGGTCTTGTATGGATATTAAGGGGAACCCCGCACCCAAAATAAAAAAGTAAACAGCAGTATACAGGCTCTGCAAACAAGACAGGGACTGTAGGTTTGTTAAGTAGAATCTGTTTGTAATTTTGAACTGGTACATTTTGAACGTGTTTAGCTCCAGCCAAAAAATCTATTTTAAGCTTTTTGGAAAACATAGGGAAGGGTTATCACCCCTGTGACATTTGTTTTGCTGCCTGTGCTCCTCTTCAGAAGATTTCACCTCACTTTTTTGGTCCTCACAGGGCCCTGCTGAGAAATATTAGATCAAGAATTGTTATTACATGCCCCTGTTGAACAGGGACAGAAAAATTGGGCCTTTGGTGGTGGTGGTGCTGGTGCCACAACACTGTAAGTCCTCACTCGCTCTTGGTGGGCGCAGAAACGGGCCCTGCTGTGAAATATTAGATCAAGAATTGTAATTACATGCCCCTGTGGAACAGGCGCTAAAAAATTGGGCCTTAGGCACTGGTGCTGGTGCCACAACACTGCAACCCCCCACAGATACTGTAGTTGGAACGAAAAAGGAGCCCTGCTGCAAAGTATTGCATCAAAAATTGTATTTACACGCCCTGTTAGACAGGGGCTGAAAAATTGGGCCTTAGGCACTGGTGCCACAACACTGTAACCCCTCACAGATACTCTAGTTGGAACGCAGGAACGAGCCCTGCTGCAAAGTATTGCATCAAAAATTGTAATTACACGCCCCTGTTAAACAGGGGCTGAAAAATTGGGCCTTAGGCACTGGTGGCGGCGCCCAGAACCAAAAATGTTCTTACAAGCTATCAGAGTGATCATTGAGGAGGAAGACGATAATTACTCAGGATAGTCACTCAGCATCAGCATAGGCATTCTTTGAAGGGATCTGAGATTTCAAAAAAAAATATTCGGTTACATCAGCATCAAGTGCTTGGTAGCTGGTGATGATCCAAGACTGATTAATTTTTATGAAGGTCAGTCGATCGACCGAGTCGGTGGACAGACGCACCCTGTGATCGGTTACAAAGCCTCCAGCAGCACTGAATGTGCGTTCTGAAAGAAAGCTGGATGCAGGACAGGCCAGTAGATCAATTGCATACTGTGCAATAGGGATGAGCTTCGTGTTCGAGTCGAACCCATGTTCGACTCGAACATCGGCTGTTTGATCGTTCGTCGAATTGCAAACGATATGGGCCGTTCGCGCCAAATTCATGTGGCGCGTCACGGCCCATGATTCACTGTGGCATCGCAGTGCATTGCTGGCTGATGATTGGCCAAGCATGCACTATAACCCGCATGCTTGGCCAATCACAGCGCCGTCTGTAGAGAGAGCTGTAATTGGCCAAAGCCAGGGTGGCTTTGGCCAATTATGGCTCAGGGGATTTAGTACACGCCCCACACTATATAAGCCGGCCCTCACGGCGGCCCTGTGTAGTGTGTTCCGGCGTGCTTAGAGAGACAGAGAGACAGTGTCATTTGATTTAAGTTAGATTAGGCAGGACAGTCAGTGAGTTAGCTGCACTTACAGTGTATTGTGTATATATATGCATCCCAGGTGTTGCATATATATATATATATACACTGTATTCAGTTTAGCTAGATCCGTTCCTGTTATCTTCCTACTGACAGGCAGGCTTGTCTTGTTACAGTATTTACAGCTACCTGAAGAAAATTGCTGGTGTTCTTTTGATCCTATTAGTACCACAGTCAGGCAGCTAGACTATTTACAGTTAGTGTAGTATGTCCTCCTCACAGTGTTCAGTTAAAGCTACAAGTTAGTTTAGTGTGACCTCTGCACAGTGTTCAACTAAAACTACAAGTTAGTGTAGTGCAGTGTTCAGCTAAAGCTACAAGTTAGGGTAGTGTGTCCTCCTCACAGTGTTCAGCTAAAACTACAAGTTAGTTTAGTGTGATCTCTGCACAGTGTTCAGCTAAAGCTACAAGTTAGGGTAGTGCGTCCTCCTGACAGTGTTCAGCTAAAACTACAAGTTAGTGTAGTGCGACCTCTGCACAGTGTTCAGCTAAAGCTACAAGTTAGTGTAGTGCGTCCTTCTCACAGTGTTCAGCTAAAACTACAAGTTAGTGTAGTGAGACCTCTGCACAGTGTTCAGCTAAAGCTACAAGTTGGTGTAGTGTATCCTCCTCACAGTGTTCAGCGAAAACTACAAGTTAGTGTAGTGTGACCTCTGCACAGTGTTCAGCTAAAGCTACAAGTTAGTGTAGTGCGTCCTCCTCACAGTGTTCATCTAAAGCTACAAGTTAGTTTAGTGTGACCTCTGCACAGTGTTCAGCTAAAGCTACAAGTTAGGGTAGTGCGTCCTCCTCACAGTGTTCAGCTAAAGCTACAAGTTTGTGTAGTGTGTCCTCCTCACAGTGTTCAGCGAAAACTACAAGTTAGTGTAGTGCGACCTCCGCACAGTGTTCAGCTAAAGCTACAAGTTAGTGTAGTGCGTCCTCCTCACAGTGTTCAGCTAAGGCTCTGTTTCCACTAGTGCGACTTTTCATGCGACTTGGGACTGAAAAGTCGCATGACAAATTGTTTCCCATGATTTCCAATGAGTACCGTTCATATCTGTGCGACTTCAAGTCGCAGCGACTTCAAAGTAGTTCCTGCACTACTTTGGTCCCACTTTGATGCGACTTGAGGTCCATAGATACAGGCATTGCTTCAAATCGCGGTAAAAAGTCGCGGTAAAATCGCGCGACTTTGGGGACGCAATAGTGGAAACATAGCCTAAAGCTACAAGTTAGTTTAGTGTGACCTCTGCACAGTGTTCAGCTAAAGCTGCAAGTTAGTGTAGTGCGTCCTCCTCACAGTGTTCAGCTAAAACTACAAGTGAGTGTAGTGCGACCTCTGCACAGTGTTCAGCTAAAGCTACAAGTTAGTGTGGTGCGTCCTCCTCACAGTGTTCAGCTAAAACTACAAGTTAGTGTAGTGTGACCTCCTCACAGTGTTCAGCTATAGCTACAAGTTAGCGTAGTGCGTCCTCCTCACAGTGTTCAGCTAAAACTACAAGTTAGTGTAGTGAGACCTCTGCACAGTGTTCAGCTAAAGCTACAAGTTAGGGTAGTGCGTTCTCCTCACAGTGTTCAGCTAAAGCTACAAGTTAGTTTAGTGTGACCTCTGCACAGTGTTCAGCTAAAGCTACAAGTTAGGGTAGTGCGTCCTCCTCACAGTGTTCAGCTAAAGCTACCTGTAGAAGTTTGGTGGTGTTTTCCTGACCCTATCACTACCGCAGGCAGCTAAATAAGCTACAAGTTAGTGTAGTGCGAGCTCTGCACAGTGTTCACCTAAAGCTACCTGTAGAAGGTTGGTGGTGTTTCCCTGATCCTATCACTACCGCAGGCAGCTAAATAAGCTACAAGTTAGTGTAGTGCGAGCTCTGCACAGTGTTCACCTAAAGCTACCCGTAGAAGGTTGGTGGTGTTTTCCTGATCCTATCACTGCCGCAGGCAGCTAAATAAGCTACAAGTTATTTTTTGGCGAGCTCTGCACAGTGTTCACCTAAAGCTACCTGTAGAAGGTTGGTGGTGTTTTCCTGATCCTATCACTACCGCAGGTAGCTAAATAAGCTACAAGTTATTTTTTGGCGAGCTCTGCACAGTGTTCACCTAAAGCTACCTGTAGAAGGTTGGTGGTGTTTTCCTGATCCTATCACTACCGCAGGCAGCTAAATAAGCTACAAGTTATTTTTTGGCGAGCTCTGCACAGTGTTCATCTAAAGCTACCTGTAGAAGGTTGGTGGTGTTTTCCTGATCCTATCACTACCGCAGGCAGCTAAATAAGCTACAAGTTAGTTTTTTGTGAGCTCTGCACGGTGTTCAGCTAAAGCTACCTGTAGAAGGTTGGTGGTGTTCTCATACTACAGGCAGGCAGTTGATTTTGCTAGCTGCAGTATCAGTACATATATATATCCCAGCTTAGTGCAGCTACAGGCCATTAGTATGTCTGGAAGGCCAACAAGGAGAGGCAGACAGTCACAAGCCAATAAAAGAGGGCAAGCAGTCTCTGTGTCTAGAGGCAACAGTGCTGGTCGTGGAGACGGTGCATCCTCATCAGCATGGCCAACATTGAGTTCCACCTGGTGGGCATGTCACAGATTAGGCGGTTCTTGGCCAGGTTAAACTCATTTTGGAGGTCTGCCAGCCGAGCACTGGCATTATATGACCGGTGGAAATGCACAGACTTTCCTGGCCTGCCTCAGGACATCCTGTAAGCCTGGGTACCTACCCAAGAACTGCTGCACCACCAAGTTAAGGATGTGAGCCAAACAGGGCACATGGGTCATTTGTCCCCGTCGGAGGGCAGAGAGGAGGTTGGTGCCATTGTCGCAAACCACCATTCCTGGCTTAGGTTGGCGTGGCATCAACCACCTCTGAACCTGCCCCTGCAGAGCTGACAGAACCTCTGCCTCAGTGTTGCTCCTGTCCCCCAAGCACACCAGCTCAAGCACCGCATGGCATCTTTTGGCCTGCATACTTGCGTAGCCCTTTGAACAGCTACGGAGCACCGCTGGTTCAGAGGACAAAGCACAGGAAGAGGCCATGGAGGAAGAAGAAGAGGAGGGGGTGGAGGAGAGAGGTGTGTCACAATCATTAGTAGTGGCATTTTGGAGGCGTGGTGGCGAAACAACCTCCAACACTACTGCACCTTGTCCTGCATCCTTCCCAGCTGCCAGCAGAGTCACCCAATGCGCGGTGAAACTTAGGTAACGTCCCTGTCCATGCCTGCTGGACCCTGAGTCAGCGGTAATAACATAAATAACATTGCCTTCCACATGCCGGTAGAGAGCCAGAATCGCCTTCCATGAGAAAAAGTAGCGTTTGGGTACCTGCCACTGATGAACCGCACATTCCACAAACTCACGGAAAGGGGCAGAGTCTACCAACTGAAAAGGCAGCAGTTGAAGTGCTAACAATTTTGCCAAGCTAGCATTCAACCGCTGGGCATGTGGATGGCTGGGAGCGAACTTCTTTCAGCAGTGCAGCAGCTGGGGCAGGGAAATTTGCCTGGTACAATCTGACGTCAGTGTACCGAAAGCACATTGCCCACAAGAGCTTGGCTGTGACACACCGAATTCTACACCTTCATTCCTCTCAGTGCAGGTCTCAGAAAGGACTAGTATAGTGGGGTTGGAGATCTCAGCTGATGAGGAGCAAGGAGAGGTCCTCTTTGTTCTTTGGTGTGGGTCTTTTAGATACGCTTGCCAACGAACTGCATGGCAGGTCAACATATGTCTGGTCAAGCATGTGGTGCCCAAGCGGGAGATGTTTTGGCCACGCGAGATACACTTGAGACCTATGTTGCAAATAGCAGCGGTGTAATCTGATGCACTCGTCTCAAAAAAGGCTCACACCAAAGAACTTTTTGAATAACGCGCAGAGACTGCAGCGCCCTGCACATGCGGAGCTTTGGGGTGTGATGCAGTCAGTGTGCTGCCCTTAGGCTGGCCCCTGGAGGGCATCCCTGGCAGTATGCTGCAGCAGGGGGAGCATGACTGCCAGATTGCTGTCCTTCTTGGGCACCCCCTCTGTCCGTGCTCACGTTACTGCCTTCATCTAGCTCAGTATCATCATCAGAGCCTTCCAAACGCTGGGCATCCTCCTGGAGCATGTACCCAACACTGTGGTCAAACAGTTCGAGGGACTCCTCAGGAGGACATGGTGGGGCTAGGGAAGGAGTCACTGATGACATTGAGCTGAGGGAAGAGGCCGTTGCTTTGCCAGACAAAGTACCCTGAGCATGGGTGAGAGAGGATGAGGAGGATAAGGGCGGCTTGGTCATCCACTCTACCAAGTCTTCCGCATGTTGCGGCTCAACACAGCCAGCTGCCGAAAAAAAGGCCAAGCGTGTCCCATGGCCACGTGCTGATGAGGATGCACCGTCTCCACGACCAGCACTATTGCCTCTAGACACAGAGCCTGCTTCCCCTCTTTTATTGGCTTGTGACTATCTGCCTCTCCTTGTTGGCCTTCCAGACATACTAATGGCCTGCAGTGAGATGTAGCTGCACTAAGCTGGGATATATATATATATATATATATATATATATATATATATATATATATATATATATATGTATACTGATACTGCAGCTAGCAAAATCAACTGCCTGCCTGTAGTATGAGAACACCACCAATCTTCTCTACAGGTAGCTTTAGATGAGCACTGTGCAGAGGTGGCACTACACTAACTTGTAGCTTTAGCTGAACACTGTGCCGAGGACGCACTACACCAACGTTAAAATAACGTAGCTGCCTGCGGTAGTGATAGGATCGGGAAAACACCACCAACCTTCTACAGGTAGCTTTAGCTGAACACTGTGCAGAGGTTGCACTAGACTAACGTATAAATAATGTAGCTGCATGCAGTAGTGATAGGATCAGGAAAACACCACCAACCTTCTACAGGTAGCTTTAGCTGAACACTGTGCAGAGGTCGCACTAGACTAACGTGTAAATAATGTAGCTGCCTGCGGTAGTGATAGGATCAGGAAAACACCACCAACCTTCTACAGGTAGCTTTAGCTGAACACTGTGCAGAGGTTGCACTAGACTAAAGTGTAAATAATGTAGCTGCCTGCGGTAGTGATAGGATCAGGAAAACACCACCAACCTTCTACAGGTAGCTTTAGCTGAACACTGTGCAGAGCTCGCACTACACTAACTTGTAGCTTTAGCTGAACACTGTTCAGAGTACGCATTACACTAACTTGTAGCTTTAGATGAACACTGTGAGGAGGACGCACTACACTAACTTGTAGCTTTAGCTGAACACTGTGCACTACACTAACTTGTAGCTTTAGCTGAACACTGTGAGGAGGACGCACTACACTAACTTGTAGCTTTAGCTGAACACTGTGCACTACACTAACTTTTAGCTTGAGCTGAACACTGTTCAGAGGACGCACTACACTAACTTGTAGCTTTAGCTGAACACTGTGCAGAGGTCGCACTACACTAACGTGTAAATAATGTAGCTGCCTGCGGTAGTGATAGGATCAGGGAAACACCACCAACCTTCTACAGGTAGCTTTAGCTGAATACTGTGCAGAGGTCGCACTACACTAACTTGTAGCTTTAGCTGAACACTGTGCAGAGGTCGCACTACACTAACTTGTAGCTTTAGCTGAACACTGTGAGGAGGGCGCACTACACTAACTTGTAGCTTTAGCTGAACACTGTGCAGAGGTCGCACTGCACTAACTTGTAGCTTTAGCTGAACACTGTGAGGAGGACGCACTACACTAACTTGTAGCTTTAGCTGAACACTGTGCAGAGGTCGCACTACACTAACTTGTAGCTTTAGCTGAACACTGCGAGGAGGTTGCACTAGACTAAAGTGTAAATAATGTAGCTGCCTGCGGTAGTGATAGGATCAGGAAAACCCCACCAACCTTCTACAGGTAGCTTTAGCTGAACACTGTGCAGAGCTCACACTACACTAATTTGTAGCTTTAGCTGAACACTGTTCAGAGTACGCACTACACTAACTTGTAGCTTTAGATGAACACTGTGAGGAGGACGCACTACACTAACTTGTAGCTTTAGCTGAACACTGTGCACTACACTAACTTGTAGCTTTAGCTGAACACTGTGAGGAGGACGCACTACACTAACTTGTAGCTTTAGCTGAACACTGTGCACTACACTAACTTTTAGCTTTAGCTGAACACTGTTCAGAGGACGCACTACACTAACTTGTAGCTTTAGCTGAACACTGTGCAGAGGTCGCACTACACTAACGTGTAAATAATGTAGCTGCCTGCGGTAGTGATAGGATCAGGGAAACACCACCAACCTTCTACAGGTAGCTTTAGCTGAATACTGTGCAGAGGTCGCACTACACTAACTTGTAGCTTTAGCTGAAAACTGTGCAGAGGTCGCACTACACTAACTTGTAGCTTTAGCTGAACACTGTGAGGAGGGCGCACTACACTAACTTGTAGCTTTAGCTGAACACTGTGCAGAGGTCGCACTACACTAACTTGTAGCTTTAGCTGAACACTGTGAGGAGGACGCACTACACTAACTTGTAGCTTTAGCTGAACACTGTGCAGAGGTCGCACTACACTAACATGTAGCTTTAGCTAAACACTGCGAGGAGTACGCACTACACTAACTTGTAGCTTTAGCTGAACACTGTTCAGAGGATGCACTACACTAACTTGTAGCTTTAGCTGAACACTGTGCAGAGGTCGCACTACACTAACTTGTAGCTTTAGCTGAACACTGTTAAGAGGTCTCAGTACACTAACTTATAGCTTTAGCTGAACACTGTGCAGAGGTCGCACTATACTAACTTGTAGCTTTAGCTGAACACTGTGAGGAGGATGCACTACACTAACTTGTAGCTTTAGCTGAACACTGTGCAGAGGTCGCACTACACTAACTTGTAGCTTTAGCTGAACACTGTGAGGAGGACGCACTACACTAACTTGTAGCTTTAGCTGAACACTGTGCAGAGGTCGCACTACACTAACGTGTAAATAATGTAGCTGCCTGCGGTAGTGATTGGATCAGGAAAACACCACCAACCTTCTACAGGTAGCTTTAGCTGAACACTGTGCAGAGGTCACACTAGACTAACGTGTAAATAATGTAGCTGCCTGCAGTAGTGATAGGATCAGGAAAACACCACCAACCTTCTACAGGTAGCTTTAGCTGAACACTGTGCAGAGGTTGCACTACACTAACTTGTAGCTTTAGCTGAACACTGTGCAGAGGTCGCACTACACTTACTTGTAGCTTTAGCTGAATACTGTGAGGAGGACGCACTACACTAACTTGTAGCTTTAGCTGAACACTGTGCAGAGGTCGCACTACACTAACTTGTATTTTTAGCTGAACACTGTGAGGAGGACGCACTACACTAAGTTGTAGCTTTAGCTGAACACTGTTCAGAGGACGCACTACACTAACTTGTAGCTTTAGCTGAACACTGTGCAGAGGTCGCACTACACTAAGTTGTAGCTTTAGCTGAACACTGTGAGGAGGACGCACTACACTAACTTGTAGCTTTAGCTGAACACTGTGCAGAGGTCGCACTACACTAACTTGTAGCTTTAGCTGAACACTGTTCTGAGGATGCACTACACTAACTTGTAGCTTTAGCTGAACACTGTGAGGAGGACGCACTACACTAACTTGTAGCTTTAGCTGAACACTGTGAGGAGGATGCACTACACTAACTTGTAGCTTTAGCTGAACACTGTTCAGAGGACGCACTACAGTAACTTGTAGCTTTAGCTGAACACTGTGCAGAGGTCGCACTACACTAACTTGTAGCTTTCGCTGAACACTGTGAGGAGGACGCACTACACTAACTTGTAACTTTAGCTGAACACTGTGAGGAGAACGCACTACACTAACTTGTAGCTTTAGCTGAACACTGTGAGGAGGACGCACTACACTAACTTGTAGCTTTAGCTAAACACTGTGCAGAGGTCGTGCTACACTAACTTTGTAAAAGAACAAAAATTGGAAAATCCCCCAGGGGGCTTTTTAGCAGCAAATATAATATTTTCATACAAGAATTGTAATATAGGTATGATGAAAATCATTTATTGTGCAAATCACAAATTGCAAGTCAAATATCAAGATTGTACAGATACAAAACTCTGGTTACGGACATGACCCAGAATATTCCATCTGAGTTTGGTACAATACATTTAAAACACAAATTCAATTCATTAATAGACATAGACATCCACATGAATACCCCAACGCGTTTCGACCTGTGCTGTTGCGGTCTTCTTCAGGGGGTTCTATTCTGGTAAAATATATCAAAAGTTTCAATATGGCCACACCATGCATCACATTAGAAACTATATATGTATGTATAATATGCTGTATTTACCACTATACCTATACACTATACACCATTATACATACATATATAGTTTCTAATGTGATGCATGGTGTGGCCATATTGAAACTTTTGATATATTTTACCAGAATAGAACCCCCTGAAGAAGACCGCAACAGCACAGGTCGAAACGCGTCGGGGTATTCATGTGGATGTCTATGTCTATTAATGAATTGAATTCGTGTTTTAAATGTATTGTACCAAACTCAGATGGAATATTCTGGGTCATGTCCGTAACCAGAGTTTTGTATCTGTACAATCTTGATATTTGACTTGCAATTTGTGATTTGCACAATAAATGATTTTCATCATACCTATATTACAATTCTTGTATGAAAATATTATATTTGCTGCTAAAAAGCCCCCTGGGGGATTTTCCAATTTTTGTTCTTTTACAATAATGTTTGGGGCGCGCGGCTGACTCAATTTCATGTGTTTTTTCCTATTGTTTGGTTCTTTTTGGGTGGGTAAACACCCCTTCCCCTTTTAACACATGAGAGTCATACAGGAGCTGTGAAACAATGCATTATCGAGTATAGTACTATTTTTCCTCCTCTAAATAACCCCTACTGTCCTTTGATCCAGAAATGGTTTGGACTGTGATGGGTGTTATAGGGACCACTCTGTCCTGCTTAGAGTTAATATATATATTGAGACTTAGGCCGCTACATACATGCCGCCTAAGGGGTTCATCTTGTATGTCCCCACTCCGAAAGGTTTGTCTATGGATGCAGAAAGATAAGTTCTGGTCCAATAAATTCATATACTGAGTAATGATATTTCCAAATATGGTATTAAGAGAGGAATGGTACACTCCCTAATGTTCACAGCATCGACAAATATAAATCCTAATACCAAGTTTTAATATGTTACTATGATACAAAGTGATATTGATTGATACTGTTTTTTGGTATTTTTACACTGATCCATCTGGTTTCCTCGTGGTCTGTCGCTCCCCTCCCCCCCCTCGGTGGGAGTCAGTTTTCATCAGGCTTCCCGGCACGGTGGGGAGACATGGAGTCTTCCATGGTTCTCCCCCTGTTTATGCTCCATGGTGTGACGATAACCTTTTCGCCCACCAGAGGGAGCATCACCGTGCCGGCGGCGTCCCTTGATCTCCACTGGACCATCATGACACAGCGTACACTGGAGGCTGCGGCTCCTGGTGCACGCGGTGCCATGACATCACGCTCTTGCGGCGGAGGAGACGGCGATGGCCGGAGCTACGGCTCTCAGGAACGCCGAGGGAGCCACACCGCGATCACCATGTGGTGAGGGCCGGGAGGGGGTTGGGACGTTTGGAAACGACACCTGCAATTAATCTAGCTACTATTTAAACACCTATTCCCTGGGGATCGTTTTGTGATCCCAGGAGAGCTCCCCACACATAACAAGGATCCAACAAATGTAAGTACAACCTTAGTATACTACATCATCTTCCATTTTGTAAATGCACACATTAGTGTATACTACACAATCTTGATACACTAAAATATTTCAGGTTTTAGTTAGCCAATTTACTTTATTCCATTTTTACTTTAAGCCTGCTATTTGTGCCATATATTATTGACACTAGGGCACCAATATAACAACACCCCTTTGAATATTTTAATTTTGATCACTTTAGATTTCACCTATAGATCACATCATGTTGGTCACACACCTCGATTACATGACATTGGTATAATTACCACTTAGTAATTTGATCACATTAGCTTTTCATGCACGTTTCTCTTTGTTTTTCTTTTTTCCCCTTTTTCACTGTGTTTGGTTTGTTTTGCTGTTTGCTTGCTTTTCCTTTCTTTCCTTTTCCTCTACATTTTTTCACTTGTTAACAAATAGATTTTCACACACTTTCTTATCACCTCAGCACATCAAATGCTCCCTTCTTTATACACTCACCTTTTCGTTCACTATTTGCATACACACATTCTCTTATTCCCACCACATATAATATTTGCCATTCACATAATTCATATAAACAATATTTTCTTTATTCCTCCCCTTGCATCTCTCCTTGGGCCAGGAATTGCATTAAGACAATTTAGATACAGTATTTGTAAACTAGTACAGTTTAAATTCCTACATTCCTTTTTTACATTATTAGGTCAGAAATACAAAAATTTGCAGACATAGGTGGGGATATAGCTCATCAGGTATTGGGATATTACTTTCAAATACTCAAACACTTAATTAACTACTATAATATATCTCAGGTGTCGTCCATCGTCCCCTGCCCCCATCTTGCCCCACGGGGTGTGACTTCTTGCAAGCCTTCTTTAATGCTGGCGCCCGCCAGGAGGGACGGGGAGTGACGCATGTGGATACCGGGACCAGTGTTTCCCCTTCGGGGAAACCTCTGGATATGTGACTTTTGGTCGAAATTTAGCCCTTAGTGGTAAATACAGCATATTATACATACATATATAGTTTCTAATGTGATGCATGGTGTGGCCATATTGAAACTCTTGATATATTTTACCAGAATAGAACCCCCTGAAGAAGACCGCAACAGCACAGGTCGAAACGCGTCGGGGTATTCATGTGGATGTCTATGTCTATTAATGAATTGAATTTGTGTTTTAAATGTATTGTACCAAACTCAGATGGAATATTCTGGGTCATGTCCGTAACCAGAGTTTTGTATCTGTACAATCTTGATATTTGACTTGCAATTTGTGATTTGCACAATAAATGATTTTCATCATACCTATATTACAATTCTTGTATGAAAATAATATATTTGCTGCTAAAAAGCCCCCTGGGGGATTTTCCAATTTTTGTTCTTTTACAATACTGTTTGGGGCGCGCAGCTGACTCAATTTCATGTGTTTTTTCCTATTGTTTGGTACTACACTAACTTTTAGCTTTAGTTGAACACTGTGCAGAGGTCACACTAAACTAACTTGTAGCTTTAGCTGAACACTGTGAGGAGGACACACTACACTAACTGTAAATAGTCTAGCTGCCTGACTGTGGTACTAATAGGATCAGAAGAACACCAGCAATTTTCTTCAGGTAGCTGTAAATACTGTAACAAAACAAGCCTGCCTGTCAGTAGGAAGATAATAACAGGAACGGATCTAGCTAAACTGAATACAGTGTATATATATATATATATATATATATATATATATATATATATATATATATATATACAACACCTGGGATGCATATATATATACACAATACACTAAGTGCAGCTAACTGACTGACTGTCCTGCCTAATCTATCTAACTTAAATCAAATGACACTGCCTCTCTGTCTCTCAACGCCGGAACACACTACACAGGGCCGCCATGCAAGCCAGCTTAACACCCTGAGCCATAATTGGCCAAAGCCACCCTGGCTTTCACCAAAACAGCTCTCTCTACAGGCGGCGCTGTGATTGGCCAAGCATGCGAGTCATAGTGCATGCTTGGCCAATCATCAGCCAGCAATGCACTGCGATGCTGCAGTGAATTATGGGCCGTGACGCACCACATGAATTTGGCGCGAACGGCCCATATCGTTCGGAATTCGGCGAACGGGCGAACAGGCGATGTTCGAGTCGAACATGGGTTTGACTCAAACACGAAGCTCATCCCTAGTAATAGTCTACTTCCTTGGTACAGTTGCGCTTTAGGTGTATGAACTGCCCCCTGGGTATATTACACAACCAGGACCGGTGATGGCAGCTGTCCCAGATGATGATCACGTCATCTATATATCGTTGGTAGCATTTTAATTGTACAGGCTTGTAGTTAAATATAGTCTCATCCTCCCATAATGCCATAAAGATGTTTGCTACACTCGGTGCAAACCGAGCCCCCATAGCAACCCCAAGAATTTGCAAGAAAAATTTATGGTTGTACCAGAAATAATTTCTGGCCAAATAAAATTTTAAGGCATCCAAAAGAAAACTCTTATGCCCTGTACACACGACCGGTTTTCCCGTCGGAATAAACTCTGAAAGTTTTTCCGACGGAGTTCCGACGGAATTCCGTTTAAGCTGTCTTGCATACACCACACCAAAGTCAGACCGTCAAGAATGCGGTGACGTACAACACATACGACGGGACTTTAAAAAGGCAGTTCAATAGCCAGTAGCCAATAGCTTCCGTCTCGTACTTGCTTCAGAGCATGCGTCGTCGGAGCAGCATACAGACGAGTGGTTTTCCCGATAGGAATTGGGTCAGTCGGAAAAATTTAGAACATGTTCTCTTTCTAGGTCCGTCAGAATTTTCGACGTAAAAAGTCCGATGGGGCATACACACGATCAGAATATACGATGAAAAGCTCACTTCGGACTTTTTCTGTCAGACATTCCGCTCGTGTGTACACGGCATTATGTGGAACAGGAAGGTCAGACCCATCAAGGGCCCATCTAACAGACTTAACGGCATCCTGATGGCCAATTATGGTATACAATGAGCCAATATCTGCCGTGACTAGAATACTGTTGTCTTTGGCAGATATTGATTAAATTATCTGGATGGCATGCTTGGTATCTTTAAGATAAGCCTTAGTGGAAGATACCAGTGGTTTAAGAAAGTAGTCAATGTACTGACCCAGTCGTGTGGATACTGAGTCAATACCATTGACTATAGGTCTTCCTGGCGGGTTCTGGGAATTTTTATGAACTTATTCAAACCTTTGGTCTGCAACCCCTTTACCACCTCGGTGCCTCGTCCTCACCCTGTACAGGTTGAGAACCATGATAAATATGAAGTACAGTCCATTGTTGACTCCCGTAGGTTCCATGGGCGCATACAGTACCTGGTGCATTGGAAAGGGTACAGTCTGGAGGAACGCTCTTAGGTCTCATTCTCGGACGTACATACCCCTGTTCTCCTCCGTGATTTCCTTAGACGTTTTCCGTTCAAACATGGTGGTCCTCCGAGGGGGAGGGGTCATTGAGGAGGGGGTACTGTCAGGGTTGGGCTCAGCCCTTCCTTCTCTGAGCTGGCCGCTCAGCTGTCGGCTAATTGCCGGCTCCTATCTCTCCACAGTGACCCACCTGTTGATGATATCCTGCTTGTCAGTCCTGCCTACTTAAGCTGTCCAGTCCAGATGATCTCTGCCTTTGCCTTAGTCACATCTCTAGAGACACACTCGTGTGTTCCTGTTAAAGACTTGCTCTGCTGACATTCCTTCTGGCTCCAGATCCTGCTTGCTGTTCTACTACGCTCATCTCTGACTCCCTGACGTTTTGGCTTGTCTGACTATCCGTTCCGGTTCTTGGCTATGTTTTGACTACGTTTACTCTGTTTACCTTTTTTTTTTTTTTTACCTTTTTTTAATTATTTTTAAACAAGTGTGATTTAACTGTACTTCTGTCTTAGTCTGGTTCATGGTTTCTGACAAATAGAAAATAAAGGAATAGAATAGAAAAAAAAATAGTAGAATAGAAAAGCATCTAACAGAAAATAAAAGAATAGAATATAATAGAGTAAAACAGAACAAAATAGGATCGAAAAGAAAAGAACAGAACAGGCTAGAATATAATAGAATAGAATAACATAGAAAGAATTTAACCATCTTCTGAAATTCAAATTTCAAATAGAATAAATTTGAAAATTTGAATATATAAAAAAAGAATAGAATAGAAAAGAATAGAATAAGAAAAAAGTATAGAATTGAATAGAAATAATATAACCATCTTCCAAAATTCTAATAGAATCAATTTAAAATTGAATAGAATAGAAAAGAATAGATTAGAATAGAATATAAAGAATATAACCATCTTACGAAATCCGAATTTTCAAATAGAATAAATCTGTATTGGAATAGAAAAGAATAGAATAACATAAAACAGAAAGGAAAATAATATAATTAAGAAAACAATAGAAAAGACTAGGACAGAAATAATATAACCATTTCCCAAAATTCAAATAGAATCAATTTGAATTTGAATAGCATAGAAAAAAATAGATTAGAATAGGAAGAATATTCATTCTATTCTATTCTGTTGTTTCTCTATACTATTGTGTTTGAATTTTAATTCTATTCAAATTCAAATTGATTCTATTTGAATTTTGGAAAATGGTTATATTATGTCTATTCTATTCTATGCTATAGTTTTTTTAATTCTATTTTTTTCCATTCTATTCGAATTTCAGAAGATGGTTATAATCTTTCTATTTTATTCTATTTTTTTTTATTCTATTCTATTTCATTCTATTGTATTCTATTCTGTTCTTTTATTTTCTATCCTATTTTGTTTTGTTTTACTCTACTATATTCTTTTCTTTTATGTTATATTCTTTTCTATTCTATTCTATTTTTTTCTATTTTATTTTTGCTACAGCAAGTTCTACACACGTTATAGATGCACCACTTTACAGACAGACAGACAAAGGGGACCCCCAGGCACTTTATTTAAACTTTAAGCATCATTAAAATCACTGCTCCTTTAACCACTTCAATATAGGACACTTTCACCCCCTTCCTGCCCTGGCCAATTTTCAGGTTTCATCGCTGTCGCATTTTGAACGACAATTGCGTGGTCATGCAACACTGTACCCAAACAAAACTTTTAGCATCCCCCCCCCACAAATCGAACTTTATTTTGGTGGTATTTGATCACCACTGGGTTTTTTCTTTTTTTGCGCTACAAATAAAAAAAGACTTTTTTTTTCGTTTCTGTTATAAAACTTTGTAAATAAGTATGTTTTCTCCTTCACTGATGAGCACTGACGAGGTTGCACTGATGGGCACTGATGAGGTGGCACTGATGAGGCACTTATATGCAGCACTGATGGGCACTGATGGGCACTCATAGACGGCACTGATGGACACTCATAGGTGGCAATGATGGGCACTGATAAGTGGCACTGGAGGGCAATTATAGGCAGCACTGATGGGAACTGCTAGGCAGCACTGATGGGCACTGATAGATGGCACTGATAGGCGGCACTGATTAGAAGGCACTGACAGCCATCACTGATGGGCACAGATTGACATTTCTCATGGTCACTGATTGGCATCCCTAGCGGGCTCTAGTGGGCATTCCTGGTGGGCTCTATTGGGCACCTTCGATGGTTCTGCACTGATAATCAATGATTATCAGTGCAGAACCCCCCGTCAGAAGAGCAGTCAATCTGCTCTCCTCTACTCGCGTCTTGTCAGCACGAGTAGAGGAGAAGCCGATAAACACACTGATTGGACACAACTGATCACATGGTAAAGAGCCTAAGTCATAGGCTATACTGGGATCAGAGATGCGGTATGTCAGACTGACACACAACACTACTGATCGCCGCGCTGCTCGTAACCCCAGGGGAGCGGGCTTGTCCTGCTGGACGTCATATGATGCCCAGTCAGGATAATACAACCACTTTCCGACCGTCATTCTGCTATATGGCAGGCGGGAAGTTTTTTTTGAATTGGTACATGTCCCCCAGGCCAGTAGCCAGGCCCCCATACCCTTTTTAAGGCCAATAACTTGCATATAAGCCTACAAAATGGGGACTTTTGATTCAAGAGTCCTGGTGCAAACCAAATGAGGGGGTGTTCAGCCCATCTCTAGTTCCTAGGTGATTTCTATATATGTTTGTATTTTTCCTTTGTATGTGATCTAAAAAGACTCCTAGCTCCCTGGGTGGGAGGTGGCTTGTGAGCCGATTGGTAGTATTTGATGAAAGTGTGTTAGTAGAGCCGGTCTCTGTAGAACCATAAGCATGTGCAATTACCATATGTGTTGCCCTGGGACCAGGGGGGGACTGACTGGTTGGGCAGTTTGCCCGTGGTCTTGTCAGGTCACCTAGAGGCTGGGTGACAGATGCACACCGTTGGGATCAGAAGTGCGCCACAAGGCAGTGGACCCTATGGCTGACTGCTGCGGATGGGAGTTCGGGTGGTAAGGAAGGCAGGGCCGCTGGGACACCAACACTGATCCCACCGGGGTTAGAGCGTAGGATTCCCTGGGGCGCGGAGTCTAAGAGCCAGCAGGTGTTCACCAGAGCCTCTAGAGGTGAGGATGGACTGGGCTGCAACTGGCTCCAGGTCGCGACCCTCATGGTCCCCCAGCTCACACCCACCGTAGGCAACAGGAGGATAGGGATAGTAAAGGAATAAGCCAAGGTCAGGGCCACAAGCAGACAAGGACAACAGAGTACACGCCAAGGTTCATGGTCACAGGCAAACAGGGATAGTCGGGGACACGCCAGAGGTCAGGGTCATGAGCAGAAAGGAATAGTCGGGGACACGCCAGAGGTCAGGGTCACGAGCAGACAGGAATAGTAGAGAACTGGGGTGCTGGGGTGGAGCTGTGCTAGAGGAGAGTTAATAAAAGCAGTCAGGTGAGAGCCAGCTGGTCTTTAGAGATGAACACATGGAAACAGGTAAGCTGATAGACAACACTATTGCATAACCATGACAGTACCCCCCTCTTACGAGGCCTCCCCCTTCCCCGCTTGGGACCAGGTTTAGAGGGGAACTTCAAATGAAACTTCCTCAACAGACGAGGTGCAAAGACCTCAGAAGCCTTGACCCACGACCTCTCCTCAAGACCAAACCCCTTCCAATGCACGAGGTACTAGAGAATGCCTCTACAGAGTCGGGAATCCAAAATTTGGCTAACCTCGTACTCCTGATCATCCTCAGAGACCGGCACTGTGGTACAAAGAGGACGAGAGAACTTATTGAGAATTAAAGGCTTCAGAAGGGCAACATGGAAGGAGTTAGAGATTTTGAGACTTTTGGGAATCTGGAGCTTGATACAAACCGGTTTCAGTTTGGAAGTTATGGTGTACGGACCAATGAATCTTGGGGCAAATTTGAGAGAAGGAACCCGGAGTTTGATGGTGGAGAGCCAGACTTTGTCTCCTGGCTGAAGAGAAGGCGGCTTACGCCTGCGACGGTCAGCGAAATTCTTAAATTTGTTGGCAGCTTTCTGGAGGGAATCATGAACGTCAGCCCACATGGAATTGAATGATTCCTGAACAGTAGCCAAGGCTGGAATGTCAGAAGAACAGGTCATAGGAAGAGGGAGTTGAGGATGTTTTCCATAAACAGTGATAAAGGGTGTTTTCTGACAACTGACGTTGACATGATTATTGTGGGAGAACTCTGCCCACGGGAGTAGTGATGCCCAATCATCGTGATGAGCCGAGACCAAGGTACGGAGAAAGACCTCCAACTCCTGATTAACCCTCTCAGTCTGGCCATTGGATTGGGGATGGTAAGAAGAGGTAAAATACAAGGAAATGTTGAGGGATTTGCAAAAGGCTCTCCAAAAACGGGAAGTAAACTGAACACCCCTGTCCGAAACGACATGGGAAGGAACACCATGAAGGCGGAAAATCTCTCGTACAAAAATGGGAACCAGGGCAGAGGCAGAAGGGAGACCAGGAAGATTAACAAAATGAGCCATTTTGGAGAACCGATCGATTACCACCCAAATGGCTGTATTATTCTCTGACAGTGGAAGATCGGTGATAAAATCCATGGCGATGTGAGACCAGGGCTCCTTAGGAATGGGCAAGGGCATGAGAAGACCAGCAGGGGCTTGTGTGGAAGATTTAGACTGAGCACAGACATGACAAGCCTTGACATAATCTTTAACATCCAAGCGGAGGTTAGGCCACCAGTAGAGACGACTGATGAGCAGGAAGGATCGGAGGAACCCAGCATGACCTGCCACCTTGGAATCATGTCCCCAACGAAGGATCTTAGCTCTTAGCTCTGTGGGAACAAAGGTCTTGCCAGGAGGAATTTTTGATTCCAGGATGGTAGATTGGGCAACAATGCATGAGGTTGGAATGATCGGCTCAGGATCAGGGGTGGACTCCTCGTCCAAAGTGTCAAATGACCTAGAGAGCGCATCAGCCCGACCGTTGCAGGAACCAGGTTTGTACGTAATCGTGAATTTAAAACGAGAAAAAAAGAGACTCCACCTGGCCTGTCTGGGGTTCAGACGTTTAGCATTTTGTAGGTATTGTAGATTCTTGTGATCAGTAAAGATCGTAATGGAGTGAGGGGAACCCTCCAAGAGATGATGCCACTCTTCCAACGCCAATTTAATTGCGAGAAGTTCCCGATCACCAATAATTTCTCTCAGCCTGAGAAAACTTTTTGGAGAAGAACGCACATGGTTGACGTCTCTTCTCAAAGAACTGAAGAAGCACAGCTCCCACCCCCATCGAAGAAGCGTCTACTTCAATAAAAAATGGGTCCTCAGGATTTGGTCTCCTTTAAGAGAGGTCCAGAAACAAAGACCTGTTTCAGATAGTGAAATGCAGAGACAGCCTCGGGAGGCCAGTCTTTGGCATTCGCACCCTTCTTGGTTAAAGCGATAATAGGCGCGGCAATGGAGGAGTAATTCGATATGAACTGCCTATAATAATTTGTGAAGCCAAGAAAGCGCTGTGTGGCCTTAAGGCTAGCAGGAAGGGGCCAGTTGGTAATGGCCGAGACCTTTCCGGGATCCATGCGAAGACCCAAACTAGAAACAAAACATCCCAGATCAGGACCTCAGGACATTCAAAGGAACACTTCTCCAGCTTGGCATAGAGATTATTCTCTCTAAGGCGCTGAAGTACGGTGCGGACATGGTTCCTGTGAGCAAGCAGATTTTCAGAAAAGATGAGAATGTCATCCAGATAGATGACAACAAACTGGTATAGTGGATCCCTGAAGATTTCATTGACAAAGTTCTGGAACACAGCTGGAGCATTACACAAACCAAAAGGCATAACCAGGTATTCGTAATGCCCGTCCCTAGTGTTAAACGCAATCTTCCAATCGTCACCTTCCCGTATTCTTTTTTTTTTTTTCTTTTATAATCAGAATTTTTATTATTTCCATTTTACAATACAACAATCTTCATACATTGTTACAAACAACAACAAAAAAAAGAAAAACCCCTCCTCACCCACCCCCGACCCTTATTACATTACATATTCTACTACCACATTCGCTTAAATCTTATCCCTCCCCCCTTTCCAAACCACTTGGTAATCCTGTAGTTACTCCTTCCCCTTCCTCTCTTTGTGCAAGAAGACCTCTTACCCTTCGTGAGAAGGAGAGAGGAAAAAAAAAAAAAATAAATCAAAAGGGGGGACATAAAAGTGCATAAGTGTACATAATTGAATAAAAAGTGTACGTGTTTATCAATTTGTATTTGTGTACGAGGCCCTCATTGGCCAAACTATTCTAGTAAGTGTTATTACCCTTTACCCATCAAAACACCAGAAAACCGAACATAAAAAAAAATAAATAAATAAATAATAAAAAAAAACAAAACAAAAAAAACACCCCAAACCCCGTGTTTATCATTATCTTTAATTTGGGAGGAGACCCTCCATGGCCAAACTATAAGTGTTGTTACCCTTTACCCGTCGTATTAAAAAAAAAAAAAAAAAAAAGAACCACGAAACCCAAGTTTATCAATTATTTAATTTGTGTAAAAGGCCCTCATTGGCCGAACTATAAGTGTTATTACCCTTACCCATCGTGTTATCATCTCGAGAGAAAAAAAAAAAAAAAACACAAACAAAAAAAAAAACAAACCCCCATCCCAAACCCCGTGTTTATCATTATTTTAAAATTTGAGAGGAGGCCCTCCATGGCCAAACTATAAGTGTAGTTACCCTTTACCCGTCGTAAAAAAAAAAAAAAGGGGAAAGGGGGGGAAAGGAAAAACACAGGAAAACCACAACCCCACCCCCTCCAAACCCTCCCCTACATATTGGGCCAGCGAACTAATTCCAATATTCCTTTCATCTTTCTTTCCTTTTTTTTTTTTTTTCCTTCCTTCCATAGGTCAGTATCTTTTATTTTACATGTTTACAAGGGCTGTACCTCCACCTCCTTCTCATTTTAATCATCTCCGTCTTCTTTTTCCATCTCAACTAAACATTCCTTCCAGCCTGCCCATTTCTTTTCAAATTTCCTTTGTTGGCCCTTTACCATATGAACCCATCTTTCCGCTTCCATTATTAAGCTCACTTCCTTTCTCCAATCTAATATTGAGGGACCCTGTATCTGTTTCCAAAATTTCGGTATGATTTTTTTCGCTGCGTTTAATAAGTGGGGTGTTATGCCCTCCCGATACTTTCTATTAGAGCCCGGCATCCCATGGAACAAATAATGTAGTGGTTGAAATTCCAGGTGTTCCACCGTCAATTTCTTGATCCATGGAGACACCGACTCCCAGAATCTTTTAATTACTGGGCATGTCCACCACAGATGGAGAAATGTGCCTTTCTGACCACATCCCCTCCAGCATCTATCACTTATGGTTGGAAACATTTGTGCCAATTTGACTGGGGTCCTATACCATCTTGACAGGAACTTGTACGCCATCTCTTGTACCTTTGAGCTGATGGATGAGGAATGCGTTAGTGTAATCATCCTTTTAATTTGATTGTTAGTCAGTACCTGTCCCAATTCCTTCTCCCATTCCCTTATATAGTATGGAGTTGTACCTTCCTGTCCCTTAAGTATCCCTTTATACATTTGCGACAGCACGTTCCTGGGACTAGATCTCTGCACACATTGTTTCTCAAATATGGTGAGAGAGTTTATAGGTCTTATTGATGATTTGCTTTTATTAAAAAAACTCACTAATTGATTGTATTTCCACTCTGCCATATGCACTGTCCCATATCTAGACACCATCTCTGTCAGAGATAACAAAACTCCCTCCGGAGCAAACTTGCCACAGGTGGAATCTCCACCTCCACCCCAGGCCCCCAGATACCCCATCTCCTCCCCCGGGGGGAACCAGGTAAATCCCTCCAGAGGAGCCAGAGGTGATATCCAGGGGGCATAATCCCCATTCTTATTCAACTTGTCCCAAACTTCCAATGTGTTCTGGGTTAATGGTGACACCCATTGAGACAACCCTCTTGACGGGCTTTGAATCCAAGGTGCTCCTGCTAAATTCCTCCCTGCCATTGCATTTTCTACTTGAACCCAAAGTTTTTTATGAGTGTCATGGTGCCAGTTCAAAATCCGGACTAGACTCATAGCCTTATAATATAAGGCTATATCCGGTATTCCCAATCCCCCCTCGGCCCTATTTCTTCTCAGAAGGTCGTGGGCTAATCTGGGTCTTTTATCGTTCCATACAAACGCCACAAACATCCTACGCACTTGTCTGAAAAAGGACCCCGGTACCTTAATTGGTATTGTGTACAACATATAAATTAATCTAGGAAGTATACTCATTTTTATGGCATTAATCCTCCCAAACCAAGTTAGATATTGGCCTTTCCATTTTTTAAACTCTTCCGCTATCTCCGTCAATAATATGCCATAGTTGACTTCATATAGTCTTTTCATTTCAACACTAATACGTACCCCCAAATACGTCAGGGACTCTCTCTCCCAGACAAATGCATACGTATGTCGCAGCGTCATCTCCAGTCCCGTTGGGACATGGATAGGAAGGATAATTGACTTTCCCAGATTGATTTTAAAATTAGATAAGGTGCCGAACATTTGTACCTCCAGCAGCTAACGATGTCTGGGGGGACGAGAGAAAAAAGAGTAGGTCATCAGCATATGCTGCGACCTTATGTTCCATCTGTCCTATTTGTGTCCCACTTATCTCTCTGTTATTTCTGATTTTACGTAGGAATGGCTCTAATATTATTGCAAATATTGAGGGTGATAATGGGCAACCTTGTCTCGTACCATTTCGGATACTAAAGCTTTCTGACAACGTTCCGTTTACTTTAATTCTTGCCTTAGGGCCCGCATACATCGACATTATCCATCCCATCATCCGCTCCCCCAGGCCTATCCCCTTCAATATTTCTCTCATAAAGCCCCAATTCACCCTGTCAAAGGCCTTTTCGGCATCCATTGACAGAATGATCCTTGGGGCCCTATCTGGACCAGACTGCATCCAGTGGAGGACATTAAGCGCCCGAATAGTGTTATCTCTCGCCTAACGCCCTTCCATGAACCCAGTCTGGTCCAGATGTATCATCCCCCCTATGTGTCCCTGGAGCCTCAGAGCCAAGATCTTTGCTAACAATTTAGTATCCGAATTAAGAAGGGAAATAGGCCTGTAGTTTGCGCAAATCTGGGGATCTTTCCCTCCTTTTGGCAATACTGTTATATGCGCCAGAAGGGCTTCTGGTGGTAGTGGGTTAGATGCATTAATTGAATTGAAGTATTTACACAGTGGTTCTCTTAATACTGGAAGGAATTTTTTATAATATATATTAGTCAACCCATCTGGGCCTGGGCTTTTCCCTAATGGCAATGTTGCTATTACCCTTTCCAGCTCCTCTACCGTGATTGGGCGCTCTAACTCTTCTATAGTTGTTTTAGACAGCCTAGGCATTGATGCTTCATTGATATAATCCTGTATCTCTTTTCTCTCAGGGCTTTCATTATCTACTTCGGATATATTGTATAATGCCTCATAAAATTTACTAAATTCTGCAGCTATGGCTTTCGTTTCAACTACCTTCTTACCTCTAACCAGTAAACTATGGACGTGTCTGGATTCCTGTTGCTTTTTAAGCTGTTTAGCTAGTAGCCGCCCACACTTATTACCCTGTTCATATGCCCTATTTGCGAAGAACCTAATTTTATTTCTAACTTTTTGTTCTAGGCACTGTGAGAGCTCCGTTCGTAAGGCCTCTAGGCGCCTATTATCTGTAGGGTCAAGCTTCCCCTTGTGCTTCCCCTCCAGTTCACTGATTTTATCTAATAGATCTTTTATCTCTTTTTTCCCTTCTTTTTTATATACGAGCCATATGCTATTAAATCCCCTCTTATGACAGTTTTATGGGCCTCCCACACCATTTGGTCAGACACTTCCCCTGTCTTGTTTATTTCAAAATACTCTTTTATTTTAACTCCTAATTTCTCTACTATTTCTTCCCTATCCAATAGCGACTCGTTCAAATGCCACGTTCGCTCCAAACCCCCCATCTGAATTAGTTGGAACGTTAATGCTATTGGGGCATGATCTGATGTAGTGATGGGGCCAATTGTGCATGAAATGACATTCTCCAGGTGGAACTGGTCCACCAGGAGAAGGTCCAGACGCGAGTACATGTCGTGTGTTTTTGAATAATAGCTAAAGTCTTTGATTCCTGCATGTAATACCCGCCAACAGTCCACCAGATGTTGAGAGCGTATAAGTTGTTTAATTCGTTTTAGGGCTCTAAATGACAAGGCAGTTCTTCCTGTTGATGTATCCATATTGGGATCCAGCACCAGGTTAAAGTCTCCGCCCATCATCAGACAGCCCTCTCTAAATTGTTCCAATTTCTTAAATATTTTAACAAAAAAATTTACTGACCCTTCATTTGGTGCGTAAATCGTCGCAAATGTATATCGTGCACCATGCAGTGTACCCTTCACAAATAAGAAGCGTCCCTCAGGGTCACTCTGAACTGTCTCCATTTTCCATGGACATGACTTCTTAAAAGACATTGTGACTCCTCTGGCCCTTGCGACTGGGGACACTGCATGGTACCATTGGTTCATAGTACTCTGGGGTAAGCTAGGGACAGAATCACCCTTAAAGTGAGTCTCTTGTAAAAAGACAATGTCCGCTCCATAATGTTGCAGCTCGATCCACAGGCGCTTTCTCTTGTTCGGTGAGCTTAACCCCCTTACGTTATATGAGATGATTTTCAAAGTTGTTGCCATTCTTTAAGTTTCCCTTATAGGCTCCCGGTATCTGCCCCTCATTATTTTCTCCCTGACCTTATTCTTGTTTGTTCCATCATCGCTGACCCTACCTACCCACATATCCCTAGAACAACCACTAATAAAATTAAAAATTACATTTTTTACTTGTTCCATGTA
Source organism: Lithobates septentrionalis (assembly GCA_037952835.1). Taxonomy (NCBI): domain Eukaryota; kingdom Metazoa; phylum Chordata; class Amphibia; order Anura; family Ranidae; genus Lithobates; species Lithobates septentrionalis. The sequence continues at coordinate 1,078,083 of JBBDGP010001501.1, read as the reverse complement.
GAAAACCATACATACCCCATCCCTACACCATGATACTCCCCCCCTGGAGTACCTTTACTAACCCAGGTGGAGGCCTGTGTAGATGTGCGTCCCACAAGCACAGGTCCTCTCCCTTCCTTGCTGTTAGCAGGTTCCTTAAGCCCCTTACTCGGGGTTGACCTACCGACCAAAAAATTGTCTCCATACACCACCACACTCTTTCATCCTCCCCCCTCCCCCCCTCCCCCCAGGCCTTATTTATAATTCTCTCCCCATTGGGAGAAAACACAACAAAAAAAAAGGGGGAATAAACAGCACAACTTCATCTCCCAAAAAAAAAAAAAAAATCTAATGAGATTGTATGCACCTCTGAGATCCAACTTGGTGAAAATGGAAGCCCCCTTCAACCTGTCAAATAGCTCAGATATTAGGGGTATCGGTTTTTGATAGTCACTGCATTTAACCCTCGATAGTCGATGCAGGGCCTCAGGGTACCATCCTTTTTAGCAACGAAAAAGAACCCTGCTCCTGCAGGCGACAAGGATTTCCGGATGAAACCTCTCTCCAAATTCTCGGCGACATACTCAGACATGGCCTGGGTCTCTGGAATGGACAGAGGGTAGGTATGACCCCTGGGTAGAGTTGCTCCAGGGACAAGGTCAATGGCACAGTCAAAAGATCTGTGGGGAGGAAGAACCTCAGCAGACTTCTTACAGAACACATCCCAGTAATCGCTGTATGCCGAGGGAAGATCAGACGATACGGATGTGGTAGCAATGGGAAGTCTCTCCTTGGGGACCACCTTGAGAAGACAGGATGAGAAACACGAAGGACCCCAATCCAGGATCTGCCCAGAGACCCAATCCACATGTGGAGAGTGAAGCTGTAGCTAAGGAAGGCCTAATACAATGGGGGTAGAGGCCTTGGGTAGAATGAGGAAGGAAATCCACTCCTGGTGGAGTATCCCTACCGACATCCTAATAGGTAGCGTCTGGAAACGGATAGGGCCCCCTGGGAGCACAGTGCCATCAATTGCCGAGACTACCAGTGGTGTAGCGAGGGGAGAAAGGGTAAGCTTCATAGAAGAAGCAGTTCTCCAATCCATAAAATTGCCGACAGATATGCTAGGACCGATTGGGAAGAAGGACCTACATGGAGGAACACCGGAAGAAGAAGACGAGAAGGTGATGTTTCTGAGTCCAATACTCCACCTTCTAAATGTATTAGACCCGAGCGTTTCCCGGACGAAGCGAGCAGGAGTCACGAAAATGACCCTTGCCCCCACAATAAAGACACAATCCCAGAGTTCAGCGTCTAGCACGTTCTTCGGGGGTTAGTCTGGTCCGGCCCAGCTGCATAGGTTCCTCAGCAGGCAGAGGATGCTCCACAGGGCGACGGGAGAAGAGTTCTAGCTGGCTAGGACCTAGGGGGTGCTGGTGTCTTTTTTCTAGGGACCTCTCCTGGAAACGAATGTCAATCTGATTGCACAAGGAAATTACATTGTCCAGACCGGCGGGGATGGCTCTTCCTGCTAATTCGTCCTTCACTCGGTCAGAGAGGCCATGTAAAAAGGTTGCGACCAGGGCCTCATTGTTCCAGCTCAATTCAGCTGTGAGGATACGGAACTGAAGCGCATATTGTCCCACTGAACAAGATTCTTGGCGAAGGCGTAAAAGGGCACTAGCCGCTGAAGAAGCCCGAGCTGGCTCCTCGAAGATATTACGAAAGAGCTTCAAAAAGTTGGACAGGCTGGAAACCACCGGGTCATTCTTCTCCCACAGGGGGGCAGCCCAAGCTAAAGCTGCACCAGAGAGGAGGGAAATTATATAGGCTACCTTAGCCCAATCAGACAGAAAGTTTTGGGGCTGGAGCTCAAAATGAATGGTGCATTGGCTGAGGAAGCCCCTACAGGCCTTGGAGTCCCCAGAAAAACAGGACGGAGCTGGCAGTGAATATGAATGTGTGGCTGCGACTGGTGCGATAGGTGCAGCTGCTTGAGGCTGCAGGTTCGGGTTTCCCAAGGAGGCCTGGAGCTGCTCGAAGCGGGAAGCCAGATCTTTAAGGAATCGCATCACCTGAGTCTGATTAGATTCCTTGGCCTCGAGTCTGCGAACTGTGCCCTGCAATGGATCGGCTGCAGGAAGCGACACGTCAGCCAGGTCCATGGCTGATCAAACTGTCAGGTCACCTAGAGGCTGGGTGACAGATGCACACCATTGTGATCAGGAGTGCACCACAAGGCAGTGGACCCTACAGCTGACTGCTGCGGATGGGAGTCCGGGTGGTAAGGAAGGCAGGGCCGCTGGGACACCAACACTGATCCCACCGGGGTTATCGCGTAGGATTCCCTGGGGCGCGGAGTCTAAGAGCCAGCAGGTGTTCCCCAGAGCCTCTAGAGGTGAGGATGGACTGGGCTGCAACTGGCTCCAGGTCACGACCTCCAGGGTCCCCCAGCTCACGCCCACAGTAGGCAACAGGAGGATAGGGATAGTAAAGGAATAAGCCAAGGTCAGGGCCACAAGCAGACAAGGACAACAGAGTTCACGCCAAGGTTCAGGGTCACAGGCAAACAGGGATAGTCGGGGACACGCCAGAGGTCAGGGTCACGAGCAGACAGGAATAGTCGGGGACACGCCAGAGGTCAGGGTCACGAGCAGACAGGAATAGTAGAGAACACGCCAAGGTCGGTAACAGAAACAAACGTAGAGCACACGGCAGGCAGGAACAGGAAGCCAAACACACAAAGGTTGATCAGCAGGGCTGGCCTGCAGTGCAGAGGTTAATATTGAGTTCTCTGATAGGAGCTGGGGTGGAGCCGTGCTAGAGGAGAGTTAATAAAAACAGTCAGGTGAGAGTCAGCTGGTCTTTAGAGATGAACACATGGAAACAGGTAAGCTGTTAGACACCACTATTGCATAACCATGACAGGTCTGATGGCACGGGGTCAGTAGAGGGCCCCATGAGAGGCTGCACATGTGTCACAGAGAGCGGGGGACTGCAGGTGAGAGGTGCGGAGGAGGCAGTGGCACCCATGAACGCTGATGTAGGGGGCCCAGCCAGCCGGCAGCTTCAAGTTTTTTAATAATAATGATTTTTTTTTACAGCCAGAACCTTCTGCGCTGCCCCCTTGCATTGCTGCTCACTACAGTCACTTATAAAACACAGAAGCCCGGCTTCCGTGTTTTATAGATGTAGCCAAATGGACTGTTACCAGAAAGCTTCCTACCCTCCAGTGTTCTAAACATTGTTTGTCCCAGTGATTATTCGTGCAGCCAGTGATCTCATACCTGTGTGCCAACAGAGTGAGTTATGGAGCGTATAGTCCTCTTTGAATCTGCTGCTATGCATCCATGTACCCTAAAACTACAAATCCCAGGGACCCTTGCAGTGGCCTGTTGGTTGCTAGAAGGGAAGATAAAAGGAGTTTAGAAGCCTGAGCACTCTCTCTTCCTCCTAGGCCTGACACAAGTCAGACCTCTCTGTGTGACAGAGAGAGAGAGGTCGCGGCCTACCATGCAGAACGCCACTTCCACCACAAGGCCTGAGAGGCCTAGTCCTGCTATCCGCTGTGGGATATCCTGTTACTAGCATCATTTACAGCGCCTACACACCGGTGCGGACATGTGGAGACAGTCACTATAGAAGACCGAGACAGAGGATACGTTGCCGGAGTGTTGCCATCCATGTTCCTATCTAGAAGACTGCAGATCGATTTGGGTAGTTGGTGAGAGAGAAAGCTGCTCAATCTTTATCTATTCACTACCACCATTACAGAACACAGTGCACACACAGTGCACACACATCTCTACCCAAGAACACTTTACTACATTGCTGGAACACTGTACTCAGATGCCTTAGGCCACCACTTGGAATCTATTGTTTCATCTACAGATTACAGTTAAGGAGCTCCAACTAGCTAGCAAAGAATAACAGATCTGCCACGAGGAACTCTATTGCCATTACTCATAGAAAGCCTATATAAATATATAACACCAGTGGGAGATTAGCTCTCCCATTAAAATAGCATAGGCTGTCTATATTACATCTATCTCAGTGTGGCCACATGTGTAGTTAACTGAAACATCCACTAGGAGTTGACTTTGGATCTGAATATAGTGTATCCTTGTGTATATAGTATTATTCATTGTTTAAACATTGTTGTATCTTTGTTCTTCCTCCTCAATGCAGTGAGCCGCAGGCATGGATGTGCGGGGATTCCCCCCTGCTGGCTTTCTCCATGCCTGGGACTGCCTGGCTGGATTCAGTGGACAGTCTGGCTTTTTGTGCCTAAGCTGTTTACATCCGAAACACCTAATGGGTTGTGAGTAGTCCTGGGAGTTGAACCTGGGCTGCTGAGAATAAGTGGCCACTGGAGGTGGTGCTGTAGGGCGGTATGACTGTGGTTGGTAAGTGCCAGCTGGAGGGGGAGCCGCTGATCGATAATCCACCCAAGCTGTTGTCTTGACCACAGGGTTATCCAGTTTGCGGGCATCTGTGTATTCGTCCACCAGGCGAGCTGCTTCAGGTAAGGTGCAAGGTTTTCGGTCCCGGACCCACTCTCTGACTTCTGGGGACAGCTTGTCAAAGAAGTGCTCCAGCAGGAACAGCTGCAGCACCTCTTCCCCAGTTACTGCTTGGCATCCAGCGACCCAGTGGGATTTAGTGAGGTGTAGGCGGCATGCCCACTCGGTATATGAATCTCCAGTCTGCTTGCTCGTCTCTCGGAACCGTCTCCGGTATGCCTCTGGTGTGATGGCATACCTCGCCAAAAGTGCTTCTTTTACCAGCCCATAGTTTGTCTGGGATGGCCCTGAATGCTTCACTGGCCCGGCCGGACAATTTCCCAGATGAAATGGTAACCCATTCCTCTGTGGGCACCCGATGTAGGGTACATTGCCGTTCATCAATCTCCCCTTCTGCTTCAATGACATTTTTAAAAGCAGAAAAATGTACCTTTCTCCTTTCAGTTGGTGCTGCTGTGACTCCTGCTGCTGCAGCACCTCTTTACTGTGGCCAATTTGCCTCCACAGCCGCTATAACTCGGTCTATGATCTCCGCTGTGGGGTTAGGGCCATAATGTGCCAGTCTTATGTTAAAAGCCCGATCAAAACTTGCCTCTTAGGGTGTCCTATCTGTTACGCTGGGCCTTTCAGTTTTGTTGGGTCTTTTGGCTCTATCCATTTCGACTAGTTCTGCGATAATGTCCCCCTTCTTATGGTTGTTGGCCGGTAGGCCCCAGTTTGCCAGTAAGTCCTTGAGGGTAGAGCGTAGGGTTGTCCCGATACCACTTTTTTAGGACCGAGTACAAGTACCGATACTTTTTTTCAAGTACTCGCCGATACCGAATACCGATACTTTTTTTTTTTATGTCACGTGACAGTTTTTTTTTTTTTTTTAACAATGCTTTTTTTTTTTTTTTTCCGGGGGGGGGGGGGTGAACGGTGTCTGTGTGTGTGTTTTTTTTTTATTTACAATTTTTATTTTTTACAATAATATTTTTTTTATTCATTTTTGCAATGTTTTTTTTTTTTTTTTTTTATCAGCCCTGTTGGGGGGCTTTGGTGAGATATCAGGGGTCTTAACAGACCTCTGATATCTCCCCCTTGAGACAGAGAAAGAGACAGAGGATAGAGATTCCTCAGTCCCTTTCTCTGCAGCCTCAGCTGCACTGAGAATGAATGGAGAGAAGACAGCGGCTCCTCTCCATTCATAAACTGACACATCGTAATCACAGGAGATTACAATGTTTCAGTTATGTGAATGGACAGAGTCAGCTGACTCTGTCCATTCACAAAGGAAGGAGGAGGGGGACGGAGGAACGGAGGGGACAGCAGAGAGACACAGCAGAACGGAGGAACGGAGGGGGACAGAGAAGGAGAGGGGGACAGAGGAACGGAGGAACGGAACGGAGGGGGACAGAGGAACGGAACGGAGGGGGACAGAGGAACGGAGGAACGGAACGGAGGGGGACAGTGGAACGGAACGGAGGGGGACAGAGAAGGAGAGGGGGACAGAGGAACGGAGGGGGACAGAGAAGGAGAGGGGGACAGAGGAACGGAGGGGGACAGAGAAGGAGAGGGGGACAGAGGAACAGAACGGAGGGGGACAGAGAAGGAGAGGGGGACAGAGGAACGGAGTGGGCATGGAGAAGGATGCAGTGACAGTCAGCGGTGATCGCGTGGGGAAGTTACAAGCACCGATCACCGCTGTCACTGAAAGCCGCTGAAAGCCGCGGGGGGGAAGCTTGTAACTCCCCCACACGCCGATCACCGCTGACTGTCATAGTATCGGCGGAAGCATCGGGAGCATTTGCCCGAGTACAAGTACTTGGGCAAATGCTCGGTATCGGTGCCGATACCAGTATCGGTATCGGGACAACCCTAGTAGAGCGCTTTAGCCGTTCATACTGTGCTTCCATTGGCCTGTGTCTTCTTTTAGCTGTCCTTCTGGGCTGTGGGAATCATCCCGCTGCTTGCCACCATTTGTAACAACACCCCGAGTATGAAAGGGGTTAAAGTCATTTAAGACATTCCATTCCCGAACACAAAGGCAGCTACCGAACACTCCGGTCAGCCAAACAAGAAACCCATACGAATAATTCTCTCCCAAGTACGAGACGAGGCTCTGTCTTGGGGTTCAAACAGGACTGAATCTTTATTTTGAGATCTCACACAAATATATATACCGCAGGATGAAAATACAACCTGTAAGCAGACGCCTAATTAACATGAGCTAATTATCTAATCCTTTAGACAGCCTAGGTAACTCAGAGACATGACCTTCAGGCCAGACTTCATGTCTCCTAGCTCACCGACTATACAATACACATTATCATACATCTTAATACAATTGCAGGGTTAATTAGCACACTGGATGAAAAGACTCTTTAGAAGCTGTGACAAGTCATACTAGACTAATTTACATTATAGCAGACACAGACAGAGACAGGTGGCTGAAATTGACATCAGCAACTCCTTACAGTATGTGTCCCAACAGTATGAATCAGTCACTATTTCTAATATGGCAGATACAGGGTACATTATTTTCTTGGTCACCCTACACCCAAAAGTGACTCCCGTCACAGTCATATCCAGAGGTTGTCTTTGGAAAATAGATGTATGAGTGCTGCCAGCATTGCTGCAGAGGTTTAGGGGTGGAGGTCAGCCTGTCAGTGCTCAGACAATACCCCGAACACTGCATCAAATCGGTCTGCATGGCTGTCGTCCCAGAAGGAAGCCTAAAGAAGTCTAAAGATGAAGCACAAGAAAGCCCGCAAACAGTTTGCTAAAGACAAGCAGATTAAGAATGTGGATAACTGGAACCATGTCCTGTGGTCTGATGAGACCAAGATAAACTTATTTGATCCAGATGGTGTCAAGCGTAAGTGGCGTTAACCAGGTGAGGAGCACAAAGACTAGTGTGTCTTGCCTACAGTCAAGCATGATAGTGGGAGTGTCATGGTCTAGGGCTGCATGAGTGCTGCTGGCACTGGGGAGCTACAGTTCATTGAGGGAACCATGAATGCCAACATGCACTGTGACATACTTAAGCACAGCATGATCCCCTCCCTTTGGACACTGGGCCGCAGGGCAGTATTTCAACATGATAACAACTCCAAACACACCTCCAAGATGACCACTATCCTGCTAAAAAAGCTTAGGGTAAAGATGATGGACTGGCCAAGCATGTCTCCAGACCTAAACCCTATTGCGCATCTGTGGGACATCCTCAAATGGAAGGTGGAGGAGCACAAGGTCTCTAACATCCACCAGCTCCGGGATGTCAACATGGAGGAGTGAAAGAGGACTCCAGTGGCAAGGTGTTGTGTGTGTATATATATATATATATATATATATATATATATATATATATATATATATATATATATATATATATTCCTGTTATTTTCCTGTTCCTGTTATTTTCTTCCTAATATACTTACAGGCCGGCAGCTGCAGTATTTTCAGTCAGTGTACTGTATCCTGTGCACAGTGTGCAACTAAAGCTAACTGCAGACAATTGTTGGTGTTCTCTTTCTAATAATGCCACAGGCAGGCAGCTGCAGTATTTTCAGTCAGTGTACTGTATCCTGTGCACAGTGTGCAACTAAAGCTAACTGCAGACAATTGCTGGTGTTCTCTTCCTAATAATACCACAGGCAGGCAGCTACAGTATTTTCAGTCAGTGTACTGTATCCTGTGCACAGTGTGCAACTAAAGCTATTTGCAGATAATTGCTGGTGTTCTCTTCCTAATAATACCTTAGGCAGGCAGCTGCAGTATTTTCAGTCAGTGTACTGTATCCTGTGCACAGTGTGCAACTAATGCCCTGTACACACAGTTGGATTCTCTGATGGAGAAAGTGCGATCGGATTGTGTTGTCGGAATTTCCGATCGTGTGTGGGCTCCATCGGAACTTTTTCCGTCGGAATTTCCAACACACAAAGTTTGAGAGCAGGATATAAAATTTTCCGACAACAAAATCTGATCCTTTAAATTTCGATCGTGTGTAGACAAATCCGACACACAAAGTGCCACGCATGCTCAGAATAAATTATGAAACGAAAGCTATTGGCTATTGCCCCATTTATAGTCTCAACGTATGTGTTTTACGTCACCGCGTTCAGAACGATCGGATTTTCCGACAACTTTGTGCGACCGTGTGTATGCAAGACAAGTTTGAGCCAACATCCATCTGAAAAAATCCAGATTTTGTTGTCGGAATGTCCGTTCAATGTTCGATCGTGTGTACAGGGCATAAAGCTAACTGCAGACAATTGCTGGTGTTCTCTTTCTAATAATACCTCAGGCAGGCAGCTGCAGTATTTTCAGTCAGTGTACTGTATCCTATGCACAGTGTGCAACTAAAGTTAACTGCAGACAATTGCTGGTGTTCTCTTCCTAATAATACCTCAGGCAGGCAGCTGCAGTGTTTTCAGTCAGTGTACTGTATCCTGTGCACAGTGTGCAACTAAAGCTAACTGCAGACAATTGCTGGTGTTCTAGTCCTAATAATACCTCAGGCAGGCAGCTGTTTTTTAGTCAGTGTACTGTATCCTGTGCACAGTGTGCAACTAAAGCTAACTGCAGACAATTGCTGGTGTTCTCTTCCTAATAATACCTCAGGCAGGCAGCTGCAGTATTTTCAGTCAGTGTACTGTATCCTGTGCACAGTGTGCAACTAAAGCTAACTGCAGATAATTGCTGGTGTTCTCTTCCTAATAATACCACAGGCAGGCAGCTGCAGTATTTTCAGTCAGTGTACTGTATCCTGGGCACAGCGTGCAACTAATGCTAACTGCAAACAATTGCTGGTGTTCTCTTCCTAATAATACCTCAGGCAGGCAGCTGCACTATTTTCAGTCAGTGTACTGTATCCTGTGCACAGTGTGCAACTAAAGCTAACTGCAGATAATTGCTGATGTTCTCTTCCTAATAATACCACAGGCAGGCAGTTGATTCAGCTAGCTGCAGTATTTTAGTGTACTGTATACTGGGCACAGTGTGCAGCTAAAGCTCACTGCAGACAATTCCTGTTGTTTTCTTCCTAATAATACTACAGGCAGGCGATTCAGCTAGCTGCATTATAATCAGTATATATGTGCATCCCAGCTTTGTGCAGCTACATCTTACTGCAGGCCATTCCTTGTGTACCTATTCCAATACATCAAAGACAGTATGTCTGGAAGGCCAACAAGGAGAGGCAGACAGTCACAGGCCAATAAAAAAGGGCAAGCAGGCTATGCGTCTAGAGGCAACAGTGCTGGTCGTGGACACGGTGCATCCTCATCAGCACGTGGCCGTGGGGCATGCTTGTCCTTTTTCTCGGCAGCTGGCCGTGTTGAGCCACAACATGCCGAAGAGTTGGTTGAGTGGATGACCAAGCCGTCCTCATCCTCCTCATCCTCTGTCACCCAGACTACCTTGGCTGCCAATACAGGTGCCAAAGCGGCCTATTCCTTGGACTCAAGGTCATCATCAGTTATTCATTCCGTAGCCCCACCGGAGGAGTCCCCCGAACTGTTCGACCACAGTGTCAGGTACATGATGCAGGAAGATTCGCAGTGTTTTGAAGGCTCAGATGATGGTACCCAGCTTGAGGAAGGCAGTAACGTGAGCCCAGAGAGAGGGATTGCCCCATGAAGGACAACAAACTGGCAGTCATGTTCCCCCAGATGCAGCATACTGCCAGGTTTGATCCAGTGATGAGGAGGGAGGGTAAAGAGCTCACTGACTCTACGTGGGTGCCTGATAGGAGAGAGGAGGAGGAGGTGGAGGAGGGGAAGGCACATCTCCAACGAGGTAGGATGCCCTCCAGGGGCCAGTTTAAGGGCAGCCAACCGACTGCATCACACCGCAGGGCGCTGGTGACTTCGCGCGCTATTCCAAAAGTTCTTTGGTGTGGGCCTTTTTTGAGACATGTGCAGCAGATTGCACCGTTGCTATTTGCAACATATGTCTGAAGCATATCAAGCATGGACTAGACAGCAAGCGCTTGGGCACCACATGCTTAATCAGACATATGTCGAGCTCCCATGCAGCCCGTTGGCAACACTACCTAAAAAACCCACACCAAAGAACAAGGCGGACCTCTTCTTGCTCCTCCTCATCAGCTGGGATCTCCAACCCCACTATACCTCAGTCCTCTCAGAAACCTGCACTGAGAGGAATGAAGGTGTAAAATTAGGTGTGCCACTGCCAAGTACTTGCAGGCAATTTGCTATCGGTACACCAACATCCGATTCTAGCAGGCAGATTTCCCTAGCCCAGTTGCTCCACCGGCGAAAGAAGTTCGCTCCCAGCCATCCACCTGCCCAGCGGTTGAATGCTAGCTTGGCGAAATTGCTAGCACTTCAACTGCTGCCTTTTCAATTAGTAGACTCTGCCCCCTTCCATGAGTTTCTGGAATGTGCGGTACCTCAGTGGCAGGTTCCCAAACGCCACTTTTTTTCACGGAAGGCAACTCTACCTGCATGTGGAAGGCAATGTCCATGCCTCGCTGGACAGGGCGGTCAGCGGTAAGGTGCATATTATCGCTGACTCACGGTCCAGCAGGCATGGACAGGGATGTTATCTATCTTTCACCACGCACTGAGTGACTCTGCTGGCACCTGGGAAGGATGCAGGACAGGGTGCAGTAATGTTGGAGGTTGTTCCGCCACCACACACAAAATTCTACTAGTGGTGATTCTGCCACACCTCACACCTCCACCTCCTCCTCTTCTTCTTCCTCCATGGCCTCTTCCTGTGCTGATTTGTCCTCGGAACCAGCAGTGCTCCGTAGGCGTTCAAGGGGCTACGCAAGCACGCAGGCAAAAAGATGCCATGAGGTGCTTGAGCTGGTGTGCTTGGGGGACAGGAGCCACACTGGGGCAGAGATTCTGTCAGCTCTGCAGGGGTAGGCCCAGAGTTGGTTGACTACACGTCGGCTTAAGCCAGGAATGGTGATTTGCGACAATGGCACCAACCTCCTCTCCGCCCTCCGACAGGGACAACTGACCCATGTGCCCTGTTTGGCTCTTATCCTTAACTTGGTGGTGCAGCGGTTCTTGGGCAGGTACCCGGGCTTACATGATGTAAGCAGGCCAGGAAAGTCTGTGTGCATATCCATATAATGCCAGTGCTTGGCTGGCTGACCTCCAAAAGGAATTTAACCTGCCCAAGAACCGCCTAATCTGTGACATGACCACCAGGTGGAACTCAACATTGGCCATGCTGCAGCGGCTGCACACGCAGCAGAGGGCCATGAATGAGTACCTGTGCTATGGCACCAGGACAGGGTCAGGGGAGCCTGGCTTTTTTTCCCCACGCCAGTGGGCCATGATCAGGGATGCATGTACTGTCCTGCCACCATTTGAGGAGGCCACGAGGATGGTGAGCTGTGACAGTGCATGCATCAGTGACACTGTCCCTCTTGTCCACCTGTTGGAGCACACAATGCGTGGAATAATGGACAGGGCACTTGAGGCAGAGCAGAGGCATGAAGAGGAGGACCTCCTTACCTCTCAAGGCCCCCTTTATCCAGAAAGTGTTACTGCGTGTTCCTTGCAGTGTTGTGGCACCAGCACCAGTGCCTAAGGCCCAATTTTTCAGCCCCTGTTTAACAGGGGCGTGTAATTACAATTTTTGATGCAATACTTTGTAGCAGGGCTCAATCCTGCGCTCCAACTAGAGTATCTGTGAGGGGTTGCAGTGTTGTGGCACCAGCACCAGTGCCTTAGGCCCACCACCAAAGGCCCAATTTTTCTGACCTTGTTCAACTGGGGCATGTAATTACTATTCCTGATCTAATATTTCACAGCAGGGCCCGTTCCTGCGCCCACCAAGAGTAACTGTGAGGGCTTACAGTGTTGTGGCAACAACAACACCTAAGGCTCAAATTTCTGCAGAGTATATAGGGCAGGCCCCTACTTTCAAACATCCAACTTACAAAGACTCCTACTTGCAAACGAAAGGAGACAACAGGAAATGAGAGGAAATTTACCCCTAGGAAGGGAAATTCTCTCCTGTAAGAGTTCCTTGTTTCACTAAAACCCCCATATTTTCAAAATCCAATTGTCATTGGGACAGAAAGTGAGGTGAAATCTTCTGAACAGGTGCACAGACAGCAAAACAAATGTTACAGGGGTGATAATCCTTCCCTATGTTTACCAAAAAGCTTAAAAATAGATTTTTTGGCTGGAGCTACACGTAAAAAATTTACCAGTTCAAAATTACAAACCGATTCTACGATTCTAAAAACCTATAGTCCCTGACTTGTTTGCACCGCCTGTATATTGCTGTTCAGAGTATATAGGGCCTGGGGGCCCCACGCCTTTCCTTTTTTTTTAATTGGGTGCGGGGTTCCTCTTAATATCCATACAAGACCCAAAGGGGCTGGTAATGGCTGTGGCGGGGGGGTTCTCAATGATTTTCATCAATATTGCCGGGATCAGACATGACGGCTTTGCAAGCAGTTTTAAATGACTTTTTTTCCTTTAGAAATGTCATTTTGAGCAGGGACTGTTCTAAACATGGGAAACATGCGCCACTTTACAGGCATACTATAGACACCCCCCAGGCACAATATTTAAAGGAATATTTCACTTTTATTATTTCACTTTAAGCATCATTAAAATCACTGCTCCCGAAAAACAGCAGACGTTTTTAAAACTTTTTTTGCATTGATACATGTACCCTGGGGCAGGACCCGGGTCCCCAAACCCTATTAAGGACAATAACTTGCATATTAGCCTTTTTTTTTCCGGTTTCAAAGAATTTAATTGAAAAAAAAAGAAATGTAGGTTTATGTACAAAAATTGTGGAAAAACATTGCTTAATTATATTAACATTACAGTAACAGTGTTTAGCATTAGACGTGAACAGGTATGTATAACATTAGTCCTTCTCCATGGTCCCAAATTGGGGACAAGGAGATGGGAAGGGATGGGGAAAAGGGGGGGGGGTGAGAAGGCTGTGGTCAAAGTTTCAGGAAAACAGAAGACAGTGAGCCTATCCAGGCGCAGAGGGCTCAACCCGCTCCAGGGAAGAGGTGGGTTTGTAAGTTCTCTCCTGAGAGGAGAGGTCTGTTGTAGGGGATAGTACTAATTGTTCAATCATGGGCAAGGCCTGGCTCTATAATCAGATAACCAGAATTGCCAGTGGGTATAGAATTTCTCTAAAGTCATCTGTGCTTTTGCAAAGATAAGTGATCATTCAGGATATCAATGGCATTACTGAGAGAGGGTGCACAGGGCTGTTTCCAGCAGCGGGCAATAGCTAGGCGGGCCGCGATGAGTATATGTGTGATGATAGGGTGGAATTTTGGGGGCCAGTCTGAGAGGCCTAGACCGAAGAGAGCTGTCTGCGGGGTCACTTCAACAGGCAGGTTAGTAACCTCTTGGATGAGGGTGGAGATGTCCGTCCAAAAAGTATTTATGGACGGGCATTCCCACCAAACATGATAAATATGGCTACCCATGTTGCAATTCCTCCAACATTTGCTGGAGTGAGAAGGGAACATTCGAGCCAACTTCACAGGAGTGTAGTACCATTTATAAAGAATTTTCATTACAGTTTCCCAGTGAGAGATGTTTTTGGAGAAGGAGGTAGATAAGCGAATAGCTCGGTACCAGAGTGGTGGGGGGATTTGAATTTGTAGTTTGGACTCCCAGTAGGCTATCGCTAGGAGGCTTTCCTCTTGAGCCGTCTTTGTTATTAAACCATAGAGATAGGATATGCCACGGACTTTGTTATTGGTTGGGTTGAAGGACTGTATAATGTCTTTGGTCCAAGTGTTGTGCGAGGTTGAAGTGGAGGCGAGAATATGGCGTATTCTCAAGTATATATAAAAGTCCTTATTGGGAATGAGATATTGGTCCAAAAGTTGCTGGAAAGAGAGAAGTTGGTTGTGTTGGAACAAGTCTCCAATCGTTCCGATGCCCTGTGAGGACCATCTCTGTAGCGGTAAATCCGGGGAGAGAAGTGATATAGATGCAAATGGGAGTTGATAAAGAGCTTGGATGTGTATACCACCTGAGGTTTGCAGAATCGATTTCCAGGTACTTATGGACGCATTGACTGTTGGGAGAAAGGAATGTGTAGGGCGGTGTCCCATCCATATTGCCGCTAAGACATGTGAGGGGGTATGTGCCAGGTTTGCGGCTTCAATGAGAGTCCAGGGTTGTAGTGAGGACATGTCCCATAGCTTTCTGGTTTGATCCAGCATGATAGCTTTATAGTATAATCTGAGGTTGGGGACTCCGAGACCAGCATACCTCTTAGGTGTGTTGAGCAGAGAAGCTTTAATACGTGGTTTAGGAGCTGCCCATATGAAATTGTTGATGATCCATTGAAGTAAGGCTATATCCGGATGCAATATTGGTACTGGCAAAGTCCTGAAGAGGTATAGGACATGTGGTAAAAGGAACATTTTGGTCAGGGCTATACGATCTGCCCAGGAGGCATTTACGGAGAGGAGTGATTTGGCAATATCCTGTAATTTCTGGCTAAGCGAAGAGATGTTAATACGCAGATGCAAGGTAGAGGGAGAGGTCAACTGAATACCCAAGTAGGTCATGGATGAGCTGGGGGCCCAGGAAAAAGGGGAAACTGAGGTAATGCTTGTTCTGAGTTGTGGGGATAGGGATACCCCTAACATAGCCGATTTAGAATGATTTAGCTTATACATGGATACCTGACTGAATCGTTGTAAAAGGTCACAGAGCGGGGATAAGGATTGTAGAGGGTCAGTGAGCCATATGATAATATCATCGGCGTAGAGGCCGATCTTATGGGTAACTTGGTCGACCGTGAGACCAGCTATATCCGTATGGACACTAATTGCTTGTGCCAGTGGTTCAATCACTAGTGCAAAAATTAATGGTGATAAGGGGCTCCCCCGTTAGTGATAGGGAAAGGGGAGGATAACATGCCCGAGGTTAGGACTTTTGCGCTTGGAGCAGAGTAGAGACCTAGGATGGCTTGTTGGAAATGGCCGTGTATACCAAACTTCTGTAGGACTAGATCTAGATACAGCCAATTAACTCTATCAAATGCCTTCTCTGCGTCTAAAGAGATCAACAGAGAAGGCATCCGATGGTGCTCTGCCCAGTAGATCATATCAATGAGTCTACGAGTGCCATCCGAGGCTTGTCTGGAGGGGGTGAAACCCACTTGATCTGCGTGTATTAGATTTGGGATATATGTGGCTAAACAGGTGGCTAATAATTTTGCATAGAGCTTGATGTCGGTGTTAAGTAGAGATATGGGGCGATAATTGGCCGGATCGTGGGGAGGTTTGCCAGGTTTGTGTATAATAGTTATCACCGCTTCCAGGGATTCTGGTGGGATCTCTCCAGTGTTTACAAATCTGTTGAGGGAGGTGCATAAGTGGGGCATAATTTGGTCTGTGTATGATTTGTAATATTCATTTATGTAACCATCCGGTCCTGGCGCTTTGTGTAGGGGGAGCTCTTTTATAGCTTTGAGGATCTCTTGGTGGGAGAATGGCTGGGCTAGTGAGTCAAGCTGCGAAGGAGATAACGAGGGGAGTTGGAGAGGGGTAGGAAAGTCTTGTATTAGTTGTGGGGTGGGATATTTTTCCGATGTAGAGAGGGAGAGGTTGTATAATTTTGAATAGAAGGCGCTAAATTCGTTCGCAATGACTTTTTGGTTTGTAAGTTTGTGACCCTTATGGTTTAAGAGGAATGGGATTCTATTCTGCGCTGCTCTCCTTTTGTACTGCTGGGCAAGGTGTTTCCCAGCTTTATTGCCCTGGGAGTACCAAGTGAGTTGGAGACGCTTGAGATAAAAATCATGACTTTTTTGGAGGAAAGAGCTAAGGTAGTTTCTTAACTTACTGAGCTCTTTTGCATTAGCTAGGGCGGGGTTTTGTTTATTTAGGGATTCAATTATCTGAATACGTTGTAGGAAGGAGTTTATTGTGAGAGTTTTCTTTTTCTTTTCCTGGGCACCCAGCTGTAGGCAAATTCCCCGAATGACCGACTTGTGGGCATTCCAGAGTGTAGTTGGATTGGAAACAGAGTCGGTGTTGGTGGCAAAGAAAGAGGATATCTCAGATCGATTCTTCTCCCAGGTCTCCGGTGCACTGAGGAACGCAGCATTCAAGCACCAAAGGGTGTGTCTGGTGGTGGAGGGGGACAGGAAGATTGTAATGGATACTGGGGTATGATCCGACCATGTAATACCAATGGCAGACCTAGTAATTTTTTGGAGTAAAGTCTTGGAGGTTAAGAACAGATCGATCCGAGAGTATGATTTTTGAGTGTTCGAGTAGAAAGAGTAATCCCTCTCAGTACCGTGTTGACATCTCCATGGGTCATGGAGGTCTTCCTGGGAGACTATTGAGGATAGAGCCGTGGACTGTCTGCGTTTTGTGTTGGATGAGTCCATCTGGCTGTCTAAAACGTTGTTGAAATCGCCATATATTATGAGTTGGTCTTTAGGGTAATGTTGGATCTTATGCATTATGGTTTTATAGAAGGATTTCTGATGGACATTGGGGGCACAAATATTTACTATGATAAGTGGTTGGTTGTTGAATGTGCCCAACAGAATCAGGTATCTACCCGAGGAATCTTGGTCAGCGTGGGTGATTGTAAAGGATACGGAGGAGCGTACTGCAATCATTACTCCCCTTGTTTTCTTGTCAGCGCGAGCGTGAAAACAATGGGGGAATAGTTTGTGGGAGTATTGTGGAGGGTTGTGTTCAGGAAAGCGTGTTTCCTGAACACAAAATATGTCTGCCTTTTGTGTTATAGCTTCACGCCAAAGGAGTGGCTGTTGAGGCCCTTAGCGTTTACAGAGACAATTGTGAGCGACATCCCCTCAGATGAAGGGAGTCAGGCAGTGGATGATGTCACGGTACTGAGGAGGATGGACTCAGATTATGGAGGAGGAGAGGAGAGAAGGGAAGGGTAGAGGGGCAATAGTGTAGTAAAAGTAGTATTATACACAATAAGGTGTGTGGGCAGATCTGGGCCCGTTTTATCAGTACGGGCCCAATCTGGACACACAATGATAAAGCAGTTTGAATACTTGGTCCAACTAATAGAATAAGCTGTATATCAACGTAGAAATAACACTTTTAAACGTAGTGATTTAAACCAGTGGATGTGCTTAGCATATCAAGAGCAATGGAGCGTGGAAGGGGTAACATAGGTGCTTCCACTCCTCCACTTAACTAATACATCTGAGAAACAGAGAAACAATATGGTAACCAGTGTTAAACCTGAACTGTTTTTGGCAGAAGCCAAGGTGCAGGAGGGTGTCCTGTGGTTAAGTTAGAGCGTGTGAATCCCAAGGGTTGGAGATTTTGGAGGATGGCCTTGCATTAGGGGTAGGAGGCGGTGCTTGTGTAGTTAACCCCCTGTTTGAGACCTTCCTTAGGTGTCATGATGGCAACTTGCTGGTTGTAATAGGTTACGAGTAGTTTTGTAGAGTGGCCCCATTTGTAGACAATTTTGCGTTCACTTAGCATAGAAGTAATCGGAGCGAAAGCTCTGCACACTTGGGAGGTAGCCGCTGATATGTCGTTGTAGAGCGACACTTTGTTAAAGGGATCTGGATATGAGCGCAAGGATCTTGCTGTGCGCATAATTTCTTGCTTGACATGAAAAAAGTGTATCCTTGCCAGTATCTCTGGGGACGGAGGCTGGGAGGTGTTTCGGTTTGTGGATCCTATGCGCATGGTCTATGAGCATGTCCTGTGTTGAATGAGCTGAGATGAAACAAGCTTGCAAAAAAGTTGGTGTAGGTATGGTATTATTTATGTGGTTGCTGGGGATTCAGAGACCCCTCTTATCTTAATATTGTTCCTTCGCGAGCGATCTTCGAGATCTGCAATTTTTGAGCGAAGCTGATGAACAGCAGCAGCTTGTTAATCTTGTATATCTACCATGGTATTGTGTGCTTTAGTGGCTTCAGAGAGGTTCTGCTCAATATGGCCAGTATTAACTCTAAGGAGTTAACCTTTTCTTGTATCTGGTTTATTGATATTTTAAGCTTTCTATGCAGTTCTGCCTGTAGGGACATCAGCATGGCCTTAAGGGAGTGCTCAGAGGCTGGGTTGTCTGTTGTGGGGTATGCAGCTAATGGTTGTGAGGCCGTCTGACCTGTAGTGGGACTACAGGTCCCAGCGCCATGCTGCTTCTTAGTAGGAGGCTGTTTGGGGATTGTGCTGGGAAGTCTGCTAGCCTCTCACTTCTACCTCTGACTGATCATTTGTCTGGTCCATGCTGTCTTCCATCTCAGGGTGTGGAGAGGAAGCCGCAGCGTGGCTGTTCGGCGGCCGCTCCAGGCTTACCTGGTCCCGGCCAGCGCCATCTTGTTGTCCATGCTGTGCGGGCTGCATGTAAAAATCCAGGAGCCTGCGGGGTCCCTTGAGCCTGGGTTTCTTCCGGGACATAGTCCGGGGGATGCCCTGTGTGTGGCCCTTCGTTCAGGAGGGTATCTGCTGGGTGGATGGCGGCTGGCTGTGCTTGGCTGTAATGTGGAGGAGCAGAGCAGTGAGTTCAGGCAGCCATCTTCATCAGCGGCCAGGCCACGCCCCCATATTAGCCTTTAAAATTCGCACTTTTAATTTTCCACGTTCAAGTCCCATAGACCTTAACGGGGTTCGAAAGTTTGTGCAAACTTTCAGTCCGTTCGAATGTTCTGATGTGAAACGAACCAGGGGGTGTTCGGCTCATTCCTAGCAGGCAGCAAGGAGATGATGTGCTGTAACCTCTAACAACCAATCAGTGAGCAGTATTGATGTACAGTAATCTCTAGCAACCAATCAACAAGCAGAAATAATGGTGTAACCTCTAGCAACTAACCAGTAAGCCGTAATGTGTGCTGTAACATCTAGCAGTCAGTCAGTGAGCGGTAATGATACACTGTAACCTCTGGCAACCAATTGCAATCGCTGCCTGATCTGATTCAGTAAACTGATTTTGAGTCTTGCTGCTATTTATTGTATATCTCAGAGCAGGTGGAGAGCAAAATTGCATGGAGGGGGACCCAAGAAAATGTTTGCCCAGGGTCCAAATAATAATATAGACGGCCCTGACATTAATGGCTCTGTGTTGAGTTATTTTGAGGGGACAGCAAATTTACACTGTTATACAAGCTGTACACTCACTACTTTACATTGTAGCACAGTGTCATTTCTTCAGTGTTGTCATATGAAAGATATAATACAATATTTACAATAATGTGAGGGGTGTGTTTGTTACTTTTGTGAGATACTGTAAATAAAGAGATTTGATACAAAAGAGTGATTTGGTACAAAAAAGTCCCAGTGCTGGTTCTTCATAAATTGCGCAATATTCCTCAGTTTAACATTCTTTAAATGTATTAATAGATAGTTCACTCACATTACTTGTGCCTTTAGACCAGCACCAAGTCTATCCAACGTCACAAACAAAGCCTGTGCTCACCGTTCCGTCTCAGTAAAAGACGGCATGCGGTTCAAGCCTTGGTGTCATAAACCATGAAATCAGACCAAGACCGAAGTACAGTTAAATCACACTTGTTCAATAATAAAAGTAAAAAGAACCAGCAAAATTTCTGGCCTGAGGGTCAATATGAATAAATCATTAGCATTAAACATAACGGTCACTCAAGACTTGCTGGCACAGCTGGCAAGTAACTTTGACTTTTCCTGGGCCCCTACAGCGATTCCTTACCTAGGGATCAGTCTAACACCGGATATCAACCTCTTTAAAGCCAGCTACCCTCCTATGCTTCACAAATGTAGGTGTAACTTGGAAAAGTGGTCCAGATGTGGTCTATCCTGGCTGGGCAGGGTACATGCAGTGAAAATGACACTCCTTCCCCGTCTTCTATATTTATTACGCTCTTTACCAATCCCACTCTCTAAGCAATCCCTTTAGTAAATTCCAGTCAGAAATCATACGCTTTGTCTGGGGTAACAAGGGGTATAGGTGCCCATCACGAACCCTTCTTCACCTGAAATCTCAGGGTGGGTTGGGGCTTCCGGACCTCTGGGGTTACTATCAGGCTGCGCAATTAAAGCAAATTTCAATGGTCTTTTCCAGGGGCCCAAAACCTGACTGGCTCTCCATGGAGAGAAAAGCAATTCCCCACAACACCATAGATTTTCTCTTATGGTGTGATCCAAAGAGCAGACCGGCCATAATGTCCCCCACCCTCTCCCACTCCATTGCACTATGCTTGAAACTTTACACGCAACATTCCCTGACATCCGCCTGAAATCACTGGCTCATATATTTCATAATGCGAGCTTTCCCCCATGTCTGAATATACAAGCATTTCGGTGGTGGACTGATAAAGGCCATAGGTCACTTTCTTTCCCCAGCGGGTCCCCTTACCTTATCTCACTGCAGGAAAAAACTGGACATGCCCGAAACAGAAGTATTTAGATTCTCCTAAATTTCACATTTACTAAACTCAATTTGGACTAACAAAAAGGAACCCCCCACGATAACCCCTTATAAGCACTGGTTCTCCAATACTTTGGATCAGAGAGGAGGCATTTCTTTGATTTACACTGCCCTATTGACGAATCCTGAAAAGCCGTCGTACGCATGGGCCTGGGAGGAGGACACGGGCAGAACGTGGACCACAACAGAATGGTATCGAGCCTCGACTCGCTCTTTTAGAGGTATTTGCAACATATCTCTCATTGAGGCCAGCCTAAAGATATTAACCAGGTGGTATTCTGTTCCCTCCAGATTAGCATTGATTTATTCAGGGACATCTCCGTTATGCTTCAGAGGATGTGAGCTGGAGGGCACAATGCTACATATTTGGTGGACTTGCCCCGCATTAGAACCTTCTGGCAGAAAATCTTTCGTACCGTTAGCTCTTTAATGAACGAAACGGTTTCTCCTAACACGGACATAGCACTGCTTATTTACAGTATCCCTAACCTACATAAGCACGCTCAGGTTCTCTCTTTTTTCATTCTGTTAGGTGCGCAAATTATGATAGCAAAGGCCTGGAAAAGGCCTGCTGCCTCTTTTCAGGGCTTCAGGAGGAAAGTCTCCTGGATTATGGCCCAGGAACAAATTGTAGCAAAACTCAATGACAAAAACGGAGAAATTTAATGCCAGCTGGGAAACTTGGGCCAGATTTTGTGATATACCTCTACTTCCTGGAATGGAATCCAGAACCAAGAACACTCCCCCCCTTCACTACCCCCTTCTTCTTTCTATCTTCTTTCCTTTCACACGTTTTCTCTCCCTCCGTTCAGGGACGTCCTAGTCCCTCACTCTCCTACTGGGCAGAAAGACCTGTTGTCACCATTACGGGGGATGTCTTAGAATTTTCAGGTCCGGCTGTCAGGAGGGACCTTTACAATGTATGTACGCTCTGTCCAATAAAAATTATTTTAAAAGATAAAAAGTAAAAAGAACAAACATAGTCAAAACATAAAAACTTCTATTGACTCTAGGAGACCAAACCAGATCCCTGCAAATCAATATAAGTGGCGCTATATAGCAGTGTAGACACCAACTGGTGTTCAAAAAAATTGATTAAACCAAAATGTGATACAGTGTTCTAATTAAAAATGTGAAGGTGATCTAAACCAAAATTAGTACCAAACTTAATATCACACGTGAAAGCCTATACCATAAGATTGTATGATGATATGATCTACCATACACGGAACAATTCCACCCACATATGAAATTGTATCAATGGTGACAGAAAATTATATAATCAATAGTGACAAGATTACATATATAAGTATATAAGCACAAAGTGTTAGTCCATAGTCCGTAGAAAAGTTCATAGAAACAACACCGTGAAGAAAGTGTGCGATTCCTGAAAGAATATATCCACCAATTCACTCAGTGTCAGTGATTCCTCTCCCTTTGAATTCAACACTCACCAACTCAATATGCCTCACACTCTCGTGTTTGGCAAACATGCATGAACATCTAGGTGGTCAGATGAAGGTGAAAACTCCAAATTCCATCTATCCCAGTGTCATCTCATTACATAGAAAGATGAAAAAATGCACAAATAGTGTGATACCGTAAAATATAAAAATTTATTCAACTAGTGAGAAAACTTCAATCATTGCACTCACATAAAAACTCTTGTCTCAAGCCAGAAAATCACACTGCAATACAAATGACACTCCTCCTCTGTGAAACGCCCAGCACCACTTTGAATGAAGGTCGCGGCGGACCTTCATTCAAAGTGGTGCTGGGCGTTTCTTCACGGTGTTGTTTCTATGAACTTTTCTACGGACTATGGACTAACACTTTGTGCTTATATACTTATATATATGTAATCTTGTCACTATTGATTATATAATTTTCTGTCACCATTGAAACAATTTCATATGTGGGTGGAATTGTTCCGTGTATGGTAGATCATATCATCATACAATCTTATGGTATAGGCTTTCACGTGTGATATTAGGTTTGGTACTAATTTTGGTTTAGATCACCTTCACATTTTTAATTAGAACACTGTATCACATTTTGGTTTAATCAATTTTTTTGAACACCAGTTGGTGTCTACACTGCTATATAGCACCACTTATATTGATTTGCAGGGATCTGGTTTGGTCTCCTAGAGTCAATAGAAGTTTTTTTCAGTTTGTTTATTTAAAGTGGCGGCTTTTTGCATGAAATATATCAGATCACACATATTGGTTTGTTAGCTTTTTTCATAGGAGGCTAACACGATTTTGTTTTTTTTTGGCTTTGAGCGCAGTGGTGGAGACTCAAGGAGGGCGCAGTTGTGTGAGTTTCACCAGTTCACAATAGTCAAAACATAGCCAAAGTTCAGTAACCGAGTCAGCAAAGTCAGAAGTCAGGGATCAATGTAGTGGAACAGCAAGCAGGATCTGGAGCCAGATGGGATGTGAGCAAAGCAAGTAGGAGGAAGGAGAGATTGTGCCTTTATTGTGGCCAGGCAGGTCACTTTTTGAAGTCTTGTCCTACCCGTCCAGGGAACGCACGAACCTTAAGGTCCTGTCACGGACAGACCTTAGGTGACGTCGTTTCATCCCCAGTTATCCAGAAGGATAAGCCCCTGGTTTCAGTCACCCTTTCTTGGGCTGAGTTGTCCATCGAGATACAGGCTCTAATCGACTCTGGGGCTGCAGGCCTGTACATTGATGCTGCCTCTGTATCAAAGCACTTGATTCTGCTGGAGCGGCATGACATTCCACTTGCCATTGAGGCTTTTGATGGGAGACCTCTACAGACTGCCCATGTGCCTCATGAGACGGTTCCGTTGGCCATGGCCGTAGGGGCTCTTTACCATGAGATAATCCAATTCCAAGTTATTTCCTCACCTAAGTTTCTGCTGGTTATTGGTTATCCTTGGTTACAGAGGCACAACCCCTCTTTTGATTGGCTGAGGTTCTCTCCTGGTCACCACAATGCAGTGAGACATGCTTCCAGAAGGTAAGAAAAGGGGAGAGACACATACTGAGAAGATATAGAGTGCTGCACACCCCGATTAATGTCAAAAAGAAAAAGAAGATATCCCCCGTGGGGCTTTAAAGCAGCAAAAAATTATGAAAATGATAAGTTGTTACTTGAAAGGGTTTTTTAATTAGTGGGACTTATCCGTAATGGTTAAAATAAGAGCTGTGCTACAGGAGATAACACAAATGAAGCTGGCACAAGTTTATACAATGGTCAAGCGCTATAATAGGGTGATAATCCTGACGCGTTTCGACCCCGTTGGGTCATCTTCAGAGGATTGAGGCGCTGTGACAAAATTTATGTATTAGAGTTCATGGATGTGACCATAAAAATATAATATAATATATATATATGTTTAACAGTATAATTACCAATCACATTGTGTTTGAGCAGTTTCTCCTGAGCTTATAATTCTCCGACGTCTTCCCCACCGGGTCCCGACAGGGGTCCCTGGCCGTCCACCACGTCAGCAGGGGAAAAGGGGGGTTTACTCGTCCATGCGTGTCTTACAAGGAGTCACGGCCAGGGACCCCTGTCGGGACCCGGTGGGGAAGACGTCGGAGAATTATAAGCTCAGGAGAAACTGCTCAAACACAATGTGATTGGTAATTATACTGTTAAACATATATATATTATATTATATTTTTATGGTCACATCCATGAACTCTAATACGTAAATTTTGTCACAGCGCCTCAATCCTCTGAAGATGACCCAACGGGTTCGAAACGCGTCAGGATTATCTCCCTATTATAGCGCTTGACCATTGTATAAACTTGTGCCAGCTTCATTTGTGTTATCTCCTGTAGCACAGCTCTTATTTTAACCATTACGGATAAGTCCCACTAATTAAAAAACCCTTTCAAGTAACAACTTATCATCTTCATAATTTTTTGCTGCTTTAAAGCCCCACGGGGGATATCTTCTTTTTCTGCTTCCAGAAGGTAGCCAAGGTTCTGTGCACCTCTTCACTCTCCTCCCTGACGGAGGAGTACAGCGATTTTAGCGATGTCTTTGACAAAAGTAAAGCCGGTAGTTTGCCTCTACACCGGCTGTATGATTGCGCAATTGACTTTCAACCTGGTGCCATACCCCCTCGTGGTCTAGTTTACCCATTGTTGGTCTTGGAGGATAAGGCCATGGAGAAGTATGTTGCAGACGCACTTTCTCGAGGTTTCATCCACAAATCCTCGTCTTCTGCTGGTGCTGGTTTCTTCTTTGTGAAGAAGAAGAGTGGTGAACTGAGACCTTGTATTGATTATAGGGGTCTCAATCGTTTCACGATTAAGAATGCCTATCCAATTCCATTGATTACGGAGTTATTTGACCGCCTCAAGGGAGCAACGGTTTTCTCGAAGCTTGAGAGGGTAGTAAGAAGAGACGGCAGGACTGTAATCCTTGAATTGCCGTTTATTGGTACATCAGAGTGACAATAAAACATAAATCTGACACGTTTCAGCAATAGCCTTAGTCGTAGCTAATTTGAAACAGATATGGCAAAATATATATATACTCACATACACATATGCAAACTCCATCTCTTCATAATTTGCCTATCAGGTTAGTGTCACAGAAAATTAACATATTTAATTGATACCACTAATTATCCAAGTGGTTAGTGCCTACACCTGTTTTTAGCCAGCCTGAGAAGGGGGAGAGGAAACAAAGGTAATATAAAAAGTTATTTTGTTGAGTCAAAAAGAAGTGTGTAGAAAAAATGCTACATGGGATATTAGGACCTTATTACTCCAAGGGAGAAATCTATTCCTAAGAAGAAGGTGAAAATGCAGACTCATGTTCAAGTAAAATACTTTGTGGTAGCAACACAATGTAAAGTCAAAATTTATGGCAGGATCAAAAAAAAAGGGGGGGGGGTTAAATTTAAGGCAAGATCAAAAAAGGAGGGATTAAATTTATGGCAGGATCAAAAAGGAGAGATGCAATTTATGGCAGCATCAAAAAAGAGGGATTCAATTTATGGCGGGAACAAAAAAGAGAGATTCAATTTATGGCAGGATCAAAAAAAAGGGGGGGTTAAATTTATGGCGGGATCAAAAAAGGGGGGATGCAATTTTTGGCAGGATCACAAAAGAGGGATGCAATTTATAGCAAGATCAAAGAAGAGGGATTCAATTTATGACAGAATCAAAAAAGAGAGATTCAATTGATGGCAGGATCAAAAAAGAGGGATTCAATTTATAGCAGGATCAGAAAAAGGGGGAATTGAATTTATAGCAGGAACAAAAAAAATGGATTAAATTATGGCAGGGTCAAAAAAAAGAAAAAAATGATATATAAATTAAATTATTTGGCAGAAGGAAAAAATAGAAGGCAGAAAACAAGCACAGAAGGAACCTCCTGGGACAAAAAGGCAAATACTGAAGCAGATGACAATAAAACTGAAGATGGGATAGGATGATGTCATTTGAGAAATAGGTCCACATCCCATCTGTGGTTCATGCCTGTGGGGATGCGTGTCCCCAACAGAAAAATCCACTTAACTTCCTGTTCCAGTAGCCTTCTGTGCCTGTCTCCTCCACGTACCGACATTTAGATTTTTTGAACTGCAGAGAAAGAGAAGGAATCCATGTTACCATCATGTGTAAATTTGAAGTGTTTAGATACATTGGATAACCTTCTCTCATTACTATATGCTGCTCCGTTATAATGTTCGCTAATCCTTGTGCGAAGGGGCCTAGTGGTGCATCCTACATTATAATTTACAAACATCACATTCTATCAAGTAGACTACATATTGAGTACTACAATTTATAAAGTCCTTAAGAGGAAATACCTTATTATTATGGTACAAGGTGATAGACTTGTGATTCTTGTTATGTTTGTTGCAATACCTACAAGTGTTTAAACCACAACTATAAGAGCCATTAGTACTGAGCCACGTTTTGGAAATAGTGGTGGTTTGATGTAGACTGGGCGACAAAGAGTTACCTAAAGTTGGGGCATGACAACAAGAGAAATTACACCCTTTGGAAAGCACATTTATTAGGTCCGTATCACCATAGAGAATGGAAAGGTGTTTATTGACAATCTGTTTGATCTGATTAAACTTTCTGGAGAAAGTGGTGACAAAGGTAAGGGAACTCCTGTCCTTGTTCTTTTGATTTTTATGTTGTGTATATTTTAAAGAGCAAGGGGATTTTTCTCTGTTATGCAATAGGTTGTTCCTGCCCTTCTCTGAGGCTATGGAAATGGCTCTATTGATATGCCACTTCTGATGTTAGAACATTCTAGCTGGAAACTTTCCGGGGTGGAGCAGTTGCGCTTAGCTCTAATAAACTCACCCACTGGGATGGAACGAATAGTATGGGGTGGATGGCAGCTGGAGACCAGAAGTAAGGAATTTCTGGCAGTAGGTTTGTGGAAGGTTCCAGTATTTATAAGACCAGTGCTGGAGTCACCCCTGAGTGTGATATCTAAAAAATCATGATATTATTGGTCACATAAGAGAATTCATAAGTTAAAGAGGAATCAGTATGGTCCCAAATTAAGATCAGGTTGTCTATGTAACACCCATACCAATGGATGTGGGGTGCATAGATGTTGAGTTGTGAAAAAAGAAAACATTCTTCCCACCATCCCATGTACAACTTAGCTAATAAAGGAGAAAAATTTGCTCCCATGGAGGCTCCACAGCATTGTACATAGAAGGAATCGTGAAAGAAGAAGTAATTGTGTTGTAATAAAAAGGGGACAGCCATAATGATGAATTCTTTGAGCTGGGGATCATAAAAGCTATATTTGGACAAGTGATATTATAGTGCATCTAGAGAAAGATGATGTGGTATGCATGAATGGAGAGACTTAACGTCTAAAGTAACCCACAAAAAATGCTCTGCCCATTGTACTTTTTTATTTATTTCGGTTACTTATATAACGCTGTCAATTTATGCAGCGCTTTACATATATATTGTACATTCACATCAGTCCCTACCCTCAAGGAGCTTACAATCTAAGGTCCCTAACTCACATTCATACATACTAGGAACAATTTAGACAGGATCCAATTAACCTACCAGCATGTCTTCGGAGTGTGGGAGGAAACCGGAGTACCCGGAGGAAACCCACGCAGGCACAGGGAGAACACGCAAACTCCAGGCAGGTACTGTCATGGTTGGGATTCAAACCAGTGACCTTTCTTACGGCTAGGCTAAAGTGCTATCCACTACACCACTGTGCCAACCTTCCTTTATATACTTTAGGATTGATGCTGTGTGTTTTATATAGCCCGGCTGTCTTGTCACTAAAGCTTGCAAATACTGGTCTACTAATTCACCTAATCTCTCTAGGAGTGAACCGAGAGAGAACAATCTGTATTGTAAACTGAAGAAGTGCAAGTTCCATCATGAACAGGTTAAATTCCTGCGTTATGTCATTTCCACTGCTGGTTTTTCGATGGACCAAGAAAAACTTTCGTCAGTCCTACAGTGGCCCCGACCCATGGGTTTACG
This sequence comes from Lithobates septentrionalis, assembly GCA_037952835.1. Taxonomy (NCBI): domain Eukaryota; kingdom Metazoa; phylum Chordata; class Amphibia; order Anura; family Ranidae; genus Lithobates; species Lithobates septentrionalis. Next base: position 1,049,717 of record JBBDGP010001501.1, on the reverse strand, counting down.
TCCTCTGCATCGTTTTCTGGGCTTTGCCAACTATTATCGGAAGTTTTTTCGTAACTTCTCGTCTCTGGTCAAGCCCCTGACTGATATGACCAGAAAGAACGGTAACCCACAGAGTTGGTCTCTAGAGTCCATTAAGGCCTTTGAGAGTATCAAGACTGCCTTTGTTTCTGCTGCTGTGTTGGCACATCCTGATCCTACGTTACCTTTTATACTTGAGGTTGATGCTTCTGAGACTGGTGTTGGGGCCCTATAGCACTATATGACCATATAGTTTGACCAAACCCCCGTATTTTTTGAATATGTTCAGGTGTTTTTAACTAGCCCTGCAGGAAATGTCATTCTTGTATGTGTTGTGTGCGCTGTAAAATATTTTGTACTGTTTGTAGGTCTTATAGCAGCACCATCTTGAATTTAAACACATTGTATGGTGTGCCCCCCAAATATGTTCTTGTATATTGTATGGTGTGCCCCCCAAATATGTTCTTGTGTATTGTAATAGGCCCTGACCAGGTTTTTTGGGCTGGAGCACCCCTCCTCCTCCTCATTACCTCTTATATAGTGGCCACCAGTGCATAGGATGTATCCCCTTCAGTTCTCCCACATAGAGGAGTTTAGCTCCCATGGTTGAGACAAAGGATCTTCTATTCTATTACTAGAGTAGGACCCACTAATGCGGGGTACTTTGTCGCCGTAAGTGGGCTTAGCACTATATGACCATATAGTGTGACCAAACCCCTGTATTTTTTGAATATGTTCAGGTGTTTTTAACTAGCCCTGCAGGAAATGTCATTCTTGTATGTGTGCACTGTAAAATATTTTGTGGTGTTGGCGCCCTTCTGTCTCAACATCCTACCTCTGAGAGCGCTATGCATCCTTGTGGCTACTTTTCCAAGAAATTGTCACCTGCGGAGTGCAATTACGAGATTGGTGACAGAGAGCTATTGGCGATCATTTTAGCCCTGAAAGAATGGAGACATCTCCACAAAGGTACCACTGTGCCGATTCTCATTCTTACTGACCATAAGAATCTCACATTCTTGTCTGAGGCTAAACGCCTCTCTCCCAGAAGGGCGCGATGGGCTCTTTTCTTGTCTTGTACTAAAAATGTAAGGGCTGACGCTTTTGTCATGACAATTTTCCTCCACTTCCAAGATGGAGTCGGTTCCGGTTCCGGTGATTCCTCCTGATCGTATTCTGGCTACAGTTTGCAAGAGTCTCACTTCTCCTTTGGGTGACAAAATTCTTGCTGCTCAGGTCCATGCTCCTCCTGAGAAACCTTGTGACCACTGCTTTGTCCCAGAGAGTCTCGCTTACCATTCTCCCAAGGCTGCTGACCACCCTGGGAAGAATCATCTCTTTTGGGCCATTTCCCAACAATTCTGGTGGCCTAGTCTACGTGCTGATGTAATTCCCATCGTAGCTGTTCCGTGTGTGCTCAAAGTAAGACTCCACGACACCTTCCAGTGGGCCTCCTACAACCCATACCAATGGAGAGAGGCCCTGGAGCCACCTGTCTATGGATTTCGTTGTGGAGTTACCCAACTCCCAGGGCAACACAGTTATCCTTATGGTGGTTGACTGGCTCTTAAAGATATCGCATTGTATTCCACTTAAGAATTTGCCCACTTCTAAGGAACTGGCTTCCATTTTTGCTCAGGAGATCTTTCGCTTACATGGGCTGCACAAGGTGATTGTCTCGGACAGGGGTAGTCAGTTTGTGTCCCGGTTCTGGCGAGCCTTTTGTGCACAGTTGGGAATTTAGCTTGCCTTTTCCTCTGCGTATCATCGCAGTCTAATGGGGCCACAGAACGAGCCAATTAGTCCTTGGAGCAATTCCTACATTGCTATATTTCTGACCATCATAACAACTGGTCAGACCTATTACTGTGGGCAGAGTTTGCTCACAATAGTGCTTTAAATTCTGCTTCCCGATTGTCCCCGTTTATGGCGAACTATGGTTTCCAACCCTCCATGTTGCCTGAATTTGTTCAGCAGAATATTCCTTTATTGGAGGAGCATCTCCGTGGTCTTCGTTCCACTCACAAATCCAGGAGGCTTTGCAACATGCTAATGATAGGTACAGACTCCATGCTGACCGCAGATGCTTGCTTGCGCCTTCCTACCAGGTTGGGGACAGGGTCTGGCTGTCACCTCACGACCTCCAACTTTGTGTTCCCTCACTGAAGATCGCACCTCGGTTTATTGGACCTTTCCTTATTCTTCGCAGGATTAACCCAGTAGCTTACGCATTAGACCTTCCTTCTAATATGCGTATTTCAAATGTACTTCATGTCTCCTTATTAAAACCTTTGGTATGCAACCGCTTTACCACCTCTGTGCCACGTCCTCACCCGGTACAGGTTGAGAACCATGAGGAGTATGAAGTACTGTCCATTGTTGACTCCCCTAAGTTCCGCGGGCGCATACAGTACCTGGTGCATTGGAAGGGGTACGGTCCAGAGGAACGCTCTTGGGTCTCATCCTCAGACGTACATGCCCCTGTCCTCCTCTGTGATTTCCATAAACATTTTCCCCTCAAGCCTGGTGGTCCTCCGAGGGGGAGGGGTCGTTGAAGAGGGGGTACTGTCAGGGCTGGGCTCAGCCCTTCCTTCTCAGAGCTGGCCGCTCAGCTGTTGGCTAATTGCCAGCTCCTATCTCTCCACAGTTACTCAGCTGTTGATGATATCCTGCTCGTCAGTCCTGCCTTAAGCCGTCCAGTCCAGAGGATCTCTGCCTTCGCTTTGATCAACATCACAGAGACATCTCCTGCTTTCCAGTTTAAAGACTTGCTTTGCTGATATCGCTTTTGGCTCCAGATCCTGCCCGCTGTTCCACTACATTGATCCCTGACTTCTGGCTTGGCTAACTATCCATTCCGGTTACTGAACTTTGGCTATGTTTTGACTACGTTTGTGCTTTTTACCTTTATTATTAAACAAGTATGATTTAACAGTACTTCTGTCCCGGTCTGATTTCTTGGTTTCTGACAAATGCAGGAGATGTCTCTGTGATATTGACCAAGGCGTAGGCAGAGATCCTCTGGACTGGACAGCTTAAGGCAGGACTGACGAGCAGGATATCATCAACAGCTGAGTAACTGTGGAGACATAGGAGCTGGCAATTAGCCGACAGATGAGCGACCACCTCTGAGAAGGAAGGGCTGAGCCCAGCCCTGACACTCAGTTTCAGTGCGGGTCAGGGGCCAGGATGTGACGTCAGCATCGCTCAACTAGCCTCAACACATTTTGCATGGATTATGCGTCATCTGGAAGCATCCTGATGATGTCATATCAGGGCTGAATGAAAAAAAAAAGAAAAACTGACAGCTCCGGAGGAGCCGCTGTACTAATGATGAGATGTTAGTACAGCAACCTCCCGTCAGCACTTACAGCCATTGGCTGAGAGCACTGATCGGGAGCCAAACGGCAGACCTTCTTTTTTGGTTATTCCCGACCTGTCTTCTGTCAGACCGGCTGCAGTACACACGGGCCAAATGTCGGTCAGTTTCTTTTGAACCAGCCGATGCCGCCCGACATTCTATACCTTTATGCTTATTAATACTGTACGGCAGGCCATAGATTATGCAATTTTTTTCTGCAGAATCACTTGATTCCCCTATCAACACAGTAGGTGTTAATCCCGCAGAGCTATTGTGTCTTCCCTCCCAGCGGGGGGGGGGGGGGGAGGCATGGGGAGCATGTTAGAAAGACTACGTGCTGGTTGTACCCAAGTCAATCAGTGGATCGAATTGGGTACAATCAGCCTGCTCATAGATGGATTGAATCTCATCCAGTCCCTACTGATCCAGCTGAGATTCGAACCATCTATGGCCAATTTAAGGGAAAAAGCTAATTACGCTAGCTGTATTTTACAGATGAAAGTTGATCTCACAAATCAACCACTTTGGGTCTAATGTTTCACACAATTATAAATAATCTCTTATGAGTTCTCTTTTACTAAATATAACACAGAATACGTTTTCCGAGTTACAAGTCCTTGTAATTAGTTTCATAAAGTATTTACCAGTATTTGCCCCTCGTCATTTCTTTTTCCAAAATAGATTTTTATTGAGAGAAAAATAAATCGGCATAACAGTATCATCATACAGTTGTACAAGAAGTGGGGAATAAAAATTCTTGCGATTGAGACAAATGTAACATTGAATTGATTATAGCAGAAAATCTCTTGTTGATGCTTTATAACATATGCACGACAAGAGGGTTTAAACTATTCGAATAAAACACTAAAGTAACTGTCGAGAGGGTGATGTTGTTTACAATGGCATAAAATATTTCTTTTTTTTTTTCCCTTTTCCCAGTTGCTGTTATAATTACTGGGGGAAAATTCCCACTCGTTAGATGATGGTGTAGGGGTTTGTATGACAATTCAATCCATGTGTAAAGTAGAGATGTTGGTAGGGAACTCTGTTAGGAGACCCATACCGTACATGGTGTTAAAATGGGTTGTGGATGGATAGTGAGAAACATATGAAAGGGGGGGGGGAAGGGGGGGTGACCTAAGGGACATGAGGGGGGGGGGATGGTGACACAGGGGGGAGATTAAAGGATATAGAGGGGTGGTTGTCTCCTCGGTCTCCGCCACTTGTAGTGTAGATGCAGATGTTGCTCTATGGTGAAGTAGGTTAGGTTTGTCTGATCCCTATTCTCGAAAAATAGTACAGAGCTAACTTTGACGTGCGACCCCCCATACTCGTCCCTTGTTTAGGGGTGGGGGGTCCACGTCGTCTGGGGAGGAAGAAGAAGTACATGGGTGGTAAGGCTGGGAGGATTAAACAGTGTAGATAGTGGATGGTGGGTGGTGATCTTAGGTGAGCAGGTCAAGGTCGAAAATTATTTCATTAATAATGTCAGGTATCTGTCGGTTGACCGAAAATGAGTCCAGCATGCCCACGTCTTGGAGAATCTAGCTGGGGAGTCTCGTGAGATGGAAATGAGTTCTTCCATTTCAGCTATTTTATTAATTTGTGTGAACCACTCTTGGATGGTCGGAGCATGAGACGTACCCCAGTGTCTAGGGATGCACATTTTTGCTGCATTCAGTAGGGGTAAGATCAGTGTCTTACGGTAGTATGAAGTAGATAAATCAGAGTGATGAAAAAGGCATTGGACTGGGGAGTGGTCTAAGTTATAGGTTGATATTGATTCAGCGAGTTCTTGGACTTGCGTCCAGAATGGTGGAATAGCTGGGCATGACCACAAAATGTGTAACAATGTGCCCGGTTCATCACCACATCTCCAGCATTTATTGGGGTATGAAGGGTTGATTTTATTTAAGATGGCTGGGGTTCTGTACCATCGTGTCAGGGTCTTATAGTTATTTTCCTGAATGGACACGTTCAGGGAGCCTTTATGGGCAATTGTAAATATGCGTTCCTATTGGTCTTCTTCTAGTTCTGATTGTAATTCTCTTTCCCATGTTTTTCAAGCTTTCCCTTCTTTGGGGGAAGTTCCAGTAAATAGCATAGCATATATACTGGAGATTAAATGTTGTTGGGGATTAGATCGGGAGCATAGGTGCTCAAATGGAGTGAATGGTCGTGATATAGAAGAGTCGCGATTGACTCCTTGTAAAAAATGTCGAATTTGAAAGTAAATCCATAATGGTAAAGGGTCGCTGGTGATGGTGGGTGTTAGTGTGAGGCGGTCTAGAAAAGAACCGTTGCGGAAAAATTGATGCGCTAGTATGTTGGGGAGTTGCCACTGTCTTGTTAGGAATTGTGCGGACATACCCGGGTGGAAGGCAGGGTTCCATCTTATAGGCGTTAAAGGGCCCGGGGAGGATGATATGTGTAGTTTTCGGCAAGCTTCTCTGAAACAGCTAAGGGTCGGGCCAATGAGAGGGTGTTCCTTGAGAGTGGAGGGAATATGTGCAGGCGCCAGCCAGGGTGTGGATCCCAGAGGGAAGGGAGACAGTGATACCTCCAGTCTGACCCAATCTTTGTGTTGAGTGTGTAGTGACCAGTCCACAATACGGGTAAGGTGGCAGGCCCAATAATATTTTTTCAGATCTGGAAGACCAATGCCCCCCTTCGTCTTAGGTCGTGTTAGGAGATCGTATGCGATTCTCGGATGTTTTTGTTTCCATAGAAAATCTGTGCAAAGTCTTCTATAGGACAGGAAGAAAGATGGGGGAAGTTTAATGGGGATAGCTTGTAGAATATATAAGATGCGGGGAAGAATGTTCATTTTAATGATGGCCGCACGTCCAAACCAGGAAAACTGAGGTTTGTTCCAATTTTTGAGATCAGCAGAGATCGTTTTGAGAATGGGAAGATAGTTTTGTGCGAAGAGATCTGATAGGTTCGTTGTAAGGTGAATGCCAAGGTATTTAATTGCGTCGTGCCGCCATTGGAAGGGGAAATTAGTCTCACACTGTGTAACAGTCTCTTTTGGGATGGTGACATTGAGGGCATGTGATTTCGTGAAGTTTATTTTAAAATTGGAGATGCGCTGGAAAAGGTGGAAGTCTTTTATTAAGTTTGGAATGGAGGTGTGGGGCTCGCTAAGGGAAAGTAGGATGTCATCGGCAAAAGCTGCCAACTTATACGTGTGGCCTGCTATGGGTATTCCTTTAATATTTTAATTTCTCCTGAGGCAATTCAAGAGAGGTTCAAGGGTTAGTACAAAGAGGATAGGGGAAAGTGGGCAACCTTGCCTCGTTCCATTGGTTATGGAGAAGGCGTTTGACAGATGTCCGTTAATCCGAACTCTGGCCGTGGGTGTCGTGTATAAAGACATAATTGAGTTGAACATGCGATTTTGGAGGCCTAGGCGTCTCAGCACTGCCCCCATATAGTCCCATGCCAATCTGTCAAACGCCTTCTCCGCGTCCAATGATAGGAAAAAACCTTTATGTTTATTAGTTGTCATCCAATGATGGAGATTTATGGCTTTAATGATGTTATCCCTTGACCTCTCGGCCTGGAATAAAACCAACCTGGTCCTTATCTATCAGTGATGGCAATAGAGGAAGCAAGCGATTGGCTAGGATTTTTGCAAAGAGTTTTATGTCAACATTTAGTAGGGAAATCGGCCTATAGTTGTTTACTAGGGTCGAGTCTTTCCCTTCCTTTGGTATGACTGTAATGTGGGCTTCGAGGAGTCTGTGGAAGGGAAGCCTGAAGGAGGACAGGGAGTTAAAGGCTCTGAGAAAGGGACCAGTAAGTGTCTCTATGAAGGTTTTAAAATACACGGCTGTAAAGCCGTCTGGGCCAGGACTATTCCCGGCTTTTAATTGTTTGATTGCATTTTTAAGTTCATCTTCCGAAATGGGGAGTTCTAATTGGCGAGCATCTTCTCTGTCAATAGGTTTAAGACAATGTTCTTTTAGAAAGCTTTTAATAAGGGATCGCCTATCATTGTTATTAGAGGAGCAGTCAGCTGTTGTGCCGAGGTTGTACAGCGTAGAATAGTACACCTCGAATTGGGAAGCTATGTCTGGGGCTGTGACTTTCGATCTACCTTGGGAGTCGTTGATCGCATAAATGTTGGAACGAGCTTTGTTCTTCTGGATGTCTCGGGCTAAGTATTTTCCGATCTTATTTCCAAATTCATAGAACAATTTCTGTTGCAGGATGAATTTACGTTTCGTTTTATGTGATAGCTCTGTGAGTAGATGTTCTCTGGTTTGTGTGAGTTCTCGATATGTCTGCTGGGCCTGGGTCTGTTTGTGAGCTAGCTCTAGGGTTTTAATCTTCTGAATTAGGTTTGAAATACTGGCTTGATGGGCTTTTTTCCGCAACGTTTTAAGGGCAATGAGTTTACCCCTCAAGACGCATTTGTGGGCCTCCCATTGTGTTAGTGGAGTTGTGTCTCCGTTGTCATTGTCGATAAAGAAATTGTGTATGGCTTGTCTAATGTCTGCGACATCTCCTTCTGAGGTCAAAAGGGTAGAGTCTAGGCGCCAGATTTTAGAAACATTCTGATGGTCAGGGAAGGTCAGTGTCATTGTAATGGGGTGGTGGTCAGATAGGAGCATTGGTTCAATTGTCGCATGGGAAAGAAATGGAAGGTCTGGTTGGGAGAGGAAGAGGTAGTCAATTCTGGAATATCTGTCATGAGGGGCGGAGAAGAATGTGTAATCCTTGACATTGGGATGGAGAGTGCGCCAGGTATCATGTAGAAGCAAGTCATTCAATTGTAGTTTGATTTGGCGTAGAGTTCTGTATGGCAGCGATGTGGTGCCTGAAGAGGTGTCTAAAATTGGGTACAGGGCTACATTAAAGTCTCCCCCGAGCACGGTTAGACCAGAAGAGAAGCCTGATAAAAGTTGAGAGATCTGTCTAAAGAAGCTAGATTGTGCAGAGTTAGGGCTGTAAATGTTAGCCAAGGTTACAGGCCGACCCTGTAACTTGCCTTTTAAAAAGATGTATCTGCCTTCCTTATCAATAAGCGAATCATTGAGTTCCCAGGTTAGGTTTTTGGAGATCAGGATTGAAACTCCCTTAGTCTTTGCCTGTGGGTTGGTAGAGTGTGTAGGAATGAGGGAACCAGTGATTTGTAAGCTTGGGAATCTTATCTGCGTGGAAATGGGTTTCCTGGAGGAAGATTATGTTGGATTTTAGTTTGTGCATCATAGACAGAACTTGGCTGCGTTTTTCTGGGATATTGAGTCCTTTTACGTTTAGGGATGTCACTTTTAGCGTGTCATGTTTGGTGGTAGGTGTTATGTGTGACATGCTGTTTTGGGGGGGAAGGACTTTAAAAGGATGGGGTCTTTTGTCAAATTAGTCTATAGACCTCCTTGAGTGTGTTGGGGGGTGGTTTGTGGGAATGTTGTTGGTTCGAGAGGGATCGCGGTGGCGAAGTGGAGGTGGCGGAGACCGAGGGGGCCGTGGAGGGGGGAGAGGGAGGTAAAGGAGGGCTCGAAAAAACTGAATGTGGCTAAGGAATGAAGAGGGGGAAGCCGAGGAGGGAAAGGGGTCTATAGAGGGGAGGGAAAGCGGAGGGAAAAAAAAAAGAGAGAAGGAGAGAGAAAAAAGAGAGAAAAAAAAACCCAAGATAGTTATGTAAGTTCTAATGCCGCGTACACACGGTCGGACTTTCTATCCTACTTGGTCCGGCACACTTTCCGACGGACTTTGTCCGCCAGGTGCGCCGGACTTTAAAACGGACGGACTTGCCCACACACGCCGGGACTTTCCGGCGGGCTAAGTCCGCCCGTCTCTCCGACGGACTTTCGCCGGAGTTCCGGCGGACTTTCAGAATGAACGGACTTGCCCACACACGGCCAAGTCCGTTCATTTTGAACGTGACTCGGGTACGACGGGACTAGAAAAGGAAGTCAATCTCGCCGCTTTTATCGGCGAGATTGACACCTTGCGAGCCCCGTTGCGGGGCATACCAGGCCCTTAGGTCTGGTATGGATTATAAAGGGAAGCCCCTACGCCGAAAAAACGGCGTGGGGTCCCCCCTAAAATCCATACCAGACCCCGATCCGAGCACGCAGCCTGGCCGGTCAGGAAAGGGGGTGGGGACGAGCGAGCGCCCCCCCCCACTCCTGAACCGTACCAGGCCGCATGCCCTCAACATGGGGGGGTGGGTGCTTTGGGGGAGGGGGGCGCCCTGCGGGGCCCCCCCACCCCAAAGCACCTTGTCCCCATGTTGATGAGGACAAGGGCCTCTTCCCGACAACCCTGGCCGTTGGTTGTCGGGGTCTGCGGGCGGGGGGCTTATCGGAATCTGGGAGCCCCCTTTAATAAGGGGGCCCCCAGATCCCGGCACCCCACCCTATGTGAATGAGTATGGGGTACATGGTCCCCCTACCCATTCACCTAGGGAAAAATTGTAAGTAATAAAACACACTACACAGGTTTTTAAAATATTTTATTAAACAGCTCCGGGGGTGGGGATCTTCCTCCGGCTTCGGGGGTCTTCTTCCGGCTTCGGGGGTCCCTCCGCTTCATCTTCTCCCGGCGTCCGGTTGGTTCTTCTCCGCTCTCTTCTCCCGGTGTTCCAGTTCTTCGGCCGGCTCCTCTGCTGTCTTCAGGTAGCTCTCTTGCCAGCAGAGGTCCGGACTTCTGAGCTGCTGGGCTTCTTCTCTTCTCTTCTCTTCTCTTCTCTTCTCCAGATGTTGACACGACGCTCTCTCCGGCTGGACTGCTCTCCGAGGGCTGCGTTGTGACTTATATAGGCGGAGACCCCGCCCCCTTTTTATGTCACAGTCCCTGGGCATGCTGGGACTGTGACGTTTTAGGGGGCGTCGTCACTGGGTGATGTTGACCACGCCCCTAAAATGTCACAGTCCCAGCATGCCCAGGGACTGTGACATCAAAAGGGGGCGGGGTCTCCGCCTATATAAGTCACAACGCAGCCCTCGGAGAGCAGTCCAGCCGGAGAGAGCGTCGTGTCAACATCTGGAGAAGAGAAGAGAAGAGAAGAGAAGAGAAGAGAAGAGAAGAGAAGAAGCCCAGCAGCTCAGAAGTCCGGACCTCTGCTGGCAAGAGAGCTACCTGAAGACAGCAGAGGAGCCGGCCGAAGAACTGGAACACCGGGAGAAGAGAGCGGAGAAGAACCAACCGGACGCCGGGAGAAGATGAAGCGGAGGGACCCCCGAAGCCGGAAGAAGACCCCCGAAGCCGGAGGAAGATCCCCACCCCCGGAGCTGTTTAATAAAATATTTTAAAAACCTGTGTAGTGTGTTTTATTACTTACAATTTTTCCCTAGGTGAATGGGTAGGGGGACCATGTACCCCATACTCATTCACATAGGGTGGGGTGACGGGATCTGGGGGCCCCCTTATTAAAGGGGGCTCCCAGATTCCGATAAGCCCCCCCTCCGCAGACCCCGACAACCAACGGCCAGGGTTGTCGGGAAGAGGCCCTTGTCCTCATCAACATGGGGACAAGGTGCTTTGGGGTGGGGGGGCCCCGCAGGGCGCCACCCTCCCCCAAAGCACCCACCCCCCCATGTTGAGGGCATGCGGCCTGGTATGGTTCAGGAGGGGGGGGGGCGCTCGCTCGTCCCCACCCCCTTTCCTGACCGGCCAGGCTGCGTGCTCGGATCGGGGTCTGGTATGGATTTTAGGGGGGACCCCACGCCGTTTTTTCGGCGTAGGGGCTTCCCTTTATAATCCATACCAGACCTAAGGGCCTGGTATGCCCCGCGCTCGCCGCAATAGGAACATTTGTTTTTCCTATTGCAGCGAGCGCGAGATGCAATACCCTGCCCTCGCGTCGTATCTGGTCCGTTGGACCAGCCTACACACGAGCGGCCTTTCCGTCGGACCAGCACACACACGAGCGGACTTTCCGCCCGAAACTGAGTCCAACGGAAAGATTTGAAACTTGGTTCAAATCTAGGTCCGGCGGGCTTTTGGGAAGAAGTCCGCCGGAAAAGTCCGCCGGCGCCCACACACGGGCGGATTGTCCGGCACACTCTGGTCCGCCGGACCAAGTATGCCGGAAAGTCCGACCGTGTGTACGCGGCATAAGAGTTCCGGAGGTAAAGAAGGGTTCAGAGACCCCTCTTTATGGGGTAGTACGTTGTCCGGTATAGGTCAACGGGAAAGATAGGTTCCCGTTGTGTGGAGAGGTGAAGGGTGCCGGTAGTAACGGGTTGGAAATAAAGTGTAATCCTCTGGTCCTCAGAGGGGTGTGGATGATCAAGAAAGAAGAGTGATCCAATAAGTTATAGTATTAGGCTTGGAGATTGTGGATTAAATGAGGGAGATCTTAAGTTTGAAGTAATGTCATTTCAAGAGACAGAATATCAAATGAAGTCTCTTGGGGCAGGAGATTGAATCTGCTTAATTAGGGGAAGGCGGCCTTAGCCATTGTGGGAGTGTGAAGTGGACGTCTATCTGTGAGTCATTCAGATGCTTAGCAAGACAAGCAAGGAATCAAATATACAGTTTACCTTATAACATTAACCAGACCTTATATCGTTAGTATGTATCTCTTGTGTTATTTATGATCGCCTCACCCTCAGAGTAGGCCTCCAGCCTGTGCGAGCGAACCCCACACGGTATAAGAGCAGGTAGCCCGAGAGTCCACCATAAAAACAAGCCAGGTCGACCCACCCCTGTGTATGTTCGTCTAGAGATCATAATGTAGAAACCACTACCCAGGTGGGGCATGGGGGTCGCTCACACACGCCGGAGGTCCATCCGGGTTCTTTTGCCTGGTTGCCAAGGATAGACATTGTTTGTTGTGTTGAAATATTGATAAAGAAAATAAAATAAAATGACATAGCATTACATGTTATGATACCAGGCCTCAGGCAGACCCCACAAGGGGTCAGCCATTTAGTTGGTGAGGGATCTATCGAGTTTCAACATACATTTTAGGTCTTATATAACGAATATTCGTGTAATAACAGAAACAATAATGGTACCAGTACCCTCTAGCAGGGTTATTAGCCTCCTTTGGGTTGTAATTCAACTGAAGATAACAGGATAACTTTCTACGTCAATATACATATAGGGTGGGCGAGTCCACACAGATTGATACCTTTACGAGGGTCATTGGGGTATGCAGGGTATATCTTGTTTGCCATCTTAGTGGATGTCAGGGCTTAGATACCCGTTTATCAGTTGGATAGTTGCTTGATAAGGTGAGGGGGGAATCTGAGCATATAAAGATCAGCTCTTTATGTTGGGGGGACATCAATTGGGGTTGGATATGTAGAGATTGGGTGGAATTAAGGGTGTATTTTAGGTTCTGTGTGGAATCGCCCCTCCAGAGAGAAGTATACCTTAGTAACAAACAAGTGTGAGAACCGGTCCTTTTTCAAAGGAGTGTAAGTTAGAATAAGGGGATTCTGTCCAGGAAATACGACTTGTATCTTTCACAGCAAGGAGTGATACTTGCCCAGGGAGGTTCAAGCAAGCCTATTTGGGAGTTAAGTAAGGGGGGCGACAGGATGGGGAGGTGGAGAGGGAGTAAAGAGGGGGGTTATTATTTGGGGAGCTATATGGTGGTCTCAAATATTAGTCATCTTCATGCATGTTCATGTTATACTTGCGTAACCAATGATCCGTTGCTTGAAGTCTGTCTGCGTAGTATAAGTCACTGTTAGATGAGTCAGATGGGGGGGACTGGGCGTAGTGATGAGCTCGTAGATCTTGCGTTGAATTTGTGGTGTGAGAAGACGAGCAAGAAGAAGAGAGGTAGAGGGGTAGAGGATGTTTTCGTAAGGTAGGCCAGTCTGTGGATCTAAGTGGTAAGCATCCGTCAGGGACCGAGTGAGGGAGAGGAATTGTGTTGATCCTTTGAGTCAAAACATCTTGCTTCTGGCTTATAGGAGATCTGTCTGTAAGTATTTGGGTAGTCGCAGTTTTGATTGAAGTCTGTCTTGCATAGACCTTTATAGGGAAGCCGGTGAAAGGGCTTCAGGTGATCAATAGGAGATGGGGGGGTTACCCCGTTATTCAGGACCTCCGTGGCGGGGTCGTCTGTGGGCAGGAGAAGCTGTGGGGCTGTTGTCTGCGGGATTCCTGGGTCCTGTGGGTGTGTTGGTCCTGGGTGAGTTGGATCTGCGCCTTCTTATATGGAACTCATCGCGGACTGGGATGGCATCCATGGAGCTGGACCTTCTGAGTTGGGGAGGTCTGAGAGAGCGGTACCAATCAGGCAATTCAATGCAAGGTATATTCAGAATTTCGCAGAATGTGGTGAGATCTTCAGGCACTCTCAGGTTAGCTGTTCGCCCTTGTGCTGATGCTGAGAGGCAAAAAGGGAATTTCCAGTGATACAGAATTCCGTTTATGCGTAATAGATCAGGGAGAGGGCGCAAGTCTCTTCTATTTTGTAGAGTGATGGGCGAAAGATCTTGAAAGATTTTTATTTCTGAGCCTTGGCATGCAAGGTTGCGACGATCTCTGGCCCTGCGAAGGATTTCCTCTTTCAGTTTGAAATTAACTAGGCAGCATACCACATCTCTGGGAGGGTTGGTGTCTCTACCTCTGGGTCTGAGGGCCCTGTGTAAACGTTCACATTCAATGGGGGTCTCAGGGGGTCTGCCTAAGAGATCGTTGAATACAGCTATGGTTGCCTGGGTAAGTTGGGTATGGTCGATCGATTCTGGCATGCCTCTTACCCGTAAGTTGTGTCGTCTGCCACGATTGTCCAGGTCTGTACAGATGTCTGAGCTGGACAGAGTGTGCTTGGGATGAAGTCTGGAGCCTGTGGATGGCATTCTCACTGTGTGCTGTTGCTTCTTCTATGTTGTCTATGCGGACCGTCATGGACTGGATGTCTCTCCTCAGGTCCGAGATGACCGTTGCAAAAGTGGCTTTAATGTCCTCTGCCACTGTTCTCAGATCCCCTATGTTAAGGGGCTTTTCTGTCGCCATATGCTGTGTGGGCGATTGTGTCTGGTGTCTGCCAGAGGGGCTGAGGCTGGAGGAGCGCGCTGTGGATGAGTAGGCCTGAGATGAAGTCGGGGCCTCGCGTGATTGCGTCCGGAAGATCTCTGGAATGCTGCGGCCCGCTTGTAAATTCTATTTGACATATAACAGCACATTTCTTTGAATCATTTTAGACCAAAATTCTCAAAAAAGCGAGTAAAGACAGGTGCTTTCTTCCATTATTTTTAATGAGAAATAATGCCAGGTATTCTGGTGAATTTCTCTCTCACATAATCAGCACAGAAATTGCCTTAGACTTAAATAAAAGAAAATTGGAAAAACCATTGCATTGGCATAATTAGAGTTAATTAACATTCTTTAGTGTGGATACAAACAAATGCAATCAAGCAATTTTGTGAGAATAAAGAGCATCTATTAAGCTGGTCAAATACTGTACACCTAAACAAAATTGTTATGCATCTAGTTCAGATGGCTCTTTACTCCTAGAGGTGACCTTTCAACAAGATATGGTGCTTGTTCTAACAGCTGTCCCGAAGAGCAAGAAAAGATTTCTTAACTGTAAATAGATAAGGACCATGAAAATTAAAGCTAGGAAATGTGACTAGCTTGAATAGTTTGATTTACATGTGATAAAGTGGGACAGCAGCATGTTTACTGGCCTGGGTACTTAAAAAAAGAGCTACCGGCCTAAGGGTCTGAATTTTATTTTATTTTTACTCATTTATCCAGACACCTTTTTGAAACCCATTTCAGATATTATATTACAGTTTCAAACAGGAGAGATTTGAGTCTAATGTCCCTTCAAGAGCTAAACATCTACATATGCACAAAAAGGCCAGAAAACCAGTTGCCCTACAAGTTTGTTTTTGAACTGTGGGAAGAAGCTGGACCATCCAGCAGAAACTCTTGTAAACATTGGAAGTACAGAGTCACATTATACAGATAGTGCAAGTTATAATCAAACCTCTGTAAAAATATAAGACTGAAGAAAAGCAATTAGGAACTCATCAATGACCAGGTCAAAGTTAAATATTCCCTAGAGATTCTTTTACTCAGTAAAAACAAAACAAAAAAAAAAACAGCACATTTCCTATGATTATGGTATGTTTGGGAACAAATCTCAAATGGTGTTCTACTGAAGTACAGCAGGAATATACACTATATTACCAAAAGTATTGGGACTCCTGCCTTTACATGCACATGAACTTTAATGGCATCCCAATCTTAGTCCATAGGGTTCAATATTGAGTTGGCCCACCCTTTGCAGCTATACCAGCTTCAACTCTTCTGGGAAGGCTGTCCACAAGGTTTAGGAGTGTGTCTATGGGAATGTTTGACCATTCTTGCAGAAGCGCATTTGTGAGGTCAAGCACTGATGTGGATGAAAAGGCCTGGTTCGCAGTCTCTGCTCTAATCCATCCCATAGTTGCCAACAGTCCCGATTTTCCCGGGACAATCCCGATTTTGGGACCCTTGTCCCGATTTAATTTTGTCCCGGGTGTTTTCCCGAATTTTTGGGGTTTGTCCCGAGAAAATCGTGAGTGTTTTTGTAAAAAACGGCAACGGCTCCACAAAAATGGCCGCCGTTGCCTCCACGAGTCAGTCACAATGTTCCCCTTGTGTTCAGTGCAGGGGAGAGGGGCAGCCAATCCGCTTCTCTCTTCAGTGTACAAATAGAAAATTCTATTGTACACTGAAGCCTATTGGTTGGAGGGATTGGCAACCCCTCCCCGCTCTACACTGCACACAAGGAAGACGTGATCAGCCTCCACTGCCATCACCCTCCCCCCCCCGTGTGTCCAACGGAGCTCAGGGAATAGTGGGAGTGACGGGGGGAAGAAGGGAGGCTTTCATCTGGCTGTTCAGGAGTTGTCTGACACTGTGAGTAGTGGCCTGTCAGTGTAGTGGGGGAGAGGAGAGGAGAGATAGGGGGAGGAGGTGTACTCAGTGTATGGGAGGCTTGGAGCTTTCCCTGCAGTACACTTCTCAAAGGCTGAGGTCCAGCATGGATGGACTGGGGCTCTGCTGGCTGGGGACATTGATGGTCCTGGCTCCCCTCTTGCACACCATGTTACCACCATACCTGATTCCCCCCTCCCCCCCTGTGTCACCAACATACCTGATTCCCCTCTCCCCCCCTGTGTCACCAACATACCTGCACCCCCCTCTCCCCCCCTGTGTCACCACCATACCTGCACCCCCCTCTCCCCCCCTGTGTCATCACCATACCTGCACCCCCCTCTCCCCCCCATGTCACCACCATACCTGATTCCCCCCTCCCCCCCTGTGTCACCCACATACCTGATTCCCCTCTCCCCCCCTGTGTCACCAACATACCTGCACCCCCCTCTCCCCCCCTGTGTCACCACCATACCTGCACCCCCCTCTCCCCCCGTGTCACCACCATACCTGATTCCCCCCTCCCCCCCTGTGTCACCCACATACCTGATTCCCCTCTCCCCCCCTGTGTCACCACCATACCTGCACCCCCCTCTCCCCCCCGTGTCACCACCATACCTGATTCCCCTCTCCCCCCCTGTGTCACCACCATACCTGATTCCCCCTCTCCCCCCTGTGTCACCACCATACCTGCACCCCCCTCTCCCCCCCGTGTCACCACCATACCTGATTCCCCCCTCCCCCCTGTGTCACCACCATACCTGCACCCCCCTCTCCCCTGTGTCACCACCGTACCTGATTCCCCCCTCCCCCCTGTGTCACCACCATACCTGATTCCCCCCTCCCCCCTGTGTCACCAACATACCTGCACCCCCCTCTCCCCTGTGTCACCACCATACCTGCACCCCCCTCTCCCCCCCTGTGTCACCACCATACCTGCACCCCCCTCCCCCCCCGTGTCACCACCATACCTGATTCCCCCCTCCCCCCCTGTGTCACCAACATACCTGCACCTCCCTCTCCCCTGTGTCACCAACATACCTGCACCCCCCTCTCCCCCCCTGTGTCACCAACATACCTGCACCCCCCTCTCCCCCCTGTGTCACCAACATACCTGCACCCCCCTCTCCCCCCTGTGTTACCACCATACCTG
This sequence comes from Lithobates septentrionalis, assembly GCA_037952835.1. Classification (NCBI taxonomy): domain Eukaryota; kingdom Metazoa; phylum Chordata; class Amphibia; order Anura; family Ranidae; genus Lithobates; species Lithobates septentrionalis. The sequence goes on along the minus strand of JBBDGP010001501.1, from coordinate 1,032,336 downwards.
CACCCCCCTCTCCCCCCTGTGTTACCACCATACCTGCACCCCCCTCTCCCCCCTGTGTTACCACCATACCTGATTCCCCCCTCCCCCTGTGTCACCAACATACCTGCACCCCCCTTTCCCCCCTGTGTCACCACCATACCTGATTCCCCCCTCCCCCCTGTGTCACCACCATACCTGCACCCCCCTCTCCCCCCCTGTGTCACCACCATACCTGCACCCCCCTCTCCCCCCCTGTGTCACCAACATACCTGCACCCCCCTCTCCCCCCCTGTGTCACCAACATACCTGCACCCCCCTCTCCCCCCCTGTGTCACCAACATACCTGATTCCCCCCTCCCCCCTGTGTCACCAACATACCTGCACCCCCTTCTCCCCCCTCTGCTGGGGGCACCTTATGTAAGGACAGACTCTGCTGGGGGAACCTGATGGCATCTGGTGGCAGGCGACGTGGCAGGTGACACGCTCAGGGGTCCCACTGATTCTGCATTATGGTGAGTTGAATGATTTCATTATTTATATTACAATGTAATAATAGTAATAATGTGCTTCAATCATCCTGACACCATAACAACCATGGTGCCGGGATGATTGAAGCGTTAACACCAGGTGTTTGGAGTATCTTTATCTGCTGATTGTTAAACTCTGGAATACACATTGCTATTATGGTGTAGGATCTGGGTCTGCTTTCCCTCCATCCCTCTACCCCCCTTTCCCTCTGCATGCCTCATTCACCTCAGACTCTAACCACACCCATTTAGCCACGCCCATGTAAGCCACGCCCACTATTTCACGTAAACCACGCCCATTTTTTTGCGCGGCGCGCTTAGCGCGCCGCATTTTTCATTTTTAATATGCCACGCCTACTAACGCATGCCACGCCCCCTAATTATAGGCTGACTCCGCCTACAGCAAAAAAAAGTGTCCCTAATTTTTTTTTCCCAATGTTGGCAACTATGCCATCCCAAAGGTGTTCTATTAGGTTGAGATCAGGTCTTTGTGCAGGCCAGTGAAGTTCTTCCACCCCAAACTCAATCATACATGTCTTTATGGACCTTGCTTTGTGCACTGGTCCAAATCATTTGGTGGAGGGGGATTATGATGTGGGGTTGTTTTTCAGGGATTGGGCTTGGCCCCTTATGTGACGGGAGTCACTTTGGGCGCGGGGTTTGTAACCCACCTTACCTTGGAGAGCTCTGGAAACTCCTTGTCGAGCTCCCCCCAGCCCCTCCTATGTGTAAGTGACCCTGTGTCTATTAGGGGCACAGGGTGACCAAGAACCCCAGTCTGCCTTACCCGACTCACTATACAACCACACCGGACTCAGCATTTCATTTTACCCCTGTTATCCTGGGTTCTATATATGTGGTGTGTGCTGAATGAATGAGGGGGCTCTTTCGTTTGGGACATTAATAATTCTGAACAATATCCCTGTAACGACACCCCAAGTATGAAAGGGGTTAAAGCTGTTTAGGACATTCCATTTCCGAACACAAAGGCAGCTACCGAACACTCCAATAAGCCAAACAAGAAACCCATACGAATAATTTTCCCCCAAGTACAAGACAAGGCTCTGTAATGAGGTTCAAACAGGAATGACTCTTTATTTTGAGATCTCACACAAATATATACAGCAGGATGAAAATACAACCTCTCACCAGAAATCTAATTAACATGAGCTAATTATCTAATCCTTTAGACAGCCTAGGTGACTCAGAGACATGTATCAAAAAATATGTTAAAAAAAACAAAGTCTTTTAAACATTAGGGAGAAACATTAGGTGCTGAGGGAGAAACACTTTGTATCTGTTTATTTCTCATTGTTTGTGACTCAGAGACATGACCTTTAGGACAGACTTCACGTCTCCTAGCTCACCGACTATACAATACACATTATCATAAATCTCAACACAGAACTCCTTCATACGATTGCAGGGTTAATTAGCCCAGACAACAATGGCTGAAAGAGAAGCCACACTAGATGTATTTACATTATAGATCAACAGACAGGTGGCTGGAGTTGATGACATCCATCACACCTTAGTTCCAGTGAAGGGAACTCTTAAGGCATCAGCATATCAAGACTAGGGATGAGCCGAACACCCCCCGGTTCAGTTTGTGGCAGAACATGCTAACAGGCAAAACATTTGTGCGAACACCATTAAAGTCTATGGAACTTGAACATGAAAAATCTAAAGTGCTAATTTTAAAGGCTAACATGCAAGTTATTTCATAAAAAGTGTTTGGGGACCCAGGTCCTGCCCCAGGGGAGGGGACATGTATCAATGCAAAATAAAGTTTTAAAAACGGCAGTTTTTTTGGGAGCAGTGATTTTAATAATGCTTAAAGTGAAACAATAAAAGTGAAATATTACTTTAAACATCGTGCCTGGGGGGGTGACTATGGTATGCCTGTAAAGTGGTGCAGTTTTCCTGTGTTTAGAACAGTCCCTCCACAAAATGACATTTCTAAAGGAATAAAAGTACCATATATACTCAAGTATAGGTCGATCCGAGTATAAGTCGAGGCCCTAATTTACCACAAAAAAAATGGAAAAACTTATTGACCCGAGTATAATACGAGGGTGAGAAATGCAGCAGCTACTGTAAGTGTAAAAAGAGGGTCAACAATGCCCATCTGCAGCTGTATACCTGAGTCCTGTGCATGTGTCCTGTGCACGTGTCATGTGTCCTGTGCATATGTGCATGTGTCATGTGTCCTGTGCATATGTGCATGTGTGATGTGTCCTGTGTATATGTGCATGTGTCCTGTGTATATGTGCATGTGTATATGTGTATATGTGCATGTGTCATGTGTTCTGTGTATATGTGCATGTGTCACGTACCTGTGCCCTATGTATATGTACATGTGTATATGTGCATGTGTCCTGTACCTGTGTCCTGTGTATAAGTGCATGTGTACCTGTGTCCTGTGTATGTGTCCTGTGTATGTGTGCATGTGTGCATGTGTCATGTGTATATATACCTGTGTCCTGTGTATGTGTCCTGTGTATGTGTCCTGTGTATGTGTGCATGTGTCTGTGTGCATGTGTCTGTGTGCATCCTACCTGTGTCCTGTGCATGCCTCCGTGTGCCACTCTGCACTGATCAGCGTGTGCTATTACTATTCGGCGGCCATTCACTGTTCAAAAGCCGCGCCTCCTCCTCGTCCATGATAGGCAGAAAACTCTATTTCCCAGCAGTCAACGGTCAGCCTATCATGGATATTCTCTCATCCTCATACCACGGACGAGGATGAGAGAATGTTCGTGATAGGCTGTACACTGACTGCCTCTCACAGACGAGGAGGAGGCACGGCTTTTGAACAGTAATTAGCCGCCAAATAGTAATAGCACACGCTGGCCGCCGTCTGCCTGCATAACATGCCGATCATGCAGACAGACGGCGGTGACTCGAGGATAAGTCAAGGGGGGCACTTTCAGCCCAAAAAAAAGGGCTGAAAATCTCAACTTATACTCGAGTATATACAGTAATTTAAAACTGCTTGCGGCTGTAATGTAATGTTGCCCCCCCCCCAGCCCATTACCAGGCCCCTTTGGGTCTGGTATGGATATTAAGGGGAACCCCGCACCCAAATTAAAAAAAAGGCGTGGGGCTCCTAGGCCCTATATACTCTGAACAGCAGCAGTATACAGGCGGTCCCCGGGTTACAAACAAGATAGGGACTGTAGGTTTGTTCTTAAAGTGGATGTAAACCCGAAACTGTTTTTTTTTTTTATATATATATATCATACTGTAGAGTATAAGATTTCCTATCATTTGAGCCCAGTCTTGCCACACAGAGTTAATCCATCTCTGAGCAATCCTCTTTTATTGTTCAGTGAGAAAAATCTTGACAAACTGAGAAAAACTTTGTCAAATACTCCCCCTTGCTATGAGTGACAGCCTAAGACACAGGCATTATTTTTTAATTCCCTCCCCCACTCCTTTCTTCAGCAGCTCTGCAAGGATTGGCTGTTCCACACCTCAGCATGATTTGGCATGCTGAAGTCATGTGGTTACTTTCCTGTCTTTTCACTGGATGTTAGAGATCATAGCAGAAGTTCAGCAGAAGTTCAGTGTTAGAAATAAACAGGAGAAAATGCATATTGACAAGGAGTGTAGAGGTGGGTGGGGAGTCTACTGACATCACGACTCCACCCACCGAGCTCCAGACAACAGACCCACCCACAGAATATGCAGTTTTTCAGGTCTCATAACAGGCAGAGGGGAGACATTTGACAGGTAAAGATACATGCAGGAGGCATGTATATCCTTATAGATAACCCCCATGGCAGTAGTTTAGAAAGGATGACATTGGGTTTACATCCACTTTAAGTTGAATCTGTAATTTTGAACAGGTACATTTTGTAAGTGTAACTCCAGCCAAAAAATCTATTTTTAAGCTTTTTGGATAACATAGGGAAGGGTTATCATCACCCCTGTAACATTTGTTTTGCTGTCTGTGCCCCTGTTCAGAAGATTCCACCTCACTTTCTGTCCCAATGACAATTGGATTTAGAAAATTTTGGGTTATTAAGGAACCAAGGATTGGTGATAAAGCATCAGTGGAGACACCTTTTTCCCATATTAACTCTTACAGGAGAGAATTTCCCTTCCTAGGGGTAGATTTCCTCTCACTTCCTGCTGTCTCCCCCTGTTTGTAAGTAGGAGTTGTTTGTAAGTCGGATGTTTGAAAATAGGGGACCGCCTGTATATACTATACGGCCTGCCCTATACACTCTGTAGAAAATTAGGTGTTGGTGGTACCAGAACCCTCTAAGTCTAAGCCTTCACAGTTACTCTTGGTGGATGCTGGAACGGGCCCTGCTGTGAAATATTAGATCAAAAAGTGTAATTACGCGCCCCTGTTAAACAGGGGCATAAAAATTGGGCCTTAGTGGTGGTGGTGATGGTGGCACAACACTGTAAAGCCTCACAGATACTTTTGTTTAGCGCAGGAACAGGCCCTGCTGTGAAATATTAGATCAAAAATTGTAATTACGTGCCCCTGTTAAACAGGGGCAAAAAAATTGGGCCTTAGGCGGTGGTGGTGGTGGTGCAACACTGTAAAACATCACAGATACTTTTGTTGAGCACAGGAACAGGCCCTGCTGTGAAATATTAGATCAAAAATTGTAATTGCGCACCCCTGTTAAATTGGGGTATAAAAATTGGGCTTTAGGCGGTGTTGGTGGTGGTGGTGGCACAACACTGTAAAGCCTCACAGATACTTTTGTTGAGCAGCAGCTACTGTAAGTGTAAAAAGAGGGTCAACAATGCCCATCTGCAGCTGTATACCTGAGTCCTGTGCATGTGTCCTGTGCACGTGTCATGTGTCCTGTGCATATGTGCATGTGTCATGTGTCCTGTGCATATGTGCATGTGTGATGTGTCCTGTGTATATGTGCATGTGTCCTGTGTATATGTGCATGTGTATATGTGTATATGTGCATGTGTCATGTGTTCTGTGTATATGTGCATGTGTCACGTACCTGTGCCCTATGTATATGTACATGTGTATATGTGCATGTGTCCTGTACCTGTGTCCTGTGTATAAGTGCATGTGTACCTGTGTCCTGTGTATGTGTCCTGTGTATGTGTGCATGTGTGCATGTGTCATGTGTATATATACCTGTGTCCTGTGTTTGTGTCCTGTGTATGTGTCCTGTGTATGTGTGCATGTGTCTGTGCGCATGTGTCTGTGTGCATCCTACCTGTGTCCTGTGCATGCCTCCGTGTGCCACTCTGCACTGATCAGCGTGTGCTATTACTATTCGGCGGCCATTCACTGTTCAAAAGCCGCGCCTCCTCCTCGTCCATGATAGGCAGAAAACTCTATTTCCCAGCAGTCAACGGTCAGCCTATCATGGATATTCTCTCATCCTCATACCACGGACGAGGATGAGAGAATGTTCGTGATAGGCTGTACACTGACTGCCTCTCACAGACGAGGAGGAGGCACGGCTTTTGAACAGTAATTAGCCGCCAAATAGTAATAGCACACGCTGGCCGCCGTCTGCCTGCATAACATGCCGATCATGCAGACAGACGGCGGTGACTCGAGGATAAGTCAAGGGGGGCACTTTCAGCCCAAAAAAAAGGGCTGAAAATCTCAACTTATACTCGAGTATATACAGTAATTTAAAACTGCTTGCGGCTGTAATGTAATGTTGCCCCCCCCCAGCCCATTACCAGGCCCCTTTGGGTCTGGTATGGATATTAAGGGGAACCCCGCACCCAAATTAAAAAAAAGGCGTGGGGCTCCTAGGCCCTATATACTCTGAACAGCAGCAGTATACAGGCGGTCCCCGGGTTACAAACAAGATAGGGACTGTAGGTTTGTTCTTAAAGTGGATGTAAACCCGAAACTGTTTTTTTTTTTATATATATATATCATACTGTAGAGTATAAGATTTCCTATCATTTGAGCCCAGTCTTGCCACACAGAGTTAATCCATCTCTGAGCAATCCTCTTTTATTGTTCAGTGAGAAAAATCTTGACAAACTGAGAAAAACTTTGTCAAATACTCCCCCTTGCTATGAGTGACAGCCTAAGACACAGGCATTATTTTTTAATTCCCTCCCCCACTCCTTTCTTCAGCAGCTCTGCAAGGATTGGCTGTTCCACACCTCAGCATGATTTGGCATGCTGAAGTCATGTGGTTACTTTCCTGTCTTTTCACTGGATGTTAGAGATCATAGCAGAAGTTCAGCAGAAGTTCAGTGTTAGAAATAAACAGGAGAAAATGCATATTGACAAGGAGTGTAGAGCTGGGTGGGGAGTCTACTGACATCACGACTCCACCCACCGAGCTCCAGACAACAGACCCACCCACAGAATATGCAGTTTTTCAGGTCTCATAACAGGCAGAGGGGAGACATTTGACAGGTAAAGATACATGCAGGAGGCATGTATATCCTTATAGATAACCCCCATGGCAGTAGTTTAGAAAGGATGACATTGGGTTTACATCCACTTTAAGTTGAATCTGTAATTTTGAACAGGTACATTTTGTAAGTGTAACTCCAGCCAAAAAATCTATTTTTAAGCTTTTTGGATAACATAGGGAAGGGTTATCATCACCCCTGTAACATTTGTTTTGCTGTCTGTGCCCCTGTTCAGAAGATTCCACCTCACTTTCTGTCCCAATGACAATTGGATTTAGAAAATTTTGAGTTATTAAGGAACCAAGGATTGGTGATAAAGCATCAGTGGAGACACCTTTTTCCCATATTAACTCTTACAGGAGAGAATTTCCCTTCCTAGGGGTAGATTTCCTCTCACTTCCTGCTGTCTCCCCCTGTTTGTAAGTAGGAGTTGTTTGTAAGTCGGATGTTTGAAAATAGGGGACCGCCTGTATATACTATACGGCCTGCCCTATACACTCTGTAGAAAATTAGGTGTTGGTGGTACCAGAACCCTCTAAGCCTTCACAGTTACTCTTGGTGGATGCTGGAACGGGCCCTGCTGTGAAATATTAGATCAAAAAGTGTAATTACGCGCCCCTGTTAAACAGGGGCATAAAAATTGGGCCTTAGTGGTGGTGGTGATGGTGGCACAACACTGTAAAGCCTCACAGATACTTTTGTTTAGCGCAGGAACAGGCCCTGCTGTGAAATATTAGATCAAAAATTGTAATTACGTGCCCCTGTTAAACAGGGGCAAAAAAATTGGGCCTTAGGCGGTGGTGGTGGTGGTGCAACACTGTAAAACATCACAGATACTTTTGTTGAGCACAGGAACAGGCCCTGCTGTGAAATATTAGATCAAAAATTGTAATTGCGCACCCCTGTTAAATTGGGGTATAAAAATTGGGCTTTAGGCGGTGTTGGTGGTGGTGGTGGCACAACACTGTAAAGCCTCACAGATACTTTTGTTGAGCGCAGGAACAGGCTCTACTGTGAAATATTAGATCAAAAATTGTAATTACACACCCCTGTTAAACAGGGGCATAAAAATTGGGCTTTAGGCGGTGGTGGTGGCACAACACTGTAAAGCCTCACAGATACTTCTGTTGAGCGCAGGAACAGGCCCTGCTGTGAAATATTAGATCAAAAATTGTAATTATGTGCCCCTGTTAAACAGGGGCATAAAAATTGGGCCTTAGGCGGTGGTGGTGGCACAACACTGAAAAGCCTCACAGATACTTTTATTGAGCACAGGAACAGGGCCTGCTGTGAAATATTAGATCAAAAGTTGTAATTACACACCCCTGTTAAACAGGGGCATTAAAATTGGGCCTTAGGCGGTGGTGGTGGTGTTGGTGGCACAACACTCTAAAGCCTCACAGATACTTTTGTTGAGCGCAGGAACAGGCCCTGCTGTGAAATATTAGATCAAAAATTGTAATTACACACCCCTGTTAAACAGGGGCAGAAAAATTGGGCATTAGGCAGTGGTGGTGGTGCCCTAAACCGAAAATATTCCTAGAAGCTATCATCATGAAGATTGAGGAGGAATAGGATAGTCACTCAGCATAATAGGATAGTCGCTCAGCATATGCAGTCTTCCAGGGATCCCATATCCATAGAGAAATAAATTGGTTACATCAGCATCAGGTGCTTGGTAGCTGGTTCCCTCTCCCTCCCTCTCCTTGATACCACAAATCCTAGGGTCCTTTCGCAGGCTTTGCAGGATCAGGGAGGCCATCCAGAGTAAGTTTGCAGAGGCATTCCATCCTGAGTCCTCTGGGTCACTAAGAATCACATGATCCTCAACCACCTCCTCCCAGCCACATACAACTCCATGGGTTTCTAGGGACTGCAAACGATCCCTTGAAGACTGCTGCTGATGCTGAGTGTTATCCCCTACCTCCATGCTGACTCAAACCTCCTCCTCCTCTTCTTCTTCTTCATGTGTGATCGGCGGGCCTGCAGCATTACTAGTATCTGGATAAAGGGGGCCTTGAGAGGTAAGGAATTCCTTCTCTTCCTCCCGCTGTTCTGCCTCAAGTGCCCTCTCCATTATTCCACGAAGCGTGCGGTTCTTGGGCAGGTTGCATTCTCTTTGAATGTCAGCCAGCCAAGCACTGGCATTATATGACCGGCAGAAATGACCACAGACTTTCCTGGCCTGCCTTTCCTGTAAGCCAGGGTACCTGCTCAAGAACCGCTGCACCACCAAATTCAGGATGTGAGCCAAACAGGGAACATGGGTCAAGTGTCTCTGTCAGAGGGCGGAGAGGAGGTAGGTGCCATTGTCGCATACAACCATTCCTGGCTGAAGCTGGCATGGCGTCAACCACCTCTGAGGTGGCTCCTGTCCCCTAAGCAGACCAACTCAAGCACTGCATGGCATCTTTTTTCCTGAGTGCTTGCATAGCCCCTTGAACACCAACGGAGCACCACTAGTTCAGAGGACAAATCTGCAGAGGAAGAGGCCATAGAGGAAGAAGAAGAAGAGGAGGTGGAGGAGAGAGCTGTGGCAGAATCATCACTAGCATTTTGGCGTGGTGTTGGAACAAGTTCCAACAATAATGAACCCTGTCCTGCATCCTTCCCAGCTGCCAGCAGAGTTACCCAGTGCGCCGTGAAAGAAAGGTAACGTCCCTGTCCATGCCTGCTGGACCATGAGTCAGCAGTAATATGCACCTTACTGCTGACCGCCCTGTCCAACGAGGCCAAGACATTACCTTCCACATGCTGGTAGAGAGCCAGAATGTCCTTCCGTGAAAAGAAATGGCATTTGGGAACCTGCCACTGAGGTACTGCACATTTCACATATTCACGAAAGGGGGCAGTGCTAGCAATTTGGCCAAGCTAGCATTCAGACGCTGAGCATGTGGATGACTGGGACCAAATTTATTTCAACGGTTTAGCAACTGAGGTAGGGAAATTTGCCTGCTAAAATCTGATGTTGGTGTACCGCTAGCAGATTGAGCTGCAAGTACTTAGGACACCTATTTCTATACCTTCATTCCTCTTAGTGCAGGTTTCTGAGAGGACTGGAGTTATAGTGGGGTTGAAGATCCCAGCTGATGAGGAGCAAGGAGAGGTCTGCCTTGTTCTTTGATGTTGGTCTTTTAAGTACTGTTGCCAACGGACTGCATGTGTCATATGTCTGGTCAAGCATGTGGTGCCCAAGCGGCTGCTGTTTTGGCCACGCTTGATATTCTTCAGACATATGTTGCAAACAGCAACAGTGCGATCTGCTGCACACGTGTCAAAAAGGCCCACACTAAAGAAGTTTTCAAAATATGCGAGAAGTCAGCAGCGCCCTGCACCTGCTTAGCTCTGTGTAATGCAATAGGGTGGCTGCCCTTAAGCTGCCCCCTGGAGGGCATCCTGCCTCATTGGAGATGTGCCTCCCCCTCCTCCTTCTCCTCCTCCTCCTCTCTTCTATCAGGCACCCAAGTAGAGTCAGTGACCTCATCATCCCCTCCCTCCTCATCACTGGAGTAAACTTGGCAGTATGCTGCAGCTGGCGGAACATGACTGCCAGTTTCTTGACCTTCTTGGGCACCCCCTCTCTTTAGGCTCATGTTACTCCCTTCCTCAACCTGGGTACCATCATTGGAGCCTTCAAATCGCTGCGCATCCTCCTGCAGCATGTACCCGACACTGTGGTCGAATAGTTCGGGGGACTCCTCCATGCATGATGGTGGGGCTAGGGAAAGAGTGACTGTTGACATGGAGCCGATGGAATAGGCTGCTTTGGCAGCTGCATTGGCAGGCAAACTACTCTGAGCCTGGCTGACAGAGGATGAGGAGGAGGCGGACGGCTTTGTTATCCATTACACCAACTCTTCTGCATGTGGTGGCTCAATAACACGGCCAGCTGTAGAAACAAAGGACAAGTGTGCCCCACGGCCACGTGCTGAGGATGCACAGTGTCCACGACCAGCACTGTCGACTGTAGACACAGAGCCTGCTTGCCCTCTTTTAGTGGCCTGTGAGCATCTGCCTCTCCTTGGTGGCCTTCCGGACATGCTGTAAATTTTGTTTAGCAAAACCACACTACACTGTATTGTGTACTGTGTACACCACCAGAAAAGTAGTAGCAACTGCACTAGGGGTGCACGGTACTGTGTACACCAACAGAAGTTTAATAACAACTATGGGTGCACTGTATGTTTTGTGTACTGTGTACACCACCAGAAAAGTAGTAGCAAGTGCACTAGGGGTGCACGGTACTGTGTACACCAACAGAAGTGTAATAACAACTATGGGTGTACTGTATTGTGAACACCACCAGAAAAGAAGTAGCAACTGCACTAGGGGTGAACGGTATTGTGTACACCACCAGAAGTCTAATAGCAACTATGGGTGCACTGTATGTATTGTGTACTGTGTACACCACCAGAAAAGTAATAGCAACTGCACTAGGGGTGCACGGTACTGTGTACACCAACAGAAGTGTAATAACAACTATGGGTGTACTGTGTACACCACCAGAAAAGTAGTAGCAACTACACTATGGGTGCACAGTACTGTGTACACCGCCTGAAGTATATTAGAAAAAGTACACCAGGAATGGCCTGCAGTCAGATATAGTTAAACTGGATACAGCGTATATACAGTGGGGATGGTAAGTATTCAGACCCCCTTAAATTTTTCACTCTTTGTTATATTGCAGCCATTTGCTAAAATCATTTAACTTCATTTGTTTCCTCATTAATGTACACACAGCACCCCATATTGACAGAAAAACACACAATTGTTGACATTTTTGCAGATTTATTAAAAAAGAAAAACTGAAATATCACATGGTCCTAAGTATTCAGACCCTTTGCTGTGACACTCATATATTTAACTCAGGTGCTGTCCATTTCTTCTGATCATCCTTGAGATGGTTCCACACCTTCATTTGAGTCCAGCTGTGTTTGATTTTACTGATTTGACTTGATTAGGAAAGCAACACACCTGTCTATATAAGACCTTACAGCTCACAGTGCATGTCAGAGCAAATGAGAATCAATAAGGTCAAAGGAACTGCCTGAAGAGCTCAGAGACAGACGTGTGGCAAGGCACAGATCTGGCCAAGGTTACAAAAAAATTTCTGCTGCACTAGGTTCCTAAGAGCAAAGTGGCCTCCATAATCCTTAAATGGAAGACGTTTGGGATGACCAGAACCCTTCCTAGAGCTGGCCGTCCGGCCAAACTTAGCTATCAGGGGAGAAGAGCCTTGGTGAGAGAGGTAAAGAAGAACCCAAAGATCATGGTGGATGAGCTCCAGAGATGCAGTCGGAAGATGGGAGAAAGTTGTAGAAAGTCAACCATCACTGCAGCCCTCCACCAGTCGGGGCATTATGGCAGAGTGGTCCGACGGAAGCCTCTCCTGAGTGCAAGACACATTAAGGCCCGAATGGAGTTTGCTAAAAAATACCTGAAGGGCTCCAAGATGGTGAGAAATAAAATTCTTTGGTCTGATGAGACCAAGATAGAACTTTTTGGCCTTAATTAAAATTCATAATTTTTGGCCAGGACTGATAAATTTTGATAAATGTAAGCTTATCAATGGGGTCTATGGACAGGCGCATTCTTTGATCCGTTACAAACCCTCCAGCAGCACTGAATGTCCGTTCAGAAAGCAGGACAGGCCAGTAGCTTGATTGCATATTGAGCAAGCTCTGGCCAGTGGTCCACCCTCAAAACCCAGTAACCCAGTGGATGCTCATTTGGAAAGGTCTCCAAGTCTGCTCCTGCCCCTAGATATTCCTGCACCATATACTGCAGATGCTGCCGATGGTTGCTTAAACCTAACAGCCCTGGACTAAAGAATTGTTTATAGGCATTGGTCAGCCGGCCACCTTCTCCACCGCTCTTCCTCTGACCGAACAAAGCCTCAGAAACACATTGTCCAGGACTAGGAAATGTAACCTCCCAGGGTCTGGAAAGGCGTTACACAAATTTTTCTTCAAGGCGTCTTGAAGATGTTTCATCCTCTGCTCCATTTGCAAAGGCAGGATGAGCTCTGCAACTTTGTAACGTGGATCAAGAAGGGTTGCCAGCCAGTAATAAACCCTCTCCTTGATACCACGAATTCTCGGGTCCTTTCGCAGGCTTTGCAGAATCAGGGAGCCCATGCAGCGTAAGTTTGAAGAGGCATGAGATTCTGAGTCTCCTGGGTCACTAAGGATGACATTGTCAGGAACTACCTCCTCCCAGCCACGTACACCTCCTTGGGTTTCTGGGGACTGAAAACCATCCCTTGAAGACTGCTGCCTGTTATCTTCTACATCCATGCTGACACAATCCTGCTCCTCATCCTCCTCTTTCTCCTGTGTGTTTGGTGGCCCCGCAGGAATAGAACCTGCATAAAGGGGGGCCTTGAGAGGAAAGGAAGTCCTCCTATTCCTCCCACTGTTCTGCCTCAAGTGCCCTGTGCATGATTCCATGACGCGTGTGATCCAGCAGGAAGACTAAAGTGACAGTGTCACTGATGCCTGCATTGTCGCTGCTCACCATCCTTGTGACCTCCTCAAATGGTGACAGGACACTGCATGCATCCTTTATCGGTAGCCACTGGCGTGGCAAAAAGAAGCCAAGCTCCCCTGATCCTGTCCTGGTGCCATACTCACACAGGTACTCATTGATGGCCATCTGCTGTGTGCAGCCGCTGCAGCATTGCCACCTGGTGGGCATGTCATAAATGAGGCGGTTGGTGGGCAGGTTGAATTACATTTGAATGTCAGCAGGCCGAGCACTGGCATTGCATAACTGCCGGAAATGCCCACAGACTTTTCTGGCCTGCCTCAGAAGATCTTGTAAGCCTGGGTACCTGGTCAAGAAACGCTGCACCACCAAATTCAGGACGTGTGCCAAGCATGGAACAAGTGTCCTTGTTGGAGGGTGGAGAGTCTGCAAAGTATTATATACTGTACACCTCCTGCACTGTATTATATACTGTACACCCCCTGCACTCCATTATATACTGTACACTGCCTGCACTGTAATATATACTGTACACTGCCTGCACTGTAATATATACTGTACACTGCCTGCACTGTAACATATACTGTACCCTGCCTGCACTCTATATATATGCTACACTGACTACACGCTCTATCCACTAACTAACCTGCCTAATCTATCTCAAGTTCTCCACACAACAGTGTATGCAGCCTTATGTAGTGTGGGGCATGGACTTAGCCCCTGAGCCATGATTGGGGGCGTGCCTTGGGCCAATCATAGCTCTCACAGCACATTGCATTGTGATTGGCCAAAGCATGCAGGTCAGGTGCATGCTTTGGCCAATCAGCGTCCGTCAATGCACTTCGATCTCGCAGTGCATTATGGGGCACTCCGCGGCACTCGAGTTTGCTGCAAACGCTCCATATGTTTGTTTGTTCTGCGAGCAAACGAACACCCAATGTTCAAGTCGAACTTACGTTTGACTCGAACATCGGGAACATTCCTAGTTATAAGACCTTTTATGTTTATTTCAATGCTTGATTCCTTCTTTTGTTTTTTACCTGTATTTAATATAATTCTGGTGTATGAATTGCGCTGGTTGTTGCCAGGGCTTCTTTTGCTTCCAGGATTTGTACCGTGGATTACTTACTTTTTGTAATATAATCCCGGTGATGGGAGCGCACTGGTTAATGTCAGCACCTCTATTGCTTCCAGGTTTTGGGACGCATGTCTATTTCCAGGATGCATTGGCTAATGCCGGAGCATTTTCCAGAACTTTTGCTATTTAGAGCATGCTGCCATCCTACTGCCATGCCTCTGATGATGTCAACTGTGACAAAACGCATTAGTCAGGACTTGTGACGCATGACGTCAGCACACTGGATGCTGCAGCCATCTTTTGGGTTTGAAACAAGCGCTTTGTACTTCTACTATATGTGAGTTCTTCAATAAATTACTACCTGTTTTTGAATTTGTTAGACAACAGGAGTTTTTCTTTTTAAACTGTGATGAGGCTGGATTGGGTGCTAATGTGTGGATGCCCTTGCCCTGATTGATTGATGAAGCATTTGATCATTGGATTAGCATTACCATCTCTTCCTATATGGGAATGATCAGGTGTTTTACATCATCAATTATTACAGCGTTTGTGACCTTTCTTTAGTTAGAGGGTCCACACTATCTGGTAAGCTGCTTGGATTGTTCACGGTAGTGCAGAGTGCTTCTTTGCACACTGAAGCTGGTGTTGGGCTCTCCTGTCACTTGTACTATCCAAATGGACTCCATTGTTTAAGCACCATTATATGTATATACTATGGACTTTTAAGACTGAGCGCTGCTTGTACACACTTATATGTTCTAAAACTCATTAGAACTTAAGCCTCTTGAATAAGCAGTGAAATATCTTAAACACTGAACAAAGCCCAGCTGAATGTACTTAAAGACTACTAGCTATTTCATACTTATCCACTGTACCCGGCGAGTCACAGCTAGGGATGAGCTTTATGTTCGGGTCGCACATGAGTTCGACTCAAACATTGGGTATTTGCCCATTTGTCGAAAAACGAAAATTATGGGGCGTTCGCGCCAAATTTGAGTGCCACGTAATGCCCCATAATGCATTGTGAGAGCGCAGTGCATTGCTGTATGATGATTGGCCAAAGCATGCACCATGACCTGCATGCTTTGGCCAATCCCAGGGCCTCAGCTAAGAGAGCCACAATTGGCCAATCATGGCTCATGGGGACTAAGTCCACGCCCCACACTATATAAGGCTGCCCTCACGTCGGCCCCATGTAGTGTGTTGTTGGCGTGGACGGAGAGAGAGTGTCATTTAGATTGAGCAGGCAGGCAGGCAGGCAGGTTATTCAATTAGCTGTAGTGTATTTAATATATATATTCAGTCAGTCTTGTGTATATATATATATATATATATATATATATATATATATATATATATATATATATATATATATATATATATATATTGTAACGACACCCCGAGTATGAACGGTGTTAAAGCCATTTAGGACATTCCATTTCCGAACACAAAGGCAGCTACCGAACACTCCAATAAGCCGAACAAAAAACCCATATGAATAATTATCCCCCCAAGTACGAGACGAGGCTCCGTCTTGAGTGTCAAACAGGAATGAACTTTATTTTGAGATCTCACACAAATATATACAGCAGGATGAAAATACAACCTCTCACCAGAAATCTAATTAACATGAGCTAATTATCTAATCCTTTAGACAGCCTAGGTGACTCAGAGACATGACCTTTAGGACAGACTTCACGTCTCCTAGCTCACCGACTATAAAATACACATTATCATACATCTCAACACAGAACTCCTTCTTACAATTGCAGGGTTAATTAGCCCAGACAACAATGGCTGAAAGAGAAGCCACACTAGAATCATTTACATTATAGAAGACAACAGACAGGTGGCTGGAGTTGATGACATTAGCATCTAAAAGTATGTGTCCCAACAGTATGAATCAGTCACTATTTGTAATATATCATATCCAGGGTCCCCAGAGTCTGTGTGTCTTGCGGGACATGGGACCCTCACATTAATAGTGAAGAATACAAGGAACACTCCAGGGGTCTTTTAAAAACACCGGAGAAGGAGGATATGGAACAAAGAGCCAAAAAGAAAAAGAAATACATCAGGGATAAGCAAGATTATCCATCTGGGTTTGTTTTCATTTGGCAAAAAAAGCTTGCCTCACTTAATGAGGAAAATAGGAGGATGGACACACAGTCGCAGGAAACTGCCCCACCTGCCACTGGGTCTGTTCCGCCTCAGATAAAGCAAGCAACTCAGTATACACCTAAGAGAGATGTGCGCCCTAAGGGTGCCAGGAATAAGTCTAAAGGCCCTAGGGATGGATCCAATTATGGCCCCAAAGGGACTCCCTCTGGAGGACCATCTGGGCATCCCAGACAGGACCAATATAGACATCCAAATTTTGACCATCATTTCCGTTGTTGGGATACCCCCCCCCCCAACAACTTGGGGGAATCCATCATGGAGACCAAATTCTCAAAATTATAATGTGGGGCCCGACCAGCCCTATTGTGGTCAACTCTCTGATGGCACTATGAATCCAGTTCCGTTACAGAATCGGTTTTACCCTCTGTCGGATCTGGATACTCCCAGACATTGTAGTGTGAATACAGAAGGGTATGGGCAGGGCTTTCCTGAGAGGAACCAGGGTACCCATTATCCTGCCAATTCTCAACGGGATTATATCCACCCCGGTCCACCACAGTACTCTGGCCCCCCAGGTGGTAGAAATAACCAAAATTGGGGTTTTCCCAGGGATTTACAGGCCGCCAAACGCCCTGGAGAACGAAAAGAGGAGCCAGAGGGGGGAGGCGGCCCAGGCACTCAAAAAGAAAAAGGACATAGGAACTGGTATTTTTAATTTATCCAAGCAGACTCTGACTGATTCTGAGAAGAGACTGTTGGATAAAGGTTTGAAGTTTGCTCCGCCTAGGAGCTTGAGTAAGTTCCAAACCTATATGGATGTGCACAAGTTCACCCGAAAATTGAACATCAAAGGGTACATGTTATCTAACCCTATTAACAGGGCAGAGAATGCAGTTGGAGGAGAATATCAGCATTCTAATCTCTCAAATGCTT
The DNA here is from genome assembly GCA_037952835.1 of Lithobates septentrionalis. Taxonomy (NCBI): domain Eukaryota; kingdom Metazoa; phylum Chordata; class Amphibia; order Anura; family Ranidae; genus Lithobates; species Lithobates septentrionalis. Next base: position 1,014,831 of record JBBDGP010001501.1, on the reverse strand, counting down.
CTCTCTTTAATCCCCCTGGCTCTTTGGCTCCAGCCATTCGGGTGTTTAGGGACATTGTATTACGAGACCTTGAACAGATCAAGGTTAGGAAGGTGAGACTGCATAGGGATTTACAAGTTGGATTGGAATCCCTCTGCAACAACAAATCCCTAGTTATCAGACCAGCTGACAAGGGTGGGGGGGATTGTAGTCTTAGACTGTTGTGATTACCAGAAGGAAATGCATCGGATAGTCGATGATACTGAGACCTATACTGTTTTGAACAGAGATCCCCTGGTCAAATACAAAAAAGAGCTTGAGTTGATCGCAGATGTGGGCCTTCGGAGAGGTATATTGAATGATAAGGAGAGACGATTTCTGGTCCCCAGTGCTCCCCGCACCCAGGTTTCTATTACCTCCCGAAGATCCACAAAGATTTGGTTTGCCCCCCCGGGACGTCCTATTGTAAGTGGGATAAATTCAATTACGTCCCGGGTGGGCAAATATATCGATTATTTCTTGCAACCCCTGGTTTGTAAAATACCATCATATATCAAGGACACCAAACAGGTGATTAATCTGCTCTCTAGTATCACTCCCAGGGACAGGCTTTGGATGGTGACTGCGGATGTGTCCTCATTGTACACCATGTGGCCATGGGGGCGAAATACGCTCCGAGTTTGGCCAACCTTTTTATGGCCAAATGGGAGGAGGACATCGTTGATGCACCCAGGAGACCAGAGGTGCTCCTGTGGGTTAGATACATCGATGACGTCCTCCTCCTATGGGATGGCTGTGAGCTGGAGTTGCATAACTTCATGGCAGCTTTAAACAACAATAACAGAGGCATTAAACTCAACTTTGAAGCCAGCCGCGACACCATCCATTTTCTGGATCTGAAGATCCAAATTGTGGATGATCAGTTTGTGACATCAACCCACTTTAAGGCGACCGACAGGAATTCATGCCATTACGAACCTTGGCTCAGGGCCATTCCCCAAGGCCAATTTTTATGTCTTAGACGCAATTGCTCAGATGTAAATACCTTTGATGAGCAAGCATCCATTCTTATGGATAGGTTTATTGAGAAGGGGTACGATCAAGTCACCCTATCTCAAAATGGCACGAGATAGAGATAGATCCTCACTTTTGTCAGATGCACCCCACATAGGACTGATGCTTCTGATGCTGTGCCGTTTATTACCACCTATTCGGTACAGCATCGCAACATCAAACAATTGATACAGAAGCATTGGCATGTGTTGGGTAGTGACCAAGTCCTTGGCACTATCATGCCGGCTAGGCCTAGAGTGGTTTTCAAGGGAGTGGCCTCCCTTGGGAGCAGAATAGCCCCCTTAGTTCAAGACCCCCCACAGGAGAACAGATGCTTTCTCCAAAACCTCACTAGTTATTACAGATGTGGGAAATGTCAAGTTTGCTACTTGAATGTCAATAGAGCAAGGCGGATTACCACGTTTACATCTACCAGTACCCTGCGGTCATATGAGATCAAACCCTTCATTACTTGTAGTTCTGAAGGGGTGGTCTATCTTTTGCAATGCCCTTGTGGGCTTCAGTATGTGGGGAGGACCAAAAGGGCTTTGCGTGTCCATCTGAACGAACACACAGGGAATATAAGGAGAGGCTATGATAAACACCCTGTCTCCAGACACTATGACCAGGTACATAAAAGGGACCCCTCCAACACACTATACGTGGGTATTGACAAATATAGACCGCATTGGCGAGGTAGTTCGTTGGTCAGGGAGATCTCCAAGCAAGAGATGGCCTGGATCTACAGACTAAAAAGCTATGTGCCATTCGGCATGAACGTCGATACAGACGTAAATGCTTTTATTAACAATGCCTGATGAGGAACATTAGGTTACCCCCTACCATCTATAATCCATATAGGTTGTGAGTGGTCCTATCAATCTAGGGCCTGGGTATGTTTGGTGTAGAGATTGTCATTGCATTTTGAATGTGAACATGTTGTTAAAGATACATTTTATGAGAGCCTTTACTCTGAGTTCCTATTCATCTGGACTACTTGGGTAGCTTTAGCATAATGGGTAGGTGGGGGCAGTTTGTGACTCCCATCACTAACTCTGTTGTTCGACCCCTCACTTGTATACACCATGCAGGCTTTGGGTTTTTTAACTAAATTGAATCCTTACCTCAATTTTAATTTATAATTTTTAATTAAAAGATTGTATCAATATTCCTTATCAGGAATTTTTTAACTAATATTTTTCCATATAGACATAGGGCTTAGACATGCCCGTATTGCTTATGGGCATTATTGAATTGCCTTAAGACGTCTATGCCTCGTTATCTTTTGAGTCCATTCGTTTTGATACTAACATTTTTAGTTTATATTTGAATATAATCACTATGATTTGTTTTGGTCTGGATTAACGTTTTGCTTGCAATTGCTGATATGGCCACTGGATGGCCGTCGCTCTTCATGAGCGCGTCCCCTTTGGCCTATATCTAGCAATTTCCGGTCCGTGTCACGGACCGCGTTGGTTGCCGCGATTGTAAGATCTATGGCTTTGTCGCGGTCTGTTTTTTGTCTGGACCTTAATACATCCTTCCTCTGTTCCCGCTATTTGAGCGGTTATATGAGTCTGGATGTTTTTCTTTTTAATACTAATTTATTTAGTCCAATTTTTCATTTTTTCAATTTTTAGATATTATTTTAGATATTAGTGATATTTATCAGCAGTGGGTTTTTGTATCATACAATGACACCGACACCTGCATATTTATTCAGTGCCTATAGGGCACCTTTTTACCATGATTTTGAGACATTTGAACCTTCCATGTGTTTCATGTTTCTTTAATGCCTGACCCCATAGACCACTTCCTGTTAGCAAGACTCCGTCAATTTTATGTAATGGTTTGCATCTTTATTGACTGCGGGTGCATTCGCGCAGTCGGCATTATCCAATGTTCGGGTCTTAGGCCTATCGCGTAAGTCCGCCGATGCAGCAGAACTCAGAGTGAGGCTTGGTCAGGTTGTTGTTGTGCTATAAAGGGAGGTGATGCGACGTGCCGCCCGTGCCCCTGGACGATGTAACTCTATTATGAAACGCCGCGTGGGGCAGAGCGATGTGTTCGCGTCACCTCCCATTGCTGCTGTGGTTACCAGTAGGACGGGTTGTCTGTGAGCCTCCGGCCGGTGCTCCAGACTCTTTCTAGGTGCTTACCATTGATTACCAGCATGTGAGTGCAATCTTTTTTGATTATTTTAATAAAATTAACGATTTTACACTATTGGAGCCTTTCTATTTTTCATACCGCATCTACTCTGCTGTGAGCTGATGTCCCATTACCTGTCAGTGTGAATACCTCCATCACGGCACCAAGGCCCTTGATGTCCCATCCTAGTGCAAGGCTTTTGGCCCTTTGGTTGTGACCCGGATTACTATTTACAAACAGCTTACTCTGACCCTCTGTAGTGGGGGGTCATGAGCTTCTGGTAAGCAGCCAGTCTTTATTTATGGTGGTGGACCAAGCACTTTGTCTTCATACAGCAGGATTCCAGTCTAATTTGATTTTTTCATTCATCACTCGGGTGATTCATATATACTGTATACACATGGACTTTTGCTTTCACTGTTGCATACTAGTAATGCACATTTGATGGACTATTAACTTGTCATTACACTTAGTTTTTAATTGTGTATTCATTTTATTAATTTTCATTCACTTATTTATTAATAATGCGGATTGGTGATCATATGTACGGTCACTAGTCTCTCTTTAGCGCGATTCCGTTTTTTTCCAATTTGATTTCTACTGTGTTTGTGTTGCATAGAGGAATTCACAGCTTTTTATTTCACATTGTTTGTACACTTCACCTATGCACAGTTTCTCTCTTTTCTTTTCTTGCAGGACATGGACCTGAATCTAAAGTAACACCACCTCAAGGGTCCCCAGGCATACAGCTCACAAAAAGCACCATTCCCCCAAATGCCAGGGCCCATAATCGGTAGGCAAGAGGCTAGCATTCAGTCCCCTCCAAAAGCCTCTGTCCTGGGTGAGTCTGTCACAGGGGGCACTCTGGAGGAGGATGTAAGGGGGCACCCCGGAGGATGTAAGAGGGATCTGACTAAGTTAGTAGCGCCAGAGTGCCCCCTTTGACAGACTCACCCAGGACAGAGGCTTTTGGAGAGGACTGAATGCTAGCTTCTTGCCTACCGATTATATTATATGTATATATATATATATATATATATATATATATATATATATATATATATATATATATACACACTGCATCCAGTGTAGCCAAGCCTATATCTGACTGCAGGCCATTCCTGGTGTACTTTTTCTAATATACTTCAGGCGGTGTACATAGTACACAGTACTGTGAACCCATAGTGCAGTTGCTACTACTTTTCTGGTGGTGTACACAATACAGTACACCCATAGTTGTTATTACACTTCTGTTGGTGTACACAGTACCGTGCACCACTAGTGCAGTTGCTACTACTTTTCTGGTGGTGTACACAGTACACAATACATACAGTGCACCCATAGTTGCTATTAGACTTCTGGTGGTGTACACAATACCGTTCACCCCTAGTCCAGTTGCTACTACTTTTCTGGTGGTGTACACAATACATACACTACACCCTTAGTTGTTATTACACTTCTGTTGGTGTACACAGTACTGTGCACCCATATTGCAGTTGCTACTACTTTTCTGATGGTGTACACAATACACAATACATAATACATACAGTGCACCCATAGTTGTTATTACACTTCTGTTGATGTACTCAGTACCGTGCACCCATAGTGCAATTGCTATTACTTTTCTGGTGGTGTACACAATACACAAAACATACAGTGCACCCATAGTTGCTATTAGACTTCTGGTGGTGTACACAATACCGTGCATCCCTAGTGCAGTTGCTACTACTTTTCTGGTGGTGTACACAGTACACAATACATACAGTGCACCCATAGTTGCTATTAGACTCCTGGTGGTGTACACAGTGCTGTGCACCCCTAGTGCAGTTGCTACTACTTTTCTGGTGGTGTACACAGTACACAATACATACAGTGCACCCATAGTTGCTATTAGATTTCTGGTGGTGTACACAGTACCATGCACTTCTAGTGCAGTTGCTACTACTTTTCTGGTGGTGTACACAGTACACAATACAGTGTAGTGTGGTTTTGCTAAACAAAATTTACAGCATGTTCGGAAGGCCACCAAGGAGAGGTAGACGCTCACAAGCCACTAAAAGAGGGCAAGCAGGCTCTGTGTCTACAGTCGACAGTGCTGGTCATGGACACTGTGCATCCTCAGGACGTGGCTGTGGGGCACACTTGTCCTTTTTTTCTGCAGCTGGCCGTGTTATTGAGCCACAACATGCAGAAGAGTTGGTGTAATGGATAACAAAGCCGTCCTCATCCTCCTCATCCTCTGTCACCCAGGCTCAGAGTAGTTTGCCTGCCAATGCAGCTGCCAAAGCGGCTATTCCATCGGCTCCATGTCAACATTCACTCCTTCCCTAGCCCCACCATCATGCACGGAGGAGTCCCCCGAACTATTCGACCACAGTGTCGGGTACATGCTGCAGGAGGATGCGCAGCGATTTGAAGGCTCTGATGATAGTACCCAGGTTGAGGAAGGGAGTAACATGAGCCTAGAGAGAGGGGGTGCCCAAGAAGGACAAGAAACTGGCAGCCATGCTCCCCAGCTGCAGCATACTGCCAAGTTTGCTCCAGTGATGAGGAGGAAGGGGATGATGAGGTCACTGACTCCACATGGGTGCCTAATAGAAGAGAGGAGGAGGCACATCTCCAACGAGGCAGGATGCCCTCCAGGAGGCAGCTTAAGGGCAGCCACCCTATTGCATCACACCGTAGAGCTAAGCAGGTGCAGGGCACTGCTGACTCCCCACATATTTTGAAAAGTTCTTTGGTGTGGGCCTCTTTTAACATGTGTGCAGCAGATCGCACCATTGCTGTTTGCAACATATGTCTGAAGCGTATCAAGCGTGGCCAAAACAGCAGATGCTTGGGCACCACATGCTTGACCAGACATATGAGGACCTCCCATGTAGTCCATTGGCAACAGCACTTAAAAGACCCATATCAAAGAACAAGGCGGACCTCTCATTCCTCCTCATCAGCTGGGATCTCCAACCTCACTATACCTCCAGTCCTCTCAGAAACCTGCACTGAGAGGAATGAAGGTATAGAAATAGGTGTCCCAAGTACTTGCGGCCAATCTGGTAGCGATACACCAACATACGATTTTAGCAGGCAAATTAACCTACCCCAGTTGCTAAACGGTCAAAAAAAATTCAGTCCCAGCCATCTACATGCTCAGCGTCTGAATGCTAGCTTGGCCAAATCGCTAGCACTGCAACTGCTGCCTTTTCAGCTGGTAGACTCTGTACCCTTTTGTGAATTTGTGGAATGTGCAGTATCTCAGTGGCAGGATCCCAAACACCATTTCTTTTCACGGCCATTCCCGCTCTCTATCAGCATGTGGAAGACAATGTCTTGGCCTCGTTGGACAGGGCGGTCAGCAGTAAAGTGCATATTACAGCTGACTCATGGTCCAGCAGGCATGGATAGGGACATTACCTTTCTTTCAAGGTGTACTGGGTAACTCTGCTGGCAGCTGGGAGGGATGCAGGACAGGGTTCAGTATTGTTGGAGCTTGTTCCGCCACCACACCTCCAAAATACTAGTGGTGATTCTGCCACAGCTCTGTCCTCCACCCCCCTCTTCTTCTTCCTCTATGGCCTCTTCCTCTGCAGAGTACCAGCAGTACTCCGTAGACGTTCAAGGGGCTACGCAAGTACTCAGGCAAAAAAGATGCCGTGCGGTGCTTGGGTTGGTCTGCTTAAGGGACAGGAGCCACACTGATGCAGAGATTCTGTCAGCTCTGCAGGGGCAGACTCAGAGGTGGTTGACGCCATGCCAGCTTCAGCCAGGAATGGTTGTATGCGACAATGGCACCAACCCCCTCTCCGCCCTCCGACAGGGATACTTGACCCATGTTCCCTGTTTGGCTCACATCCTGAATTTGGTGGTGCAGCGCTTCTTGAGCAGGTACCCGGGCTTACAGGATCTCCTGAGGCAGGCCAGGAAAGTCTTTGGTCATTTCCGCCAGTCATATAATGTCAGTGCTTGGCTGGCTGACTTTCAAAGGGAATGCAACCTGCCCAAGAACAGCCTTATTTGTGACATGCCCACCAGGTGGAACTCAACGTTGGCAATGCTGCAGCGGCTGCACACGCAGCAGAGGGCCATCAATGAGTACCTGTGTGATTATGGCACCAGAACAGGATCAGGGGAGCTTGGCTTTTTTTCGCCATGCCAGTGGCTACTGATCAAGGATGCATGCACTGTCCTGTCACCATTTAAGGAGGCCACGAAGATAGTGAACAGTGACAGTGCATGCATCAGTGATACTGTTCCTCTTGTCTTACTGTTGGAGCACACGCTTCATGGAATAATGGACAGGGCACTTGAGGCAGAACAGCGGGAGGAAGAGGAGGACTTCCTTACCTCTCAAGGCCCCCTCTATCCAGATAGTATTCCTGCGGGCCTGCCGATCACACCGGAAGAAGAAGAGGAGGAGGATTGTGTCAGCATGGAGGTGGAGGATAACACTCAGCATCAGCAGCAGGCTTCAAGGGATCATTTTCAGTCCCCCAGAAACCCATGGTGTTGTATGTGGCTGGGAGGAGGTGGTTGACGATCATGTGATCCTTAGTGACCCCGAGGACACAGGATCGAATGCCTCTGCAAACTTACACTGCATGGCCTCCCCGATCCTGCAAATCCTGCAAAAGGACTGGCTGGCAACCCTTCTTGATCCACGTTACAAGGGTAAGGTTGCAGAACTTATCCAGCCTTCGCAGAGGGAGCAGAGGATGAAACATCTACGGGAGGCCTTGCAGAAAGGTTTGTGCAATGCGTTTCCAGAGCCTGGGAGGTTACAACTTCCTGGTGCTGAACAATGTGTTGCTGCCGCTTTGTTCAGTCACAGAAAGAGTGGTGGAGAAGGTGGTCGGCTGACTGATGCCTTCGGACAATTCTTCAGTCCTCAGCATCAAGGTCTGATCGGTTCCAACAACCATTGCCAGCGCCTGAATTACATGGTGCAGGAATATCTAGGGGCAAGATCAGACTTGGAGACCTTTCCAACAGAACATCCACTGGGTTACTGGGTCTTGAGGATGGACCACTGGCCAGTGCTTGTTCAATATGCAATTGAGCTACTGGCCTGTCCTGCATCCAGCGTTCATTCTGAACGCATGTTCAGTGCTGCTTGAGGCTTTGTAACAGATCACAGTGTGCGCCTGTCCACAGACTCTGTTGATCGGCTCACATTCAAAAAATGAATCAGTCTTGGATCACCAGATACCAAGCACCTGATGCTGATGTAACCGATTCATTTTTCTATGGATGTGGGATCCCTTGAAGACTGAATATGCTGAGTGACTATCCTATTATGCTGAGTGACTATCCTATTGATCCTCAATCTTCTTGATGATAGCTTCTGTCATGGACATACTACTTCCAGACCTGCAACAGGGCTCAGGCGCATCCCCACCAACAGGTTCCCAGTAACGAACAGGCGTGCGCCAATGCGCATGTGCCGATCGCAGAGATCGCACGCACAGTGATTCGGCCTTGGCGCCCAGTGGCCTTTAAGAGGGGCTTCCACAATTCAGCACTTGCTGTTTGATCTGCAGCTTCACCTGTGACCTGTTCCTGTAATCAGCATCCAATCACCTGACCTGGCTCTCTGACCACGCTGCTGTCTCCAATCCTGAACCTTGGCTTTCCCTGACTCTGATTCTGTTTACCTGCCTGTCTGATCTCCTGTTACCAGAAAGCAGCCCGAACTTGACTATTCCTTGCCTGCCGAATCTGTTGAACTGATCCACTGTGTATGACCCGGCTTGTCTGACCTTGCTTCTGCCTGCTGTGTGCACCCTGCTGACCTGCATCCAGCTTACCTGCAGCCTGCTGACCTGCATCCAGCTTACCTGCATCCTGCTGACCTGCATCCACCTCACCTGCAGCCTGCTGACCTGCATCCAGCTTACCTGCAGCCTGCTGACCTGCATCCAGCTCACCTGCATCCTGCTGACCTGCATCCGGCTTATCTGCTGACTTGTATCTAGCTTACCTGCACCCGGCACTCCAGTCAGTTCCAGTGTCTCCCTGTGGACATCATCTCCAGTTCCAGAGAATCCACCAGGCACTCATACCCCACTGTGCTCCTACGGTCACTGTCCTCAACTCCAGTGATCTGGGAACCAGGGCTGTACGAGAGGTCTCCCTCTGCACGTCAGGCTCACATACAAGGTATGTGTCAGTATCAAACAGCCATGCCTGAGCCTGCAAGAGGGACCTCTGCTACTGATGAAATCTGCCAATTACTCTCCGTCCTCACTCAAGAGGTGAAATCGCTTCAGGACAGCTATGAACACCTGGTGAGACAAGTGCAGTCCCGGACGAGTATTACAAACCCTTCTTCCAGTGGGTTGTCATCAGAGGCTTCCCCCACACTCCCTGTAATGATGTTATCTCCAGAACCCAGGGTCCCAATTCCGGAGAAGTTTTCTGGGGATCGAAGCAAGTTTCGGACTTTCCGTAATGCATGTGAGCTGTACTTTTCCTTACTACCCTTAACCTTTTCGCGGGAAAACACCAAGGTGGGGTTTGTTGTCTCACTTCTGCTGGGAGATCCACAAGCCTGGGCTCATCACCTGCTGGAAGAACACCATGTTTCTCTGGACTCTTTGTCATCCTTCTTTGACGCAATGTCACTCTTATATGATGACCCCCAACGAACTTCCACTGCCGAAGCTGCTCTTAGCACGCTCCAGCAGGGCCGCAGAGTGGTCGAAGATTATATAATGGACTTTAGACGCTGGAGCGCGGATACCCAGTGGAACCATGCAGCTTTACGGCACCAGTTTCGCCTAGGCTTGTCAGAAGGACTAAAGGATGAACTGGCTCGGGTCGGTGTACCAAATTCCCTGGAATCCTTGATGACCCTAACTATTCAGATAGACCGTCATCTTCGGGAACGCAGGATGGAGAGGGTGACCCAGCAGACTCAACCAACTTGGATGTTACCCCAAGTGCCTACGACCTCTCGTCCTGTTCCCCTTAGACCGGTCCCAGTTAATTCTGCACCAACCAAACTAAAACCGGACTTTCAGAAATCTGGGCAGGTCGGACTAATGAGACCCGCATTGTCTGCCGAGGAATGTCTACGTCGGCAACAGCTCAACCTGTGCTTGTACTGCGGGGGACCAGGCCATTATGTACAGTGCCTTGCAAAAGTATTCGGCCCCCTTGAACTTTTCAACTTCAACTTTTGCCACATTTCAGGCTTCAAACATAAAGATATAAAATTTTAATTTTTTGTGAAGAATCACCAACAAGTGGGACACAATTGTGAAGTGGAACGAAATCTATTGGATATTTTAAACTTTTTTAGCAAATAAAAAACTGAAAAGTGGTGCGTGCAAAATTATTCGGCCCCTTTACTTTCAGTGCAGAAAACTCACTCCAGAAGTTCAGCGAGGATCTCTGAATGATCCAATGTTGTCCTAAATGACTGATGGTGATAAATAGAATCCACCTGTGTGTAATCAAGTCTCTGTATAAATGCACCTGCTCTGTGATAGTCTCAGGGTTCTGTTGAAAGCACAGAGAGCATCATGAAGACCAAGGAACACACCAGGCAGGTCCGTAATACTGTTGTGGAGAAGTTTAAAGCCGGATTTGGATACAAAAAGATTTCCCAAGCTTTAAACATCCCAAGGAGCACTGTGCAAGCGATCATTTTGAAATGGAAGGAGTATCAGACCACTGCAAATCTACCAAGACCTGGCTGTCCCTCTAAACTTTCAGCTCAGACAAGGAGAAGACTGATCAGAGATGCAGCCAAGAGGCCCATGATCACTCTGGATGAACTGCAGAGAACTACAGCTGAGGTGGGAGAGTCTGTCCATAGGACAACAATCAGTCGTACACTGCACAAATCTGGCCTTTATGGAAGAGTGGCAAGAAGAAAGCCATTTCTCAAAGATATCCATAAAAAGTCTAGTCTAAAGTTTGCCACAAGCCACCTGGGAGACACACCAAACATGTGGAAGAAGGTGCTCTGGTCCGATGAAACCAAAATCCAACTTTTTGGCCACAATGCAAAACGATATGTTTGGCGTAAAAGCAACACAGCTCATCACACTCAACACACCATCCCCACTGTCAAACATGGTGGTGGCAGCATCATGGTTTGGGCCTGCTTTTCTTCAACAGTGACAGGGAAGATGGTTAAAATTGAGGGGAAGATGGATGCAGCCAAATACAGGACCATTCTGGATGAAAACCTGTTGGAGTCTGCAAAAGACCTGAAACTGGGACAGAGATTTATCTTCCAACAAGACAATGATCCCAAACATACAGCAAAATCTACAAAGGAATGGTTCACAAATAAACGTACCCAGGTGTTAGAATGGCCAAGTCAAAGTCCAGACCTGAATCCAATCGAGAATCTGTGGAAAGAGCTGAAAACTGCTGTTCACAAACGCTCTCCATCCAACCTCACTGAGCTCGAGCTGTTTTGCAAGGAAGAATGGGCAAGAATTTCAGTCTCTCAATGTGCAAAACTGATAGAGACATACCCCAAGCGACTTGCAGCTGTAATCGCAGGAAAAGGTGGCTCTACAAAGTATTAACACAAGGGGGCCGAATAATTTTGCACGCCCCACTTTTCATTTTTTTATTAGTTAAAAAAGTTTCAAAAATCCAAAAGATTTCGTTCCACTTCACAATTGTGTCCCACTTGTTGGTGATTCTTCACAAAAAAATAAAAATTTTATATCTTTATGTTTGAAGCCTGAAATGTGGCAAAAGGTTGAAAAGTTCAAGGGGGCCGAATACTTTTGCAAGGCACTGTACATTCGTGTCCTGCCAAGTACCGTAGATCTTCATCCATCCCACCACACAGTCACCCAGCTCTCTCTACTCACCTGGCTATTCCCATCACCCTTCAGTTTTCTGGAAAGACTGTGTCTGTTACTGCAATAATAGACTCTGGTGCATGCAGTTGTTTTATTGATTTGAACTTTGCCAACCAACAACGCATTCCACTCCAGCACAGGGCTCAAGGACTGTCAGTTTTCTTGGCAGATGGATCCCGTATTAAATCTGGCCAGGTGACTCAAGAGACTCCCCCACTGCCTGTAATTACTGTCTCAAACCACAAGGAACTGCTTAAGTTTGATGCTATTGCTTCCCCTCTGTTCCCGATCATCTTGGGTCTACCGTAGCTTCAGGCCCACAACCCGCAAATTGACTGGGGCTCCGGAGAAATCAGGTTTCAGTCCCTCTACTGTCAAGAACATTGTCTGCCCTTACCTTCCAAGATATCTGGTCCTTTGCTGTGCCTGGAAGCTGACTCAGAATTACGCTCAGCAGTACCTGAACAGTATCACGAGTTCTTAGACGTTTTTAGTAAACGAGGGGCAGAGACACTTCCTCCTCATCGTTCCTACGATTGCCCGATTGAGTTACTGCCCGGAGCTGAAATCCCCTTTGGGCGAATTTTCCCTCTGTCTGAGCGGGAGTTGGAGGTTTTAAAGGAATATGTTGACGAAAACCTTAAGGGGGGTTCATCCGGCCATCCACCTCTCCAGCTGGGGCAGGGATCTTTTTTGTGGAGAAGAAGGACCACTCATTGCGTCCCTGTGTGGACTACCGGGAGCTGAACAAGGTCACGGTCAAGAACCGGTATCCCTTACCCCTGGTACCTGAGCTTTTTCAAAGATTAAGAACTACTGTTGTGTTCACCAAACTCGATCTTCGTGGGGCCTACAATTTGGTTCGCATTCATGCAGGGGACGAGTGGAAAACGGCCTTCTGTACCAGGTTTGGCCATTATGAATATCTGGTGATGCCCTTCGGCCTGTGTAATGCCCCTGCTACCTTCCAGCACCTGATAAATGATATCTTCAGAGATTATCTGGACATTTTCATCATAGCCTACTTAGACGATATCCTGATCTTTTCCTCATCCTTGGATCAGCACCGGAAACACGTCAAGATGGTACTCTGCCGACTCCGTCAGCATGGCTTATATGCCAAACCAGAAAAATGCGAATTTGAGCGGCAGAGTATCCAATTTCTGGGCCTGGTAATTTCCACAGAAGGGTTCAAGATGGACCCACAAAAAGTCACAGCTGTTCTGGACTGGCCTGCACCCTCAGATAAAAAGGGGGTGCAACGTTTTGTTGGCTTCGCCAATTTTTACAGAAGGTTCATCAAAGGATTTTCTGCAATTATCTCTCCGATCACCCAGCTAACAAGACAAAACGTCCGATTCCAGTGGAATCCCCAGGCTCAAGCTGCCTTTTCTACGCTAAAGGGACTCTTTACCTCTGCCCCCATCTGGAGCCATCCGGATCCCTCTCTTCCTTACCTACTCGAGGTTGATGCCTCAGAAACAGCTGTGGGGGCAGTTATTTCTCAGCGCCAAGGACTCAAGGATCTCATGCACCCCATAGCATTCTTCTCTCGGAAGCTTTCGCCTGCAGAGAAGAATTATGATGTGGGGGACCGTGAACTTTTGGCCATTAAAGCCGCACTCGAAGAATGGCGATACCTGCTAGAGGGAGCGGCACATCCCATACTTATTTACACGGATCATAACAATCTGGAACATTTACGAACTGCCAAACGTTTGAAGCCGCGTCAGGCACGATGGGCGTTATTCTTTTCCAGATTTTCATTTCACATCACCTACCGGCCAGGATCAAAGAACATCAAGCCTGACGCTCTCTCTCGGATGTACGATGACCCCAAAGAAACTTCAGTTCCGGACACCATCTTATCTGAGGGCAACTTTCTGCTTTTCCAGACAGACCTGATGTCCGGTCTAAAACAAGCCTCAGAGGGGGTGTCCGGTCCTCCAGGATCAATCTTGATACCCAGGGATGGGATGCTTTGGAAGGACAGCAAAATTTTTGTGCCAGAAAGTTGCCGGACAGAAGTGTTGAGCCTGTGTCACGACCACCCGCTGGCCGGACATTTTGGGGTTCACAAGACTCGTGAACTAATCCAGCGCATGTTTTGGTGGCCGAAGCTTGAGGAAGATTGCAAGGACTATGTTAAGTCATGTGTCATCTGTACCCAAAGCAAGTCTGCCAGGACCAAGTCCTGGGGCCTCCTCAGACCACTACCAATTCCTGACAGACCCTGGAGCATGATTGCCATGGACTTTGTAGTGGAACTACCCCCTTCTGAAGGACATACAGCTATCTTTGTAGTGGTTGACCGTCTGTCTAAGATGGCCCACTTCATACCCCTAAAGAGTACGCCGTCTGCTTTGGAAACCGCCCGGGTGTTCATCAGGGAGATCGTAAGGCTGCACGGGGTACCAACCAACATTGTATCTGACAGGGGAGTCCAGTTCACCTCCCGCTTCTGGAGGTCACTATGCCAAATTCTGAAAATTGAACTTTCCATGTCATCTGCTTTCCACCCCCAGACTAACGGACAAACTGAAAGGCCGAACCAAACCCTGGAACAGTACATCCGTTGCTTTACCTCATTTGTCCAAGATGATTGGGTAGCACTGTTGCCTTTAGCGGAATTTGCTTTCAACAATGCCAGCCATTCAGCCACAGGTCAGTCACCGTTCTTTGCGAACTATGGGTTCCATCCTGTCTTCCTGCCTAACATTATTCCAGAATCTCCTGTTCCAGCAGTACAAAGCACTGTCGAGTTCCTGGGTCGCAACAACAAGTTGTTGCAAGAAGCTATGGCCAAGGCACAGGCAACCAACAAGAGGCTTTATGACAGGAAGAGAAGAGGTGAATTACGTCTCCAACCAGGTGATCAGGTGTGGTTATCTACCACCAACCTCAAGATGGCTTGCCCTTCAAAGAAGCTGGCACCCAGATTCATTGGCCATTTCCCAGTTAAAAGGAAATTGAATGAGGTCTCCTATGAACTTACCCTGCCTGAGTCGCTCAAAGTGCACCCGGTGTTTCACGTGTCTCTGCTTAAACCCACAGTACCCGACCCTTTCCCGGACAGAGGAACGGGGCCACCCGGACCCGTTATTATTAATAAGGATGAGGAGTATGAGGTGGAGGCTGTCGTAGACTGCAGGAGAAGAGGTAACCAACTTCAATTTTTAATCAAATGGAAGGGCTATGGACCAGAGGAGAACTCATGGGAACCTAAGCAAAATGTGCATGCTCAAGAACTGATCCAGGCCTTCTTCCGCAGACATCCTCAGAAAAGAGCTCTTTTGGGCACCCGGAGGTTGCCCTTAAGGGGGGGGCAATGTCATGGACATACTACTTCCAGACCTGCAACAGGGCTCAGGCGCATCCCCACCAACAGGTTCCCAGTAACGAACAGGCGTGCGCCAATGCGCATGTGCCGATCGCAGAGATCGCACGCACAGTGATTCGGCCTTGGCGCCCAGTGGCCTTTAAGAGGGGCTTCCACAATTCAGCACTTGCTGTTTGATCTGCAGCTTCACCTGTGACCTGTTCCTGTAATCAGCATCCGATCACCTGACCTGGCTCTCTGACCACGCTGCTGTCTCCAATCCTGAACCTTGGCTTTCCCTGACTCTGATTCTGTTTACCTTCCTGTCTGATCTCCTGTTACCAGAAACCAGCCCGAACTTGACTATTCCTTGCCTGCCGAATCTGTTGAACTGATCCACTGTGTATGACCCGGCTTGTCTGACCTTGCTTCTGCCTGCTGTGTGCACCCTGCTGACCTGCATCCAGCTTGCCTGCAGCCTGCTGACCTGCATCCAGCTTACCTGCATCCTGCTGACCTGCATCCACCTCACCTGCAGCCTGCTGACCTGCATCCAGCTTACCTGCAGCCTGCAGACCTGCATCCAGCTCACCTGCATCCTGCTTACCTGCATCCGGCTTATCTGCTGACTAGTATCCAGCTTACCTGCACCCGGCACTCCAGTCAGTTCCAGTGTCTCCCTGTGGACATCATCTCCAGTTCCAGAGAATCCACCAGGCACTCATAACCCACTGTGCTCCTACGGTCACTGTCCTCAACTCCAGTGATCTGGGAACCAGGGCTGTACGAGAGGTCTCCCTCTGCACGTCAGGCTCACATACAAGGTACGTGTCAGCTTCTAAGAATATTTTTGGTTCAGGGCACCACCACCACTGCCTAAGGCCCAATTTTTCTACCCGTGTTTAACAGGGGCATATAATTAAAATTTTTGATCTAATATTTCACAGCAGGGCCCATTCCTGCGCTCAACAAGAGTGTCTGTGAGGCTTTACAGTGTTGTGCCACCACCACCACCACCACCTAATGCCCCTGTTAAACAGAGGCAAAAAAATTGGGCATTAAGTGGTGGTGGTGGTGGTGCCACAACACTGTAACCCCTCACAGAGTCTCTTGTTGAGTGCAGGAACGATCCCTGCTGTGAAATATTAGAGCGAAAATTGTAATTACATGCCCCTGTTAAACAGAGGCAAAAAAATTGGGCATGTAATTACAATTTTTGCTCTAATATTTCACAGCAGGGATCGTTCCTGCACTCAACAAGAGAATCTGTGAGGGGTTACAGTGTTGTGGCACCACCACCACTGCCTAAGGCCCAATTTTTCTGCCCCTGTTTAACAGGGGCATGTAATTACAATTTTTGCTTTAATATTTCACAGCAGGGCCTGTTCCTGCTCTCAAAAAGAGTATCTGTGAGGCTTTACAGTGTTGTGCCACCACCACCGCCTAAGGCCCAATTTTTCTGCCCCTGTTTGACAGGGGCATGTAATTACAATTCTTGATATAATATTTCACAGCAGGGCCCATTCCAGCGCCCACCAAGAGTAAATGTGAGGGCTTACAGTGTTCTGGTACCACCAACACCTAAGGCCTAATTTTCCGCAGAGTGTATAGGGCAAGCCGTATAGTATATACAGGCGCTCCCCTATTTTCAAACATCCGGCTTACAAACGACTCCTACTTACAAACGGAGGGGGACATCAGGAAGTGAGAGGAAATCTACCCCTAGGAAGGGAAATTCTCTCCTGTTATGCCGCGTACACACAAGCGGACTTCTCGTCGGACCGAACTCTGAAGGACTTTTCAACGGAGTTCCGACGAAACAGACTTGCCTACACACGATCCCACCAAAGTTTGAACGTTTCGAACATGATGACGTACGACCGGACTAGAAAAGGAAGTTCAATAGCCAGTAGCCAAAAGCTGCCCTTGCGTCGTTTTCGGTCCGTCGGACTAACATACAGACGACCATTTTTTTCGATAGGGATCGAGTCCATCGGAAAGATTTGAAACGTTCTATTTTTAAGGTCTGTAAGATTTTTCAACAGAAAAGGTCAGATGAAGCCCACACACGATCGGAATGTCCGACGGATTCTTTCCGTCTGACCTTTTTTCCACTGATGCTTTATCACCAATTCTTGTTTCTCTAATAACCCAAAATCTTCAAAATCCAATTGTCAATGAGACAGAAAATGAAGTGAAATCTTCTGAACAGGGGCACAGACAGCAAAACAAATGTTACAATGGTGATAACCCTTCCCTATGTTATCCAAAAAGCTTACAAATAGATTTTTTGGCTGGAGCTACACTTAAAAAATGTAAAACAAAGAAACTGCGCTACATGAGATCAAAAAAAGAAAATGTAATTTCATAATTAGATCTGCATAACCTGGATAAAGGATTGCAATTAAATAAATAAATCACTATACTTCACAGTGTTCTCTCACAATAGTGTTGCAAATAATCGCATCATAAAGGAGATCACAACTTGAAGTAATACAAAGTCCATGTGGGAGTTGTTAATTATAAAGAGAAGTGAGCTGATGATATTGTTGGTCGATTAATGGTCGTAATATAAAAGAGTCTCTCCTTCATAAAAAATAGTGACATCAAACTGGAAAGCACCGAAGAAAAAAGTGATGTGAGATAGGAAAGTCCTTCCCCCATTGGAGGGGGGTTCTTTAGTTAGAGAATTATCAAGGTTGAAGATGGCTTGGATCCACAGGGTGCGTTGTTATATTCCGTATGGCCTTAATGTGGACACAGACGTTAATGCCTTTATAGACAACAGTTAATGATCTGTATGTGTGAACCAGTCCTGAGCTCCCAGCTGTCCTTGGGTGGTGGGTTCAATGGGCTTGAACTTCTGACCCAGGGCTGCTAGTAACCATTATGATATTTGATTAGAAATATAATATACAAGGGGGGGTCCCCTTACATATATCTGCCATTTAACCGATGGGTGATGACTCAAATATCATAATAGCCGGGGTAACTATTTTGGATATATTCAATTTTAGGATTGCATGTTTTGATTAGATCATTTTTATAATTAGTTACTGGACCTTGATGGTCAATTTTTTTGTTTTCCTTTTTTTTTTCTTTTTTTTTCTCTTTTTGTATGAACAGAGATCAATAAATGTAGACATGACAAGGTTTTACATTGGGTTATAAGCGCCGTTAGCTAACAATTACGGTTTCCCCTCCTACTACTGGCAATGGCCCTTTTCCAAAATGGGGGCTATTACATCATGGTCACTCGGACCTCAGGACTGGGCGTTCCTCTCTTTGTATGATGTAGCATATAAGGCGGTTAGTCAGCACGCCGCCTGTGCCCCTGGATGACATCCGTTTTGACGAAATGGCGTAGGGAGAGCGGCGTGCTGATGCCACCAAACACAGCATGTAGTCCTAGAAGCAACAGGCGTTATTTCGAGTGAGCCGGCTGGCTCAAATGTTTGCCAGATGCTATCCTATTTCGTGTTATATGTAAGTGCAATACTTTTATTACTATTAAAAAGAAGTTTACAGTTTTACACTATGGGAGTTTTTCTCTTTTCTCATTTGGTTGATGGCTGACTGTAAGATATTTGGGAAAAACTGGACAGAAGGAGAAGTGGCATCTAAATTGGTTTATTAAGAGACTGTGGCTGGGTCATAAGCCAAAAAGCTGAATTGATCTCCTGATAAGAGATCTGGGCAGCTGGTAAGAGGCTGTGATTTCCCAGGTGGAAGGACTTTCCTATCTCACATCACTTTTTTCTTCGGTGCTTTCCAGTTTGATGTCACTATTTTTTATGAAGGAGAGACTCTTTTATATTACGACCATTAATCGACCAACAATATCATCAGCTCACTTCTCTTTATAATTAACAACTCCCACATGGACTTTGTATTACTTCAAGTTGTGATCTCCTTTATGATGCGATTATTTGCAAGACTATTGTGAGAGAACACTGTGAAGTATAGTGATTTGTTTATTTAATTGCAATCCTTCATTCAGGTTATGCAGCACTAATTATGAAATTACATTTTCTTTTTTTGATCTCATGTAGCGCAGTTTCTTTGTTTTACATTGTGCTAATTGTGGGTATCTCACATTTTTAAACTGCAGCAAGATCCTAGTATTCATATCTCCTGGAACAGACGGGTGATTATAACCTTGTCTTGCCTGGAAATATATATTTTTTCAGACAGCACTGTATTATTTTAAATACACTTAAAAAATGTACCTGTTCCAAATTACAAACAGATTCAACTTAAGAACAAACCTACAGTCCCTATCTTGTTTGTAACCCGGGGACCGCCTGTATACTTCTGTTCAGAGTATATAGGGCCTGGGGGCTCCACGCATTTTTTTTAAATTTGGGTGCAGGGTTCCCCTAATATCCATACCAGATCCAAAGGGCCTGGTAATGGGCTGGGAGGGGACCCATGCCGTTTTTCTCAATGATTTTCATCTATATTGCCGGAAACCGACATTACATTACAGCCGCAAGCAGTTTTAAATTACTTTTATTCCTTTAGAAATTTCATTTTGTGCAAGGACTGTTCTAAACACTGGAAAAATGCACCACTTTACAGTCATACTATAGTCACCACCAGGCACAATATTTAAAGGAATATTTCACTTTTATTGTTTCACTATAAGCATTATTAAAATCACTGCTCCCGAAAAAACAGCCGTTTTTACAACTTTTTTTGCATTGATACATGTCCCCTGAGGCAGGACCCGGTTCCCCAAACACTTTTTATGACAATAACTTGTACCGTATATACTCGAGTATAAGTCGTTCCGAGTATAAGTCGAGGCCCTAATTTACCACAAAAAAATGGGGAAAACTTATTGACCCGAGTATAAGACGAGGGTGAGAAATGCACAGCTACTGTAAGTGGAAAAGAGGGTCAACAATGCCCATTTGCAGCATCACTGTGCCCATTTGCATGCCTCACTGTGCCCATTTGCAGCCACAGGTTCCCTGAACTTCAAACTCGGTAGTTAAGGGTTCCTAGATGCCCCCTAGCTGCAGCAAAAATTTGGGGTCTCTGAACCCAAAGGGTCCCGAAATGACATTGCTGCAGATGGACACAGTTGACCGAATTTGGGGCCCCGTATTTCGGGGCCACTTAGTGCTAAGAACCCCAAATTTGGTGTGCAAACCCAGTGGAACTAGCAGCATAAAATTTCCAAAGCTGGGGTTTCTAGCACCAAGTGGCCCCGAGATACTGGGCCCCAAAAATCAGTTCAGAAAATGTCAAGCACTTTTCTGCAGCAGAGAATGACATTTTCCGAACCGGTTTTGGGGCCCTGTATCTCAGGGCCACTTAGTGCTAGCAACCCCAGCTTTGGATATGTTATGGTACCAGTTCCAGTGGGTTTGCACACTAAATTTGGGGTTCCTAGCACCAAGTGGCCCTGAGATATGGGGCCCCAAAATCGGTTCAGAAAATGTCAAGCACTTTTCTGCAGCAGAGAATGACATTTTCTGAACCGATTTTAGGGCCCCGTATCTCGGGGCCACTTAGTGCTAGGAACTTCAGCTTTGGATATGTTGTGGTACCAGTTCCACTGGGTTTGCACACCAAATTTGGGGTTCCTAGCATTAAGTGGCCCTGAGATACGGGGCCCCAAAGTCGGTTCGGAAAATGAAATTTTTTGCTGCAGAAAAGTGCTTGACTCGAGTATAAGTTGAGGGGGGCACTTTCAGCACAAAAAAATGTGCTGAAAAATTCGACTTATACTCGAGTATATACGGTATATTAGCCTTTAAAATTAGCACTTTTGATTTTTCACGTTCGTGTTCCATAGACTTTAACGGTGTTCACGTGTTCGCACAAATTTTTTGCCTGTTCGCATGTTCTGCCGCGAACCAAACCGGGGGGTGTTCCGCTCATCCCTAGTCACAGCCATGGTAGCCAGTGAGTTTTTTAACAACTGGTCTTCCTACGTAATATAAGGTCTCAATATGGCATGGGGGTGTATGTGAGTGTGGGTCCCTGCACGAGCGTAGCATAAGGAGTCGCAGGAGACGCACTTGCGATCCTGCCCCTAGCTCCAGTGGGCCCGTGCGGCTTTCTTCTGTTATATTATCAAGCTGCATTTCCCCCCACAAAATCCTGGAGACGGAATCCAGATCGGCAGCTCCCATCTGCCTTGTGTCCCACAAAAGAGTCCACACCCCTCCTTCGCTCTCATTGGCTGGGGAGAAGTTGTGCTGTTTCCTGAACAGAGTGCAGGACTGAGAGCAGCCTGGGACAGTGAAGTGTGGCACTGTGCTGCTCTGTGCTGACACATTGTGGGGACAGTGAGCTGCCACCCTGTCACAAAGACCTGAGTGAGCGAGGAGGAGGAGAGCAGCACCTGATAGCCAGAAATGTTGGTAAAGAATCCCCTAACACCTCCTGAAGGGTCCCAAGGGGCTCCAGGGGCCAAAAATGTTTTGTGTCAATTTGAGTAGCACTAGAAGAGGGGGTGGGCTGGGCAGGGGAATCTAGCATTGACATCAGGGACATTACCAGGAGCATAGTTGCCAACAGTCCCGATTTTCCCGGTACAATCCTGATTTTGGGACCCTCGTCCCGATCGGAGGCCATTCCGATTCGGGATTTTGCCTTTTTTGTCTAGGGAAATGGGGAATATTTGGCTCTGCAGCAGCTGGCCTCAACAAAATGGCTGCCGCCGCCGCCGCTAGATTGTTCCCCTTGTGTTCAGTGAAGAGGGGAGGGGGCTTGATCCGTGCAGCCAATGAATCGGCTTCTCTCCACAATTCTGAAGCCGGGGTTAGCTGCACGGATCGGCCCCTCCCCTCTCCACTGAACACACTGCGCCGCTCGGATTTAGCAGGGACTGGTCTGGTGTGATCTTCACTCTCTAGTGGCAGAGTCCAGACTCCAGACTCCAGTCCCGGATATTCTCCTCCCCCCTCTACTTCACCACAAAGACCGAGGACATGATGTGCTGCAGGAAGTGAGTGACACCTACAAGGAACTGCAGTAATTCAGGTACAGATAACATTGGGACATACACCACAGGCTGGACCAGGCTTATGTCAGGGCTGTGGCAGGGAGAGAGCAAGCAAGACTGGAATAGGGCAGCCATGAGGTGGGTGGTGTGCTCTGCTTTTCCTAACATTGACATGGCATGGATTATTGGCCATCACTCCTCAGGACTCTCTGCAGGGGGCACTCTGAAGGTACTATCTGTGTGCCTCCAGAATGCCCCTTTACTTCCTCCAGAGTGCCCTCTTACATTCTCCCCTTACTTTCTCCAGAGTGCCCCTTTACTTCCTCCAGAGTGCCCCCTTACATTCTCCCCTTACTTTCTCCAGAGTGCCCCTTATTACAGTAGTACTAAGGGGGTGTAAGGAAACGTCCCACACTCCTCTTGAGTGCTTTCGTCATATACCGCTTCCTCACAGTCTGAATATAGATATCAGATATTCCAACCGCTCACAGGCACAAAACAAGACGATACTTGTTTAATTGCTGAACATGGACTTTTTTATTAAAACCAAAATACAAGTCTTATATACAGTAGAAGAGGAGGTTCCCCCTCCTGCTCATATTACTTTAACAATACACCTATAACCAGAAACAGAATTAACAAGAGCTAATTAACTAATTCCTTAAAGCAGCCGGTGTGACTCCGTTTCCTCCTGAGCAATATTATGATTAATCAGGGTCTCACTACAGGTCAGACTTGTTGTCACCGAGCTTCACACAGTAGATTGTACATTATCATAAATATCAACACAGAACTCCTTCATACAATAGCAAGGTTAATTAGCACAAACAACAATGGGTGAAATACTCTTAGAAGCTGTGGCAAGCCAGACTAGACTCATTTACATTATAGAAGATAATAGACAGGTGGCTGGAGTTGATGACATTAGCATCTAACAGTATGTGTCCCAACAGTATGAATCAGTCACTGTTTCTAATATGGCATATACAGGGTTCCCAGAGTCTGTGTGTCTTGGGGGACATGGATCTGAATCTAAAGTAACACCACCTCAAGGGTCCCCAGGCATACAGCTCACAAAGAGCACAGTTTTCACAAATGCCAGGGCCCATAATCGGTAGGCAAGAGGCTAGCATTCATTCCCCTCCAAAGCCTCTGTCCCGGGTGAGTCTGTCACAGGGAGCACTCTGGAGGAGGATGTAAGGGGGCACCCTGGAGGATGTAAGGGGCTCTGACTAAGTTAGTATGGCCAGAGTGCCCCCTTACATCCCCCCCTTACAACCTCCAGGGTGCCCACTTAGTGCCTCCAGAGTGCCCCTTTACTTCCTCCAGAGTGCCCCCTTACATCTTTCGGAGTGCCCCACCACCAAGGTGGTATAGCAGTGGCTGACAGACTATCAGGAGGTGGTATTGCACTCCTCTCCTGTACATATTACCAATCTCCATACACTCCGCACTCCTCTCCTGTACATATTACCAACCGCCATAAACTCTGCACTCCTCTCCTGTACATATTACCCACCGCCATACACTCCGCACTCCTCTCCTGTACATATTACCCACCTCCATACACTCCGCACTCCTCTCCTGTACATATTACCCACCTCCATACACTCCGCACTCCTCTCCTGTACATATTACCCACCTCCATACACTCCGCACTCCTCTCCTGTACATACTACCCACCGCCATACACTCTGCACTCCTCTCCTGTACATACTACCCACCTTCATACACTCTGCACTCCTCTTCTATACATATTACCCACCACCATACACTCTGCACTCTTCTCCAGTACATATTACCCACCTCCATACACTCCGCACTCCTCTCCTGTACATACTACCCACGGCCATACACTCTGCACTCCTCTCCTGTAAATATTGCCCACCTCCATACACTCCGCACTCCTCTCCTGTACATATTACCCACCTCCATACACTTCGCACTCCTCTCCTGTACATGCTACCCACTGCAAAACACTCCGCACTCCTCTCCTGTACATATTACTCACCGCCATACATTCCACACTACTTTCCTGTACATATTACCCACCGCCATACATTCCGCACTCCTCTCCTGTACATATTACCCACCTCCATACACTCAGCACTACTCTTCTGTACATATCACCCACCTCCATACACTCTGCACTCCTCTCCTGTACATACTACCCATGGCCATACACTCTGCACTCCTCTCCTGTACATATTGCCCACCTCCATACACTCCACACTCCTCTCCTGTACATATTACCCACCTCCATACACTCCGCACTCCTCTCCTGTACATACTACCCACCGCCATACACTCCGCACTCCTCTCCTGTACATACTACCCACTGCCATACACTCTGCACTCGTCTCATGTACATATTACCCACCGCCATACACTCAGCAATGCTCTACTGTACATATTATCCACCGCAATACATTCCGCACTCCTCTTCTGTACATATTACCCACCTCCATACACTCCACACTCCTCTCCTGTACATATTACCCACCTCCATACACTCTACACTCCTCTCATGTACATATTACCCACCGCCATACACTCCGCACTTCTCTCCTGTACATATTATCCACCGCCATACATTCCACACTCCTCTCCTGTACATATTACCCACCTCCATACACTCCGCACTCCTCTCCTGTACATATTACCCACCTCCACACACTCTGCACTCCTCTCCTGTACATATTGCCCACCTCCATACACTCCACACTCCTCTCCTGTACATATTACCCACCTCCATACACTCCGCACTCCTCTCCTGTAAATACTACTCACTGCAAAACACTCCGCACTCCTCTCCTGTACATATTACTCACCGCCATACATTCCACACTCCTCTCCTGTACATATTACCCACCGCCATACATTCCGCATCCCTCTCCTGTACATATTACCCACCTCCATACACTCTGCACTCCTCTTCTGTACATATTACCCACCACCATACACTCCGCATTCCTCTCCTGTACATATTACCCACCTACATACACTCTGCACTACTCTTCTGTACATATTACCCACCTCCATACATTCCACACTCCTCTCCTGTACATATTACCCACGGCCATACACTCTGCACTCCTCTCCTGTACATATTACCCATCTCCATACACTCCGCACTCCTCTCCTGTACATATTACCCACCTCCATACACTCTGCACTCCTCTCCTGTACATATTACCCACCTCCATGCACTCCGCACTCCTCTCTTGTACATACTACCCACCGCCATACACTCTGCACTCCTCTTCTGTACATATTACCCACCTCCATACACTCCGCACTCCTCTCCTGTACATACTACCCACGGCCATACACTCTGCACGGCTCTCCTGTACATATTGCCCACCTCCATACACTCCGCACTCCTCTCCTGTACATACTACCCACTGCAAAACACTCCGCACTCCTCTTCTGTACATATTACCCACCTCCATACACTTTGCACTCCTCTTCTGTACATATTACCCACCTCCATACACTCGCACTCCTCTCCTGTACATACTATCCACGGCCATACACTCTGCACTGCTCTGCTGTACATATTGCCCACCTCCATACACTCCGCACTGCTCTCCTGTACATATTACCCACCTCCATACACTCTGCACTCCTCTTCTGTACATATTATCCACCACCATACACGCCGCACTCCTCTCCTGTACATATTACCCAACTCCATACACTCTGCACTCCTCTTCTGTACATAATACCCACCTCCATACACTCTGCACTCCTCTCCTGTACATACTACCCATGGCCATACACTCTGCACTCCCCTCCTGTACATATTGCCCACCTCCATACACTCCGCACTCCTCTCCTGTACATATTACCCACCTCCATACACTCCGCACTCCTCTCCTGTACATACTACCCACTGCAAAACAATTCGTACTCCTCTCCTGTACATATTACTCACCACCATACATTCCACACTCCTCTCCTGTACATATCGCCCACCTCCATACACTCTGCACTCCTCTCCTGTACATATTACCCACCTCCATGCACTCCGCACTCCTCTCTTGTACATACTACTAATCGCCATACACTCTGCACTCCTCTCCTATACATAATACCCACCTCCATACACTCCGCACTCCTCTCCTGTACATATTATCCACCGCAATACATTCCGCACTCCTCTCCTGTACATATTACCCACCTCCATACACTCTGCACAGCTCTCCTGTACATATTACCCACCTCCATACACTCCGCACTCCTCTCCTGTACATACTACCCACCGCCATACACTCTGCACTTCTCTCCTGTACATACTACCTACCTCCATACACTCCGCACCCCTCTCCTGTACATATTATCCACCACCATACATTCCGCACTCCTCTCCTGTACATATTACCCACCTCCATACACTCTGCACAGCTCTCCTGTACATATTACCCACCTCCATACACTCCGCACTCCTTTCCTGTACATACTACCCACCGCCATACACTCTGCACTTCTCTCCTGTACATACTACCCACCTCCATACACTCCGCACTCCTCTCCTGTACATATTACCCACCTCCATAAACTCCGCACTCCTCTTCTGTACATACTACCCACCGTCATACACTCCGCACTCCTCTCCTGTACATATTACCCACCTACATACACTCTGCACTCCTCTTCTGTACATATTACCAACCACCATACACTCCGCACTCCTCTCCTGTACATATTACCCACCTCCATACACTCTGCACTCCTCTCCTGTACATATTACCCACCTCCATACACTCCGCACTCCTCTCCTGTACATACTACCCACTGTAAAACACTCCGCACTCCTCTCCTGCACATATTACCCACCTCCATACACTCTGCACTCCTCTTCTGTACATATTACCCACCTCCATACACTCCGCACTCCTCTCCTGTACATACTACCCACGGCCATACACTCTGCACGGCTCTCCTGTACATATTGCCCACCTCCATACACTTCGCACTCCTCTCCTGTACATACTATCCACTGCAAAACACTCCGCACTCCTCTTCTGTACATATTATCCACCACCATACACTCCGCACTCCTCTCCTGTACATATTACCCACCTCCATACACTTTGCACTCCTCTTCTGTACATATTACCCACCTCCATACACTCCGCACTCCTCTCCTGAACATGCTATCCACTGCAAAACACTTCGCACTCCTCTTCTGTACATATTATCCACCACCATACACTCCGCACTCCTCTCCTGTACATATTACCCACCTCCATACACTCTGCACTGCTCTCCTGTACATATTGCCCACCTCCATACACTCCGCACTGCTCTCCTGTACATATTACCCACCTCCATACACTCCGCACTCCTCTCCTGTACATACTACCCACTGCAAAACACTCCGCACTCCTCTCCTGTACATATTACTCACCGCCATACATTCCACACTCCTCTCCTGTACATATTACCCACCTCCATACACTCTGCACTCCTCTTCTGTACATATTACCCACCATCATACACGCCGCACTCCTCTCCTGTACATAATACCCATGGCCATATACTCTGCACTTCTCTCCTCTACATATTACCCACCTCCATACACTCTGCACTCCTCTTCTGTACATACTACCCATGGCCATACACTCTACACTTCTCTCCTCTACATATTACCCACCTCCATACACTCTGCACTCCTCTTCTGTACAT
The DNA here is from genome assembly GCA_037952835.1 of Lithobates septentrionalis. Lineage (NCBI taxonomy): Eukaryota > Metazoa > Chordata > Amphibia > Anura > Ranidae > Lithobates > Lithobates septentrionalis. The sequence goes on along the minus strand of JBBDGP010001501.1, from coordinate 986,852 downwards.
ATTACCCACCACCATACACGCCGCACTCCTCTCCTGTACATATTACCCACCTCCATACACTCTGCACTCCTCTTCTGTACATAATACCCACCTCCATACACTCTGAACTCCTCTCCTGTACATACTACCCACCGCCATACACTCTGCACTCCTCTCCTATACATAATAACCACCTCTATACACTCCGCACTCCTCTCCTGTACATATTGCCCACCTCCATACACTCTGCACTCCTCTCCTGTACATATTACCCACCTCCATGCACTCCGCACTCCTCTCTTGTACATACTACCCACCGCCATACACTCTGCACTCCTCTCCTATACATAATACCCACCTCTATACACTCCGCACTCCTCTCCTGTACATATTACCCACCTCCATACACTCCGCACTCCTCTCCTGTACATACTACCCACCGCCATACACTCTGCACTTCTCTCCTGTACATACTACCCATCTCCATACACTCCGCACTCCTCTCCTGTACATATTATCCACCGCCATACATTCCGCACTCCTCTCCTGTACATATTACCCACCTCCATACACTCCGCACTCCTTTCCTGTACATACTACCCACCACCATACACTACGCACTCCTCTTCTGTACATATTACCCACCGCCATACACTCTGCACTCCTCTCCTGTACATACTACCCACCTCCATACACTCTGCACTCCTCTTCTGTACATATTACCCACCACCATACACGCCGCACTCCTCTCCTGTACATATTACCCACCTCCATACACTCTGCACTCCTCTTCTGTACATAATACCCACCTCCATACACTCTGCACTCCTCTCCTGTACATACTACCCATGGCCATACACTCTGCACTCCTCTCCTGTACATATTACACACCTCCATACATTCCTCACTCCTCTCCTGTACATACTACCCACTGCAAAACAATCCGTACTCCTCTCCTGTACATATTACTCACCACCATACATTCCACACTCCTCTCCTGTACATATTGCCCACCTCCATACACTCTGCACTCCTCTCCTGTACATATTACCCACCTCCATGCACTCCGCACTCCTCTCTTGTACATACTACCCACCGCCATACACTCTGCACTCCTCTCCTGTACATATTACCCGCCTCCATACACTCCGCACTCCTCTCCTGTACATACTACCCACCGCCATACACTCTGTACTTCTCTCCTGTACATACTACCCACCTCCATACACTCCGCACTCCTCTCCTGTACATATTATCCACCGCCATACATTCCGCACGCCTCTCCTGTACATATTACCCACCTCCATACACTCTGCACAGCTCTCCTGTACATATTACCCACCTCCATACACTCCGCACTCCTTTCCTGTACATACTACCCACCGCCATACACTCTGCACTCCTCTCCTGTACATATTGCCCACCTCCATACACTCCGCACTCCTCTCCTGTACATACTATCCACGGCCATACACTCCGCACTGCTCTCCTGTACATATTACCCACCTCCATACACTCCGCACTCCTCTCCTGTACATACTACCCACTGCAAAACACTCCGCACTCCTCTCCTGTACATATTACTCACCGCCATACATTCCACACTCCTCTCCTCTACATATTACCCACCTCCATACTCTCTGCACTCCTCTTCTGTACATACTACCCACCACCATACACTACGCACTCCTCTTCTGTACATATTACCCACCGCCATACACTCTGCACTCCTCTCCTGTACATACTACCCACCTCCATACACTCTGCACTCCTCTTCTGTACATATTACCCACCAACATACACGCCGCACTCCTCTCCTGTACATATTACCCACCTCCATACACTCTGCACTCCTCTTCTGTACATAATACCCACCTCCATACACTCTGCACTCCTCTCCTGTACATACTACCCATGGCCATACACTCTGCACTCCTCTCCTGTACATATTACACACCTCCATACATTCCTCACTCCTCTCCTGTACATACTACCCACTGCAAAACAATCCGTACTCCTCTCCTGTACATATTACTCACCACCATACATTCCACACTCCTCTCCTGTACATATTGCCCACCTCCATACACTCTGCACTCCTCTCCTGTACATATTACCCACCTCCATGCACTCCGCACTCCTCTCTTGTACATACTACCCACCGCCATACACTCTGCACTCCTCTCCTGTACATATTACCCACCTCCATACACTCCGCACTCCTCTCCTGTACATACTACCCACCGCCATACACTCTGTACTTCTCTCCTGTACATACTACCCACCTCCATACACTCCGCACTCCTCTCCTGTACATACTATCCACGGCCATACACTCCGCACTGCTCTCCTGTACATATTACCCACCTCCATACACTCCGCACTCCTCTCCTGTACATACTACCCACTGCAAAACACTCCGCACTCCTCTCCTGTACATATTACTCACCGCCATACATTCCACACTCCTCTCCTCTACATATTACCCACCTCCATACTCTCTGCACTCCTCTTCTGTACATATTACCCACCACCATACACGCCGCACTCCTCTCCAGTACATATTACCCACCTCCATACACTCTGAACTCCTCTTCTGTACATACTACCCATGGCCATACACTCTGCACTCCTCTCCTGTACATATTGCCCACCTCCATACACTCCGCACTCCTCTCCTGTACATATTACCCACCTCCATACACTCCGCACTCCTCTCCTGTACATTCTACCCACCTCCATACACTCTGCACCCCTCTTCTGTACATATTACCCACCACCATACACTCTGCACTCCTCTCCTGTACATATTACCCACCTCCATACACTCTGCACTCCTCTTCTGTACATATTACCCACCTCCATACACTCCGCACTCCTCTCCTGTACATACTACCCACAGCCATACACTCTGCACTCCTCTCCTGTACATATTGCCCACCTCCATATACCCCGCACTCCTCTCCTGTATATATTAACCACCTCCATACACTCCGCACTCCTCTCCTGTACGTACTACCCACTGCAAAACACTCCGCACTCCTCTCCTGTACATATTACTCACCGCCATACATTCCACACTCCTCTCCTGTACATATTACCCACCGCCATACATTCCGCACTCCTCTCCTTTACATATTACCCACCTCCATACATACTGATGGGCGGTACTGATAGATGGCACTGATAGGCAGCACTGATCAGAGGCTGGCAGTCATCACTGATAGGCACAGAGTGCCATCCCTAATAGGCAATGATTGCCATCCCTGGTGGGTTCTAGTGAGCTTACCTGGTGGTCATGGGTGGGCATCCCTGGTGGCCATGGGTGGGCATCTTTGCTGGCCTTGGGTGGGCATCCCTAGTGGTCCTGGGTGGGTATCCTTGGGGGGGCTGCACTGATAATCAATCAGTGCAAACCCCCCCTGTCAGAAGAGCAGCCAGACAGCTTTCCTCTACTCGTGTCTGTCAGCGCAAGTAGAGGAAAAGCGGATATGCGGCTTTTCCTGTTTACACTGTGATCAGCTGTGATTGGACATGGCTGATCATGTGGTAAAGAGCCTCAGTCAGAGGCTGTTTACCTAGATCGGAGATGTGATGTGTCAGACTGACACACAACACCACCGATCGCTGTTCTGCGTGCCCCCGCGGGTGTGCGATCGCGGCTTATCCTGCTGGACGTCATATGACGTCCAGTCAGGATAACTGAACCACTTCCCGGCCTTCATTCTGCTATAGGCCGTGTGGGAAGTGGTAATTTACTTTTAATATTTAAAGATGTATTTCAAACACATCATTACATCCATGTCTTCATGATTTACTTTGCAGAGAAATGACTTTGAAAAACACTTACCTATCATTTCTGGCCGTGGCCATCATAATCCTAGTCAGGCTCACATTTTAAGCAAGAAACCGCCACTCACGTTAGCCAGTTCTAGTATGGATAATAGATTGTATACATGTAAAAGCCTCAGTCAATGCCGCTTTTTGGGCCATGCCCTCTGACATGTTTTGCCCCATCCAACAGGGCTTAATCATGACCCCTTTAAAATCTTTTGAATTACCCTCTTAATATGTGAATAAATCTCTGAAATAACTCTGTAACGATACCCCGAGTATGAAAGGGGTTAAAGCCGTTCCATTTCCGAACACAAAGGCAGCTACCGAACACTCCAATCAGCCGAACAAGAAACCCATACGAATAATTCTTCCCCCCAAATATGAGACGAGGCTCTGTATGGAGGGTCAAACAGGAATCAGACTCTTTATTTGAACCAAAATTACAAGTCTTCATATAGAGTTAAAGAGGAGGTTCCCCCCTCCTGCTCATATTACTCTAACAATACAACTGTAACCAGAAACCTAATTACGGTAACATTAGCTAGTTTACTAAATCATTTACCCAGACTAGGTGACTCAGAGACATGACCTTTAGGACAGACTTGTGGTCCCCGAGCTTCACACATTAGTATAAACACAGGACACCTTCTCACAATAGCAGGAGCTAATTACAATTAACAATACAAACAGTGATCTCCCCCCCTCCTCAGCCTAGTAGGCAACAAACTATAGTAGGAGTAGACTGTCCGGCTCCTACCCAGTTCTAGAGGCCAATGTGATCAGCTCTCTCAACTAACATGTTGAGATCAGAATCAAACAAACCAAGAATAGTCTTTACATATATCCTGGGAGATATTGTGGATAAATATTACTGTCCCATTTTAAGTAATACAGTCATATTTTCAGGGTTCATTCTTTTCTTGATCACCCTGCACCCAACAGTGACACCCGTCACAAACTCTTTAGCCAGTTGGAGTATCATGGCGCATAACAGAAATATATTGGCGCTTGGTGGAAGTGGCAGGTGGTAGTAGGGGGGGGCAGGTCAACTTCTGCATCAGGGCCCAGGAGCTTCAAGCTATGCCTCTGGGTCCCTGAATACACACAGAGTGAGTTTGGGGACCCGCAACCACATATCCTATTGCGATACAGCCACATATTCCAGGAGATTTCTATGGATTGTCAGCACGGGAATGCACGCAACACCTGTGCATCTCTGTGCCAGGAAACATGGACCTGCACAGGGCACGCAGTCAAGCACTCTGTGTGAATGGACCCTTAGAAAATTGTTGAGTTTCTTGAGTTTCAACATAGGGCAAATGCTTTCATTTGGTTTCGGAACCGCGAAGAGATTTGAGTAAAACCTTTAAAAAAAAATTTCTCTTTGAATCAGAACAATTACTCCTTGAGATAGAAGCTGGTCAAGATCCTGCAAGATTGCAAATTTATTTTGTGAATCTGAAGAAACATAACCCTATCAATGAATTTGAAGATGGTCTGGGTCCTGGGATGTACGAAAAAGAAAACGTTTTTGCTGCATAATTTTTTTTTTCATCTTCAAAGATGTGATCCACTGAAAATAAACAGACTTTAGATTGGCTTGAGTAAGCTGGGAGAAGCTTTGCTCAGTTTTAGTTGGCACATTACAGAAAACTCCCCGAACATCATACCTGTAGGCTTTGCTGGGTATTCTTTACAAAGTGAAGCTTTACCTCATTTACTAAGATCTGGAGCAACGGCACTTGCAGAGTGCAACTACACTTTGAAAAGTGCACAGTCTATTTGCCTTTAGTAAATCAACCCCCATGTGTCACACAACAGTGCCTGATCAGCTGGTGACCATATCATTCCATTGAATTCCAAGCTTTGAGTAGCAAAACAATCATTTCTAATATACACATGTCCTCTTATGTACATGGAAAATATTTTAGTTCCCACTGTTCAAGTCTACTTACCATACAGTTTTAACATAGGGCTTTTTTTCTTATTAGCTACTGTATATAGCATAATACTGCAAAAGCCTCTTCATGCCCTTTTCTCATTAAGTGGTAAAGAAAGCTGATAAGCGTGAAGGAGGAATGGCACAGGACATATAGATTCTGTGCCTGTAATATACATACTGTAAGTGCAAACCTATTAATGTGATTGCCTTCCTAGCTGTGGCTTCAAATACGGTATGAACCCATAATATATAGTAGTAATGTGCAAGGAAGTAGAGCTACCTCTTGTAAGAGCCGCATCTGTACAAGGACATTATCATTACAGAGTTCAATAGTGCAGATCTCAACATTATTTTGTATAGCAATTAGTTATGTCTAAACTGAAGCACAAAAATACAAGTGTACTTTCTTGAAATTAAAAACATGCTGCAATCAGTTTTAGCTTAAAAAGGCATACTATCATTACCTAAACTATACAGATTTACTAAATGCAGGCTTTAGATGATTTTTTTTTTTTTTACTAGTGCTATTACTGATAATTATATCATAAAACTGACTTTAAATGCCAATTTTTGCATTCTTTTTTTGACTGCGTGAAATGATACATTTTAGGAGTTAATGTAACATAAGTAGTGTAAAAAATGAACTTACATAGGAACAGCTGGGTAAATATTTGCATCAGTGCATACTTTATAGTGGTTGTTACATAGTTACATAGTAGGTGAGGTTGAAAAGAGACACAAGTCCATCAAGTCCAACCTATGTGTGTGATTATATGTCAGTATTACATTGTATATCCCTGTATGTTGTGGTCGTTGTAAACCTCAGTCATGAAATTTGAGCAAAGCACACATTGCTGTAGTGTTTACTTATCTCCCTCCAAAGCTTGAAGTGTTGTTTCTTTCCTGTGTTCTGTTCCTCTGTTATCAGAAAAAGTCACTTCCTATGCCACATACACACACGACCGGTTTTGCTGTCTGAATAAACTTCGAAGGTTTCTCAGACGGAACTCCAACGGAATTCCATTCAAGCGGTCTTGCCTACACACGGTCAAACCAAAGTCCGACCAAAGTCTGACCGTCAAGGACGCGGTGACGTACAACACTTACGACGGGACTAGAAAAAGGAAGTTCAATAGCCAGTAGCCAATAGCTTCCGTCTCGTACTTGCTTCAGAGCATGCGTCATTTTTGGTCCGTCGGAACAACATACAGACGAGCGGTTTTCTCGATATGAATTGGTTTCGTTGGAAATATTTAGAACATGTTCCATTTCTAGGTCCGTCAGAATTTTCGAAAAAGAAAGTCCGATGAGGCATACACACGATCGGAATAGACGATGAAAAGCTTCCGTCTGACTTTTTCTGTTGGACATTCCGCTCATGTGTATGTGGCTTAAGAAGTTTTCCTGACACCTGAGATAAAATTTGTATCGGAGAGGGAGCTCAGCACACTGCTTGTCTATTCACAACACATTTCTTCTGCTGTGTGAAGGGGGGGTGTGTTCCTTTCCTCCAACCAGCACTTACACACTGTAACTGCAGCCTCTCCACCCACTCCGCTCTGCTCCTGAAAGAGGAAGAAGGGTTTTAACATAAATATGCCCTTCTGAAGGAGTGTAGGGAAGAGAGGGCTGAAAATAAACAAGTAAAATCTATGTAGGAGGATTTGTTTCATCTCAGTGTATCATCTGGGGCCGCTCACTTCACTGGGTATATGTAAGGGTTTACAACCACTTTAAGTAATTGTAAAGCTTGATTTTTTTTTTCTTTTTACAACAAACTTGTCATACTTACCTGCTATGTGCAATGGATTTGCACAGAGCAGCCCCGCATCCTCCTCCTCTCTGGTCCCCCACCAGTGCTTCTGTCTCCTCCCCCACTGCTAGAGCCGCCATAGGAAGCTGCTTCCCATGGGGTAATTTGTGCGTGCTCGATCCTGTGCTGGGCTGTTGCAACTATTCAGACACACAGCACCTCGCTCTCTGCTTCCAGGCTTTGATTAACAGCAACACGAGCCAATGGCTCTCGGCCAAGCCTGTAAGAACCAGGAGAGGCGAGAAGAGCTGCTGCAGATGTGCACAGCGCTGCACCAAGATCGGGTTCAGGTGAGTATTTAGGGGGGCTGGGGGAAGCCACTATTAAAAGTTTTTTTTTACCCTAATGCAGAAAATACATTAAGGTAAAAAACCTTTTACCTCTAGAACCACTTTTAAGATGATTCTGAGAAAAATTATCACACCAAATCTTGTCTAGCTCACTTCCCCATTTCTTTCAAAATCTTTTATTGGTTTTACAGATAAAAAGAAAGCAGTACAAAAAAATAAGAACAGCAGACTATTGCATGGCGAACCCCTGAGAGGAATGTAGAAACTGACTTTACAAGGTGTGGAAGTCTACTGCATAACAAAAACAATAAACAGGACCTAAGGAGCTACTGCAACTTTTCAAAGAATGTGTAGACCGCTGCGTTTACGTACAGTAACATAGAGTGGCCAGAAGACATTCCGCCGGCACCCCAAAAGGGATCAAGCTGTGCACGGGAGAATCTCAGCAAGCCGCCCCTAACTTATGTTTGCCATTTAGGCTCGGGGTCAAGGAAAAGCTTTGAGGTTGCTGTAGCCTTGTTTGCTATCTTTCTAGGGAGGAAATTCCCGGGGTATGGTTTGCACTAATGTCAGGAGGACTTTTCCTAGTCTCCCTAAAGTGGAAAGCCGAAGAGTAGTGTCAAGAAGAGAGAGGAGAGGAGAAGAGAGGGGAAGGAGAGGAGAGGGAGAGAGAAGATAGCCTGTCAACGGGAGAGGACCCACCCCCCCTTTAGAATACTTGTAATTTTAAGGTTGAACACCAGGTATGAGAGAGATACCCATATTCTGCGCCCACGGTTCCCAGGTAGCTTTGAATTGCGCGTTGGTGTCGTGTAGAATGCTAGAGAGTTTCTCTTGAGACATAATCCATTCAATTTTACGAGTAGCTGCCTTGAAGGAAACCTTGGGTTGTTTCCAGGCCTTGGCAATGGTGAGTTTGGCACCTAGGAGGATAAAGTGTATTAGTTTACGCGACAGTTTTGGTGTTTTGGGTAAGTTGTCATTAAGAAGAGCAATGGCTGGGGTTTTCGGGATTTGGATTTTCGTGATTTTTCTGATCAGGGAGAATATCTTGCTCCAGTAGGGCCTCAATCTGGGGCAATCCCACCATATGTGGGCCATTGAGCCCGAGAGGTGACACCCTCGGAAGAACCTGGGGTCTGCTGTTGGGAACATTTTGGATAAATTGTCCGGGTGAGGTATCATCTAGTTATGACCTTGAGGCTTGATTCAATTAGGGAGATATTCTTTTTTATTTTTTTTCCGTTTAAAATAAAGTTTATTGAATTTTTGAGAAAATACATCAAGCAGGAAAAAGAAAAAAGAGCAAAACGCTCATCGTATACATGGTATAGTAGTAGTACAGCGATTGCCAAGAATGACTACATCATATTTTCATTTGCCTTTATCTTAAAACATAAAGAAACCAGTTGCTATGGACTTAGGAATTCTCGTCACCAGAGCCCCTTCTGGGAACTAACTGCTCTGGTGAACTGGGAATCTCCAAGCCCACCTCGCTACCCAATGTGGTAAAATGCTTAGGGTAGAGAGACTAACCAAAAGAAAAAGAAAATTAAAAAAAAAAAAAAAGGGATTTGTATCTATATGACATTTGAATACCACGTTGATAACATACTTAAACGAACATTAATTGGATAAGGAGGCGATCTGGTGGGTCGAACTCTCAAGGCAGAGTGAACCTTAGTCAGTTGGTCAGGACTGAAACATACTATGCTTCAGGGTCAGGAGAAAACAATGTCTGAGAATCTGCCCCGAGAGCCGCCCTGAGGCTAATACCCTAATTAATAGAGAATACCGAGAGCCTGAGGAGACAGTATTGAAAGTAGAGAAAGCTCGTATTTATGCCTCAGTTCCTCAAAGGGTTTCAGGGTGTCACCCTCATATAACTGTATCAACCGACAAATCCCGTTCCTCTCCCAAAGCTTATTCCTATCAACAGATATTAGTTCCTGCAGGTTCTTGTTGTTCCAAATTGGTGAATATTCTGAGATTCCCTTGTACCCCATTATTCGCTTGGCTGTCTGCCAGACCCTGGTAATCATTTTAAGTGTTGGAGTCCCTCCTTGTAGTGAGTCTGCCTCCAGTGCTTCAACTAGTGAACTATGTGGGCTTCCCTGTAGGATAATCTGGGCACTCTTGCTTCCCCCTCCGTCAATGGCGCATCCCCCAAGTTGCTGTAGCTGGGCTGCCAGGAAGTAAGTACACGGGTGGGGGACCCCCAGTCCCCCCTCCGTGGCGGGGCACTGCAGTTTTTGTAGACCTATTCTGGCCTGACCTTTTTTCCAGATTAATTCCCTGAAGAGGGATTGGATTCTTTGAAACCACTTCTCCCCGATCCACACTGGGGAGTTGTGGAGCAGGTATAACAACTGAGGCAGCCATACCATCTTAATCAAGTTAGCCCGGCCCGCCACAGATAGAGGGAGTCTACACCAGATATCGCATTTTTTTTTAAGTTTTAATAGGAGAGGGACCAAGTTGTCCTCAATAAATGCACCGGGGTCCTTGGACAACACAACACCAAGGTACTTCATTTTCCCCGTGACTCTCAGTTGGGGTAAACTCGTTGAAATAGGGTTGGCCAATGGATCGACCGGCAGGAGCGATGATTTCTCCCAGTTAATAGTCAGTCCTGAGAATTTTCCAAAGTCCTCCACTAGGTGCATTACTTTCTCCAATGAGGAGGTCGTGTCCCCAAGGAAGAATAGGACATCGTCCGCAAAAAGCGCTATTCTCTCTTCCTCGCCTTTTCTGTGAAAACCCTGCAGTTCGGATGATGATCTCACCGCTCTCGCCAATGGCTCCATGGCCAAAACGAACAACAACGGGGATAGGGGACAGCCCTGTCTAGTCCCTCTTTCGAGGGAGAAGCTTTCTGAATAGTCATTGTTTATCTTAAGTCTTGCCTTTGGATGATTATAAAGGATTTTTAACCAGCTGATGAATACGGGGCCAAATCCAAACCTCTCCAGCACCCACCAAAGATATTCCCACTCCAGGCTATCAAAGGCCTTGGCGGTGTCCAAAGACAGTATGGCTCTAGGCCCCGCATTCTCCGCTGGCACCTGGAGGTTCAAGTATGCCCTTCTGATGTTGGTGCTGGTAGACCGGCCGGGGATAAACCCCGATTGGTCTGGGTGCACGAGTTTTGCAATACACTTGTTTAATCTGGACACCAACACCCTTGCTACGATCTTGGCGTCCGAACACAGTAGTGATATCGGTCTGTATGAGGTGACTTCCAGTTGGTCTTTCCCCTCTTTTGGTATCACCACTATGTCAGCCTCCAACATTGATGGGGGTAACCTTCCGTCCTTAGTCGTCTGCTCCAGTACTTTTAAAAGCTCCGGGAGTAGGACCTCCCCATACTTTCTGTAAATCTCCAATGGCAAGCCATCCGGGCCAGGGGATTTCTGGCCTGACAACTCTGCAACAGCCTTTTGCAACTCCTCCAGGGTCAGGGGAGACTCCATCTCACTCCTGTCCCCCTCCGAGAGCATGGGCAGATCCACCCCTTTCAGAAACCCATCCATATCGCGCCGGTCCGACCCCCGGCGCGACCTGTACAGGTCCCTATAGAACGTGGTAAAGGTCTCTAGGACCTCGGCGGGATCGGAAGTAATCTCTCCAGCCGGTGTCCTAATTGAGAGAATGGCCGATGGAGATAGGTTAGACTTAGTTATAAGTGCCAGCATCCGACCTACTTTCTCCCCTTCGCCATAATAATTTTGCTTCTGGAAAAGTCTTTTATTTTCTGCTCTTCTATTGATTAATTCCCTGTACTCTTGTTGTCTACTGAGCCAGACCTCCTGTTTTGCAGGGGTTGGGTCTGCCACGTATTGTGCTTCTGAATCCGTAGCTTCCCTACTAGCCCTCGCCTCCCATTCCCTTGACGTTTTCTTTATATTGACAACCTGCTGGTGTAGTAGTCCCCTAAGGAACGCTTTTAAAGTGTCCCACACTACCCCCGTAGGGGCTGTGCCTGAGTTAAATGTTACAAACTCTTTTAATTTGGAAGTAACTTCTACTGGGCTGCTTATTAGGTCCAACCATAGTGGTTTTATTGTCCACCTTTTCCGGCTAGTTCTGGCATTTAAGTTCAGAGTCAAGGTCAGGGGAGAGTGATCTGAAATACCCCTCGGCTTATACTCTATGTTCCCTATTAATTGCAGAGCTTCACTGTTGCCTACTGCCATGTATATACGCGAGAGAGTAGAATATGAACCTGAATAACAGGAATACTGCCGGGTTTTTGGGTTATGAGATCTCCACAGGTCGCACCACCCAACCTCTTCCAGAAGTTGGCCTAGGCGGCCCTCCGATAACCTTTCCGCCCTATTCATAGGCGGAAATCGATCCATTTTATTATCCAAAACTGCGTTAAAATCCCCCACCAATATTATCGGTACGTCTAGCTTGCTCTCCACAAATTCCAGCAGATCCAAAATGGTCTCTGTTTTAAACGGAGGAGGGATGTAAATATTTGCTATTACCAGAGGCTTATCCTCCACAACGCAACTCAGAAAGACATAGCGACCCAACGCATCAATTCTGGCTTCCCTGCAGGAAAACGAGATACCTCTCCCCACCAATATGCTCACCCCTCTTGAATATGAGGTGTAGACTGAGTGATACTGTTCTTGATATTTGTGGTTCCGAACATGTAATTTGGTATCATTGGTGAGGTGAGTTTCCTGCAGGCAAGCCAGTTCAACGCCGTAAGCTTCCATTGCCGTGAAGACTGCTGCCCTTTTGGCGGGATCACCCATGCCCCTGATGTTCCAGGAGCCTATCTTTAGCATTTTAAAAGGTATTTAGAAGAAAAAGACAAAAAAGTAACAAAAAAAAGGGCCAAAAAAAAGAAAAAAGAAAAAATGCCCAAAAAAAAGGGGCATTTCATTTGTGTGCTTGTGGATGCCAAATTATTCGTGAGCGCTGTGGTTGTGTTAACCAAAAAAGAAAAAGAATAAAAAATAGATAGAGTGGGGAAGGGCAAAGGGCCCCCGCGTCCGGGGACTCCCCCCCCACGTTTCCTAACTGCAGATATAAACCACATGTGCTAATATGCTTTACGTTTATTTTTGTAAACCCACCCTTCGTAGCTATGTGTGCCTTACGTTCACCCCATTGCCTAACCCTATGTCTTGCTATAAACCCCCCTTCCCCCCCACCCTCAGCTTTGTGCATCCCCCTACTTACCACCCTTATTCGTGACCCCCCCTTCTGCCTAATTAGGCTAGCCCTAGGGGCTGTGCTTGTGACCTTTTTCCCCCCTCCCAACCATACAGAAAATACCTCCCCACACATATACTGAAAAGATACGTTGTGACTCACTACCACACTCTTCCCCCCCTCCCCCCCTCCCACAGCCCTCCTCCAAACCCCCAGATCAACACTTAAAGCGTGCGAAACTAGTGGAATCACACCCTTCATCCGTGCTTCCATCTCACATACCCCCCCTTCCCCCCTCCCCCGTCCCCCGTGTCAACTACTGGTTGCTGTGAAAAAGGAAAAAAGAAGAAAAAACAAAGAGAAGAAAGAAAAAGAAAAAAAGTCACGTTTTCCTCTTTTCCTATCCAAATTTAGCCTTATTTAACCCCTAGCTCTGCAGGTCCGCTTTGTTATCTTCCAGCCACTTTGTTGCCCCTGCTGTTGTGTCGAAAAAATGGGTGGACCCTAAGGCAGTGATACGTAGTCGTGCAGGATACAGCAGGGCGTATTCCATATTATAGGTCCGTAGGTTACGCTTAATGTCCCTGAATTCAGCCCTCAGTTTCTGGAGGTCTGGGGAATAATCAGGAAAAAATAAAATCTTGGCTCCGTTGTGTAGGATATCCCCCAGCTCTCTAGCCCTACGCATCAATGTTACCTTGTCTCTGTAGTTAAAAAGCTTCATTATTATTGGCCTGGGATGCCCCCCTGATGGTAAGGCCCTAGTTGGCACTCTGTGGGCTCTTTCAATAGTAAAGAGTTGGGAGAAGGTTTCCTTCCCAAATATTCCTTTAAGCCACTTCTCCAAGAACTCCTCAGGGTGGGGACCCTCACACCGCTCCGGTAGGCCTACCATCCTCACGTTGTTCCTGCGAGACCTATTTTCCATTTCCTCCATTTTGGCTTTATGTAAGCCCATCTGCGTTTTTAATGACTTGAGCTCTTGCTTCAGTGGGGTTAATTCATCCTCAGCCTGGCTAACTCTCTCCTCCAATGCAGTTGTTCTAGCAATAGTCCTTTGCAGTTCTTGACTTAGTATAGTTATCTCTTCCTTTAATCCCGTCAGCTGGTCGCACAGGTTGCTTAGGGAAGCCTTACAGGAATTAACAGCACATAGAACGTCTTTCAATGTGGGTTCAGCTTCTGCTGGTGCGTCATGTGCAGCAGCCTTGTTGGTTGCTAATCCCGCGGACTCACCCGCAGAGCTATTACTGCTCGCCGTTTTTATTGTGTGCGTTGCCGCTGGTCCTTTTCCTAGGCTCTTCCTGTCCCCTAAGCCCCCCGCATGCGGTCTGTCCTGCTGCTGCTGAGTGTTTTTAGATGGCGATGAGGTAGAGGGGTGCGCAAATTTTTACAGTTTGGCCGCTGCGGCGGCTGCTGCCTGGTTCGCCTTTTCTTTTGATGTGCGGGTCATTTGGGAGCTAGTGTTGTCCTGCTGTTGCGGTTCCTCTCCCTTTTTCCTAGTCATGGCTTATTGTATAAGTTAGGGGAGTATATAAAAGAATTGAGCCGCTCATGGGGTTGATACCTTCCCCCCCCTCTCTTCGCCTTTCCTGTTTGCAGCTGCCACTGGGGTGATTGTCCAGTTTTGAGGATAGGCGGTGCTTCAGCTCTGTTAAATTTATGTAGTGTGGAGTAAGATTAGCGTCTATCTTATTGATGCGACCCTCCGCTAGCCATCAAGGGGGGTCTTCTCCCTAGTAAGCACAGTTTGCTGTGTGTCAGTATGTCAGACTGCCCAAGCCTGCCTGAGCGCAAGGGCTGATCGTTAAGTGACAATGTGTCAGGCTGCCTGGGCCTGCCTGAACCTCCCCCTCCCCTTGTCCGTAACAATAAACAAGCCCTTGAGGAGATGGGAGAAACAGTCCACCCTTGTTATGGCTGCAGGGGTTGGTACCTTGATGCTGCCAGGTACCTGGGAAGCGCAGGTACGCTCCTGGTGTTGGATCCTCTCACTAATGACACATGCCGTCCCCGCCGCTTCTTCCTGCTGATACCAAGGCCGTTGCCCGGGTAACTGCTACAAACAGTTAGCCCGAGCTCCTCCACGCCGCTCCGTGGGCTCCGATCTACGTCCTCTCCCGAGCGGCTGTAACGATGCGCCGCCGGCACCCTAGAACGGGCAGTGATAGGGGAGCCAGGTGGCCAGGCAGACGCCGAGCTCTGCAGGGTAAGGGAGGCGCAGTCAGCCGGGCCGGAACGCTAGGCTAGGTCCGATGAACACGGAGGCATCGGGCTGGGGGAAGCTCACTCGCCCCTCCTCTCACTCTGACATCCGGTCACGCCCCCCTGTGAAAGTAGAGAAAGCTGAAGGGTGAGAAAATGAAAGAAAGAAGGGAAGAGGGGCAGAAGAGGTAGGGGGGGACAAAAGGAGTAGCTAATCGTAAAGGATAAGGGGAAGGAAGTGCACAGGAGACCACCAGGAGAGGGAGACCGGAGGCCCTCCAAGGAGGAACCGCCCTCATGAGCTATCGATCACACATACAGGGGATGCCCAATGAGGGTTGCCCAAGGTTCCCAAATAATCTTGAATTTGTCTAGGGTATCTAGAATAGTATTGGATATCTTTTCTTGCAACATAATCCAAGCAATTTTTTGTTTAGCTAACCGAATGGACACTTTCGGTGACTTCCAGGACCGGGTGATGGTCATTTTGGCACCCACCAGAATAAACTGGATCAGCTTCTGGGTATGTTTGGATATTTTAGGGATGGGGCCATTAAGCAAAGCAATAGTTGGATCCTGTTTCAGTGTACAACCACATGTTCTGCGGATAAGGGAGAAGATCTTGTTCCAAAACATTCTGATTTTAGGACATTCCCATAGTATGTGTAAAAGAGTGCCCATATGATTGCAACCTCTGAAACAAAGAGGTGACGTTTGCGGGTAGAATTTGGCCAGTCGGGAAGGTACCAGATACCAGCGTGTAAGAATTTTCAGCCCCGCTTCGTTTATAGAAGTGTTCACCATACCTTTGAAGGAACGGGCAAAGTTAGAGTGCCATGCATCCAGATCCCAGCTGAAGTCAAGGTCCCGCTCCCAGCTCATCATGTAGGCCGCTTTCTCTGTGGGTTCCGCTAGGGATGAATAAATGAGAGAGATACCTCCTCTAGTGTCTGAGGCCGAAGCGCACCATTGTTCATAGGGCCTTACTGAAAGATGGTTCTCACCACTCTTCCATAACCGATTCAAGAAATGTGAAAGTTGAAAAAACCTAAATTTTTCGGCTGAGGGCATTTCAAGTTTAGACGTACAGTATGTTAAAGTGAGGGGACCATTAGAGTTAAAGAATTGACCAATTCTATAGAGGCCCTTGTCTAGCCACCATTTGAGGGCTCGGATATCTAAGCCAGGGGGGAAGTTGTGGTTCCTGAAGATATGTGCAAGAGTGTGCCAAGTAGAAATGAGGGGTTTAAGCTTATGGAGGGAGTCACATAACTTCATTGAATGAGATAATGTGGGGGCTAGTATAGGGGGGCGTTTTTTGGGGATATTCCAAAGTAAAAAATCTAAAGTGAAACTAGGGACCGCCTCTCGTTCCATGTTCACCCAGTCTGGTTTGGATCCCTTCATGTAAATAGTGGAAAATTGGCTCAGTTGCGCTGCCTGATAATACCACCATAGGTTAGGTACCCCTAGGCCTCCCTTCTTTCTGGGTCTAAATAGCACCTCTTTAGAGAACCTGTGACCTTTTTTATCCCAAATAAAGCGGATTATGGCAGATTGTAAGCGTTGAATGTGCAATTTGGGGACCGGAATGGGTAAGGAATGAAAAAGATATAAAATCCTAGGTAGAAATGTCATTTTGACCGCGTTCACCACGAGAGATTATAAAGCGACCACTGGGTCAGATCGTTAGTGAGCTTTTTGAACATGGGAAGAAAGTTATGCTTAAACATTAGGTCAATGCTGGACGTGAGGTTGATGCCGAGATAAGGGATGGAGGTGGAATTCCACGAAAATGGAAATTTATTCCTTAGAGCGTTAACAATGTCCTGAGAAGTGGATACATTGAGAGCGACTGATTTGGAGACATTAACCTTAAGTCCGGAAGCTAGTTCAAAGTCATGTAAAAGTTGAATTATGTTGGGGGTGGAAATTAGGGGGGATGTGATGAACAGGAGGACATCATCCGCAAATAAAGTGCATTTGTGAGTAGATTGCCCGCAATGGACTCCATGAATGTCTGGGTGTTGTCTTATCGCGATGGCTAAGGATTCAATAGCCATCGCGAAAAGAAGGGGGGAGAGGGGACATCCCTGTCTCGTTCCCTTCTGTATGGGAAATTTATCTGAGAGGTGTCCTTGTATTCTAACCTGTGCTTTAGGTTGATGATAGAGAGCTCCCAAGACATTAATAAAGTTTGGGCCAAAACCCCATTTACGTAAAATTGTGAAAAGGTAGGGCCAAGCCACCGTGTCAAACGCTTTTTGGAGATCGATGGAGAGGAGGAGACCCTCCTGAGGGGGTCCCCCATCCCACCCAGACCTCATTAAGGAAACTGCATTTATTGCTCTCCGTATCTGGTCCGGACCCTGTCTCCCCGGTATGAACCCCACTTGGTCCTTATGTATGAAGGAACCTATAAAAGAAGCGAGTCTCTTGGATAATATTTTCGTTATAATTTTTAAATCATTATTAATTAATGAAATAGGTCTGTAGTTGCTCACTTCACTGGGGTCTTTACCTGGTTTGGGGATGACCGAGATGAAGGCCAAATTGGCATCAGGATCCAGAGGGGATGATTTGCTTAAGGAGTTGAAGAGACGAACCAGATACGGAGAAAGGGTATCTGTAAAGGTTTTGTAGTAGTAATTTGAAAATCCATCCGGGCCTGGGGCAGAATCTTTTCTAAGATCTTTAATGACTGCTCGGATCTCGGATTCTTGAAATGGGGATTCTAAAATGGAGCGATGAGATTCAGAGATTTTGGGTAGTAGGATTTTCTCGAGAAATGCGTCTAATTTCTGTTGAGAAATTGGGCAATCGTCAGAGTATAGGTTGGCATAAAATGATTGAAATGTTGTTAGGATTTTACCGGGATTTTGGGTGAGTGAACCGGACTGGGATTTTATTTTGGGTAGGGCAAAAGACCTATGTTTCGGGGTTAGTTTGGCCGCTAACTGGGGGCCAAATTTGTTCGCGCGCAAGTAGAAACTGCCACTAAGCCAATGGAGGTGCTTATCTGCATTGGAGGTCAAGGCTGAATTAAGGGACAGTCTAATGCCCCGTACACACGGTCGGACTTTTTTCGGACATTCCGACAACAAAATCCTAGGATTTTTTCTGACGGATGTTGGCTCAAACTTGTCTTGCATACACACGGTCACACAAAGTTGTCGGAAAATCCGATCGTTCTAAACGCGGTGACGTAAAACACGTACGTCGGGACTATAAACGGGGCAGTGCCCAATAGCTTTCATCCCTTTATTTATTCTGAGCATGCGTGGCACTTTGTCCGTCAGACTTGTGTACACACGATCGGAAATTCCGACAACGGATTTTGTTGTCGGAAAATTTTATATCCTGCTCTCAAACTTTGTGGGTCGGAAAATCCGATGGAAAATGTGTGATGGAGCCTACACACGGTCGGAATTTCCGACAACAAGGTCCTATCACACATTTTCCGTCGGAAAATCCGACCGTGTGTACGGGGCATAATGGTATCAAGTTTAGAGAGAGTGGAGGGATTAGGGTTCTGTTTATGAGATATACTGAGATCTTTAAATTCTTTCTCTAGCTTCAGGATATCTACTTGCTGTTCTCGCTTTAATTTGGCAGAGAATTGAATCAGTTTCCCTCTAATTACTGCTTTGTGAGCGTTCCAGAGAGTACTAGGAGAGATATCCTCAGTGTCATTAATCAGGAAATACTCTTCAATATCCTTCTCTAATATGGTACGGTGGACAGGGTTAGATAAGATTTTTTCATTTAGTCGCCAAAGGCGAGAGCCAAGGGGAGACAACGAGTTGGATAATCTTAAGGTTACTAGGGAGTGATCAGACCACGGAACATCTTGGATAGAGGTATGATTAGCATTGTGTATATCAGAGTTTGACATAAATACATGGTCAATTCTAGCATAAGTTTTGTGGGGAGCTGAGTAGTGTGTGTAGTCTCTTGTTGAGGGGTTGAGTTCCCTCCATGTATCAATGAGGCCTACTGAGTGAAAGAGTCTGGCAATCTGGAGGCTCTGTTTGGGGTTTTTTTTAAGGTGAGGGATCCCCTGAACTGCTTTATCTAGAATCTGATCAAATGTGATGTTGGAGTCCCCACCCATAATCACCCTACCCTCAAAGTGGGGTGAGAGTGTGGCCAGTAAGGAGGAGAAAAACTTAGCTTGGCCTTTGTTAGGTGCATAATATGAGATGATAGTGTAGAGGTTACCTTCAATTGAACCTTTGACTAATATATATCTCCCATCATTATCTTTGATAGTCAAAGCGTGTAAAAAAGGGGTCTGTTTAGAGATTAGGATGGCAACCCCTCTTTTTTTCTCGCCAGCGTTTGCAAGGAAAAAAGTGGGGTAGTTGTTATGTAGAAAAGAAGGGGAATAATTTGAGGGAAAATGGGTTTCTTGGAGGAGAACAATATCTAGTCCTCTAGAATTATAGCTTTGAAATGCTTTACTTCTTTTGACGGGTGAGTTGAGCCCTTGGGTGTTATGAGAGGCAATCTTGAGTGCCCTCTGTAAAGGAGGGGAGTCAGCCATAGTCGCAGGAGGAGTAAAACTGGTGCATTTGGTGAGAACCTACCCGGTTCCTAGTTGATGCGGTTTTGAGTCTGGGATGGAGACCTCGCCGTCGCAGCGGAGGATTCTGGATAATGATGGTCCCCTGTGCACATTCCTGAAATAAATGAAACGAGAAAGGAAAAGAAGAAGGAAAGAGGGGAGTGAGAAGAGTATGAGAAAAGAAAGGAAGAATAATTAATTAGAGCAATCTAATAAATTCAAAAAAGTCCAGGCGTAAGAGCCTAGTAAACCGAGGAACTGGACTAAAGAGTTCAGTTCAAGTCTAAGACCCAAAAACAAAGGGTCTCAGAAAAACAAAAACAACCTCAGCCGAGGTTGTTTGTCTGATGTAACCAGTGGGAAGGTCTCCCCTGATCACAACAGAAGGAGTGGCAATGCTAGCCCAGCCAAGCCGCTGAACAGGGCATACCGTAGGTATCATCCTACAAGTAATCGGGGAGGGGGAAGGAAGGCAGGAAGAGGGGAATGGAAGGGAAGGGAAGGGGGGGATAGTGGGTTGGGGTATGAATCTATGCCCTGGGGTCACCAGGACTCAGTATAACCTCTAGTGCAGTCCATCATGAAAACATGGGGGAATTTTCAAAAAATAGAGAAAAAAAAAAGTCAAACAACTCGGGATCATCTCCTTTCATCTTTACCGAGAGGAGCTAAGTGAAGAGGATTCAGATAAATACTGCTATTATCACGGATGGATATGGAGATTCGGATAGGGTGTACACAGTTTACACAATTACCCCTCAGTCAGGGGGAAGAACCTGGAGGGGAAAAGATATCAACACAGCCCTTGCAGGGCCGAGCGAAGACAAAGTCATCTGGGTGGGATGGAGTCACGGTGGCGCTTCGTTTGCTGTTTGTTCCAAATGGGAGTGATGGGGCTGCATGGAGGAGGTCTCTTTGAGGAACTTGGCTTGGATGGAGGTTCCTGGGGGGAGACTTCTTGAGAGATAAATCCTAGTCTCAGGAGTAGATGTTCACCCTCTTGGAATGAAGAGAAACCATATGATCTTTCTTTGTGTTGAAACAGAAGGCGGAAAGGGAAGGTCCAACGGTACTTAAAGCGGGGGTTCACCCACACCGCCAAAAAAAATAAATATTAAAAGCCAGCAGCTACAAATACTGCAGCTGCTGACTTTTAATACATTGCCACTTACCTGTCCCGGGGTCCAGCGATGTCGGCAGGGGACGCCGAGAACCCGCTCGGTTCTCGGCAGCTTCCGCTGCCATCCTAGGTGAGAGAATCAGGAAGTGAAGCGTTGCGGCTTCACTTCCCGGTTCCCTACTGCGCATGCGCGAGTCGCGCTGCGCGTCCCTAGTGGTCCCCGCTCTCTGCTGGGAGCTGTGTGTTCCCAGCAGACAGCGCGGTCGGGACAGGAAGAAGCATAGACTCCCATGGGAGTCTATGCCGGAAGTAGGTGCAAATACCTGTCTTTCACAGGTATCTGCACCCCCCTCCCCCCTGAAAGGTGCCAAATGTGACACCGGAGGGGGGGAGGGTTCCGAAAAGCGGAAGTTCCATTTTTGTGTGGAACTCCGCTTTAATTGATCTCTGTGAGAGGATTTCAAGAAGAGGTTTTAAAGCTATCCTTTTTAGAATTGTAGTTTTGGAAATGTCTGCAAAGACTTGAATCTTGTTTCCTTGGAAGGATAAGTTATCCAGATTCCGAGATCTTTTCATAATTTCCTCTTTGGTTTCGTAATAGTGGGGTTTAACCACTATATCCCTCGGGAGCCCGTCCTGTCTGGGTGGTTGCAGCGCTCTGTGGGCCCTGTCAATCTCTAGTTTGTGGTTAGAGATGTCTGGGATAAGTTCTTTCATGAAAAGCTTCACTGTGTCATGAACATTAGTTACAGCCTCAGGGATGCCTCGAATGCGGAAGTTACCTCTCCGGTTACGATTTTCTAAATCGTCGATCTTCCCTAGCGCAATATCGAGTTGGTCCTGCATCAATTGAATGCAGTCAGTATTCTGGTTGGTGCGTGCAGCAGTATGATCTACTGCTTGTTCGATCATATCAATGCGGGCCCCCAAGCTCTGTAAATCCGCCTTTATAGACGTGGTGATCTGCGTGGCATTCTGGGCCAGGCCTGCAGCCAGCATATCTGAGAAACAGTTCAGGAGTTGGGCCATGTCTGTCTGGTGGGGAGAGTTCAGAAGTGCAGCCTGCTGTGTGGCTGGGGATAGGATGGGAGCGTGCATTGAGGGGATATGAAGCATATCAGATAGGGCTCTGTTAAAGAGGGATTCTGTGCTGGCAGGGTATACAGTCTTGTGAGAGATAGTACTCACAGAGGACTCCGATGTAGGGGTGGCAAGCTGATCATCTGCAGGGATGTCTGCATGGAGTCTCCTTCTCCTGTGTCTCCCTGTGAGGAGGCCGCAGCCGCCATCTTGGCAGTAGTGGGGGCGAGCAAGCCGAAGGTAAGTTGCCGACTAACCGCTGGTTTCTGTGAGCGGCTCTGCATATGTAAATGTGCCCACGATCCTCCTCTACCAGTGGGTAGTTAGCAGGGACGGTTCCGCTAATGATATCAGCGTCTGGGGACCGCGGAAGGCTCGGCTGTGACAGAGCTCCCGTTCAGAGCGTCTTCCCGGAAGTCCCCCGCATGCGCACTGGGAGATATTCTTAATGCCCTTAAAGGATCTGTTAAAAGGAGGTCCTCCATTTATCAACTTCCCAGTTGAGGGAGAGCTCACTCTCCCAAGCTAGCATATAAGGGGTCTTTTGGGAGTGAAGGGATAGTGACTGATAGATGACGGAGATCCCTCCCCTCTGTTCCATGGACTGCCCACACCATAATTTGTATGGTGTGAATGTGTGAGGCGAGGATTTCTCCCCCAAATGTGGCGGAGAAAATGTCTTATTTGGTGAAATCTATAAAGTTCCGAGTTAGGGATTTCCAGGTGATTTAGACAGAATTCGAGAGAAATAGGGCCCTCATTAGTGAAGAAGTGTCTGATTCGGTACAATCCCTTGTCCAACCACCATCTAAAGGCTTTGATGTCCATCCCTGGGGTAAAGTCTGGATTGTTGAAGATGTGTGCTAGCGGGTGACACCTCGAGGTTAGAGTGGGGTTGTTTCTTAGGTTATCCCAGATTTTGAAAGATTGAGAGAGAGACGGGGAGAGAATTGGAGGACGCTGTCTTGGGGGTACCCAGAGAAGGAAATCCAGGGTGTAGGATGGAACAACCTGTCTCTCTATTTGAATCCAGTCTGGTTTCTCAGCCTTAGAGTAGACCGTGGAGAGCTGGGCTAGCCTGGCAGCTTGGTAATACAAGAAAAGCTGAGGAGACCCTAAACCCCCCTGTGTTCTGGGTAGAAAAGGGTTCTTTGCTGGATTCTGTGACCTCTACCCCCCCAAATAAATGTGATTACTTTTCTTTGAAATTTGGTCAAGTGTTCCTTATTAATGTTTACTGGAAGGGCCCTGAAGAGATAGAGGAGTCTAGGTAGCAAAGTCATCTTCACTGCGTGGACTCTCCCGAGCCAGGATACCTCCCCCTTTGACCAATTTCCTAAGTCAGCTTCTAACTTGTGGTAAAGCTGGGGGAAGTTCATAGAATATAATTGTTCCGTTTTAGCTGTGAGTTTAATTCCTAAGTAGTCGATGTAATGGTCGGTTGTTCCATTTGAAGTCAAAGGAACTTTGAAGTGCGGATACTGTGTCTGACTTGAGGGAAATATTTAAGGCAGATGACTTATAATAGTTTACCTTAAGCCCTGAAATTTTGGAGAACTCCTTCAGGAGTTTGCACAGGTTTGGGAGGGAGGTGGTCGGGGACGTGATAAAAAGGAGCATATCGTCCGCAAATAGCCCACATTTGTGGACTTGGTTCCCACAGGACACTCCGAGGATGTTGGGATTAAATCTAAATGCGATTGCATATGTTTCGATCGCCATGGCGAATATCAGAGGGGAGAGAGGGCAGCCCTGTCATGTGTCTCTTGCTATAAGGAGGGGTTTGGAGTATTGTTCTTGTAATCGGATTACCGCTTTCGGATTGGAGTACAGGGATCCCAGGATTCCTAAGAAGCTAGGCTCAAAGCCCCACTTCTCCATGAGAGAGAATAGATAGGGCCATTCGATCGAATCGAAGGCTTTATGTAAGTCTAGCGATAAGATCATTCCTTCCTGCTTGGGGCCCCCTTCCCAGTTAGATTGGAGAATGGAGACAATGTCTACCGCTCTCCTAATTTGGTCTGGGCCCTGCCTACCCGGGATAAAACCTACCTGGTCTTTATGGACATACAGTTTTATAAAGGAAGCTAGATGGTTGGCGAGAATTTTTGTTAGGATTTTGAGGTCGTTATTAATTAGGGAAATGGGCCTATAATTTTCTACTTCTTCATGGTTTTTATTGGGTTTGGGGATTACTGATATGAACGCCGTGTTCAGATGTGGATCTATTAGGGAGCCTGAGTTTTTAGAGTTGAAAAATTTAGCCATATGGGGGGCCAATATGTCGCTGAATGTCTTGTAGTAGGGGACCGATAGACCGTCCGGGCCCAGGGCTGAGCCAGTCTTCAGGCTTTTGATAACCTCCCTTATCTCCTCCGAGGAGAAGGGTTCATCCATTAAATCTTTGTGTTCCTTGGAAATAGAGGGCAACAGAAGGTTCTGGAGAAATGAGTCGGTCGAGGGTTCCCGCACCGCTTGGGTTGATTTATAAAGGTTGGAGTAAAAGTCGTGAAAGGCAGTCATGATTTTAGTTGGGTTGGCTGTAGGTGGCTGGCCTGCTATACGTAGTTTGGGGAAAGTGAGAGAACAAAATTTGGGGGTGAGCTTTGTGGCTAGCATCGGTCCAATTTTGTCTCTTTGGCAATAAAATTTGGCTCCGCTCCATCTAATATGTTTCTCGGCTTTTGCCGTTAATGCCATATTGAGCTCGAGTCTGATCGCGTCCAGTTTATCTGTTATTGCCTTAGAAGGGTTTTTCTTATGGTCAGCTTTCAGGGTTACAAAGGATTTTTCCAATTTTTGAATGTCAATCAGGCGTTCCTTCTTTACCTGGCTCGCTAACCTGATAAGCTCGCCTCGGACGGTAGCCTTGTGGGCGGCCCAGAGGGTCTCGGAAGAGATGTTTTCTACGTCATTTAGTCTAAAGTATTCTTTAATGCCGTCTCCTATCATCTTGGTGTGAATTGGGTCGCTGAGAAGAGACTCGTTTAGTCTCCAGTAAGATCCCCTGTTCCCCGTCAGAACATTTCTCAAAGAAAGGATAACCAGTGAGTGGTCAGACCATGCTACGTCTAAGATAGAGGCCCTATTGGCTAGAGGGATAAGGTTTGTAGGAATGAGAATGTGGTCAATCCTGGCGTATGACTGATGGGGAGAGGAGAAGTGAGTAAAGTCCCTACATTTGGGGTTCAGTTCCCTCCAAATGTCAACTAAGCCTTGGGTGTGTAGAGTTTTGGCTATTCTGGTGCTCAGTTTCGTGGGACGTGTCAGCTGGTCTTTGAGGGGTTTGGTTTTGTCAAAACCCTGGTCAAACGCGACATTGGAGTCCCCCCCCCCCCAGATGACCTTGCCCTCTAGGAGGGGGTTGAGAGTTGCAAATAGGCTCTGGAAGAATGTGGCTTGGCCCTTATTTGGGGCGTAGTATGAAATTATGGAGTAAAGAACTCCCTCCAGAGTGCCCTTTACAAGAATAAACCTGCCCTCTGGGTCTCTGAAGTCCGAGATGTGGGCAAATTTGCTGTTTTTTGAAAGAAGAATTGCTACCCCTTTCGTCTTGTTTGGAGCGCTGGCAAGATAAAAAGATGGATAGTAGGAGTGGAGGAACTTGGGACTGTACCGAATCGGGAAGTACGTCTCCTGCAGGAGCACTATATCCAGTTTGAGGGATTTGTAGTGATCAAAAGCTAATCTCCTTTTCCTAGGAGAATTAAGTCCTTGAAAGTTATGAGATGCCACCTTGAGATCTACTCCCTTCGAGATTGTATCAGCCATGAGAACAGAGGGGTGGACGACCATCTAACCAGCAGCCACTTACCTTATGATGATGATTATTTGCAGCGAGGGTGAGGAGGGTGAAGATTCGTTCTAATTCTGCGAGGGTGAGGACTGGGGACGATTCCCGCCGACAGGCTAGAAGAGAGAAAAAGAGTGAATGGGGAGAAATGGAAGATAGAGAAACAAACAAACGTAGTAACAAAGACAGTATCAAGGGTCTTCTAACGAGACTCGTGGAGGACGGCGGTGTGGAAGTCCGCCAAATCTCCACTCTAAACCTTCGCTCGCCCTGAAGGGGCGAGCAAAGTCTCACTCGAAGAGAACACATTCGGTTCTCCAGGAATGAGAGGAGGCGCAAGGGTCCCACCCCGGACCCCTGAAATAACAAGAGTCTGACTAATAAACTGTACACAACTAAGTCATGGTAACCAAAATGGCAATAAGAAACCCATATCACGGAGTGCGCATGCGCGCGGCGCCGGAGCAGGACATGCTGCATATCACAGGCGACGATCCAGAAGAGAAGACAACTGAAACCCCTGCTGACACACCTGATTAATCATCAGATCAAGTATCGCTGGTCTTTTCCATTCAGACTGTCCTTTACGTACAGAGGGAAGTCGCATTCATTCGCAAGTTTCCAGTCGGGAGAGGAGTTACTTCTAGAATTGGGAATAATCAATAGAGATTCACATCACCCCGACCCCCAAATAATGATGGTCGTCCGGTCTCGCCCCTGTGGTCTCAACAGAGAAGATCTACTACAAGGAAATCGCACCCTTTCACCTGAACGCCCAACAAAATCTTTCATAGATCATCACCCACACTGCTCAGGCAAAACCTGCCAGACTTTGGTCAAAATCTACTGAAGAATACCTACCTGTTGACTACAGACTGCCTTAATGCCTAATCAGGCGAACACTATGTTAGAAAACCGGCCCCTTCCTTTTTTTTTTTTTTTGACAAGCTACGTTTGATTCCTTGCCCCCCCCCCTTCCCTTGTCTAATTTTTTGACACTGCTCTTCATTTTGGAACTTCCCTTCCCTCCTCCAAATTTTTGCCCTTTTTTTTTTTTTTTTAAGTCCCTCTCAGTTACAGCACAAGGAAGGTCGGGGCAGTAACGCATGCCACTTCTAGTGAACTTGCCTCTACTTCACGAGTGGAGGCAACTTTACAACATAATGGGGTTGAATATCCCCGAGATCGTACTGCCAAACAGTGCGATGGTTATTTTTTACTTAATAGCACTGTTGAATTGTTATTGTTATAGTTTAAAGAACGAAGCGCAATATGTCTCTAACTCTATTTCTTTCCTTTTTTTCCTCCTAACCTCTCTCTCTCTTGGTGCACTCCTGATACAGAAACGGGTTCCTTATACACATCGGAGAAGACCTCTAAAACGTGACTACGGTTTGCCGAACACTTATGACCGATAGATCCTCTACAAAATTCACTATATTAACACATAATGTACAGGGTTTGAACTCCCCTGTCAAACGAACCAAAGCCTTCCAACAATACTATAAAATGAGAATTGATATCTTACTACTTCAAGAGACACATTTCTCGAAAACATCTGCCCCTAAATACTTGCATGCACGATACCCCACGTTTTTTGTGTCAAATGGACCGGACAAAAAACGGGGAGTAGCAATCTGCATAGCAAAACATATACCATTTTCACCCACTAACATCATTCGGGACAAAGATGGATGTTATATTATGGCTAAGGGGAAAATACATGATAAGGTAGTTACATTGCTCTCTTACTACGCCCCTAACACAGGACAAAAACAGTTCCTACGCACAATGTTAACAACTATAATGCCACATGTGGAGGGACACGTGATCCTAGGTGGAGATAGCAATACTTCATTAGATCAAATTTTAGATAAATCCAACCCGGGCAAAACTTTCCTAAAACACACCCCAGAACAAAGTGGGGAGATTGCCCGCCTGCTCCATAGTTATGATCTGATTGACATATGGAGAAATGCCCACCCCACGTCTAGAGACTTTACATTTTATTCCCATGTTCACAAAACATACTCCCGAATAGACCATCTATTTACACTCTCCCCGCTACTTCCATTTATTTCATCGACCAAAATCATTCCCATGGCCTGGTCAGACCATTCTTCAATACAAATCACTCTTACCGATCTATGGTCAAAATCACAACCGTCGTCGTGGCGATTAAATGAATCCTTATTGAATGATCCTATTATTGCGAAGGAAACAGAGCTAGCTCTTAAGGAGTATTTCCGAGACAATCTTTCCTCATCCCCTTCCCCTATTATAACATGGGCGGCACACAAGGTCACCATCCGCGGTAAGCTGATTCAGCTTGCCTCTAGAGCAAAACGAGAGCGCGAACACACGATAAAACAACAAACGGAGGAACTTCAACGTCTCACGCAGGAACAAAGGACCAATCAAGCCATTGATCTCAGAGATCAGATCGATACAGCTCGCACAGCCCTTAATCTGAGCCTTACCACAAAAGCGGAAAAAAACATAAGATGGTCCAGACATAGATACTATACCATGGGGGATAAACCTAATAAACTTCTAGCTCGGAAACTAACCCCTAGACCATACACACCAGCCCTACCTAAATTACGTTTACATAATGGTCAGATTACACAGAACCCACAGCTAATACTACAAGAATTTTTTTCTTTTTACTCTAAATTGTATGATGCCCCTACACCTCTACATAAAACCAAAGCAGAGGAATTCCTCAGTGACATCACATTGCCCACATTGGAACGGGACCACACAGAGCTAATGGAGGCGGAGTTCACAGCAGGGGAAGTGGCCGCAGCTATTAAACACATAAACCCTTCCAAAGCACCGGGTCCTGATGGTTTTTCTGGACATTACTACAGAAAATACACTGAAATACTAGTTCCCCATTTATGCTCTTTTTTTAATGAATTAAGAAAAGGAAACCCACTTCCAACACATGAAAATAATGCTTATATTCATATAATACCCAAACCAAATAAAGATCATGGAGATTGCGCAAATTACCGCCCAATATCACTAATTAATTTAGACTTAAAGATAATGACAAAAATTTTGGCCACTCGAATGAATTCGTTTATATCCAAATATATTCACCCAGACCAGGTGGGATTCGTCCCCAATCGACAGGCCTCAGACCAAACTAGAAGAATTATCAACATAATATCTGCCCTGAACTCAGGATGGGATGGGGGGGGGGGCCGGAGGGGAGCGCTTTTGATCTCCCTGGACTTACACAAGGCCTTTGACTCCCTGTCATGGGACTATCTATTTTTCATAATGAAACGCTATGGGTTTGGCCCGAATTTCCTGAAGACACTAGAAAATATCTATAATACTCCCACAGCACACCTAGTTGTCAAGGGTTTCCGGTCTCAGCCTATAGACATACACAGAGGAACCAGGCAGGGATGTCCATTATCCCCCTTGTTGTTCATTCTAGCATTAGAACCATTAGCTATAAAGATACGAGCCCACCCAGACATACAGGGAGTGAAGAGTGGCGACAGGGAACATAAGTGCGCGTTGTTTGCGGATGATCTGTTGCTGCTCCTCTCCTCCCTGATCACCACACTACCCACCTTGCACATGCTACTAACACAATTTACGTTAATCTCAGGCCTAAAAGTGAATCACTCGAAATCCCAAGCCCTTAATGTGCTATTACCAACGCATATAATCCGTGCTTTACGAAATTCATATACATTTAAGTGGCAAGACACAGCTCTTCCTTATTTAGGTATTTTCCTTACCCCATCACTAGCCACATTATACAAATATAATTACCCCCCCCTGTTAAAAAAATTATTAGAGGATCTCAAACGATGGTCAAACAACCCTCCATCTTGGTTCGGTCGACTGTACTCAGTTAAAATGACTATTCTACCGAAGGTATTATACTTGTTCAGGACTCTTCCCATAGCAATAGATAGAGCAGACCTAGCGAGGTTCCAGAATAAACTTCTGGAATTTATCTGGGGGAACAAGAGACCCAGGGTGAATAGACGAACATTATACACCCCCAAATTACAAGGTGGACTGGGAGTACCAGACCTGATAAAATATTATCATGCAGCGCAATTGTCTCAGTTAACACGATTCCATACCCGACAATCAAACCCACTTTGGATGATAATGGAAACAGCGTTATTTCCCAATAAGGAGATCAGCCACCTAATGTGGATGAAACCGAAGGAAAGACCGACAATAATGTGTCCGACTTTGTCCTTTTCATTAGATTTGTGGGATAGACTGGCTACTACCTATAAGTTTAAATCTCCTCATACTCCATTGGCCCCATTACTAAATAATCCTATATTCGCCCCGGGTCTCCGTCCCCACGAATTTAAATGGTGGACCAACAAGGGATTGTTACGGATAGCCGATCTATGCGACCACAGAGGGGTTATGTCGAAACAGGTTCTGCAGGAAAAGTACCAATTACCAAATACAGAAATATACCGCTATTCCCAGATAGCGCACTTCTTAACTACACTGAACCGTAGTTCAGATTTAACTAAATCCACACAAATGGAAAATTTTTGCAGGACCATAGACAAACACTCGGGCCACATTTCATTGATATATGGTATTTTATCATCAACCTCTCAGAAATTGTTTTATATGCAAAAATGGGAGCAAGATACAGGTATCAGCCTAACAGCTGAAGACTGGCACAAACTGTCTCTCCAGGCATCCAAATCATATATTAATACCTCTTTGATAGAGGCAAACTATAAAGTTCTGGTGAGATGGTATTTGGTCCCAGTGAAAGTGGCAGCTTTTGTTCCGGCTGCCTCCCCACAGTGCTTTAGGGGATGCAACAGCGAAGGCACCATGATACACACATGGTGGTCCTGCCCAAAAGTGCGTAGATTTTGGATCCGTACATACAACTTTATATATTCATTAACCCAAGTGAACCTAATCAAGTCACCCTTGCAGGCACTGTTGGGACATCCAGTGGACGGAGCATCGAAACACATGCGAAAACTCATAACTTTTATATTTGTAGCAGCGAGAATAGCGATAGCTAAATCATGGAAGTCTCCAACGATCCCCTTTTATCTTATAAAATCTAAACTGTCATGGATTATGGTTAATGAACGTCTTTCTGCTATCTTAAATGACAAAATGGATTTATTTGAAAGAATATTTGGTCCCTTGGATAAAATATATCTCGAATACATAATGCGATGGGATACCTAGGAATCCCTCGCTCTAATGCCCCGTACACACGGTCGGATTTTCCGATGGAAAATGTCCGATCGGAGCTTGTTGTCGGAAATTCCGACCGTGTGTGGGCTCCATCGGACATTTTTCATTGGATTTTCCGACACACAAAGTTGGAGAGCAGGAGATAAAATTTTCCGACAACAAAATCCGTTGTCGGAAATTCCGATCGTGTGTACACAAATCCGACGGACAAAGTGCCACGCATGCTCAGAATAAATAAAGAGATGAAAGCTATTGGCCACTGCCCCGTTTATAGTCCCGATGTACGTGTTTTACGTCACTGCGTTCAGAATGATCGGATTTTCCGACAACTTTGTGCGACCGTGTGTAGACAAAACAAGTTTGAGCCAACATTCGTCGGAAAAAATCCTAGGATTTTGTTGTCGGAATGTCCGAACAAAGTCCGACCGTGTGTACGGGGCATAAGACAGGAGTGCACCTCCCCTTCCTTTTTCCACCCTCTACTTTTCACTTTCCTATCTTTCTCTTTCTTTTTACCTTACTATATATAATAAGCCCCAAAGAGTATAGGGTTGATCGAAGCCCTAGGGCCGTTATTGGAGAATCATTTGCAGGTTACACCAAGTCAAGGAGCTGGGGAGTGAGAATTTTCCTCCTGAGACTCCTCAAGCTATGCATGAAACACAATAAGGAATTAATAACAATATGGAATTATCTGTTGTGTAACCTCCCTATCTCTTTCTTTTTGTTTCTTTTATTTTTTTTCTTTGATTATTTTGTATAAACGACTTGTTATCGGTTCTTACACCTTAAACAAAACATGTAAAAATTTTATCTCATATCTTTTGAAAAATCTTGAATAAAAATATTGGAAAAGAAACCCATATCACAAACCATGAGTACATGAGGAAGTATACGTTCTCGTAAAGACTGTGATTTAGGCCTCCGTCTCCCGGAACCCTCCCCTCCCAACCCCCCCCACTTAACAGAGGGGAAGAGTCAAGAAGGCCGAGAGGACGCGGGGAGACCATGCAACGAAACCGGCCATAACCAAATGGGGCCCGAAAAAAGGTTTGTGGATAAAAATCTAAAACAGAGAGAGAGAGACAAAAAGATAAAATGCAAAGTTCAAGGAGGCAGCCCTAGAAAATAGGCTCGTATGAACAAGTCCCAGAAGAACAGTTCCGGAGAGGAGAGAGCTACTGGTTCCTTTGTAGAGCGAGACTTTTAAGATTCGAGACCGCGGCAGGAAGGGTTAGGGATCCGGGTTCTTGCTTCTGGAAGGTGTAGGCAACAGAAGGGCTGGCCATTGCAGACGTCTCTCCTCTTTGAGCTTTAGGGACTTGTGGTGTAGAGGCCTTTGGTGTGGAAGAATGTCCTGGAGCAGGGGACCAGGCCGGTTCGGGAATTGGGGGGATGGAGCTCTAGCTCAGTCAACAGAGGGAACTACTTCCCAAGCGGATATGTCCATGGTAGGACAGAGGGATGATGGGGTCTTGAAGATCAATTACGGTGGTCTTCCATCCTTGCTCTTCTTAGAGGGACCCTTGTTCCAGAGGGGGGATACAGGGCTGGCCGGAGGGGGGAGTTTGGCCGACCCCGAAGATGTCATGGAGAAATCCATGGGTGCTTCCTGAGATATTAGTTTTAGGGACAGGAACAGTCTCTCACCTTCTGGGAGGTTGGAAAATGCGTGTGTCTTGCCCTGTATTGAGAACTTCACGGCGAAGGGGAATGACCAACGGTACTTGATGTCCCGTTCCATTAGGACCGTTAGGAGAGGCTTTAGGGCGCGTCTTCTTTGGATGGTGGACTGGGCCAAATCTGCAAACACCTGAATTTGGTGACCCCGGAGTTGTAGCTTAGGCTTCAAGTGAGATTGTCGCATAACCTCTTCTTTAACCGTGTAAAAGTGCGGTTTCACTATTATATCTCTGGGTGTACCGTCTTTTCTGGGGGGTCCTAGAGCCCTGTGTGCTCTATCCAATTCTAGCCTATGCGGCGGGATATTAGGGATGAGCTCTGAGATAAAGTCTTGAACCGTGAGGGGGATATCCGTGAAGGATTCTGGGAGGCCTCTTATTTAAAATTATTTAAAATTATTGAAATTATACCTCCTGGACCTATTCTCAAGTTCGTCGATCCTGGAGAGGACTGTATCTAGTTGTTCTTGAATGGTCTGGATGTGTGCAGCATTTTGGTTGGTTCTGGAGACTGTGTGCTCAATTTTGTCTTCCATGGCTTCAATTCTGGAGCCCAAACTAGATAGGTCCGATTTAATGGTGTTGGTGATCTGGATTGCTGTGTTGGCCAGTCCTTTCTCTAATAGGGCAGAGAAATTCGTAAAGAGATCTTCTTGCAGTGCGGAGATGTCCCTGACTGAATAGCCGGGGGATGGATTTGCTGTTGAGGGAAGTTGGGAGGGCATGGATGAGGATAGGGCATAGTCCTCCAGCTGCCTGCTGTTCAGGGGCTCTTTGTGGGCCATGGAGGGGGCTTGGTGCTGGTGAGGGCCATGAGGGCCTGCCTGATTCATGCAGGGGCCTCCCTGTGCCGCTTGGGCATAAGTCAGGGTCGGGGGGACCAGTACTGGCCTGATTTCAGGCGCCTTGGGCTGTGTGGCAGCATGAGGCCTGTTGGTTTCCCCACCGGCAGCCATCTTGGTACACCCGTCTGTCGCCGCCGCATCGAATTGCGGGCCTAGGTCTCGGCGAGCCTGGGGACCGGACATCTATCCGTGCTCTCCTGGTGTTCCTGGCTCCGGGCAGATAGGCGGGCTGTAATGGGGGTGTGCGGCTCGTTCGTCCGGGGTGATGCAGAGCTCCAGGCTCAGGCGGCCATGTCGGAGCTCTCGCGCATGCGCACTGTCACTTTCCTATTTCTAGATATAGTTAGGATTAGGGCCGTAGATATTTTTTTTCCTGGGGTGGGTTCAGCCTTGAGTACTCAAAGAACAATAATTAGCATGCCTGCCACGCTGTGACAAATTGTGGTGTATGTGAAGCGCCCCCAGTAAAGCAAATAGTAATCATGAACTTAGGCTTCAATGTCTGGTTTCTAAAGAGGCCAGTCTGTAAGGCTGTTTACAGAGGGGCTCTTCATTATATTTAGGGCTGAGCTGCTGGCTAATTGGGGTGTCCTAACTATGTACAGAGAGAGTTACTTTGCCTCTGTGTGTCCCCAAGCTTAGCTGCTGCTTCCAGGTAGTTTTTCCTGCATAGCTACTCTCTCCCTTGGCTTGCACTCCTAATGCCTCACTTTGTTTTGTACATAGCATGCTCTGTTGCAGTCCTCTCTCTCCAACCAACTTTTCCTGTACTGAAGGCCGCTTGCTCCCTAGTCCCTAATACCTCACACTGCATGCTCCTGCTCATGTGTCCCATCAATAACTAACTTCTACTTTCCCAAAATACCTCCCCCTGCACTTTCTCCTTGCCACGGGTTGGGGCCAAAACAGGCTACCGATAAAGTGAATCAGAGCTATCCTCCCCACTGTCCTATCAGCAGGGGCACCATTATAAATCATGGGGCCCAGTACAGACCGGCTAAGCCCCAGGTTACTGTCCCTTGGTCACCCACCTTAACTCTAAAATACAGCTGGAGGAGGATACTCACATACCATGGCTGTGACAGTTTTGCATCGCAGCCACAGAAAATTTGACACAGCACATCAAGTTTACTATCATACTTGGCCATTCAAGTCAATGGGGCCATTCCACAACTGTGAGCCAAACACTTTGCTTGTGATTGCAGTGGATTAGCACCATTATACACTGCTAATCGGCATGAAAAACAGGCATTCAGGGTCACCTTCTGAACACCTGACAGCAGCTGTTTAGCTGCACTTGAAAAGCCATCCACTGTGGATCACTTTTCAGAGCATTGGATAGTGTGGACCCAGCCTAATAACAAAAGAATGAACACCACTCCTGGTTGGTTTACACCAATTTGCCACTCACATTCCCTATATGCTGGTGACCGTGTATGGCCGGCCTTACTTTCACTTTCAATTAAAATGGTAAACAGGACAAACACAGAGGGTGAATCTCCCTAATGGGGGCACATACAGCAATAAACGCCTGACAGGCAATCTAATCTCTCTGAACTCCATCCAAAATGAAAGAAAGAAAAAAGTTTTGCCTTTAGTTATACTTTAATCTACAAAAAGTCCTTAAAAATACAGCAATCACAGTAAAAGTAGGGGAAAAAAACTGTTGATGCGTTTCATGCTGAACTAGTGCATAAGAGTTATGAGTAAGTACTACTTCAGCATGAAATGAATCAATAGTTATTTCCCCTACTTTCACTGTGATTTATTGTGCTGTATTTTTAAGGACTTTGTGTATATTACAGGTGGTTTCTGGATTGCAGCCGTCCAGCCTAGTACCCATAGGTGTGTGCAGCCTATTGCATTAGGGTGTGCACCCTAAAGCTCAAACACACGTGTGTGTGTGTGTGTGTGTGTATGTATATACAGTATATATACAGTATACTGTATGTGTGTGTGTATATGTATATATATATATATATATATATATATATATATATATATATATATATATAATTTTTTTTTTATTTTTTTTATATGGATTTTTTACAGGCTAACAAGTGGACAAAATTGAAAAATATATAAATATACATTTTTTAAATTTATATTAAATTTATAAAAAAATTTTGTTTAAACGTTTTTTTCAATCTGCTAAATTTGGCCGGGGCAAGAGTATTGCAAGAATGTTCAAACATTTTTTCTATAAAATTTATTTGATAAATAATTATAAACTTCCCCAGCTTGGCTTTCCTGCTGAATTATGTTTCTCTTTTTGTACAACCCAGGCTAGCATCAATGATGGCAAAAATGATCCATGTTTATTCAGTAAAGCTATTTATACTGGAAATCCAAAGATCAACATGTTTTCTACACATGATGTATAGCTTGCAAATGGCAGGTGTTTTGTATATATCTCTCTCTAATTTTAACCCATTCCCCTGCTGTTATTGCACAAATTCCCTGTGGCAGCTTGTTCTTACATGAAATCACAATAAATTCAAGTTTGACTGCATATCTCTGGTTTTCCAGCAATAGTGTTTATTCCCATAGCATGGAAAACCCATAATTTTTTTAAGCTGGGAATACACTAGAAGACTTTTGCATGTACGTTCAAACAAATATTCAACAGACATTTGTACCAAAATTCTTTGTATAATTGATAGCTGGATGAATGTTGTTTGAAAGTAATTTTGCCTGCTTTTAATCATAATTTTGGAATCAATGTAATTTCCCACATGAAAACCAAACACTGTTTTGTTCATTTAAGAAAAATTTTCCATCCTGCTCCTTCAAATTTTCTCATCACTGTGGTTGAAAACGAACATTGATTTGAACCCACTAATGATTAGAAAAAAAAAGAAACACATGTTCTTTAAATGAAAAATGTTAAAGTGATTGTAAAGTCTCCTTTTTTTCTATGAAAATAACAAACATGTCACACTTATCTGCTCTGTGCAGTGGATTTGCAAAGAGCAGCCCGGATCCTCCTCTTCTCAGGCCCCTCTTCTGTGCCCCCATAGAAAGCAAGCAGCTTTCTATGGGGTACCCGAGCTGAGTCACAGCTCCCTGTGTCCATTCAGACATGAAGCCGTGGCCCGGCCCCTCCCCCTCTCTCTCCTGATTGGCTAGCCAACTTTGACAGCAGCAGGAGCCAGTGGCGCTGCTGCTGTGTCTCAGCCCATCAGGTGGAAGAGTCTCGGACGGCTGAGACACTTGTGGACATCACTGGACAGAGATGGGGCTCAGGTAGGTATTAGGGGGGCCGAGGGGGGCTGCTACACACAGAAGGCTTTTTATCTCAATGCATAGAATGCATTAAGGTAAAAAAACATTCTGCCATTACAATCCCTTTAAACAAAATTTTACTAGTGTATAGCTAGCTTTAACCACTTCAGCCCCGGAAGGCTTTACCCCCTTAATGTCAAATACATAAAGTTGCGCTAGAAAAATAGTGGTGAATTGTACAAATGCATGTATAATTTAATATACTAAATAAATGTAATGTGACAAGCAATAGCAAAGTTCAGTGAATAAAGCATATGGTAATGTCCACAATGTATAACATAAAGGGACAAATACACTCCTGATGTGTGATAAACTCCAAGGTGAGAAATGATAGATATTAAGGAACTCCCAGGGGCTTGTATAGTAGATAAATGAATCTCAAGGACAGAGCGGTAATCTGTGTGTGCAGACCCTTACCAGACAAGGTGGACCCCCTCCAGCGCAGGGTCATGTAGGCAGACAGATTACCCTCTGTAAGGAGCTGTGCATGTATGGATATTCGCTGTCTCCAATGTCCGGTTCCCTCAGATAGAAGTGGATGTCAGACGGGGGACGGAAAAAATGCCCGATTTTACCCCCTTAAAGACCAGGCCATTTTTTGCGATACGGCACTGCGTTGCTTTAACTGACAATTGCGCGGGCTTGCAATGCTATACCCAAACAAAATTTATGTCCTTTTTTTCCTACAAATAGAGCTTTCTTTCGGTGGTATTTAATCTCTGCGGTTTTATTTTTTGCGCTATAAACAAAAATAGACCGACAATTTTGAAAAAAACAAAACAATATTTTTTACTTTCTGCTATAATACATATCCCCCCAAAAAATATAAAAAAAACAAATGCATTCATCAGTTTAGGCCAATATGTATTCTGCTACATATTTTTGGTAAAAGAATCACAATAAGCGTATATTGATTGGTTTGCGCAAAAGTTATAGCATCTACAAAATAGGGGATAGATTTATGGACTTTTATTTTTTGTGTGTTTTACTGGTAATGGCGGCGATCTGCGATTTTTAGCGGGACTGCGACATTGCGGAGGAAAAATCTGACCCCAAGTGACACTTTTTGGGGACCAATGACATTATTACATTGATCAGTGCTATAAAAATGCACTGATCAATGTATAAATGGCACTGGCAGGGAAGAGGTTAACACTAGGGGGCCATCAAGGGTTTTACTGTGTTTCATGGGTGTGTTCTAAATGTGTGGGGCTGGGCTGCCTGGGACAACAAAGAGTTGTCCCGACAGAATGGGGATCCACCTTGTTTACATAGGTAGATTCCCGTTCTGCCTTTCCTCACCTCGAATGCGAGTGGCCGTTAGACATCGAGTGAATTATAAATTAATATAAAAAGGCGGTGTCTGAATTATAAATAGAATTAGCATATAGTGCCTCCAGCCGTTTACAGCAAATATAAATAACTTAAAGTGGTGTTCCACCGAAAAAAAAAAAAGCATGAATGTTCCTAAAAATTAAAAAAAAAAACATTTGTAAATTTTTTTTTAACTTACGTCTAAATGGCTGTTGCTAGGGGGTCCCTCGAAGTCTGCCTCCTTCAGTGCCTGGGCTGGTGACATCACTTCCCCTCGGCGCAGGAAGGGCTCAGCTCTGCCCCCTACCTCTTGTCAATCATCTGGGACACAATACAGGTCCCAGATGACTGAGCGGCCAATCACGGCATGCAGCGCTTCTCGCGCATGCGCAGTGGGTGCCCGGCTATGAAGTTGCAATGCCGGCACCGCCGAACGGAGGGAGAGACGAGCGGAGCTTCTATCCCCTGCATCGCTGGACAGTGGGACAGGTAAGTGTCCGATTATTAAAAGTCAGCAGCTGAAGTATTTGTAG
Source organism: Lithobates septentrionalis (assembly GCA_037952835.1). Taxonomy (NCBI): domain Eukaryota; kingdom Metazoa; phylum Chordata; class Amphibia; order Anura; family Ranidae; genus Lithobates; species Lithobates septentrionalis. The sequence continues at coordinate 948,166 of JBBDGP010001501.1, read as the reverse complement.
CTGCTGACTTTTATTTTTTTTTAAAAAATGGGAACTCCTCTTTAATAAACAATATGAATTTAATTCAGGCACTCTGTGAAATATACCACAACAATCAACTTTCCTGAATTCTTTAAAGGAGAAGTCCAGCCAAAGTTTATTTGGATCACAGGTTCCTTTTGCACTCCTGTGACCCATTTTCAGTAGAGAGCGGGAACCTCTCCCGCCACCGATACAAGTGATCTCGCAGTGAATCCGCCGCTGATTTTATCTGAAAGCGGACCGCCCTCTCAAGAAGTGGTTACTCGCGTATTGATTTTCTTCTTCAAAGAGCCGTCGTATAATGATGACGGGCGGTCCGTAAGTGGTTAAGCTATGGTGATTTCTTACCAAATATATATATATCAAAGAAAATAACACAATCAAAATACAATTCCTTTTTAGATTTTAAAGGCAAACATAGACACTTATAGAACCTAAAAGTGTACTGTGCTGTGATACAGAAATACCTTACACCTTAAGCCTTGTACACACAATCGGATTTTCCGCAGACGAAACCTCGGAATTTTGTCTGATGGCGTGCGCCGGATTTTGTCTTGCATACAAACAGCAAGGAATTGTCAGCCAACAAACACGAACGTAGTGACGTACTACGTGTTTTTTCAGCTCTTTAGCGTCACCCTTTGGGCTCCTTCTGCTAATTTCGTGTTAGTAGAAGTTTGGTGAGTGTTGATTTGCGCTTTTCATTTCGCTCTTTTCATTTAGCGCTTTTCAGTTCACGCTTTTCATTTCGTGCTTTTCAGTTCGTTTCTGAATGGCTGTTCGTCAACCATACATATTGCGGAATCGGAGGAGATAACGTGTTATTTATTATTGGGCTTGGAGTTATTGCTTTGACACAAGTCCAGTCCAGGAACAGGAGGAGGAGGAGTTCTTGGACCAAAAATTGGTTGCTTTATTAATTGTGACCAATTATATCATATGCCTTTGCTGGGGGAGCTCCAGGAGAATAATCCTGATGATTTTCGAAATTATCTCCGGATAATGGACCCCTGCTTTCACCAACTCTTGGCATTGTTGATCCCCTATATTAAGGTTGAAAAATAATGATTTGATTTTTTTAATACACAATAAAAAAATTGTGGAGAATAATCCTTGGCTATGTATTTTAATTCAAATGACAGTTTAGGAGTAGGCAGTTACATTTAAAAAAATACAATGTAAAATTGACAAGGGACACCAACATAGTTAGCGGCTGTGGATGCAAATTGGCTACAGCAAAGAGGTGCTGCAGCAGAAGTCACAGCAGCACCAACTGAAAGGAGAGGAGAGGTACAGATACCAGCCACCATGGTAGAGGAATTCAGAAGGAGATTGCAAGAGATGCAGATACAGCATAGAGGACCAGTATCAGAGCAGGTCCTGCTGGGATGGTTTGATTCCATCCGCTGCGAACTCTGGAAGAAAGTGCTAGCTCTCGAGCAGCAACAGCAGGGAAAAGTTCTCCCCTCCATCCATGTAAGGTACTGGTCGCAGTATGAAGTACGAATGCTGTTATTGGGGGAACAACCGAAGCAGGAGTGGACAGCTGAGTTAAGCAGGCTGATCCGGGCAAAGATGCGACGAGAGCTACAGAGCCCTCCGGTGGTATGTAGCCCAAGAGTGCCCGTGGTCAGCGGATGACAGCCCCACAGAAGGCTTTGACTATGATGGCCTGGGATTGTTGTATTGGAGGCTGTCCGGGGACCCTGACTTTGGGAGTGATCAGGAGTGGCATTTGGAGGAAATAATGGAGCACAGAGAGCGAAGACTGAATGTCTCGGAAGGGCACTGGGCACAGGAAGATTTGGAGCTTCTGGCCATTCAGGAATGGGAGCTGGAGATCACCTACAAACAGCTGCTAGACTCTGCTCAGCAGCAGGGTGGGGCTCCCTTTGCCTGGGACTATCAGGAAATACCGGTTGACAACTCTGAAATCCTGGCTGAAGAATCGGCAGTGGAAAATCTGGAGATTGCCATCCCCAAAGCTGAAGTGGTGACAACATAGCAGAGTTCTGCTAACCTCTGCCCAGCACTGATAGCATCTTCTGGGTTCCACGGACAGGAGATGGTGAAGCTCTATCCCCAGACACCAGTTGCAGAGACAAGGGATTTGATAGACTTTTCTGCTGAGGAAGAACAACCTGATGAGCCTCCAGCAGAAGAGTTGGTAACAGGGCCAAACTTCAGTGTGCTCTGCTCAGCACCAACATCATGATCTGTGGAGCTGCAAGGAACTTCCCCAGCTGAGGTGCTGGTCACCGGACAGAGGGTCCAAGACCTCTGCCCCACACTTGTGGCAATTCCGGAGGCTCATGGGGAGAAGGTGGCAATCACTTCCCAGCAGCCAGATGAGGGAACGGAAAAGGAAGCAGCCAGCTCACCTCCCCAATGGCAGCTGCACAGTTTGGGAGGGGAGAAATTCAGCCTCCTGCCTAACGGTTAGCCGAAGCGGATGATGTGGAGTCCCCAGCAGAAGTGCTGGCAACAGGGCAGAGTGCTACCAAACTCTGCCCAGCAATGGCAGCAACTGTGGAGTTCCAGGGAGCTGGGGCAGTCAGCTCATTTCTCCAGCCACAGATTACAGAAGGTATGGACTTAATGGACTGTTTAGAGGATGTTATAGATTATGCATCACCTGCTCAAGTACTGGCAGCAGGCCCGAGGTGAGAATGTGATGGTTCCTCTCTCCCAGTGAATTTCAGAGATGCAGTAAAAGGGATGCAGTGAAAGGGAGTTCCAAAAGCAGACGGCACCCCAGAATGATGACACCAACGCAGCTCAAGCACTGGCAACCGGGCAGAGTGCTACCAACCTCTGCCCAGCACCGGCAACAACTACAAGGTTCCAGGGAACCGGGGCAGTCGGCCTTCCTCCCCAACAGTAAGCCAGAGCTGCCGGCCTCTACCCTCAACTAACAGAGGATGAATTTCCTGTAAAGGTGGATGGGGCTTTAGTCCCCACCTGTATACCCCAGGGATGCTTGGCAGTCAGCCCAGATCCCCAACAGCATGAAGGAATGAGCTCAGTCACCCTGTCTTCTCTCCAGTGCCTGAAAGGACTTCTGGGAGAAGGGCCAGTCCAGGCCTCTCCCCAGTGGCGGATATGTTCTCTGGAGAGGCAGAGGTTGGCTGGGTGAGTAATACTCTGTTTGGAACAATTTGTTTGGGGTACTGTGTGGATATCGGCATTAGAGGACTGGAACTACTGACTAACTTCGGAGTCACCCCGTCTGGGGTCTCCTCCTGCGTTAGTCTCCTGCCAAAAGGGGAGAAATGTGACAGACCTAGCCGGGACAGAGGCTTTTGGAGGGGACTGAATGCCAGCCTCTTGCCTACTAATTATGGGCCCTGGCATTTGGGGGAACGGTGCTCGTTGTGGACCCTTGAGGTAGCGTTACTTTAGATTCAGGTCCATGTCCCCCAAGACACACAGACTCTGGGGACCCTGGATATGCCATTTTGACGGGAGTCACTAATAGGGGCACACGGTGAATGAGAACCCCACTATGATCTGTGCTAGTCAGACTCAATGCTGTATATATGTATATATAATGTGTGCTGTCTCATTATGTTGTGTACTATTTTCTGTGATGGTTGGGGTGTGACTGTATTCTATTGTCCATTGTGGCTGTCTGCCTCAACTATTATGGGATGTCTAAGTGTCTTGCTGTGAGGAAAGAGGGAGGGGGGATTCCTCCAGCAGCCCCCCTGTTAAGACTGTTTACTGATGAGAAGTTAAACACACCTTACCCATGTGTCCATTGTCATTGGACAGTTTAACCTGCCCTGTTTTCCAAGGGTGGGGGGGAAGTGTTTTGAAGTGGGATCTGTATAACATGTGTTTGAATAAAGATTCAGTCTTGTTTGAACCTCAAGACAGAGCCTTGTCTCGTACTTGGGGAAGAATTATTAGTATGGGTTCCTTGTTCGGCTGATTGAAGTGTTTGGTAGCTGACTTTGTGTTTGGGTATGGAATGTCTTAAACAGCTTTAACCCCTTTCATACTCGGGGTGTCGTTACAAACATGAACTAATTAACTAATCCTTTAGACAGCCTAGGTGACTCAGAGACATGGCCTTTAGGGCAGACTTCATGTCTCCTAGCTCACCGACTATACAATACACATTATCATACATCTCAATAAAATTGTAGGGTTAATTAGCACACTGGATGAAAAGACTCTTTAGAAGCTGTGACAAGTCATACTAGACTAATTTACATTTAACAGACACAGACAGAGACAGGTGGCTGGAATTGACATCAGCATCTCCTCACAATATGTGTCCCAACAGTATGAATCAGTCACTTTTTGTAATATGGCAAATGCAGGGTCCCCAGAGTCTGTGTCTCTTGGGGGGATATGGACCCGAATCTAAAGTAATGCCACCTCAAGGGTCCCCAGGCATACAGCTCACAAAGAGCACCGTTCCCCCAAATGCCAGGGCCCATAATCGGTATGCAATAGGCTAGCATTCAGTCCCCTCCAAAAGCCCCTGTCCCAGCTAGGTCTGTTACAATGGGCACAGGTGAGGCTGCATTGATGGGCACTGGTGAGGCTGCATTGATGGGCATCGGTGAGGCTGCATTGATGGGCACCAGTGAAGCTGCATTGATGGGCACCGGTGAGGCTGCATTGATGGCCACAGGTGACGCTGCACTCATGGGCCCATGTGAGGCTGCACTGATGAACACTGGTGAAGCTGCATTGAGGAACACTGGTGAGGCTGCATTGATGGGCACTGGTGAGGCTGCATTTATGCCCCCTATTGAGGCTGCATTGATGGGCATTGGGTACTCGTGAGGCTGCATTGGTGGGCACTGGTGAGACTGCACTGATGGGCACTGGTGAGGCTGCATTGATTGACACTTTTGAGGCTGCATTGATGGACAGTGGTGAGGATGCATTGATGGGCACTGGTGAAGCTGCATTTATGCCCCCTATTTAGGCTGCTTTGATGGGCATTGGGCACGGGTGAGGCTGCATTGGTAGGCACTGGTGAGGCTGCATAGGTGGGCACTGGTGAGGCTGCACTGATGGGCACTGGTGAGTCTGCATTGACTGACACTCATCAGGCTGCATTGATGGACACTTTTGAGGCTGCATTTTCTGGGCACTGGTGAGGCTGCATTGATGCGCACTGGTGAGGCTGTATTGATGAGCACTGATCATACACCATTGATGGGCACTAGTGAAGCTGCATTAATGGGCACTGGTGAGACTGCATTGAAGGGCACCGGTGAGTCTGCATTGATGGTCACAAGTGAGGCTGGATTGATAGACCCTGGTGATGCTGCATTGATGGGCACTGGTGAGGCTGCATTGGTGAGCACTGGTGAGGCTGCATTTATGCACACTGGTGAGGCTGAATTGATGGGCACTGATCAGGCTGTATTGATGAGCACTGTTAGGGCTGCATTGATGGTCACTGGTGAGGCTGCATTTATGCCACCTTTTGAGGCTGCATTGATGGGCATTGGGCAGTGGTGCGGCTGCATTGGTGGGAACTGGTGAGGCTGCATTGATGGGTGTGATGGGAGTCACGTTTGGGCGCAGGGTGACCAAGAAAAGAATGAACCCTGAGAATATGATTAGATTACTTCAAATGGGATAGTAATATTCATTAACAATATCTCTCAAGAAATATGAAGATTTTATCCCCTGTACACTGTGAGGTCTATGGCCAGGAAGTATAACTCCTAATTAGGGATGGGCTTTAAGTTCGGGTCGAACATGAGTTCGACTGGAACATTGGCTGTTCGCCCATTCGCCGAACAGCGAGCAATTTGGGGGGTTTGCGGCAAATTCCAAAACCGCGGAACACCCTTTAAAAATCTATGGGAGAAATAAAAAGTGCTAATTTTAAAGGCTTATATGCATGGTATTGTCATAAAAAAGTGTTTGGGTACCTGGGTACTGCCCCAGGGGACATGTATCAATGCAAAAAAAAGTTTTAAAAACGTCTGTTTTTTCGGGAGCAGTGATTTTATTAATGCTTAAAGTGAAACAATAAAAGTGTAATATTCCTTTAAATTTTGTACCTGGGGGTGTCTATGGTATGCCTGTAAAGGGGCGCATGTTTCCCGTGTTTAGAACAGTCTGACAGCAAAATTACATTTCTAAAAGAAAAAAAAAGTCATGTAGAACTACTATCACTACTAACTACTGTAAAACTACTATCGCTAGCGCCGGCTATAATGAATTGTCGGTCCAGCAATACACATAAAAGTTCATCGATAAAAACGGCATGGGATTCACCCACAGGGGAACCCCGAACCAAAATTTAAAAAAAAAATGCGTGGGGGTCCCCCTAAATTCTATACCAGGCCCTGGCCTGGTATGGATATTAAGGGGAACCCGATCCAAATTTTTTTTTAAAAATTGCGTGGGGTCCCCCCAAAAATCCTTACCAGACCCTTATCCGAGCACGCAACCTGGCAGGCCGCAGGAAAAGAGGGGGGATGAGACAGCGCCCCCCTCCTGAACCGTACCAGGCCACATGCCCTCAACATTGGGAGGGTGCTTTGGGGTAGCTGCCCAAAGCACCTTGTCCCCATGTTGATGGGGAGAAGGGCCTCATCCCCACAACCCTTATCCGGTGGTTGTGGGGGTCTGCGGGCGGGGGGCTTATCAGAATCTGGAAGCCCCCTTTAACATGGGGACCCCCAGATCCCGGCCCCCCTCCTGTGTGAATTGGTAATGGTGTACAAATGTACCCCTACCATTTCGCAAAAAAAGTGTCAAAAAGGTTAAAAAACACAAGAGACGGTTTTTGACAAGTCCTTTATTAATTTCTTTTTCTTTCCGCTTCTTCCATCTTCTTTCTTCTGGTCTTCCTTCGGTGTTGTTCTTCTTCCTCCATCTTCTTCTTTTCCATCTTCTTCTTCCTCCGCTCTTCTCGTCCCGCATCTTCCTCCGGCTTCTTCTATGCTCCGTCTGCATGATCCGCCTCAGTGGGAGTCTTCCGCCGTGTGACGCTTCGGTTCTTCTGACACTTCTTATATAACGGAGGGCGGGGCCACCCAATGACCCCGCCCTCCTCTGACGCACGGGGACTTCACGGGGACTTCCCTGTGGCTTTCCCCGTGTTGTCAGAGGGGGGCGGGGTCACCCGGTTAAGTAAACGGCTGACCCCGCCCCACTCTGACAAAATGGGGAAAGCTACAGGGAAGTCCCCGTGAAGTCCCTGTGCGTCAGAGGAGGGTGGAATCACCGGGTGGCCCCGCCCTCCGTTATATAAGAAGTGTCAGAAGAACCGAAGCGTCACACGGCGGAAGACTCCCACTGAGGCGGATCGTGCGGACAGAGTGGAGAAGAAGCCAGAGGAAGATGCGGGACGAGAAGAGCGGAGGAAGAAGAAAATGGAGAAGAAGAAGATGGAGAAGAAGAAGATGGAGGAAGAAGAAGAACACAGAAGGAAGACCAGAAGAAAGAAGATGGAAGAAGTAATTAATAAAGGACTTGTCAAAAACCGTCTCTTGTGTTTTTTAACCTTTTTGACACTTTTTTTGTGAAATGGTAGGGGTACATTACCAATTCACACAGGGGGGGGCCGGGATCTGGGGGTCCCCTTTGTTAAAGGGGCTTCCAGATTCCGTTAAGCCCCCCGCCCGCAGACCCCCACAACCACCGGGCAAGGGTTGTGGGGATGAGACCCTTCTCCCCATCAACATGGGAACAAGGTGCTTTGGGGGGCAAACCAATTCATTATAGCCGGCGCTAGCGATAGTAGTTTTACAGTAGTTAGTAGTGATAGTAGCGATAGTAGTTTTACATGACTTTTTTTCCTTTATAAATGTCATTTTGCTGTCAGACTGTTCTAAACATGGGAAACATGCGCCCCTTTACAGGCATACTATAGACACCCTCCATGTAGTAGTAATAGTAGCGCCTGGACAAGCACCCCTTCGACAGCCCCCCTACCGTTTCCCTGAAGCAGTCCAAGAAGGAATGCGGAAGGAGATACAGGAGATGACTCAGTTAGGAGTCATTGAGCCCTCTGACAGTCCTTGGGCCTTGCCTGTAATCCTGGTGCCTAAGAAAGGCGACTCAATGAGAAGACCACCACTGACGCCTACCCAATGCCCAGAGTAGATGAACTGTTAGATCATATAGCCAGGGGATGTTATTTAACTACAAAAGACCTGTGTAAGGGCTATTGGCAGATTCCCCTGGCCAAGGATGCTATCCCCAAGTCTGCATTTGTTACCCCGTTTGGCCTGTACCAGTCTAAGGTCATGTCATTTGGGATGAAAATGCCCCAGCTATCTTCCAACGCATGGTGGATAGGCTCCTTGATGGCTTTCAGGATTTTGCATGTGCATACCTGGATGACATTGCGATCTACAGTGTGTCTTGGGAGGAGCACCTGGTTCACGTAGGGGTGGTTCTGGACAAGATTCGGGCCGCAAGCCTGACCTTGAAACCAGACAAGTGCCATGTAGGTATGGCGGAGGTGCAGTACCTGGGACACCGAGTAGGGTGTGGGAACCAGAGACCAGAGCCAGCCAAGGTAGAGGCAGTAGCTGACTGGCCCACACCCCATATTGAGACCCAGGTATTAGCCTTCTTGGGGACTGCAGGGTACTACCAATGTTTTGTCCCTGATTATAGTGCTATCGCCAACCCCCTGACTGACCTGACGAAAAAGAATTTACCTAGACAGGTCCTGTGGTCTCCAGCTTGTGAAGCTGCGTTTTTAGCCCTCAAGCAAGCACTTGTAAATGCCCCTGTCTTGGCTGCCCCAGTACCTAACAAACGTTTCCTTGTCCACACAGAAGCTTCCATGTTTGGACTGGGGGCTGTGCTAGCCAAATCGGGGAGGATGGAGGAGAACACCCTGTTGCATACCTGAGCAGAAAGCTTTTACCAAGGGGAATTCATCTATGCGGCAGTGGAGAAAGAGGTGTTTGGCCCTGGCCTGGGCCCTTAAAAAGTTGAACCTTATTTGTATGGACAGGAATTTTCATTAGTCACCGACCACAACCCATTGGTCTGGCTTAACCGGGTTTCAGGAGACAATGGCAGGTTGCTGTGATGGAGCTTAGCCCTGCAACCTTACAATTTCACCATCAGCTACCGACCCAGTAAGCAAAATGGCAATGCTCATGGGTTGTCCCAGCAAACAGACGTCATTCCGGCCTCCTAGTTCTGGACATTCCCAAGTTGATCCGAGAAGGATCAAGCCGGGTCTGCTGGAGTGTCCCACAAGGAGGGAGCCATGTGACGGGAGTCACTGTTGGGCGCAGGATGACCAAGAAAAGAATGAACCCTGAGAATATGATTGGATTACTTCAAATGGGACAGTAATATTCGTTAACAATATCTCTCAAGAAATATGAAGATTTTATCCCCTGTACACTGTGAGGTCTATGGACAGGAAGTATAACTCCTAATATGGGCATTCCACAAAGTTCAATGTAAGAGACCGACCGTCTATTGCTCAACGATGTTGCTTTTGTCTGGATAAGTAAATCGTGTTAATCTTGTCTTAGGCAGTTTTCCCTTCACCTATTATTAAGTGTTATTAAGCTAATGAACTCACCTGCTGTCTGCTAGGGGAGGTATTGACACTCAGAATAATGTGTATTGGGGGGCTCATTATATAACCATTGTGTGATGTTGTGGGTGGATCCGGGTCATTGTTCATGTGGTGCCTGCAGTATTCTCAAGTGTATAAAAAGAGCCTGCATTCATTTCAATAAAGAGTCTGATTCCTGTTTGACCCTCCGTACAGAGCCTCGTCTCGTACTTTGGGGGAAGAATTATTCGTATGGGTTTCTTGTTCGGCTGATTGGAGTGTTCGGTAGCTGCCTTTGTGTTCAGAAATGGAATGTCCTAAACGACTTTAACCCCTTTCATACTCCCAAACAAGATGTTGTGTCTGCAGAAAACGCGGATTTAGGCGTGACACCTGCTTTTATTGTCCCTCCTATCCTGACCAACCTGGTCTCTGTATCGGTGACTGTTTCAAACGCTACCACACACTAGTTGAGTATTAGCATAGGGTACAGCACTACACAGTCCTAGACACACGTACACAGGGTCTCGAAAGATGTGATTGCCATCACATTTTGAGAGACCCTAATATGAAATGTTCAGTTTACAGTTTTTATAAAAGTGAAAAAAGTGGGAAAAAAACACACAAAAACACAAAAAATAAATAAAATAAAAGAGCCAAAAATAGTTGTGGTTTTATTTTTCTTCTCTCTCTCTCTCTATTGTTCTCTCTCTTATGTTCGCTCTCTACTGCCTGCTTTACTGTTCGCTCACTATTGTTCTATATCTATTGTTCTCTCTCTGTTTTATTTTTACTATGTTTTATTGTATTTGCTTTGCAGGTATGGTATGTTATACTGTAATGTTTGTTTTATTGTTATGATATATAAGTGAGTGGTGCTGCGCTAATCCTTAGCGTAAAAATAAATAGGGTTAAATAATAAATATATGCGTGTAAAAGATAAAATGAAAATTCGTGAAAACAATGTTAATTAAATATAAAACACAATAAGCAGACTAAATGTGCATTGGTTCAAATAGCTGGGGACAGGTGACTTCAAGGTAAATGTGCACTTAAATGACCTAAAATGAGCTTGGCATGGTTGAAAATGCATAAACGTGATGGTAACAATACCTTAATACCAATATTTCACTGTGGGTTTAATCATACATAAAGTGCCTAGTGGATGTAAACAGCATGCATTTACAATTAGATCAGAAAAGTGTACGGTGCAAAAACAAGAAAGTGCAATGTGCGACCAAAAAACTGGGGGAGTAATAGCTTTTCTTTTTACATATAATATATACTATGCAAAACTACTTCGCATTTGATAATTGATTGAAAACTCAAAAGATAAAGCATTGGCAAAGAGGAAAAAAATTCACATAAAATCCATAAGAAAGTCCTTTTAAAAGTTGTGACAGCAACGTCCTAGCATGCACACGTTGCAATTAAAGTGCTGGAGTGAACACACATCTAGTGTTTTCTTCGTGTAAAAAACACTCAGATAAGGCAATGGCCCCTTACCTTAAGGTAATAGGGCAAAAGCATATGTCTGGCAAGTTGTTAAGATATCCGCTTATAGACTCCAACGCATCCCTCTTTATCCTGGGTCCTGGGATGGAAGTCCCTCAGGTATGGTGCAGAGGAGGGGGTTGTGTATGTAGGGGATAATCAGCAAAGAGAAAGCCAATAGTGTAATCCCGTTTGGTGATAATAAATCTCTTTATTAAAAATATATAGGTACTCACATAATAGTTTAAAAAAGCGGTGTCAATCCGACGAGCGGCGAGCTCGTATGCCTCTGTTTGTGTTTGCAGCCTGTCTCGTCCCTACGCGTGACGTCACACCACATGACTTCATCAGGGAGTGAACACAGGCTAGTGTTGTGTCCTTAAATAGTTTAATATTGGCCAATATGGAGCGGCCATTTTCCCGAAGTATAACGGTGGCCATTTTCCCAGAGATATTTTTACACTGCTAGTTCCGCTTTGGTGACTGTGTAAGGATGTCAGCTGACTTATAGAGCCAATGAGCACCGCCCAGCTCAGTTGATTTGTACGGTGCTGTCAGCAATAAGGGTTATATCATTTCTAGTGTGCGGGAACTAGCGGAGGGGGAGAAACAAATGTGGATATTTACTAAAAACTGTCTGTGATCATGGTATAAATTAAGTGTTGGTTCAATGTTTGAAATCACTTGCCTTGAATGTAATAAACTACCAACCTGGTAGCCGGGTATGGCGAACTGAGCTTGGGTGGGTAAGAGAATTGGAATATTCTAAGCTCATCGCGGAGGGGACGGGAAGAGAGAAGCGGCAGACATTCACAGTGCTTATAACATACATGATACAAATAATGAATCAATGATAAAAAATATATAAAAATATGTATATTAGCCCAGAAACTTGTGCTATAGCTAAGAGACCTGAACCTGGAACCGGTTACAGTTACAAAAGTTACAGTTACAAAAAAAAGTGTAAAAAAAAATACACAAAATAAAAAAAACAAAAATAGTTGTCGTTTTATTGTTCTCTCTCTCTCTATTCTCTCTATTGTTCTGCTCTTTTTTACTGTATTCTATTCTGCAATGTTTTATTGTTATTATGTTTTATCATGTTTGCTTTTCAGGTATGTAATTTTTTTATACTTTACTGTTTACTGTGTTTTATTGTTAACCACCATTTTCTTAGCAGGTACACCATTCAGCTGCAGCACGGGTTTATTTATCTTGACAGCAACAGCGTTTGATCCCACGATACATAAAGCCATGACTCCAGCGCTGTCAGAGGTGATTTCACCACCACAGTTCAAAAAAAGAACATATATGCTGTAGCATGGGGGCAGGGGTGGAGGAGCGATTTGCTCCTAACATTAGGGGCAGATTGCCCCCATGCTTCGGCATATATTTTTTAGGGACATATTGCAATGTTTTATTTTTACTATGTTTTATTGTATTTGCTTTGCAGGTATGGTAAGTCCTATGCCCCGTACACACGGTCGGATTTTCTGACGGAAAATGTGTGATAGGACCTTGTTGTCGGAAATTCCGACCGTGTGTAGGCTCCATCACACATTTTTCATCGGATTTTACGACACACAAAGTTTGAGAGCAGGCTATAACATTTTCCGACAGCAAAATCCGTTGTCGGAAATTCTGATTGTATGTACACAAATCCGACGGACAAAGTGCCACGCATGCTCAAAATAAATAAAGAGATGAAAGCTATTGGCCACTGCCCCGTTTATAGTCCCGACATACGTGTTTTACGTCACCGCGTTTAGAACGATCGGATTTTCCGACAACTTTGTGTGACCGTGTGTATGGAAGACAAGTTTGAGCCAACATCCGTCGGAAAAAATCCTAGGATTTTGTTGTCGGAATGTCCGAACAAAGTCCGACCGTGTGTACGGGGCACTACTGTTATACTGTAATGCTACTTTGTTTTATTGTCAACCATCATTTGCTTAGCAGGTATGCCATTCAGCTGCAGCACGGGTTTATTTATTTTGACAGCAACACCATTTGCTCCCACGATACAGTAGGGCAAAAAAGTATTTAGTCAGCCACCAATTGTGCAAGTTCTCCCACTTAAAAAGAAGAGAGAGGCCTGTAATTGTCATCATAGGTATACCTCAACTATGAGAGACAAAATGTGGAAACAAATCCAAACAATCACATTGTCTGATTTTTGAAAGAATTTATTTGCAAATTATGGTCGAAAATAAGTATTTGGTCAATATCAAAGTTCATCTCAATACTTTGTTATATATCCTTTGTTGGCAATGACGGAGGTCAAACTTTTTCTGTAAGTCTTCACAAGGTTGTCACACACTGTTGCTGGTATGTTGGCCCATTCCTCCATGGAGATCTCCTCTAGAGCAGTGATGTTTTGGGGCTGTCGCTGGGCAACACAGACTTTCAACTCCCTCCAAAGGTTTTCTATGGGGTTGAGATCTGGAGACTGGCTAAGCCACTCCAGGACTTTGAAATGCTTCTTACGAAGCCACTCCTTTGTTGGCCGGGTGGTGTGTTTGGGATCATTGTCATGCTGAAAGACCCAGTCACGTTTCATCTTCAATGCCTTTGCTGATGGGAGGAGATTGGCACTCAAAATCTCACAATACATGGCCCCATTCTTTCTTTCATGTACACGGATCAGTCGTCCTGTTCCCTTTGCAGAGAAACAGCCCCAAAGTATAATGTTGCCACCCCCATGCTTCACAGTAGGTATGGTGTTCTTTGGTTGCAACTCAGCATTCTCTCTCCTCCAGACATGACAAGTTGTGTTTCTACCAAACAGTTCTACTTTGGTTTCATCTGACCATATGACATTCTCTTAATCCTCTTCTGGATCATCCAAATGCTCTCTAGCAAACCTCAGATGGACCCGGACATGTACTAACTTAAGCAGGGGGACTCTTCTGGCACTGCAGGATCTGAGTCCCTGGAGGCATAGTGTGTTACTGATGGTAGCCTTTGTTATGTTGGTCCCAGCTCTTTGCGGGTCATTCACTAGGTCCACCTGTGTGGTTCTGGGATTTTTGCTCACCGTTCTTCTGATCATTTTGACCCCATGGTGTGAGATCTTGCGTGGAGCCCCAGATCGAGGGAGATTATCAGTGGTCTTGTATGTCTTCCATTTTCTAATTATTGCTCCCACAGTTGATTTCTTCACACCAAGCTGCTTGCCTATTGCAGATTCAGTCTTCCCAGCCTGGTGCAGGTCTACAATTTTGTTTCTGGTGTCCTTCGACAGCTCTTTGGTCTTCACGATAGTGAAGTTTGGAGTGTGACTGTTTGAGGTTGTAGACAGGTGTCTTTTATACTGATAACAAGTTCAAACAGGTGCCATTAATACAGGTAATGAGTGGAGGACAGAGGAGCCTCTTAAAGAAGAAGATACAGTTCTGTGAGAGCCAGAAATCTTGCTTGTTTGTAGGTGACCAAATACTTATTTTCCACCATAATTTGCAAATAAATTCTTTCAAAAATCAGACAATGTGATTGTCTGGATTTGTTTCCACATTCTGTCTCTCATAGTTGAGGTATACCTATGATGACAATTACAGGCCTCTCTCATCTTTTTAAGTGGGAGAACTTGCACAATTGGTGGCTGACTAAATACTTTTTTGCCCCACTGTACGTAAATCAGCGACTCCATAGCTGTAGGAGGTGATTTCACCCCCACAGTTAAAGAAAAAATGGTGCATGTATGCACATCATTAGAAGTGTGTGGATGAAGGGTGGTATTCTAATGGTGGGCATACCCACCGATCAATCTTTTTATTTCGTTCAGCCCACAGGCTGCATGAAAAAAGAACATTAAAATGTATGCCCAACAAGGACCAGCAAGGTACTGGTATGTTGCTGGACTTTGAGTGGTTATACCAGAATGATGCCTGCAGGTTTAGGTATCATCTTGGTATCATTCTTTTCAGCCAGTGGTCGGCTTTCATGTAAAAGCAATCCTGTCGGCTAATTAGACTGCTTTTGTAAGCAGTGGGGGAACTCCCCCCCACCATCTTCCATGATTTTCTCGGGCTCTCCTGTCCCAACAGGGAACCCGAGAATGCAGCCGGTGGTTCTGCCAGCTGACCATAGAGCTGATCAGAGACCAGAATGGCTCCAATCATCTCTATGGCCCAAGAAACCAGAAGCTATGAGCATTTCATGACTTAAGTTTTGTTGGATATAAACAGCGCCTTTGGGGGAATTGGCAAAACATTTAATCACACCGATCTTGGTGTGGTTAGATGCTTTGGGGACAGAGGAGAGATCTAGGGTCTAATAGACCCCAACTTTTTAAAAAAAAAGAGTACCTGCCACTACTTTTGCTTTTATAGGGAATATTTACATTCCCTGAGATAACAATAAAAATGATAAAAAAAAATAAAAGGAACAGTGTTAAACATATAATAAAAAAGTAAAATAAGGCATGCGTGCGGGCACGGGAGCGGACATGTTCTGACCTGCTCCGCACGCCGCCGGCCTTTCCAAGCCACAAAAAGCCAGAGGGAAGTCGCACACATCGCCATTCTTAGAGCGATCCACACTATGAACCGGAGAGGAGGGGGGACAGCCAAAAAGAAACCCCTGACTGCTAACTTTTCGTTCCGTTCGGGGAACGCTGCAGCAAGGACTCCCCCATCCAAGATGGCGTCGGGACGGAGGTCAGAGGCTGATACAGCAAAGCAGGTGAGCGGGACCCAGGGACACCAAAGCCTCCCTGCACAAAGACTATCTCCCCACAACACTGGGACTGCAGGCACAAACAGAGAACGAGACCCCTTCTCCTCCCAGTCACAGGAAGACATTATAAGACAGCAGAAAGATGGGTCCCCAAGGTTCTCTCTCTCCCCCTCCCAAACTTATCAGGAGGGGGCACTAGATGGCGCAGATTCCCCTGCTTCCTCCATGGAGAGGAACATGGCTGAGATAGCAGAACTTGCACTAAGCCAAAACAGCATAGGAAGTGAACAACAGCCTCCACCTCCAGCAGCATATTCTGGGGATTCTGTCCTCCTTGCTCGCTTCTCAGCATTACTACAGCAAGAGCTAACAAAAGCCTGCCAACTGATTACAGCAGAAATGAAGCATGACTTTAATGATATAGGGGACAGACTGGATACCATTGAATCCAAAATGGATGGCACAGTGCGGAAGGTAAATCAAAACTCAAGTATGATAGCCTCACTGCAGGGTCAATTAGACCAAGCCAACGCCAAAATTGAAGATCAGGAAAATAGATCCAGACGCTATAATTTTCGAATCCGCGGTCTACCGGAGGCAGTCACTGATCTAGAAGACGCAGCACATACTCTTATGCAAGATCTGATTCCAGATATTTCCCCACAGCACATGGAAATTGACAGGGTACATCGGGCTCTGACGGCACCAAGACAAGACGGCCCTCCGAGAGATGTCATAGTCAATCCACATTTCTATAGAATCAAGGAACAAATAATGTCTGCAGCCCGGGCAAAGGGCGAAATAAACCTCTTGGGTCACCAGATACACATTTTTGCGGACATATCGCAGATGACTATCCAAAAAAGACGGGCCCTGAAACCATTATTGGCACAGCTCACTAATCACCAAATCAAATACCGATGGTCGTTTCCGTTCCGACTATCTTTTTCCTTCAAGGGGAAAACATACTCCTTTGCAAATTTTCCGGATGGAGAAGATATCCTTTTAGATCTTGGTCTGATATCCAGAGGTTCATCGGCCCCCAAAGCACAACAGGAAATGGATCGCCCAATCTCGCCCCTTTGGGAACAACAACGCCAGCGACATTCCTCTAGAAGGCGACACCTAGCGACCGGACCAGACGGATGAAGCTGAAGAGGGAACCCGCTTGTCTACTCTTCTAACTTTCACCTTATTAGGAGAAGTATCCACTATACCCTAATATAGGGTATCACAGTAAACCCGTATGGGTTCCCCCTATTAGCAGTTTTACAGTTTAGATTTTTGCCCTGTTGGCTAACATTAGCTTTCTTTATTTGTCATCAGGACACTAAAGAGACTGCCTACACTCTGAAGGGGTGAAAACCCCCTTTCGGTATTGCGAGATTAGATTAGAGCTGTATTATGCATGTTTATTTGCTCTCTTTTAGAATGTTTCCCTAGATATAACACATCCTGAATCCCCCAATCTAAATCTAAAGCAAAAAAATTTTTTTTTTTTTTTGGATTAATATTGCCTAGCTTGGTTAGAATAGAAGAAATGCAATAGTTTAAACCTTACGGTTACAACTGACTCCCCTCTATACCACTACAATGCCTTATACGGAAAGTGCTGTGGCGAAATCGCATGCCACTCCCAGACGAGCTTGTCTTCATCGCTTAGATGAAAACAACCTCGCCATACTTAGTAGAGATTATCGTCTCAAGGACCTTTGAGAATATGTTCACAATGTTGGTTAAGTTTTTTATGTACCTTATCTCTGAGGTGAAAGGTGGACATTGGTCCAGTCCATCTTATCCTTACACTAATTCCTTTTTTCTCTTTTCTTCTATTTTCCCCTTATATTTGAGTGCACCCCTGGGCCAGAAAACTGGAGAGGCCTGCCGAAACTCTCCCTTCTCGAAAATCAGGATGACCATCTACAACAGGCAAGTACGGTCTGCCAGAACACGATGATAAAGTCACAGGTGTCTCTTTCACACACTAAAGTTTTAACACATAACGTGCAAGGTCTGAATTCCCCTACTAAACGCGCTAAAGCCTTCCTTGATTACCATAAACTAGATGTAGATTTTCTGCTCCTCCAGGAAACGCACTTCTCCCGCGCCTCAGCTCCCAAATATCTGAATGCTAGGTTCCCCTTGATTTACTTATCTAATGGGGTGGACAAAAAAAGAGGGGTAGCGATATGCATTGCAAAAAGGGTACCATTCACCCCGTCAACAGTCATTAGAGATAAGGAGGGGAGATATATCATGGTAGCAGGGAAAGTAAATGATAGTGCTGTCACTCTCATTTCATACTACGCCCCCAACACGGGTCATGTGACTTTTTTCGACACTATGTTGCGAACACTGATGCCACATGTACAAGGCCAAGTGATAATGGGAGGGGATAGTAATGTCTCCTTAGATCAAGCCGCAGATAGAACCAATATACATAAACCTGTCCTGAAACATATTCCCAAACAGAGTGTCAAACTGGCCCGAATCCTACACTCCTATGATCTCGTGGATACGTGGCGGGATTCCCACCCCACCAAAAGAGACTATACTCATTATTCTCAGGTCCATAAAAACGTATTCGCGCATAGACCATCTGTTAACACAATCTTCACTTTTACCCTCAATTGAATCAGTCAAAATAGTACCTAGCTCGTGGTCAGATCACTCATTAGTGCTGATGGCACTGACTGACCTATGGAAAAAACCAAAACCCTCCATATGGCGACTTAACACATCGCTACTCAATGACCCTACCATATACACTGAAATCGAGAAGGCCATACAACAATTCTTTACAATCAATCGAGCTAATGACATGTCCCCAAGTATTAATTGGGCGGCACATAAAGCCACCATTCGTGGCACACTGATTCAAGTGGCCTCCAGGAAAAAAAGGGATAATGCACAAAAAATCCAACAACAAGAAGATGAATTACATAAAATAATTCAGGAACAAAAATCTAACCCTCATCTTGACCTGCGACATAAAATAGACACAGCTAGAACGGCACTAAATCTTAGTTTAACAACCAAAGCTGAGAAATTTCTACGCTGGTCTAGACATCGCTATTATACCAAGGGAGACAAACCTACCACACTTTTAGCTAGAAAACTTACACCGCGCCCATTTAACCCAGCCATGCCTAGACTGCGTACTCGAGACGGGAAAATCACTCAAAACCCCCAAGAGATACTTCTAGAATTTTCAAAATTCTTTACCGATCTGTATAATAAACCCACCCCATTTTCCAAGGACCGAGCAGAGGAATTTTTCAAAGACATTCCCTTGCCAACATTAGAACGGGAACACACAGAACTAATGGAAGCAGACTTCACGGAAGGAGAAATTAGGGCAGCCATTAAGAGCTTGAACCCCTCAAAAGCACCTGGCCCAGACGGCTTTACGGGCCACTATTACAGAAAATTTGCAGCCATACTGACTCCCCACCTGTGTTCCTTTTTTAATGCAATACGGAAAGGCAACCCCTTATCTTCACATGAAAATGAGGCCCTCATTCAAGTAATCCCAAAACCAGGAAAGGATCATGGGGATCCCGCAAATTATCGCCCGATATCACTTATTAATGTAGACCTTAAATTAATGACCAAAGTCTTGGCAACCAGAATGAACTCTTTTCTGGCCAAATATATCCACCCTGATCAAGTGGGATTTGTTCCAAACAGACAGGCCCCGGACCAAACCCGACGAGCGATAGACATCATTGCAGCACTTAATTCAAACTGGGACAATTTGGGGCCGCGGAGGGGTATGATTTTGTCATTAGACCTTTGTAAGGCTTTCGACTCGGTAACGTGGAAGTATATATACTACGCATTGAGAAGATATGGATTTGGCCCCCATTTCCTGAATATATTACAAGTACTATACAAAACACCCACGGCCAAAATCCAGATAAAAGGATACAAATCCCACACAATTAACATACACAGGGGAACGAGACAAGGGTGCCCCCTCTCCCCTATTTTATTTATCTTAGCATTAGAACCCCTAGCGATAAAGCTTAGGAATCATCAAGATATAAAAGGCATATGCTGCGGCGACGGGGAGCAAAAATGCGCTCTGTTCGCCGATGATATCCTCATGTTCCTTTCCTCCCCGATCACGTCCCTTCCTAACTTATACCGAGTCTTGAGGTGCTTCACCGCACTCTCGGGTCTCACGATAAACCACTCCAAATCTGAAGCCCTAAATCTGACCCTAGAACCACAGACTGTACAACTTCTCCAAAAATCATTTCAGTTTAGATGGCAACAAAATAAACTCCCATATTTGGGAATCTTTCTTACCAACAATCTGCAGACTCTGTATCAGGCCAATTACCCCCCTCTCTATAAGAAGCTATCAGCAGACTTATTGTCATGGGCTAAAAGCCCTCCATCGTGGTTTGGCAGACTGTGTTCCATTAAGATGAATATCTTACCAAGACTGTTGTATTTGTTCAGAACCCTTCCAATAGCAATCAATAGACACGATCTTAAGGTTTTTCAGAAAAAGATTATGCAGTTCATTTGGGGAGACACGAGACCCAGGGTGAATCAACGAACCCTATACGCCCCCAGAATTAAGGGAGGGTTGGGAGTACCGAATTTGGTCAGATATTTTGAGGCAGCCCAATTGGCCCAATTAATTCGCACTCACTCTGGACTGCCTCAACCATCTTGGATGAAGCTGGAATCATCCCCATACCCCACAAAACCGATAAGCCATTTGATGTGGCTTCATATGAAAGACAGTCCGACCATTTTATGCCCCACATTATCATTCTCATTAGGTTTATGGGATAGATTACAAAAACCTTTTACCTTTCGCTCACCTCATGCTCCCCTAGCCCCATTAACGGGCAACCCAGAATTCACCCCGGGTCTTAACCCTCAAAGATTATTATGGTGGACCAATAAGGGTTTGATTCGTATAGCCGACTTATGTGACCATAGAGGCATACTATCGAAGCAATTCCTTATAGAAAAATACCAATTACCTAACACAGAACTCTATCATTACCTCCAAATAGTACATTTTCTGAAAACTCTACAGCGCAAAGCTGACATTATGACGTTCACTCCAATGGAATATTTATGCAGGTCCTTCGATAAACATAAAGGCCACATATCTAACATCTATGGTATTTTTTCCTCCAAGTCAGAAAAATTGTTTTACATGCAAAAGTGGGAGCAAGATATAGAGGAAACGATGGAAATGGACACGTGGTATAATACGGCCCAATTGGCCTCTAAAGGTTATATAAATACCTCCCTAATAGAGGCGAATTATAAAGTCTTATTACGGTGGTATATGGTCCCGGCGAGAATCGCTACATACATTCCCGGCGCATCCCCATTGTGTTTTAGGGGGTGTGGAGGGGAGGGCACGATATATCATACTTGGTGGTCCTGTTCTAAGGTTAGAAGGTATTGGATACGCATCTACAATTTTATTTACTCATTGACCCAGGTTAACCTAACCAAATCCCCACAACAGGCTCTACTGGGATGCCCAGTGGAAGGCGTGCCTCGATACACGAAACAACTCATATCCTTTGTCTTCACAGCAGCTAGAATTGCGATTGCTAGATCCTGGAGAAAACCTCTGATCCCATTTGAACTGGTAAAAGCTAAACTGACATGGATCATGATTAACGAACGCCTGTCGGCGATTCTATTGGATAAACAACGGGTTTTCGACAGGATTTGGGAACCATGGTTAACATACCTATCTGTGGGCTTCGATAGTTAATGGATTTAAAAAAAAAAAAAAAAAAAAGTTTCCTAGGGGTGCACTCAACCCCAACCCTTCCCCCTATTTCTTCTTTTCTTCTTTTTCTGCTCCCTTGCTCCTTAACTCTTCCTCTCTCCACATTTATTAGTTTACGTAGGTTCTCCTGTCTGGTGTGGTTGCCCTCGCAACATTAGCAAAGCATCGAGAAGCGACAGCAGCATTGCTGCTGGTAGGTGGGGGGGGGGGTTGGGGGGTCGGAAGCCTCTCGTCCGCAGAATTGAACCCATGCGGGGTGGACGGGCGGGCTCCTGGCGCCACAGCCTCTCTACAAAGAATGCATAAGTGATAAGGTAATGATTCTAAGGCACTAAAATATAAGGACAGACAGATGTAGAACTGATATACTCACCAGTAAAAATGTTACATTTTGCTATATGTACTGTGTGAAGGCCATGTTGGCCGAGCCTTGTTCTTCTAATCTTTTCTACATTGTTGTTTACATCTGAGAAATATGTATTGTATATTTTTCTATATTCAATAAAAATATTGGAAAGAAAAAGTAAAATAAATAATTAAAAAAAAAAAAGCACCCCTGTCCCCCCGTGCTCACGCGCAAAGACAAACAAAAGCGTCGGTCTGGTGTCATATGTAAACAGCAATTGCACCATGCATGTGAGGTATCACCACGAAGGTCAGATCGAGGGCAATAATTTTAGCAGTAGACCTCCTCTGTAAATCTAAAATGGTAACCTGTAAAGGCTTTTAAAGGTTTTTAAAAATGTATGTAGTTTTTCGCCGCTGCACATTTGTGCGCAATTTAAAAGCATGTCGTGTTTGGTATCCATGTACTCGGCATAAGATCATCTTTTTTATTTCATCAAACATTTGGGCAATACAGTGTGTTTTAGTGCATTACATTTTTAAAAAGTGTGTTTTTTCCAAAAAAAATGCGTTTGAAAAATCGCTGCGCAAATACTGTGTGAAAATAAATTGCAACACCCACCATTTTAATCTGTAGGGCCTTTGCTTTAAAAAAAATATATAATGTTTGGGGGTTCAAAGTAACTTTCTTGCAAAAAAATAATAATAACAATATATTTTTTCATGTAAACAAAAAATGTCAGAAAGGGCTTTGTCTTCAAGTGGTTAGAAGAGTGGGTGATGAGTGACATAAGCTTCTAAATGTTGTGCATAAAATGCCAGGACAGTTCACCCCCCCCCCCCCCCCCCCAATGAACCATTTTTGGAAAGTAGACATCCCAAGCTATTTGCTGATAGGCATGTTGAGTCCATGGAATATTTTATATTTTGCCACAAGTTTCAGGAAAATTACACTTTCTTTTTTTGCACAAAGTTGTCACTAAATCATATATTGTTCAAACATGGCATTGTTATATGTGGAATTACACCCCAAAATACATTCTGCTGCTTCTCCTGAGTATGGGGCTACGTTATGTGTGAGACTTTTTGGGAGCCTAACCGCATACAGGACTCCGAAAACCAAGCACCGCCTTCAGTATTTCTAAGGGTGTACATTTTTGATTTCACTCCTCACTACCTATCACAGTTTTGAAGGCCATAAAATGCCAAGATAGCACAAACCCCCCCCCCCCAAATGACCCCATTTTAGAAAGTAGGCACCCCAAGCTATTTGATGAGAGGCATGTGGAGTCCATGGAATATTTTATACTTTGCCACAAGTTTTGGGAAAATGAAAAAAAAATCTTTTTTTGCACAAAGTTGTCTTGAAATGATCTATTACGCAAACATGGCAGCAAACAAACACTAGCCACGTACAGGACCCCAAAAACCAAGCACTGCCTTCAGGCTTTCTAAAGGCATAAAATTGTGATTTTACTCCTCACTACCTATCACAGTTACGGAGGCCCTGAAATGAAATGTCCAGATAGCACAAACCCCCCCCCCCCCCAAATGACCCCATTTTGGAAAGTAGACACCCAAAGGTATTTGCTAAGAGGCATGGTGAGTATTTTGCAGATCTTATCTATATTTAATTTTGAAAATGCAGAAAGAAAAGAAAAATGTATTTTTTTTTTTTCAATTTTCAAAACTTTATGTCAAAAAGCGAGATCTGCAAAATACTTTTGCCTCTCAGCAAATAGCTTTGGGGTGTCTACTTTCCAAGATTGGGTCATTTGGGGGGGGGGGTTGTGCTATCTGGTCATTTCATGGCCTCCGAAACTGTGATAGCCAGTGAAGAGTGAAATCAAAAATGTACGCCCTTAGAAAGCCTGAAGGCAGTGATTGGTTTTTGGGGTCCTGTATGCGGTTAGACTGCCAAAAAGTTCCACACATGTGGTATCCCCATACTCAGGAGAAGCAGCAGAATGTATTTTGGGGTGTAATTTCACATATAACCATGCCATGTTTGAACAATATCATTGAGTGACAACTTTGTGCAAAAAAAAAAAAATTTATTAATTTTCCCGCAACTTGTGGCAAAATATAAAATATTCCATGGACTCAACATGCCTATCAGCAAATAGCTTGGGGTGTCTACTTTCCAAAATGGGTTCATTTGGGAGCATTTTGTGCTATTTTGGCATTTTATGGCCTTCATAACTGTGATAGGTAGTGAGGAGTGAAATAAAAAAATTTACACCCTTAGAAATCCTGAAGGCGGTGCTTGGTTTTTGGGGTCCTGTACACAGCTAGGCTCCCAAAAAGTCTCACACATGAGGTATCCCCATACTCATGAGAAGTAGCAGAATGTATTTTGGGGTGTAATTCCACATATAATCATGGCATGTGTGAGCAATATATCATTTAGTGACAACTTTGTGTAAATTTTTTTTTTTGTCATTTTTCAATCACTTGTGACAAAAAAATTAAATATTCAATGGGCCTAACATGCCTCTCAGCAATTTCCTTGGGATGTCTACTTTCCAAAATGGGGTCATTTGGGGGGTGGGGGGTTTGTACTGCCCTGCCATTTTAGCATCTCAAGAAATCAAATAGGTAGTCATAAACTAAAAGTGTTAATTCCAGAAAATATGTAAAACCAATAGCTCCGCGCTCAGGTGATAAAGGAACTGCAGCCCCCCAGCACAGAATCGCACCAATGTGAAATTCCAAAAAAGAATAGAGTCAAAACAGGGGTGATTGGCGCTGTTCCACTGAAATCAAAAAAACAAAAAAACTGGTGTGGTATATCAAGTGAACTGTGAAACAAACCGAGCATAAATAACAATGTATGAAATAAAAACAAATTAAGTGAGAATAGCTGAAGTATGTGCAGCACCTGCCCCCATGAAAAGTGCAGCGTGTATTCACTCCTTGGTGAACCAAAATAGATCAAGGTCTAGGTGAATCAAAAAAATGTGAAATGAATTCCCAAACAAACTATCAGGAAATCCTTAAAATCATATACTAATCGTAATGAACATCAATAGTGCATAAACTAAAAAACCAATGGTGTATAAATGAAATTGAAATCTATAATCACAAATGCACATAAGAGAATTGAAAATGCATCATAAATCTTGAGTCCACAAAATGTCC
Source organism: Lithobates septentrionalis (assembly GCA_037952835.1). Taxonomy (NCBI): domain Eukaryota; kingdom Metazoa; phylum Chordata; class Amphibia; order Anura; family Ranidae; genus Lithobates; species Lithobates septentrionalis. Next base: position 923,192 of record JBBDGP010001501.1, on the reverse strand, counting down.
CAAAGAATATTAATAAAATAAAATGTAAATAAAAAGGCTAGTAGTGCAAAGTTCTTCATAAGGTGCAAATCGTGAGTCTTTTTAAACATCTGGCATTGATCTTAGTGCCGTGAAATCCTCCTGTCTTCCAAACGCCCCCCAATGTGCCCTCACTCACCGAAAGGGGACACCCCTGCAGGGGTATCAGGCCTGTCAGCTGTATCCCGCAGCTATGGTCCTTGGTAAAGGCTCCTGTTCGAATCTCCACTCTCGGTGTCCGGGCGAAAGGGGACACCCCTGCAGGGGTATCAGGCCTGTCAGCTGTATCCCGCAGCTATGGTCCTTGGTAAAGGCTCCTGTTCGAATCTCCACTCTCGGTGTCCGGGCTGGCTCCAATCAATCCCCGCAGGCACATCCATATAGAATAAAAATGAATCCCATCGCGTAATTCCGTAAAATGTAAAGGCTTTATTAAATATACTAAAAACAAGCCAACAATATCCCGCTGCCTAGTTGGCAGTCAGACTGAGTGGGAGAAAACAGTGTGGTGTGGCGTGCGTTCCACCGCTCGTTCCACACCCGGAAGTAAAGCAATAGGACAAGACGTATGCGTATCACTTGGCCACGCCTTATGCGTTTCGTCATCCAGACGTCATCTGAGGCGCCTCAGATGACGTCTGGATGACGAAACGCGTAAGGCGTGGCCAAGTGATACGCATACGTCTTGTCCTACTGCTTTACTTCCGGGTGTGGAACGAGCGGTGGAACGCACGCCACACCACACTGTTTTCTCCCACTCAGTCTGACTGCCAACTAGGCAGCGGGATATTGTTGGCTTGTTTTTAGTATATTTAATAAAGCCTTTACATTTTATGGAATTACGCGATGGGATTCATTTTTATTCTATATGGATGTGCCTGCGGGGATTGATTGGAGCCAGCCCGGACACCGAGAGTGGAGATTCGAACAGGAGCCTTTACCAAGGACCATAGCTGCGGGATACAGCTGACAGGCCTGATACCCCTGCAGGGGTGTCCCCTTTCGCCCGGACACCGAGAGTGGAGATTCGAACAGGAGCCTTTACCAAGGACCATAGCTGCGGGATACAGCTGACAGGCCTGATACCCCTGCAGGGGTGTCCCCTTTCGGTGAGTGAGGGCACATTGGGGGGCGTTTGGAAGACAGGAGGATTTCACGGCACTAAGATCAATGCCAGATGTTTAAAAAGACTCACGATTTGCACCTTATGAAGAACTTTGCACTACTAGCCTTTTTATTTACATTTTATTTTATTAATATTCTTTGGGACATTTTGTGGACTCAAGATTTATGATGCATTTTCAATTCTCTTATGTGCATTTGTGATTATAGATTTCAATTTCATTTATACACCATTGGTTTTTTAGTTTATGCACTATTGATGTTCATTACGATTAGTATATGATTTTAAGGATTTCCTGATAGTTTGTTTGGGAATTCATTTCACATTTTTTTGATTCACCTAGACCTTGATCTATTTTGGTTCACCAAGGAGTGAATACACGCTGCACTTTTCATGGGGGCAGGTGCTGCACATACTTCAGCTATTCTCACTTAATTTGTTTTTATTTCATACATTGTTATTTATGCTCGGTTTGTTTCACAGTTCACTTGATATACCACACCAGTTTTTTTGTTTTTTTGATTTCAGTGGAACAGCGCCAATCACCCCTGTTTTGACTCTATTAATTCCAGAAAATGTACCCTAGTTTGTAGATGCTATAACTTTTGCGCAAACCAATAAATATACGCTTATTGACTTTTTTTTTACAAAAGACGTGGCTAAATGCATTTTGGCCTAAATGCATGACTAAAATTGAGTGTATTAATTTTTTTGTATAACAAAAAGTAGAAAATATAATTTTTTTCAAAATGTTTGGTCTTTTTCCGTTTATAGCACAAAAAATAAAAATCACAGAGGCAATCAAATACCATCAAAAGAAAGCTCTATTTGTGGGAAAAAAGGACGCAAATTTAGTTTGGGTACAGAATTGCATGACCGCGCAATTACCAGTTAAAGCATCGCAGTGCCAAATTGTAAAAAGTGCTCTGGTCATTGAGCAGCCATCACACGTGGGTAATTTATAATGTGAGTGAGCATGATTAGCTGCAAGAGCCGACAGCCTCACATTGCTGGCTGCCTTGTCGTAGCTTATCATGGAACCCCTGCTGGGGTTCTCACATCTGATCGCACACAGGGTGCATTTGCAAGTTCGAATGCACCCTTAAAAGATGGTCCTCTATAGCATTGCTAACAAGCTAAAATAACACTCGATTAAACAATGTTCCAGTGGCTCTTTAATTATCTTTTTTACTAACAATGAATGTAAAGATTATTATGATTTTTTTTTCCCTTTTTTTAACTGGTAAAACATAACCATGCAACTTCAGTGCATTCTGGGCGCACTGGCATCGCCCTCCCTATTCATGTGCCCGGCTTCTTTCAGGACGCCGAACACATGAAATACTATGGCGGGGATAGGCGGGGGGTATGTATTTTGAAGCAGAAGCCAGAAGCTCTAATAGGCTTCAAAATAGGGTGCAAAGAAATGTCATGAGTAGTGAACTGTTCACTACTCATGACATTTCTTTGCACATTTTTTATTCCAATCGCTGCGTTTTGAGGTGTTGAGTTCACTTTCTTCATGATATTTACACGGAATTTTAATTGTTCATATACTTATGTATTATTAGTGCACTTCAGTTAGTGGTGTGGGCTGTATTGACAGCCATTTCCTGATGTAATTTGTTTAATAATTTTTGTGACACATGCCATCTATTTGATTTTGTTTTTTGCACTAGGAATTTATTGTGCACACAGTCACTTTATTATTCATCAATATATTTGGTGTGTAAGGCCCTATACTAAGACGTATTGATATTACTACACTGTATTTTTTATCAATAAGTGTATTTTGTTACTACCATTCAGATAGCAACTGGGAGTTGTTTCCCAGTTACCTATTGCTATACATCTGCTATCTGGAGTAGAAGGACTTTAGACATACTGATTGTTACTATAGTAGTTATTTTGCTCTCTGCAGTGTGGTACAGGAGGGTAGAATAGCGCCACATATTTTCCTATTTTATCTTTTTTGCACTAAGGTGTTGAGTGCACCCATCTATGTTGGCAGCTTTTTTATCTGGTATCGCATTTTAGTATTTAGGCTATTTTATATATGAGGTTGTGGTTTTGCGCATTAGTCCTTGTATCACCGAAGAAGAGAGCCCCATCAATCCAGGAGAGGAGCAGTAAGTGGCACTGGGGGTTAGTGAAGTGACAGCCGAGCCTGGCTGCATTTGATGGGAACAAGTGGCTGCATTTGATGGGCACAAGTGGCTGCATTTGATGGGCACAAGTGACTGCATTTGACGGGCACAAGTGGCTGCATTTGATGGGCACACATGGCTGCATATGACGGGCACAGGTGACTGCATTTGATTGGCACAAGTAGCTGCATTTGATTGGCACAAGTGGCTGCATTTGAGGGGCACAAATGGCTGCATATGACGGGCACAAGTGGCTGCATTTGATTGGCACAAGTGGCTGCATATGATGGGGCACAGTGGCTGAATATGATGGGGCACAGTGGCTGCATATGATGGGCACAAGTGGCTGCATATGATGGGCACAAGTGGCTGCATTTGATTGACACAAGTGGCTGCATTTGACGGGCACAAGTGGCTGCATTTGATGGGCAGAAGTGGCTGCATATGATGGGCACAAGTGGCTGCATATGATGGGCACAATGGCTGCATTTGATGAGCACAGTGGCTGCATTTGATGGGCACAGTGAGGCTGCAATTGATTCAGTTTTCAGTTTGTTTGCGCCCCCCAAAAAATTTTGAGCACCAGCCGCCACTGTTCAACTTCATATCTAAAACATTGTAACTTTTCTTTATCATTTTTTTTTTGCTCCATTGCATTTTTCTGTCTGTCAGCCTACAAGTATTCATGTATTCATACCTTGTACAGAATATAGTACACATATTTCAGTAAGTTTTTGTAGAGAGCCTTAAAATTTGTGGAACATCTAGGAGGAAACAGATCTTTGTGCCACTGACCAGTAATTACTAAAAAAAAAATACTGCCCTCAATGGCTGCTATTATATTCATGTCTGTAGAAGCATTACTTCTCACATTTTCAAAAGCTTTATTTTCACATCATACAATGAATGGACATTGATGGACACTTGAGATTCACTTGCTAGATACTCTTCACATAGAAGCTTTTATTGCCTGTTCAAATACTCTCATCAAGTCACCTTGAAGACAATTATGTTTCTTTTCTTTAAAATAGATGTGATCACTTAGATGGTGATCATAGTATTTTTAGTGTGTATTCATGCAGTTGTTGTCATTTTGGGTCCTCAGCAATTCCAGCTCCTATTCAGAGCTCTGGGTTCTTCCCTCCACAGCATAGAGTCTTATTGGTCATGCTAAATGCTGCAGGGCGTCATCTCACAAAATGCTAATGAACCTTACTCATAGACCAACTCTCCCTACTAAAGATGCTCCTTCTATTCTTTCTGCATTAATAAAGATTTGCAAACAGTGCCTCTATCTGGTCCTAGGTTTCTATCAACACATGCCCCCAATCATACCACTCGGTACAAACTGGAACTTGCACATTGAATGTTCCCAATAGCCATCAGTAAGCTCAAATGAGTCAGAAATATGTGCATCAGGTATACTCTCAAGAATCACTTAAATTCTTCTTCATGTTGGAACAAGAATTGGGAGTCCCTGACACTTTACGTACTGCCAATGTAGACATGTGTTTGAGGCCCAATTGGGTCTAAATACCATGTGTTTTCAACCTCCCCTACTGGAGAGTGTTTTTTCTAACCCATACATTGCCAATTAATCACCAGACTGTATAGTGTTTGCATGTAGGGGAAACCCTCCAGGCTCGCTAACCTTAGGAAACAATGTAAAAGAGATATTTGTAACATGGGTGGCAGGAATTCTCTGACTCATATTTCAGCACTGTTATGTCTGCGAGAGATAAGCTTATCAATTAGGATATTTTAATGAAGCTTATTTTACCCCTACTTGCCTATTTAGAATGGGCAAAATAAATACTCCTGCTTGTCACAAATGTGTAAGGGATACTAAATGCAGGTATCAAGCACCAGGGATGACCAGTTCAGTGGAGCATTACTTAAAAAACTGGAATCAGACTGAGTATGGTTAGAATGAATTTTATTAATGCACACAAAACCAACCCAGTACCAACAGACCATAAACAAAGCAAAGATGACAAATAAACATGACAGTGAAGCAAAACCAAATCAACAACCTAACTATTGTCAGGGCTGGGCTTAGCACTTCCTTCTCAAAGCTGACCGCTCAGCTGTCGGCTAATTGCCAGCTCCTTTCTCTCCACAGTGACTCACCTGTTGATGATATCCTGCTCGTCAGTCCTGCCTACTTAAGCCTTCCAGCCCAGATGATCTCTGCCTTCGTCTTGGTCACATCTCTAGAGACGCTCTCCTGTGTTCCTATTAAAGACTTGCTTGGCTGACATTCCTTCTGGCTCCAGATCCTGCTTGCTGTTCTACTGTGTTCATCTCGGTTTCCCTGGCGTTTTGGCTTGTCTGACTATCCGTTCCGGTTCCTGAACTCTGGCTATGTTTTGACTACTTTTACTCTGTTTACTTTTTTATTATTATTATTAAACAAGTGTGATTTAACTGTACTTCTGTCTCAGTCTGATTCATGGTTTCTGACAAATAAATTCAAGCTCAAGTATTCTTTTCACCTCTTCAGACACTGCCACCCTATGAGCTTCTGGGATACGATAAGGCTTTAACCGGATTTTTACATTGGGCTCGGGTACAATGTCATGCTCGATGATGTTGGTGAGACCAAGCAATCCTGAAAACACCTTCCTATTTCTTTGCAGAGACTCTTTTGCTTGTTGGGTTTGAAGCCTAGACAGGGTTCAGCAACCTGCACCAGGTCAATCCCTGCAGGGTCCCCTGACTGGACACCTACCACCTGCGGATACCTGTTCTCTGTCTCTCCAGGGTTTTAACAAATTTATGTGTTAGATCTGGTATGACTTTCTTTTCCCTGGCTGGTGTACCTTGTAGTTCACCTCACCCACATTTTCTACTACATCAAACGGACCTTGCCACTTGGCCAAGAACTTACTCTCCACCTTGGGTATTAGAACAGCCACCTGGTGTCCTATTTGAAACTGTCTGACTTTAGCCGACTAGTTGTACACCCATCGTTGGGCATCCTGAGCCTTCTGCAGATGCTCCCTCACTAACAGCATCACCTTAGCCACCCTCTATCGCATTTGGGAGATATGCTCTACCACGGTTTTGTGTGGTGAGGACTCACTTTCCCATGTTTCCTTTACTAGATCGAGCAACCCTCGGGGCCTTTGTCCATACACTAGCTCAAATGGTGAGAAGCCCATGGACACTTGCGGAACCTCCCGGTTGGCAAACAACAGGGCAGGGAGTAACATATCCCAATCCTTCCCGTCTTTGTGGACCACTCTTTTTAACATTGATTTTAGAGTTTTATTAAACCTCTCAACTAGGCCATCGGTCTGCGGGTGAAAGATGAACGTCCGCAACTGCTTAATCTAAAACAGTTTGCACAAGTCCGCCATCACCTTTGACATAAAAGGGGTGCCCTGGTCTGTCAGTATCTCTTTGGGGAACCCAGTTCGTGAAAACATTTGAAATAATTCATGGGAAATGGCTTTAGAGGAAGTTTTTCTTAAAGGGAATGCTTCTGGATACCTAGTTGCGTAGTCTAGGATGACTAATATATATTGGTGCCCCCTTGCTGACTTTACCAGGGGTCCTACGAGATCCATAGAAATCCGCCTTAAATGGCACCTCAATAATTGGCAAGGGTACCAGGGGGTTTCTGTAGTGGGACACTGGGGCAGTTAACTGGCAAGTGGGACAAGATGCACAATATCTTTTTAACCTCTGTCTTCACTCCTGGCCAATAAAACCGGTCGGTTATCCTGGCCTCTGTTTTTTCCGCCCCCAGGTGTCCTCCCAGTGCGTCATTGTGGGCTAGATTGAGGAGCATCCGCCTATACGACTGGGGAACCAGAAACTGCTCTACAGTTTCCCCTCGGCTTTCAGCCACTCGATAAACCAAGTCCCCCTTCAACGCAAAATGAGGAAACCTCTGATCTGCACCTGGTATTTGTGGGACCCCATCAATAACAGAAACCTGCTCCTGAGCTCTCTGAGTGCACTGGTCTTTAGGATGTTTCCCGTTCACCCTCCTCAACCGGGAACTGCAACGGGGAGAGTTCCTCGTCATCCTCCCCCAGCATAACTTGTAATGGGAAGACCCCCCCTCAGAGGTCAACTTGGTTTTGAGACTTGAAACAGGAACATTGTCATCCAAATTAACATTCTCTGTAATTTCATTATCAATGACAGGTATCTCCAAATTAGGGGGGTGTATTGTGAGGGTTTCAGGCCCGGACCCCTCTGACTCTGCCCTTTCTAGGCCCAGTGTCCCCAGTCCTCTTGGCTGTCCTGGCATTCCACTCTGTACCTGGTTCCATAGTGCAAAATCAGTGGACAGCCCCGCCCCACTATGATGTCATGTATCAGACTTCTTACCACCCCAACTTCTTGTGTAACGAGGTACAGCCATAGGAAACAGTCACCGACACCAGGGGGTACTCCCTGGTGTCCCCATGGATACACACTACCCGTAGAGTCTTACTTACTGGGCAGTCTCACAATCACCCTGGCATGTACCAGTGTCACCATGCTACTGAAGTACAGTTGAGCCTTGGCAGGAAGGTGGTTCACCCACACTTCACACTCATACCGTCCTGCAGCAAGATCAAGATGAGTGGCTCATACTCTTTGGACATAGAAGGAGCTCCTAAAAAATTTGGACGAAGACCGTTAAAGTCTATGGGACACGAACATGAGCAATCAAAAGTGCTAATTTTAAAGGCTTATATGCAAGTTATTGTCATAAAAAGTGTTTGGGGACCTGGGTCCTGCCACAGGGGATATGTATCAATGCAAAAAAAAGTTTAAAAAACGGCCTCGTCCCCACAACTCTTGACCGATGGTTGTGGGGATCTGCGGGTGGGGGGCTTATCGGAATCTGTAAGCCCCCTTTAACAAGGGGACCCCCAGATCCCAGCCTCCTCCCCATGTGAATTGGTAATGGGTGCATTGTACCCCTACCATGTCACAAAAAAAGTGTCAAAAATTGTAAAAAAGACAGGAGACAGTTTGGGACAAGTCCTTTATTAAAAGATAAAAAAATAAAAATGTCCCAGGATGTAAATCCATCTCACGCCGCCGACTAGCCGAAAAAATAAATAAATAAAAACCGCAACAGCTCCGCCTCCATGGGAGGCTCCCGAAGAGTGACGCTTCTTCTCAGTGACAGTTGTTGTTACATAGCTGAGGGCAGGGCCACTCAGTGACGTAAACGGGCGACCCCGCCTTCTACTGATGTCACGTGACGTCAGAGGGGGGCGGGGTCACCCGTTTACATAACCGAGTGGCCCCGCCCTCGGCTATATAACAGCTGTCACCGAGAAGAAGCATCACTCGGCGGGTCATACACAGACAGACAGTACTGGAACAGATGCAGGAGACAGGAACAGAGTCACTGGACAAGCCGGGTAGGTAACAGGCAGGTACAGACACCCACGCAATTTTTTTTTTTTTTTTTGGTTTGGGGTTCCCCTTAATATTAATATTAGACCCAAAAGGGCCTGGTAATGGACTGGGGGGGAACCCATGCCATTTTTTTCAATGAGTTTTATCTATATTGCCGAGACCCGACAATTCATTACAGCCGAGATCAGTTTTAAATTACTTTTTTCCTTTAGAAATGTCAATTTGCTGTGGTATTGTTCTAAACACGGGAAAACTGTGGCATTTTACAGGCATAATATAGACACCCCCCAAGGCACCTTATTTAAAGGAATATTTCATTTTTATTGTTTCACTTTTAGCATTATTAAAATCCCTGCTCCTGAAAAAGGGGCATTTTAAATTTTTTTTTGCATTGATACATGTCCCCTGGGGCAGGGCCCAGGTCCCCAAACACTTTTTAAGGCAATAAATTGCATATAAGCCTTTAGAATGAGCACTTTTGGTTATTCATGTTAATGTCCCATAGACTTTAACGGTGTTCCGCGGCTTTCGAATTTGCTGCGAACACCGCATAATGTTCGCTGTTCAGCAAACAGTCGAACACCCGATGTTCGAGTCGAACTTACGTTTGATTCGGACATCGGGCTCATCCCTACTGGAAAGGAATAATGCCCACCTGGCTTGGCGTGGCCTTAATCTCTTTGCAGTTCTCAGGTATTCCAGATTCTTATGGTCAGTATAAATCAGAATTGGGTGAGTTGCCGCTTCTAAAAGATATCGCCTCTCCTCCAATGCGGCTTTTATTGCCAACAGTTCTCTGTCCCCAACGTCATAGTTCTTCTCTGCAGCAGATAGCTTACGGGAGAAGAAGGCAATGGGGAATAAAAGAGCCTTGGATCCCTGTCTTTGAGAAAGCACTGCAACTTCAGAAGCATCAACTTCCAGAACAAATGGTAAGGTAGAGTCTGGTTGTTTTAACATGGAAGCAGAGGTGAATAGTCTTTTGAGGGCATCAAAGGAAACTTGAGCTTCACAAGTCCAGTGGAACTGGATTTCCTGCTTGGTCAACTGCGTAATGGGAGAGATGATGGCTGAGAACACTTTAATGAACTTCCTGTAAACGTTTGCAAATCCTACGAACCGTTGAATCTCCTTCTTGTCTGCAGGGCCTAGCCATTCTAGGATGGCGGAAATCTTTTGGGGGATCCATCTTAATGCCCTCGTTTGAGATAATCAGTCCCAGAAATTGTATACTTTGCTGTTCAAATTTGCATTTTTCGGGTTTGGCATATAGGCCTTGCTGCCGGAGCCGACCCAACACACACTTGACATATTTGCGATGACTGTCAATGGAGAAAGAGAAGATCAGAATGTCATCCAGGTAGACAATGACAAACAGTTCTAGGTAGTCTCAGAAAATATCATTGACAAAGTGTTGGAAAGTGGCAGGAGCATTGCATAGTCCAAATAGCATCACCAGGTATTCGAAGTGTCCAAATCGGGTGCGAAAATCTGTCTTCCATTCGTCACCTTCCCTGACGTGGACCAAGTTATAGGCCCCCCAAAGGTCAAGTTTGGTGAAGATGACTGCAGCCCCAAGTCTCTGGAATAATTTGGGCACTAAAGGGAGAGGATAGCCATTCTAAATGGTGATTTTAGGGGGCGTGGCCTAACACCGAGCTGAGCAGATGTGCACGAGAGGAGCTCCAGCTGCACAGAGGCCTTTGAGACAGGGCTGTAACCCCTTGAAGCCCTGCCTGGATCTCTCTGCTTAGTCCCCTGTGTCCCTCGGCCTGTCAGGGGATCACTGGGTGCCGCCGGTGCTGAGCACATCTCTGCTCCGGCCATCTGGAGGACAATCCACTCCTCTGACCTACTGACGTGCACCGGCCATCTTGCTCCACCCGACAGCAGGATTATTAGGGCCTTGCTAATCCCCCTGGGCCTGGATCCCCCCCTGCAAATACTCTAGAACTGGGGAATACATGCATGGCATGTAAGATGGAGGAAATGTGAGAGCAGAGCTCCGGTCCCCGTCTCCATATTTGCAGCTCCTGCACGGCACCCACAGCTTCATCAGATCCAGGAGCGACAACACCGTTTGCCGACAACACCGTTTGCCAGCTAGTCCAGGGCATCTTATGGGAAAGATTGGCTCCCAGAAAGCAATCTATCGCGGATTTGTCCCGCCACCACCACCACAGCCTAACCATGCCATGGAGCGCTACCTGTATAGGCTGTAATCCCCGGCCTCGAGTACGGCGGTCGGCCCTCCAGACCCCACCGAACCTTGCCTGACGGTTGAAAAGACGCCTCCCGCGGACTACGGATTCCAGCAATCCCAAGCATCCGACACTACAGATGTGGTAACAGTAGCCATGTTGGACCTTAAACTGCAATTGCTGCTCCAGGACCTGACCCACAACATTGCTAGAGAGGTGGGTAAAATCGCATATGAACTCCGAGGGGAAATAGATCAACTTGGGGAACATACGGACACCTTGGAGATTCAAATTTGATGAGTTGACCCAATAGGTACATGTCCTGGAGGAAGATAATGCTGCTATGAGGCACACAGTCTCCCAACTCCAGTTACAACAGGAAGATTTAGAGAACAGGGAAAGACGCCAGAACCTGAGAATCCGAGGGGTACCTGAATCTATCAGTGACAAGGTGCTGCACCCATATCTCCTGGGCCTATTTGTCACTCTAGCCCCCCACATTCCAGACATTGATTGGAGCCTTGACCGGGCTCACAGGTCTCTGGCTCCTAAACCTCCTCCTGGCTCTAACCCCAGAGACATTATTGTCCGTTTTCATTATTATGAAAGTAAAGAAGCCCTCACCGTAGCAACTCACAATAAATCTTGCATTGGTTTTAAACAAGCCAAGATCCAATTTTTCAGTGATCTCTCCCCTATCACTTTGGCAAAAAGACGCAGTTTCCACCCAGTTACCACCCACAGAACCATCAAGTGCCTTATCGCTTGGGATTCCCCTTTCATCTGTGTGTTTCTAAGGATGGCGTCCAATTTTCGCTAAGAGACCTTTCTGAAAGTGAAGCCTTTATCCGCAACCTAGGTCTCCCACCCATCCCTGAGGAGGATCTTTAGCTTCCTGCCCAACACCCCAACCCTCTCACAACACCAGCCAAGATCTGGACCCCCGTTCAATGGAGATCGCAGAAGACCTTCTCTACGCCTCAATGAGCTAACCCCACCAGATTTCCTACCTGAAATGGCCCCCTCTTCAATGTTCTCCCTCTCCTTTGCCATGGCCGGATGATGTCTCATGATGTTTCATCTGGTTGTGCAAGTGGCCCTATGGAACTGGGTCACTTTTTTTTCCAACAGTGTTACTCTCTTTTAAATCCTGTTTTGGAGCAATTACCAACCTTGCTAATCTTACAGTTGATTACTTCCTTTCTGATATATTGACTGCCCTTCACTAAATGGTGTTGACTGCTTTCTTTGAAGAGATGGGAACCCACCGTCAGATCTTGCAGTCTGCCATGCCCCTCACAAAAACCCCGGGCTGTTGCCTGGGTTCCCTGAAGTTTTTTTTTATCTTCAGGGCTCTCAAAAATATTTTCAAATAATTTTTTCAATTATGTTTTCTTTTACTTTTCTTTTTCTTGTTTTTTGGTATCTCATTCTCATTTTCTGGGTCTATTTTTTTGATCGTATTTTGGTTACTAGTTCTTTTTCTTTTGGCACCATTTCAACTTAATTGCTTACATGTTTCTATGTATGTTACACCATGGTCATATTGTTGTTCGTTTAAAGTTTATGTTACGTTAGCTATATACACATTTGATTCAGTATGGCTCTTAAGATATACTCCTGTAATGTAAAGGGCCTGAATTCCATCAGGAAGAGATGGCAAGCTTTGAAGGAGTTCAGGTCCTCCAATGCGGAGGTGATTATGGTTCAGGATAAATTTGCTTCTAAACACTTTCCCACGGCCTATATAGCTTCTGATCACTCTGGGAAGGCCGGTGTGGCAATTCTCATTAAACGTTCTTGCCCGATACATGTCCTTTCTTCCTATCAGGACCCCTGTGGTTGTTTTGTGCTCTTGAACTGTAGTCACCTGAACACTCAACTCATTCTGGCTAATATTTATGCCCCAAACGTAGGACAGATTAGTTGTATCACGAAAGTCTTAGAGAAACTACAAAATCATTTTTCTTTTATGATCATAGGAGGAGATTTCAATGTGCGCATGTCCCCGAAGAAGGATAGACAGGCCCTATTTCAAGATACCCCACGAATCGCTACCCAGAAGCATTCCGCCTCTTTCCTTAAACTGGCCAGATCACATAACCTCGTTGACACATGGAGAGTGAAACATCCTACTCAAAAAAGTTATACATTTTACTCTCCCTCTCACAAGTTATAATCCAGATTGGACCATTTCTTTGTAACTGCCCCCCTTCTCCCGTATATAGTTGCTTCTGAGATAAATCCCATTACTTGGTCGGATCATGCGCCCATTGAACTTAATATTGTCTTGACTGCTTCTACCCCCAAAACTTGCCATTGGCGTCTTAATGAATCCCCGATCAAAGATCCAGTGATTCAAACCCAATTGCAACAAAAATTATCTGAATTTTTTCAACTACATGATGGATCGGTTCTGGAAATTTCCACCTTGTGGGAAGCCCATAAGGCTTTTTTCAGGGGTGAATGCATATCTGCGGGATCTCGCCTTAAGCGGGACTCCACCAAATTAAAAGCTGATCTCCTCGCTCAATTGAAAGTCGCAGAGATGCACCTACTTGAATCCCTCATGGTGGACCGACTCAGAGTAGTTACCTCAATTCCGAACCGCATCAAATCATTGGACATGAATAGAATAGCCAAATCAATGTTATGGGCCAGGCAAAAGTTCTACGAATTTGCTAACAAACCACATAGAATGTTTGATAATAGATTAAAACCTTGTCCCTTCCTTTCGATACCTGACCATTTAATGCAAACAGATGGTACTCCTACATACTGTCCTAAGGTTATGTCCCAGGTATTTGGTGATTTTTACAGGAAACTTTATAATTGCTTAAACTCAGATTCGATACCCCAATTTTCACAGATGAAATTTGACGATTTTATTTCTTCCTTAGATCTACCCAAACTGTCCACTGCACAAAATTCTATGCTCAACATCCCTGTCACTGTAGAGGAGATAGCGGCGGTGATTAAAGCCTTACCGGTTCAAAAATCCCTTATGTTTACTACAAAATCTTTTCTCCAATTCTAAACCCCCATCTGTAGACTTTATATTCTTCGTTGCTCAAGGGTTCCATCCCACATTCTCAGTTTCTACATGCCCATATAACTGTCATCCCTAAACCGGGTAAAGACCCGTCACTACCAGAGAACTATCACCCTATCGCATTATTAAATTTGGATTATAAGATCTTTACTAAAATACTGGCCAACAGACTTTCTCCATGACTAAACGATGTTGATTCACAAAGACCAAGTAAGTTTCGTTCCAACAAGACATGCGGGTGACAATACGAGAAGGACCATAGACCTGATAGACCTTTTGACCAAAACCAAACAACCTGCCATCGTCCTAAGCTTGGACGCACAGAAAGATTTTGACGGCCTAAGTTGGCCATTTATGTTCGCGGTTCTTTCCAGATACGGATTCTCTGGCCCTTTTATACAAGCCTTACAGGCTCTATATTCTAAACCCTCATCTCAGGTTCAGTTGTCCTCAAACATGTCGCAGCGATTCCCCCTAAGCAATGGCACCAGGCAGGGGTGTACTTTGTCACCCCTGCTGTTCATTCTGAGCCTAGAACCACTGGCGTCGGCCATTAGGTCCCATCTGGATATTCGGGGGATCTCGCTGTGACAACAAGACTATAAGCTATCACTTTTCGCGGAGGATATTTTGTTGATATTCACCCACCCCCTCACATCTTTACCTTCTTTACATGATACTCTATCCACCTTTGGATCTCTATCGGGGTTTAAAATGAATCAGTCAAAAACGGAGGCCCTACCTATTAACATTCCACCAGCTCTGCTTAACTATCTCCAACATAGCTTCAAATACCGTTTTTGCCCTTCTTCATTGAAGTACTTGGGCGTTCATCTCACTTCCTCGTATGATTCCCTCTATCAGGCCAACTTTCCTCCTATGTTTACAGAAATAACTTGTCTCTTAAATCTCTGGACTCCTCTTCCTATCTCTCTCCTTGGTAGAATTAACATCCTTAAGATGTCGATACTTCCTAAATTACTGTACCTATTTGAAACACTTCCAATCCCAGTTCCAATGCCGCAATTGAAACTTCTCTAGAGAACATGCCTCAAGTTTATATGGAAAAACGCATGTCATAGGATTGCATGATCAGTAGTTTACTCTTTAAAAAACAGAGGAGAACTGGCGGCACCAGATATCGTCAAATATTATTATGCTTCTCACCTTTGGGTATTACCTTCCTGTAGTTCTAGGAAAGCTCCAAATATGTGGGCCGAGATTGAAATGGGGATTACTGTTCCGGTACATCCGTGCTATATGCTATAGCCTTCCTCAACTAAATTTATGCCTCAACTGAGATCCCTCTGCTTGGCACCGATGCAATTTACCCTAACTATTTGGAAGAGATGTGTTGAGCAATTCTCCCTATCCTCCAAGTGCTCTCCATTTCTGAATGTACTTTTCAACCCGGACATACCTGATGGACTGTCCTATATGAGGATGCTCCCTTGGACTCAGAGGGGAATTTTTCAATTGCGACATCTCGTATATCCGGTCACACATAAACTTATGTCCTTTTCAGACTTGCAAGCAAAATATAAACTCCCTGCTTCCCTTCTATACTCCTACATACAATTTAAACATTTCTTCCACTCTAACTCCACCTCACTCTCATTAGAGAAACCTACCGATTTTGAAATCCTGTGTGCCAACGGCCCCTATGAAACCAAACAGATCTCTTCTATATACAAAATTTTGTATGAAACCCCACCTTTAACGGAACTCACACATAATTACATGAAAAAATGGTCTCACATACTGCAATGACCAATCTCTATTAGATTGGGGGAAAATTTGGGAATCTACCTAAATAAATAATTTCACGGTGTGTAGTACAGAGGGAAACTGCCATTAAGATCTTGATGTTCTGGTACAGGACCCTGGACTAGTTGCATGCCCGCAACCCAGCCACCTTGTCACGTACCTGGTAGGTGGAGCCCGGAATGCAGAGAACAGCCTCTCGTATGCCTCTGACTTAAGAACCCCTGAAGGTGTGAACAGGGACTCGAAAGTACAGAGGGGCACAAGTGCCTGACTGGAACACTGAAGTAGAAGGCAGGATCCTGTAGTCAGCAGGGAGGTGCACTGTAGGCCTGTAGCAGGTTGCAGACAGCAGGGAGGTGCACTGTAGTACTGTAGCAGGATGCAGGTAGCAGGGAGGTGCACTGTAGTCCTGTAGCAGGTTGCAGACAGCAGGGAGGTGCACTGTAGTCCTGTAGCAGGTTGCAGACAGCAGGGAGGTGCACTGTAGTCCTGTAGCAGGTTGCAGACAGCAGGGAGGTGCACTGTAGTCCTGTAGCAGGTTGCAGACAGCAGGGAGGTGCACTGTAGTACTGTAGCAGGTTGCAGACAGCAGGGAGGTGCAGACAAGCCGGGTCAAGGTACTGGCGGGCAGATCAGGTACAGAAGGGCAAACCAAGAGAATAGTCAGAGTCCAAGCCAAGATTGGGGCGGGCAACAAGCAGGTAAGTCAGGAACAAGCCAAGTAAGTACTGGATACAGGAAAACTGGTAACAAGGTAGCAGGGGTCTCAGGAAACGCTGTAGACCGGACAGCAAGGCAGCATTGAAACAGTCTTCTTTAAATAGCCTATCTTTGGCGCCAAGTGGCACTATTGCGCATGCGCGTACGCACGTTAGCGCTATTGCGCATCCGCGTACGTTGGTTAGCACTATTAGTGCTATTGCGCGAGTGCCGGATGGCGCTTCTATGCACAGGCATTCGTTTAACCCTCAATCTGCTGGGAAAACTGCAAGAGGGCTTTTCCTGACACACCTCCAATATTTGCTGGAGATGCAGCGAGTCCATAGGTTCTCATTTTCATATATTTTGGGAATGCCCTCTCATTGGCCCTTTTTGGACTAAGTTTCAGGATCTTCTACAAACGTTATTATCTACACCCATACCTTTGAAACCCATACATCTCCTTCTAGGCCTCCCTCTCACGGGAATATCTAAAGCTTCAAGGAAACTGATGTCCTTTATCCTTTTGGCCGCAAAGTGAGTTATGCCTAGACATTGGCTCTCCACCTCTCCCCCCACATTCCATCACTTTCTTTCCATAATGGCGGATATACGTAGGATGGAACACTTGACTGCTAAAATCAAGGACACACTATCCTTCTTTTATCAAATATGGAATACATGGGATGACTCTGTATACCCCCTTGAACCTGATAACCTTGAAGCCCCCTGAACTTCCTGGTGCCATATCCTGATTATGTTGTACTTTGCTTCCCTTTCTCCTTTGTATTGTTATGATTCAGAACTATACAATCCTTTCTCGTTTTGTGTACCATATGATACGGTATGATAACTATGTTTGAATGACCCATTGTTGGAAGACGCTTGGATATGAACATACCGGTATCCACGTTCAGTTCCACAAGTTTATATATACAACACTCTGTATTGTCAAAAGTTGAAATGCTATCTCCTTGTATTGCAATGTATATTTTTTGAAAAATGTTATAAATAAACAATTAACAAAACAAAATACTGTGATTTTGTTAAGTTTTTGCGATAATCAATACAAGGCCGTAGGGTATGGTCTTTCTTTTCCACAAAGAAGATGCCAGCTCCTGCCAGAGATGTGGACGGGCGAATGAACCCCTTTTTCAGATTGTCATTTAATGTACTCCTTTAGTGTAAATACAAAAATAAATAAAAATAAATTAGGGTGCGCTACAAATGTCAGAAAAATAGTTTAAAAGGACACCTTCAACCTAAAAACCATAATGTAACATAGTATGATCCTGATGGGTGAATGCTAAATGAAACAAAATAGCGTCCTGAAAAATCAATAAACCAAAACAAAGTAACGTCCTAAAAAAACAATCAAGCACTGTGTATCTGGGTAAGTAGTCCTTCTTTCATCCAATGAAATTCCATCTCCTTTGGTGTTGGCACAAACCGAACAATGGAAAGAGAAGGGGGCGCTTACCAGATGTGGTGGACCCCTATCACGGGGGTCTTACGAGCTCACAGATACCGGATCCAGCAGGCGGGAACAGCTGATTCAGCAGGCAGGAACAGCTGATTTTACTTGCGGGCTTAAATCCACCTTCAGTCCTTCCCGAGCACTGGGATCACCGTATGATGAACTGTGCCTCTGAGATCGCTCATTATATGTAGGGAGAGATCAAATAGACAGAGGATCCTCCATGGTGTAGTACATAAAAACTCGAGGCAGCCTCCTCTCCCAGTCGAAGTCTCTTACGGGGAAATGCTGCGTCGGACGGAGCCACGGACCTAACGTCACCACACATCAGCTGGCTAGCTTCACCGCGGCTGAGCTGTTTGTTTTGTTTGAACTTTCTGTTTTACTCTTGATGTCAGCCATCCATCACTTTTTAATAAAGCGTTTTTATGTACTACACCATGGAGGATCCTCTGTCTATTTGATCTCTCCCTACATATAATGAGCGATATCAGAGGCACAGTTCATCATACGGTGATCCCAGTGCTCGGGAAGGACTGAAGGTGGATTTAAGCCTGCAAGTAAAATCAGCTGTTCCTGCCTGCTGAATCAGCTGTTCCCGCCTGCTGGATCGGGTATCTGTGAGCTCGTAAGACCCCCGTGATAGGGGTCCACCACATCTGGTAAGCGCCCCCCCTTCTCTTTCCGTTGTTCAGTTTGTGCCAACACCAAAGGAGATGGAATTTCATTAGGTGAAAGAAGGACTACTTACCCAGATACACAGTGCTTGATTGTTTTTTCAGGACGTTACTTTGTTTTGGTTTATTGATTTTTCAGGACGCTATTTTGTTTAATTTAACATTCACCCATCAGGATCACACTATGTTACATTATGGTTTTTAGGTTGAAGGTGTCCTTTTAAACTATTTTTCTGACATTTGTAGCGCACCTGAATTTATTTTTATTTATTGCCAGAACTAGATATTCAAGTTTTTTTTGGGTGCAGCACTTTTTGTCAGTGTTTTGTTCATCACCAGTCTCACACATCACGGTGAGGTTTTGGGGTTAGCGCAGATTGCTCCCGGTCCACTCCTTTAGTGTACCCAGCTCTAGTTTGGTTAGAGGGAAAATTCTTCCAAAAGGCACTTCGGCCCCTGGAAGGAGTTCAATTGGACAATCATAGACTTGGTGGGGAGGAAGAGTCTCTGCCCCTTTTTTTTACTAAATACATCCAAGAAGTCATGGTACGACACTGGGACTGATTGGCGTACTTCAGAGTCCAGACACATCAAGGAGGAAGAGTTACTGGCAACTTCTTGAAGGCAGTGTTGATGACAGTAAGATAAAGGGAAGGTGACTTCTCTGGTGGCCCAATTGATGTGATGTTGTGGGCCTGTAGCCAGGGCATGCCAAGAATGACTGGGAACAGTGGTGAAGTGATGATATCCAGACATAGCAGCTCTCGGTAGAGATTGGCAATGGTGGCCGGTAGAGGGGTTGTCTCCTGCATGACAGGACCTAACTTGATGGCAGATCCATCGGCTAGATGTACTAAAAGTCCTTGAGCCTTAGGCAATAAAGAGATCAGATGTTTAGCTGTGAAGGTTGAGTCCATGAAGCAGCTACATGCTCCCGAATCAATGATAGCGGATACCTGGATGTTCCTTCTGAGGAACAGAATGGGGAGAGCAAAGTGAGATGAAGTGTTGGTTACAGCAAGAGTGCGGTCAACAGAAATTGAGAGGCGCTTACAGAGCTTTGCCGGACAGGATCTCACATAGTGCCCAGGTTCTCCACAGTACATGCACAGGTTGTTCAGACAACGATGTTGGCGTTCTTCCCCCATGAGTGAGAGATGTAGCACGCTTAACTGCATAGGTTTGGATGTGTCAGAAGTGAGTGCTGACTGCACCGATGGAGCCGTTTGGAGAAGCTGGGAACTCTCAGCAACATCCAAGTAGGACAAGGTTGACCCGTGGCCCTTGCTGATCTGCGTTCTTGCAGATGTCGGTCAATCTGTATAGCCAGATTAATGAGTGCATCCAGAGTTTGGGGCACACAAACCCGGGCTAGTTCGTTCTTTAGTGGGTCTGACAGTCCCATATGAAATACGAGGGCAGCATAATTCCAGTTGGTGTCAGCACTCCAACATCTAAATTCTTCAACATAGTCCTCTGCTGTTCTGCGACCTTGCTGTAAAGTATGAAGTGCGGTTTCCACAGTTACAGATAGCTGGGGATCTTCGCAAAAGTTGAGCCATGGCATCGAAGAACGTGGTCAGGTTAGTCAGTTCTGCTGCTTTTTGTTCAAAAAGGCAGTGGTGTCCAAGACTGAGGCTCATTCTGTAGCAGGGAAATCACAAAGCCCACTTTGGTAGCCTCTAAAGAGAAGGTATGTGGCTGCAGAGCAAAATAAAGTTCACAGGAGTTGCAGAAGGCCTTGAATTTGCTGAGTTTTCCTGAGAACCTTTCAGGTGTAGGTACACGAGGTTCAGGGGGTAGCATCACCACTGCAGGTGGAGCAGGTGCGCTGGCTGTGGCGGCTGAGGGATGTGGAGACCCCTGGATTGCAGCAGGAGATGAAAGTGCTTGAACACGTACCTTCAAACGGGTATAGCCCTCTTGTAGGCTCTTGACAGTCTGTGTCAGGCCTGCCAGATGTAAACAAAGTTCATCCACAGGAGAGGTTCCTTGCTTGGGCTCAGACATGGCTGTTTGATACTGTCACGTACCTAGTAGATGAGCCCGATATGCAGAGGAAGGCCTCTCTTATGCCCCTGACTCGCAGCCCATGATAGAGTGTACAGGAGGCGCTGGAATACAGGGTAGCATGAGTGCCTGGCAGGATCAACAGCTGGGAAGTAGGTCTGGAGTTCCAGGTGATGCTGTGGCAGGATACAGAGAGGAGGTTCCAGGGACTAGAACACAGGAAGGTCAGGCAGGCCGGGTCATACACAGACAGACAGTACTAGAACAGATGCAGGAGACAGGAGCAGAGTCACTGGACAAGCCGGGTCGGTAACAGGCAGACACGGATGAACCAGAGGATAAGTTAGGTGCAAGGTCATGGACAGGCTGGGGTCGGATGCAGGCGGATTGCAGAGGTAGTCACAGTGCAAGCTGGGTAATCACAGGAACAGATCAGATAAGCAAGTAACTCACAGGGAACGCTGTGGATCAGACAGCAAAGCTTCAGTGTAACAGCTGAGTTAAAATAGCCCGCCTGGCGCCGGGGATCGCGCGCGCTCACGCATGCGCATAGGCACCCGCAATTGCGCACCAGCTTGTGTAGAACTACTGTTCCCAGCAAGCCTTTCCTGACACCTGCTTTCATTACGATCTCTTCCCCTACCTGGCTTCTGCTCCCCTTTTCGCTTATTCCTGTTGTTTGCTTATGTGTGTAGCACTGACCCCCGAAGGAGCTGCTGGTATTTGATTGGGCCTGTACTCTGTCTTTTACACCCCCTGTAACTTGACTCAATCCCCTTGACACAGCTGTGGTGCAATATTAATGTGAAGCTAATAGTAAAGGATAACCCCACAATGTGCAATACAACAATAATATACTTTTGTTATTACCTGGGTATACGATGTTCCACCTGCTGGAAAAGGAACAACACTCACACAAGTTGTACTCAACCAGTAGTAGCAATAGTATTACAATATTTGGACTGTCATACAAACATAATGCAACAGCCCAATTAATACACATAATAATTGGTACACATAAAGTTATATTAAATGGTCTCTGGAAGTGCGTCTCCAAATGGGACTAATGCCAGAATGGGAAACACTTTAATTCTGGGCACCTTCCCACTTCCAGTGCACCCTTTGTTACCACAAGAAGACAACGTTAGTAAATAAAGCAAAAATGCAATCCCCAGGGAGCTCCCCCTGCTTTAGAATGCAGTCTCTCTAATAACCAAAAATAGGATGCAAGGCCTTGCAATGAAAGAGGGAGTCTTTTCTTCTTCTGTCTAATGCTAGCTATTTATGAATTGTAAATTGTAATCCAACGGTTAAATAAACCAGGGTTAGGTAAAGTAGAATGAATGTTGGAACTATTCTTGTAATGTAATACACCTACAACTGTCTCTGGTGCAATTGACTTTGAATAACACAGTGTTAGTAGTACAGTGAAGGGTAGGCTTGAGGCCTGTTTAAACTCAGTCCTTTTGAAAAACATCTCCTCTGTGGGACTACAGGTCCCAGCAACACTGTGTTAAAAGTCTAGGTGTATAAAAGTGCGTTAAGAAACTATGGGCAACAGCCCTCTCAGCACACTGGGTCCAGACAGATGGATGCCTCCGCTCCACAGTATCTCAGTTCGTTCACTGTGGCCACGCCGTCACGCTGTTCCATCTCACAGACGACCGGGAGTCCTCAGTTACCTCCTTCAAGGGTCTCTGGAACGATCACACTGCTGCACTAGCACGCTGTGATGTAAGGCAGGATCAAAGGGCTGCTCACAGATGACCGGGAGTCCTCGGTTACCTCCTTCAAGGGTCTCTGGAACGATCACACTGCTGCTCCAGCACGCTGTGATGTAAGGCAGGATCAAAGCCTGCTGTTCCGCTCCGCACAGAGTAGGCCGCAACTCTGTGGGACACACACACACCCACAGAGCCCTGCTGGCAGGCCATGCGTCCCAGGAACAAGAGGAAGAAAATGGCCACGCGGGCCCTTTTATAACCTACCCAGAATGCAGTTCAGTCCTTGGGTGCTCTTGGGTAGGTCACTTGGCATTGTGGGTAGGTCAGTTCTTTGTAAAATGTAAACAAACAGTCACTTCCTGTAACATTCCTTCAATGTTGTTGAAACAGAATGTAAAATAAAGTCCAATTCGCATTTTGGCCACTAGATGGTGCTAAATATCAAAGAATGCATTGTCTATTAGTTAACATTACATAGCAAAAATGTCAGTGCTACATGTGTTTTTCCTTCATTTGTTTATAGTAGTTAGTTAGTTAGCTAGTTAGGTGTTTTTGGGGTTTGCTGTGTCCTTTGTATTCATTACTTGTTTATGGATGCTGTTGTGTGGTTTGCATGTCTGTCTTTATCTTAATAAACATATACAGTTACATAATAGGTGAGGTTGAAAAAAGACACAATTCCATCAAGTCCAACCTATGTGTGTGATTATATGTTAGTATTACATTGTATATCCCTGTATGTTGCGGTCGTTCAGGTGCTCACCTAATAGTTTTTTTAAACTATCGATCCCCCCCGCTGAGACCACCGCCTGTGGAAGGGAATTCCACATCCTTAACGCTCTTACAGTAAAGAACCCTCTTTGTAGTTTAAGGTTAAACCTCTTTTCTTCTAATTTTAATGTGTGGCCACGTGTCTTGTTAAACTCCCTTCCACGAAAAAGTTTTATCCCTATTGTGGGGTCACAAGTATGGTATTTATAAATTGAATACCTTTTTCACTTACTCTTTTGTCCCTGACAGGGCCCTGCTGTTAAAAATTATTTCAAAAAATTGAAATTACATGCACCTGTTAAACAGGTGCAGAAAAATTGGGCCTTAGGTGTTGGTGGTGCCCTAACCCAGAAATATTGTTGGAAGCTAGCATAATCAAGATTCAGGAATAGGATAGGCAGCATAGTCTTCAAGGGATAGTCTTCAAGGGATAGGATAGTCTTCAAGGGATCCCAGATCCCTAGCAAATTCAATCAGTTACATTAGCATCAGGGGCTTGATAGCTGCTGATCCAGGACTGATTCATTTTGATAAATGTAAGCCTATCAACGGAGTCTGTGAACAGGCACACTCTTTGATCCATTACAAACCATCCAGCAGCACTGAATGTCCGTTCAGAAAGCACGCTGGATGCATGACAGGCCAGTAGCTCGATTGTATATTGAGCAATTTCTATTCAGTGGTCCATCCTCAAGACCCAGTGGATGCTCAGTTGCAAAGGTCTCCAAGTCTGCTCTTGCCCCTAGATATTCCTGCACCAGATAATGCAGATGCTGCCGATGGTTGCTTAAACCTAAATGCCCTGGGCGCTGAGGACTAAAGAATTATTTAAAGGCATCGGTCAGCCAGCCTCCTTCTCCACCGCTCTTCCTCTGACTGAACAAAGCCTCGGAAACACGTTGTCCAGGACCAGGAAATGGTAATCTCTCAGGGTCTGAAAAGGCGTTACACTACATTTTCTTCAATGCATCCTGAAGATGTTTCATCCTCTGCGAAGGCAATGATGAGCTCTGCAACTTTACCCTTGTAACACAATCCTCCTCCTCCTCTTCCTCCTGTGTGTTTGGTGGCCCCACAGGAATGTAATCTGCATAAAGGGGGCCTAAGAGAAAAGGAAGTCCTCTTCCTCGTGCTGTTCTGCCTCAAGTGCCCTGTCCATGACTCCATGTGTGCTCCAGCAGGAAGACTAGAGGGACAGTGTCATTGATGCATGCATTGTCACTGCTCACCATCCTTGTGGCCTCCTCAAATGGTGACAGGACAGTGCATGCATAATGTGACAGACCTAGCCGGGAGAGAGACTTTTGGAGGGGACTGAATGCTAGACTCTTGCCGATCGATCGTGGGCCCTGGCATTTGGGGGAACGGTGCTGTTTGTGAGCTGTATGCCTGGGGACCCTTGAGGTGGTATTACTGTGGATTCAGGTCCTGGTCCCCCAGGACACACAGACTCTGGGGACCCTGGATTTGCCATATTAGAAATAGTGGCTGATTCATAATGCTGGGACAAATACTGTTAGGAGATGCTGATGTCAATTCCAGCCACCTGTCTGTCTGTTGCCTGCTAGAATGTGTATTGTAAATAAGTCTCTAGTATGGGATCTAAGAGTCATTAGATCCCCATTGTTGTTTGTGTTAATTAACTCTGCTATTGTGATAATGTTGATTGGGTTTTCTGAGCTACAAGACGGCCAGTCTGGCCTAAAGGTCATGTCTGAGTCATCTAGGCTGTCTAAAGGGATTAATTAATTAGCCCGTGTTAATTAGGTTTCTGGTCACAGGTATATGTTCAGAGTAATATCAGCAGGAGATATGCACCTCCTCTTTTACTGTATAAAAGAGCCTGTATTCCTCAATAAAATAGATTCCTGGTTGAACTTACATACAGCCTGCCTGGTGTTTGTTCTGAGCTACACAACTGGATTAGAACGGCACATAGCTGTAGTTCTAGTCCCGGAGCATCGGATGACTGAACCATCAGATGTTGCGATCTGCAGTCTGATTCTATAGCCACAGAGGAGTGTCGGGAGAGTGGAACCGAGGGAGCAGGGGCTCATTACACATTCTTTATCAGCAGTCACTGGCGTGGCGAAAAGAAGCCAAGCTCCCCTGAGCCTGTCCTGATGCCATACTCACACAGGTACTCATTGATGGCCCTCTGCTGTGTGTGCAGCCGCTTCAGAATTGCTAATGTTGAGTTCCACCTGGTGGGCATGTCACAAATGAGGCGGTTGGTGGGCAGGTTGAATGCCCGTTGAATGTTGGCCAGCCGAGCACTGGCATTGTATGACCACCAGAAATGCCCACAGACTTTTCTGGCCTGCCTCAGCAGGTCTTGTAAGCCTGGGTACCTGGTCAAGAAACACTGCACCAAATTCAGGATGTGTGCCACTGCCAAGCATGGAACATGTGTTGGCTCAAGCTTCCGTGGCATCAACCACGCCCCTCAAATGCTTAGGGAGCACTGCTGGTTCAGAGACAATTCAGCAGAAGAGGCCATAGAGGAAGAAGAGGAGGGGGTGGAGCAGACCGATGTGGCAGAATCACCACCAGATTTTTGGAGGCATTGTGGCGGTACAAGCTCCAACATTGAACACTGTCCTGCATCCTTCCCCGGTGCCAGCTGAGTTACCCAGTGTACCATGAAGGAAATGTAACGTCGCTGATCATGCCTGCTGGACCATGAGTCAGCGGTAATGTGAACCTTGCTGCTGACTGCCCTGTCCAACGAGGCCAAAACATTGCCTTCCACGTGACGGTAGAGAGCTGGAATGATCTTACATGAAAAGAAATTTCTTTTTTGAATCTGCCACTGTGGTACAGCACATTCCACAAAAAATCGAAAGGGGGCAGAGTCTACCAGATGAAAAGGCAGCAGTTGTAGTGCTAGCAATTTGGTCAAGCTAGCATTTAGATGCTGAGCATGTGGCTGCCTGGAACAGTATTTTTTTTTACGGTTCAGCAACTGGGGTAGCTAAATTTGCTAAATCAACAGGTGGTGTACTGCTAGCAGATTGGCTGCAAGTACTTGTGGCACCTATTGCTATACATTTATTCCTCTCAGTGCAGGTGTTTGAGAGGACTTGAGGTATAGTAAGGGTTGAGATCCCAGATGAGGAGCAAGAAGAAGTCCTCTTTTTTTATGATGTGGGTCTTTCAGGTGCTGTTGTCAATGGACTGCATGGCAGGTCATCATATGTCTTGTCAAGCATGTGGTGCCCAAGCGGGTGGTGTTCTGGCTACGCTTGATCCGCTTCAAACAGAAATTGTAAACAGCAACAGTGTGATCTACTGCACATGTGGTGAAAAAAGCCCACCCCAATGAACTTTTGGAAGTCAGCGGGGAGTCTGCGGTGCCCTGCACCTGTGGAGCTCTATGGTTTGATGCAATAGGTTGACTGCCCTTATACAGTCAGTGACCTCATCATCCCCTCCCTCCTGGTCACTGGAGCAAACTTGGCAGTATGCTGCAGCTGGGGGAACATGACTGCTAGTTTCTTGTCCTTCTCTGGCACCCCCTCTTTCTATCTTTCTAGGCTCACGTTACTCCCTTCTTCAACCTGGAAACCCACATCGGAGCATTCAAATTGCTGCACATCCTTCAGCAGCATGTAACCAACACTATGATCAAATAATTCTGGTGACTTCTTCATGGATGATTGTGGGGCTATGGAAGGAGTAACTGTGGACAAGGACCTGGTGGAATAGTCTGATTTGGCAGCTGTGTTGGAAGGCAAACTAATATGAGCCTTAGGTGACAGTGGATGAGGAGGATGAGGAGGATGAGGATGGCTTACTTATCCACTCCACCAACTCTTCTGCATGTTGTGGCTCAATAACACAGCCAGCAGCAGAAAAAAAGTACAAGTGTGCCACACCTGCAGAGGATGCACCATGTCCGCGTCCGCTTTCACTGTAGACACAGAGGCTACTTGCCCTCTTTTAGTGGCCTGTGAGTGTCTGCCTCTCCTTGGTGGCCTTCCGGACATGATGGGGATTTTTCTGTACATCATTATATACTGTACAGTACACCGTGCGATGTATACATTTAAAACTCTATTTACATAGCCTTATACCCCCAGATCCGGATGAAGGCAAAAAACCTTTAGAATGCATGACCTCATTTGCTCCAACAGGAAAAAAAATCCTTCCTGATCCACTAGGGCAATTGGATATTCATTGAAACAATAAAATCGGGTGTTATTAATTATGTTAATAGCCAGTTATGTTCAGTTTATTTAAGAATGCATCCAACCTTTTTTTTTTTTTACCTGAGTGTTGTCTCTTCTTCCGGGTCTTGGATGGCAATCAGCAGGTCCGGCGGACACAATGTCCACCGGGACCCCCCAATCATTGACAGGAGAGGCAGACCACCGTTTTGTCAGAGAGGAAAATGGAGATCTTGTGTTTCTGCTAAGCAGAAATGCAGATCTCTGTTTTCCTCCAGTTATGCACTCCCCACAGTTAGAAATCACTCCCTAGGAGAACACCATTTTTTTTCGCCCCTGATGTTAACCCCTTCCCTGCCAGTGTCATTAGTACAGTGAGAGTGCATTTTTGTTAGCACTGATCACTGTATTAGTGTCACTGGTCCCCAAAAGGTGTCACTTAGTGTCCGAGTTGTCCACTGCAATGTTGCAGTCCTGCTAAAAATTGCTGATCGCCGCCATTACCAGTAAAAATAAAAATAAAAATGCCATAAAAATATCACATTGTTTGTAGATGTGATAACTTTTGTGCAAACCAATCAATGATGAAGAAATTCGATTTTCTACATTTTTTATTGGATATTTTTGATGGCAGAAAGTAAAACATTTATTTCTTTTCAAAACTGTCTGTATTTTTTTGTTTATAGCCCAAAAAATAAAAAACGCAGATGTGATCAAATACCACCAAAAGTAAGCTCTATTTGTGGCAAAAAAAGGACATAAGTTTTCTTTGGGTACAGAATCGCACGACCGTGCAATTGTCAGTTAAAGCAACGCAGTGCCATATCGCAAAAAAATGGCCTCATGAAGGGGGTGAAACCTTCTGGGGCTGAAGTGGTTAAACAATAAAGTGGGCTGTCTAAACTGAGTATTAGGATCAACAGATGATTAACTTAAAGATGACTAGAAAGGCAAAGTTTCTTTCCTAAGTCTCAATACACAGCTAAACCATTTATCATATCTGAGCTAGAACATGAACCAGTGCAATTTAGTGCCATTTTGGGATCTCCTTTTTATGCCCAAAAGAAATTTAGATGTGAATTGATTTGTTTATACTGTGGTCAGTTAGGACATGAACAATTGCAGCTGCCAGTCATCTAGGGAAAGAGTGGAAGCCATTACACAACCCTTGCTTCCTTAAAATGGTTGTAAACCTCTGACATGAAATATGAACAAAGAGCATATCTCTCCATAGTGTGTAATTGTCTCAACCCAGTGCACTAAGTGTCATTTCTGTCAGCTGCCTCATTCCTCTGCTACCAGCATGAGTCACTTCTGACACGTTTTTCTGACACCAAGAGATAAAAAATGATGGGGAGGGAACTTCATCACACAGCCTATGATTTACAGCCTCAACTCCTGCTCCTGTGTGTTGTGTGAAGTGTGTGTGTGTGTGTGCGTGGGTGGGGGGAGGTGTGTGTGTGCGTGGGTGGGGGGAGGTGGGTGTCCCTTCCATCCAATCAGCTCTCAGCTCTTCTCATTGAGCTCTTCTGAGTGTAACTTCAGCTCCCCTCTGGCTGCTTCCTGTATGCTCAGACTAGCTGTATAAGTTATACATGTTAAATGGCTGCAGAGAAGAGAAGACAGCAGATAAACAGTTACATCTTACGTATGAGGATTTGTTTCATCTCTGTGTATCACCTGAGGCTAGTCACTTCACTATGTGTATGTAAGTGTCTACAATCGCTTTAACACAAGAAGATAGCAAGAGTGTCACACACCATTCACATTATATACATTTTTAAAGAAAAGGACTAGATAGTATCCACCTCAGCAATGCTCAAGGGTGATGTGCAGTCTTAGTTTTCCACCACACATAGCGTTTTGCTTTTAGTACAAAAAGTTCAACATTGGTCTCATCTGACCAGATCACCTTCTTCCACATGTTTGCTGTGTCCCCCACATGGCTTCTTGTAAACTGCATACGGGACTTCTTATGGCTTTCTTTCAACAATGGATTTCTTCTTGCCACTCTTCCATAAAGGCCAGATTTGTGGAGTGCACATCCAATAGTTGTCCTGTGGACAGATTTGCCCACCTGAGCTATGGATCTCTGCAGCTCCTCCAGAGTTACCATGATCCTCTTGGCTGCTTCTCTGAATAATACTATCCTTACCCGGCCTGTCAGTTTAAGTGGATGGCCATGTCTTGGTAGGTTTGCAGTTGTGCCATACTCTTTCCATTTTCTAATGATGGATTAAACAGTGCTTCATGAGCTGTTCAAAGCTTGAGATATTTTTTATAACCTAACCCTGCTTTAAATGTCTCCACAACTGTATCCCTGATCTGTCTGGTGTGTTCCTTGGCCTTCATGATGTTGTTTGTTTACTAAGGTTCTCAGGGCTTCACAGAACAGCTGTATTTATACTGAGAGTAAATTACACACAGGTGGACTCTATTTGCTAATTAGGTGACTTCTGAAGGCAATTGGTTCCACTAGATTTTAGTTAGGGGTATCGGAGTAAAGGGAGCTGAATACTAATGCACTTCACATTTTTCAGATATTTATTTGTAAAAAATTTGGAAAACCATTCATTATTTATTTTCCTTCTACTTCACAATTATGTGCCACTTTGCGTTGGTCTATCACATAAAATCCCAATAATATATATATATATTTTTGGTTGTAACATGACAAAATGTGGAAAATTGAATGGGGTATGAATACTTTTTCAAGGCTCTGTACTCCCTTTCAAAAACAAAACTGGAAGTTTTAAGGGACTATATACAAACAAATGTGTTGCAGCTTGTAACGACTGTAGTGCATGTGGAGAGGCTTTAACCACTTGCCGACTGCCGCACACAGATGTACGTCGACAGGGCGGCACGGGCAGGCAAAATGGCTTACCTGTACGTCCCTGCCTGCCCGCGGGTGGGGGGTCCGATCGGACCCCCCCCGGTGCCTGCGGCGGTCGGCAAATCTTCCCTGGCGATCGGTGGTGAGGGGGAGGCCATCCATTCGTGCCCCCCCCTCGCGATCGCTCCCAGCCAATGGGATCATTTCCCTGCCTCTGTATTGTACACAGAGGCAGAGGAAATGATGTTATCTCTCCTCGGCTCGGTATTTTCCGTTCCGGGCCGAGGAGAGAAGACTGGAATGTAAGTGCACAAACACAACACAACACAGTAGAACATGCCAGGCATACAAAACACCCCGATCCCCCCCCCGATCACCCCCCGATCGCCCCCCCAATCACCCCCCCCTGTCACAAACTGACACCAAGCAGGTTTTTTTTGTTTTTTTGTTTTTTTCCTGATTACTGCATAGTGTCAGTTTGTGACAGTTACAGTGTTGGGACAGTGAGTATTACCCCCCTTTAGGTCTAGGGTACCCCACTAACCCCCCCTAATAAAGTTTTAACCCCTTGATCACCCCCTGTCACCAGTGTCACTAAGCGATCATTTTTCTGATCGCTGTATTAGTGTCGCTGGTGACGCTAGTTAGGGACGTAAATATTTAGGTTCGCCGTCAGCGTTTTATAGCGACAGGGACCCCCATATACTACCTAATAAATGTTTTAACCCCTTGATTGCCCCCTAGTTAACCCTTTCACCACTGATCACTGTATAACCGTTACGGGTGACGCTGGTTAGTTCGTTTATTTTTTATAGTGTCAGGGCACCCGCCGTTTATTACCGAATAAAGGTTTAGCCCCCTGATCGCCCAGCGGTGATATGCGTCGCCCCAGGCAGCGTCAGATTAGCGCCAGTACCGCTAACACCCACGCACGCATCATACGCCTCCCTTAGTGGTATAGTATCTGTACGGATCAATATCTGATCCAATCAGATCTATACTAGCGTCCCCAGCAGTTTAGGGTTCCCAAAAACGCAGTGTTAGCGGGATCAGCCCAGATACCTGCTAGCACCTGCGTTTTTTCCCCTCCGCCCGGCCCAGCCCACCCAAGTGCAGTATCGATCGATCACTGTCACTTACAAAACACTAAACGCATAACTGAAGCATTCAGAGTCAGGCCTGATCCCTGCGATCGCTAACAGTTTTCTTGGTAGCGTTTTGGTGAACTGGCAAGCACCAGCCCCAGGCAGCGTCAGGTTAGCGCCAGTACCGCTAACACCCACGCACGCACCGTACACCTCCCTTAGTGGTATAGTATCTGATCGGATCAATATCTGATCCGATCAGATCTATACTAGCGTCCCCAGCAGTTTAGGGTTCCCAAAAAGGCAGTGTTAGCGGGATCAGCCCAGATACCTGCTAGCACCTGCGTTTTGCCCCTCCGCCCGGCCCAGCCCACCCAAGTGCAGTATCGATCCATCACTGTCACTTACAAAACACTAAACTAAAGAGTCAGGCCTGATCCTGCGATCGCTAACAGTTTTTTTGGTAGCGTTTTGGTGAACTGGCAAGCACCAGCGGCCTAGTACACCCCGGTCGTAGTCAAACCAGCACTGCAGTAACACTTGGTGACGTGGCGAGTCCCATAAGTGCAGTTCAAGCTGGTGAGGTGGCAAGCACAAGTAGTGTCCCGCTGCCACCAAAAAGACAAACACAGGCCCGTCGTGCCCATAGTGCCCTTCCTGCTGCATTCGCCAATCCTAATTGGGAACCCACCGCTTCTGTAGCGCCCGTACTTCCCCCATTCACATCCCCAACCAAATGCAGTCGGCTGCATGAGAGGCATTTTCTTTATGTCCTCCCGAGTACCCCTACCCAATGAACCCCCCCAAAAAAGATGTTGTGTCTGCAGCAAGCGCGGATATAGGCATGACACCCGCTATTATTGTCCCTCCTGTCCTGACAATCCTGGTCTTTGCATTGGTGAATGTTTTGAACGCTACCATTCACTAGTTGAGTATTAGCGTAGGGTACAGCATTCCACAGACTAGGCACACTTTCACAGGGTCTCCCAAGATGCCATCGCATTTTGAGAGACCCGAACCTGGAACCGGTTACAGTTATAAAAGTTACAGTTACAAAAAAAAGTGCAAAAAAAAAAACCACATACAAAAATATAAAATAAAAAAAAATAGTTGTCGTTTTATTGTTCTCTCTCTCTCTATTCTCTCTATTGTTCTGCTCTTTTTTACTGTATTCTATTCTGCAATGTTTTATTGTTGTTATGTTTTATCATGTTTGCTTTTCAGGTATGCAATTTTTTATACTTTACCGTTTACTGTGCTTTATTGTTAACCATTTTTTTGTCTTCAGGTACGCCATTCACGACTTTGAGTGGTTATACCAGAATGATGCCTGCAGGTTTAGGTATCATCTTGGTATCATTCTTTTCAGCCAGCGGTCGGCTTTCATGTAAAGCCAATCCTAGCGGCTAATTAGCCTCTAGACTGCTTTTACAAGCCGTGGGAGGGAATGCCCCCCCCCCAACGTCTTCCGTGTTTTTCTCTGGCTCTCCTGTCTCAACAGGGAACCTGAAAATGCAGCCGGTGATTCAGCCAGCTGACCATAGAGCTTATCAGAGACCAGAGTGGCTCCAAACATCTCTATGGCCTAAGAAACCGGAAGCTACGAGCATTTTATGACTTAGATTTCGCCGGATGTAAACAGCGCCATTGGGAAATTGGGAAAGCATTTTATCACACCGATCTTGGTGTGGTCTGATGCTTTGAGGGCAGAGGAGAAATCTAGGGTCTAATAGACCCCAATTTTTTCAAAAAAGAGTACCTGTCACTACCTATTGCTATGATAGGGGATATTTACATTCCCTGAGATAACAATAAAAATGATTAAAAAAAAAATTGAAAGGAACAGTTTAAAAATAAGATAAAAAAAATAAGAATAATAAAGAAAAAAAAAAAAAAAAAAAAGCACCCCTGTCCCCCCTGCTCTCGCGCTAAGGCGAACGCAAGCGTCGGTCTATCGTCAAATGTAAACAGCAATTGCACCATGCATGTGAGGTATCACCGCGAACGTCAGATCGAGGGCAGTAATTTTAGCAGTAGACCTCCTCTGTAAATCTAAAGTGGTAACCTGTAAAGGCTTTTAAAGGCTTTTAAAAATGTATTTAGTTTGTCGCCACTGCACGTTTGTGCGCAATTTTAAAGCATGTCATGTTTGGTATCCATGTACTCGGCCTAAGATCATCTTTTTTATTTCATCAAACATTTGGGCAATATAGTGTGTTTTAGTGCATTAAAATTTAAAAAAGTGTGTTTTTCCCCCAAAAATGCGTTTGAAAAATCGCTGCGCAAATACTGTGTGAAAAAAAAAAATGAAACACCCACCATTTTAATCTGTAGGGCATTTGCTTTAAAAAAATATATAATGTTTGGGGGTTCAAAGTAATTTTCTTGCAAAAAAAAATTATTTTTTTATGTAATCAAAAAGTGTCAGAAAGGGCTTTGTCTTCAAGTGGTTAGAAGAGTGGGTGATGTGTGACATAAGCTTCTAAATGTTGTGCATAAAATGCCAGGACAGTTCAAAACCCCTCCAAATGACCCCATTTTGGAAAGTAGACACCCCAAGCTATTTGCTGAGAGGCATGTCGAGTCCATGGAATATTTTATATTGTGACACAAGTTGCGGGAAAGAGACAATTTTTAATTCTTTTTATTTTTTTTTGCGCAAAGTTGTCACTAAATGATATATTGCTCAAACATGCCATGGGAATATGTGAAATTACACCCCAAAATACATTCTGTTGCTTCTCCTGAGTACGGGGATACCACATGTGTGAGACTTTTTGGGAGCCTAGCCGGGTACGGGACCCCGAAAACCAAGCACCGCCTTCAGGCTTTCTAAGGCCGTAAATTTTTGATTTCACTCTTCACTGCCTATCACAGTTTCGGAGGCCATGGAATGCCCAGGTGGCAAACCCCCCCCCCCAAATGACCCCATTTTGGAAAGTAAACACCCCAAGCTATTTGCTGAGAGGTACGGTGAGTATTTTGCAGACCTCACTTTTTGTCACAAAGTTTTGAAAATGGAAAAAAGAAAAAAAAAAAAAATTTTCTCGTCTTTCTTTATTTTAAAAAACAAATGAGAGCTGCAAAATACTCACCATGCCTCTCAGCAAATAGCTTGGGGTGTCTACTTTCCAAAATGGGGTCATTTGGGGGAGTTTTATGCCATCTGGGCATTTTATGGCCTTCAAAACTGTGATAGGTAGTGAGGAGTAAAATCAAAAATGTACGCCCTTAGAAATCCTGAAGGCAGTGATTGGTTTTCGCGGCCCCGTACGCGGCTAGGCTCCCAAAAAGTCCCACACATGTGGTATCCCCATACTCAGGAGAAGCAGCTAAATGTATTTTGGGGTGCAATTCCACATATGCCCATGGCCTGTGTGAGCAATATATCATTTAGTGACAACTTTTTGTAATTTTTTTTTTTTTTTAGTCATTATTCAATCACTTGGGACAAAAAAAATGAATATTCAATGGGCTCAACATGCCTCTCAGCAATTTCCTTGGGGTGTCTACTTTCCAAAATGGGGTCATTTGTGGGGGTTTTGTACTGCCCTGCCATTTTAGCACCTCAAGAAACGACATTCATAAATTAAAGGCTGTGTAAATTCCAGAAAATGTACCCTAGTTTGTAGGCGCTATAACTTTTGCGCAAACCAATAAATATACACTTATTGACATTTTTTTTACCAAAGACATGTGGCCGAATACATTTTGGCCTAAATGTATGACTAAAATTGAGTTTATTGGATTTTTTTAGAACAAAAAGTAGAAAATATCATTTTTTTTCAAAATTTTCGGTCTTTTTCCGTGTATAGCGCAAAAAATAAAAATGGCAGAGGTGATCAAATACCATCAAAAGAAAGCTCTATTTGTGGGAAGAAAAGGACGCAAATTTCGTTTGGGTACAGCATTGCATGACCGCGCAATTAGCAGTTAAAGCGACGCAGTGCCAAATTGTAAAAAGTGCTCTGGTCAGGAAGGGGGTAAATCCTTCCGGGGCTGAAGTGGTTAATGAAGGATCAGGACATCAGAACCATTAATATGTAATAATTTCATCCCACCCCCAAATTCCCATACAACATGGTGTATATCTATATATATCTACAGGACATTTAGTAAGGGTATATATCTACTTTAAGAGACCAATGACCACAAGCCCTACGCTAATCTGTCCTTATGTTTTTTATCAACAGCACTCCTATGTTTTCCCTATCACAGTAAAGCACATTTTCATTATGAGGCTGTAAAGAACCCATCTCTTAGTATTGAGGGTATTGGTTTATCCAAATACCCTTCTAAGCCATCCTACTTAAGTTCAAAGGCAAAGAAGTACATTATTGGTAGTTAGTTGCTGTGGTGGTAAAACTGTGCAAGTTTTCTGAGTCCATGAACCACAAACTGTGTGGGTTCACCTTAAACCCATGCTCGACCCAAATGTGAACCCCATCCCTACAGATAGCCATAAAAAGCCCTCAAATATCTAAATTACATTTATTGCAACAAATCTGAAACTATTGGTGGGGACAAGTTAAGTCAAACGCGAGCATAAAAAAATATAATCTTGGGGCATTCTTTATGCCGTGTACATCCCCAATGTTACCACAGTTGTAAAAAAAAAGTGACATTTTCATTTTCTGACAGTCTTAGGAAATCATAGCTGGCTGCCAATTGTATTGTAAAATGCAATTTCAATAAAAAAATGTTTGTAAAATGGTTTGTGTGGAAGCTGTGGCAAGAGCCGAGTTTTCTTTAATGCATAGCCATGATGAGAGAAATATGTGGACTGCTATTGCTATTGAGTAGAGATGGGTGAACAGTTCTAGCCGTGCATAAGTTCGGCACGAACTTCACCTGTTCGACTGCTCGTCAAACATCCAAATTTGCTGGTAGCTCAACGAGATGTTCGCCTGCCAAGTGCCTCACAATGCACTTCATGCTTCACAGTGCATTCTAGGGCCCTAATTGGATGAAGCCCTGCATCTGAAATGAAGTGCATCCAATTACACATTTCCCAGTATCTATAAAATTTGGGTAATAAGCCCTAAGGAAAGGGAGATGTTCCTATGCAACTATGAGGGGGCCCAGCAACATCTGTGTCCACAGGCCACAGGCAAAGGTAGACATTGGCTGTCCTGAGGTGGGGCACGTTTGTCTTTTTTTAGTGATGTTGCCCGTGCTATCCAGCCACAGAATGTAGAGGAGGCGGTGGACTGGCTTACTAAACCATCCTCTTCATCCTCTATGACCCTTCAAGCTGGCACTAGTGCGCAGTCCACCGCAGCTGCCAGAGTGGCTTATTCTGCCTCCTTGTCCGCAGCTACTCCTGCCATAGCCCCAGCATCATGCATGGAGGAGTCATCTGAATTATTTGAACACAGTATCAGCCACTTGCTGCTTAACCACTTCAATACCAGGCACTTTCACCCCCTTCCCGCTCAGGACAATTTTCAGCTTTCAGTGCTGTCGCACTTTGAATGACAATTGCACGGTCATGCAACACTGCACCCAAACTAAATTTTTATCATTTTCTTCCCACAAATATAGCTTTATTTTGGTGGTATTTGATCACCACTGGGGTTTTTATTTTTTGCTAAAAAAGACCAACATTTTTGAAAAAATTTAGTTTTTCTTAATTTCGGTTATAAAATTTTGTTTTCTCCTTCATTGACGGGCACTGATGGGCACTGATGAGTTGGCACTGATAAGGTGGCACTGATGGGCACTGATATGTAGAATTGATGGGCATTGATAGGTGGCATTGATATGCAGCACTGATGGGCACCAATAGGCGGCACTGATATGCAGCACTGATGGGCACTGATAGACACTGATAGGTGGCACTGAGAGGTGGCACTGATGGGCACTGACAGACGGCTGTGATGGGCACTGACAGGCAGCTGTGATAGGCACTGATAGGTGGTACTGATTGGCACTGACAGGTGGCACTTATGGGCAGCACTGATGAGGTACTGACAGGTGTTACTGTAGGGCACTGTGATGGGCACTGATTGGCACTGTGGTGAGCACTGATTGGCACTGTGATGGGCTCCTAAAGTTGTTTCTGATGGGGCACTGACTGGCAGCTGATGGGCACCTTTTTGGTAGTTGTGGTGACACATCTGATGGGGCTGTGCTGATAATCAATGTGCTGATTATCAGCACAGACCCCCCCCCCCCCCCCCGCTGACAGGGAGAGCCGCCGATCGGCTCTCCCTGTCAGTGCAAACCAAGGAATGCCGTTTACCGGCACTTCCTGGTTCACGCGATGATCAGTTGTGATTGGTCACAGCTTATCACGTGGTAAGGAGCCCCCTTTAGAGGCTCTATACCACGATCAGAGATGCAGTGTGTCAGACTGACACACAGCACCTCCAATCGCTGTGCTGCACACCCCCGCAGGCGAGGGCTGGCATGTTATCCTGCTGGACGTCATATGACACCCAATCAGGATAACTGAACCACCGCCCGGCCGTTATTCTGCTATAGGCCAGGCGGGAAGTGGTTAAGGATGCACAGACATTACTTGATTCAGATGTTGGTTCTGAGGTAGAGGAAGGGACTAACATAAGCCAACAGAGAGGGGAGAACACTGATAAACAACACAAGGCAGTTATGTTCCCCCAGCCACAGTGTTTTGCCAAGTTGGCTCCAGTGATGGTGAGGATGGAGGGGATGCTGACATGACTTGGGTGTCGGATAAAGCAGAGGAAAAAGTGAGGGGGAGAAACAACCTCAATGAGGTAGGATGTACTCCAGAGGCAGGCATCATAAAAGAGTAGAGAGCAGCCACCCTATGCCATCCGATAATTTGGCTTCTTCACATAAGGCTTGCTCACTGTGGTACAAAAATGTGTTATTTCTATCCAAAGTCTGCCAAAGAGACACCAGAATTTATCCTAAAAATCTCTAATCTTGTTCTGAGTGCACAAAAGTTTTGCTGCAGCAGGTCTATACATGGTATAGATGTACCACTTTACAGGCAGACTAAAGGGACCCCCAGGCACTATATAAATGAATTTATTTGATTGGGGACTTTTGACTTTTCCTGTTTGGGTCCCATAGAATAACTTTTATTGAAGCTGGAGTTGGACTTCAAGTTTAAAACAAAAGGGTAAACAGAATAAGCAAGGCCGCCACAAGAGGTCACTGAAGAGCAGTTAGTTCCAGCTTATGTGTTAGCTCACAAGTTTGCAAAAACTGGTTTTCTGTTTATGGACCCAGTGAAAGAATGTTTATTTATTTTATTTTAATTTATTTTTTTATTTTTAATTTATTTATTTTGATCTTTTATTTCCATTGTTACACTAGCTCCTGCATGCTAAATCTGTCATTACTAACCGTGAACAAACTGGACCAGCACACTCCATTTGTCATCAAATGTAAGCTTCTTAATGGAAGCAGTGAACAAAGTCATTTTTTTTGTAATTTTTTTAAAATAAATACTTATTGTATTTCTGTAACATTGAATGTTACAATGCGATCTTACAGCTATTGCCTTATTCTGTCTGCACAAGTGTTTTTAATTCCACGGTGCCACAAAGAACCAAAGAACACAGGGTTGTAAACACACACTCACTCAGGTTGAACTGGATGGACTGGTGTCTTTATTCAACCTTACTAACTATGTAACTATGTAACTATGTAACACAATATTGTTCAACATATATTAATAATGTTGATTTTTTTTTAAAGGACAATTATTAAAATGTCTATAACAAACTCACCTGTCCATGACCACTTCCCTTTTAATCTACTTGCTGTTACTGAAACCTGGCTTCATGTCTTTGACTCTGCTTCCCTCTCCCATGATGGCCTTCTGGATTTACTCTCTCAGACCCAGTGGATGGAAGGGAGGCGGAGCAAGAATCTATCTATCCCCACAAATCACCTTTCAGGTTCTTCACTTACTCTCCCCATTTTAGGCACATTGTATTCAGGTATTTTCCCCAGTTTCTTTAAGCATTGCTGTGATCTACTGGCCCCCTGGGCCAGTATCAAACTTCCTTGATGAATTATTTGCCTGGCTACACTACTTTCTCTCTTTCAAAATTCCCACAATCAGTCTCTGTCACTCTCTCATCTCTGTTAATACTAAAACTCCTGCTGCTTCTAAACTTAGCCTCAGCCTAACCTCCTCTTTTGACCTGAAGCACTGAATACATGCTTCTACTCACTCTGATGGCAACACCCTTGTATTCTCCAATCTATGCACTTGTTGCAACCTCTCCAACAATCCTTTTCCTCTCTCTGATTACTAACTTATCATTTTCACATTCTCTCCCTATCTTCCCTCTCCCTCCAATCGCCTAACAGTTACCCATAGAAACCTTTGCCACTCTAACCTTTTTCTTTTCAATTCATCTACCTCTATGACAAAATATCATCCCTGTCCTGCCCTAACCTAGCCACTTCTGTCTACAACAGTTCACTGTCATCCTCCCTGGATGCGCTTGCCCCCCTCACTACTTCACTACTGTGTGTATGTGCCATTAATTGTTGGTAGCACCTCAAACGCATCTAGGAAATTCAGTGCATTTGCTGCCACCAAGCCATATGGTGCCACATTTGGTTTGGTAGAGTGTAATTTTTAGTCACACCTGTCCTATTTTTTTGCACATTCCCATGTTTTTGGCAGTGCATTGAATGAATAGGCTGTCAAGAATGAAGTACACAGGAATGCCCAAAAATGCATGTAAACCTGCCCTGTGCAAAACCTGATGTTTGCGCCAATTCTCATGCACGTGCATTTTTTTTTTGCTGAAAAATTTTATATTAAAAAGGAGGTGATGTCCCTCCTTGGGTTTTTCATCTATTCAAACCCTCATATTTCTTTCATGTGATCTCTTGTCTATGCAAATAACAAGTACAATAACTTTTTGATTCTTCATTGTTTCAATGAAAGCAATCATTGTCAGGCAATATAGATTATGGAACCCGTATCCAAAATCCTTCTTTTTTAGAGCCCTTGCACACTGGGGCGGTTTGCAGGCGCTATTGCGCTAATAATAGCGCCTGCAAACCGCCCCGAAAGTGCCGCTCCTTGCATTCCAGTGTGAAAGCCCCGAGGGCTTGCACACTGGAGCGATGCGCTGGCAGGACGGTAAAAAAAGTCCTGCTAGCCGCATCTTCGGAGCGGTGAAGGAGCGGAGTGTATACCGCTCCTTTACCGCTCCTGCCCATTGCAATCAATGGGACGGCGCGGCTATACCGCCGGCAATGCGCCTCTGCAGAGGCGCTTTGCGGTGGTATTTAACCCCTTCTCGGCCGCTAGCGGGGGGTAAAACCGCCCCGCTAGCGGCCGCATACCGGCGGTAAAACGCCGCTAATAATAGCGGCGTTTTACCGCCGACGCCGCCCCCCGCCCCAGTGTACAAGGGCTCTTAGACAAAATTGACTGATCCACTGATAGAAACAATGTACATGTTCATAAACTCTAATATCCTAAAATAGGTTCTACTGTATAATTGCAAGTGTCTCATCTCTGTACATCTCTGCTAGTAAGAAATGAAGCAATTATTTATCTTTATTTTTTAATTTTTGGACCAATTCACTCTTTTCCATTGTGGTAACTCACTAAAACACACATTCCCACAATGCACAGCAACCCACTTGCTTTTTTTGCAGTGCCTTGTGGTGCCATTTCTTGTGATTCAGTGCTTTGAGGTGCACTGCAGAGCAATGCATTGCTTAAAAAGACTCATGTGAGTATTCTGATTAGTTGTGGTGCATTGTAGAAATTGTAAAGGGACTGCTTGTAATGCAGGTTAATGCACAAAGTAACATGTGTTAATGCACCACAACTGATTGCGTAAGAGTGAATCAGCCTTCAACTTTTTTCTTGTCCTAGTGACATAATAAGAGGCTATGGGCTTGATTTACTAAAGGATAATGGACTGTTCACTTTGCCAGGGAAGTGGCAAGTGAATTTTCCCCAGAGCTTAGTCAATGAGGCTCTGCTGCTTCTATTAATCCAATCATGTGCAGGCAAAAATACTAGTTTCTCTCCTTGCTTTCCTTGCACGTAATTGGGAATCCTCTGCGTAGTGTAATTTCACCACATTCACCGGGCTCTGGAGCAAAGTGCAACTTTCCTTACAGAAAGAAAAACAGTATTTGCATTTAGTAAATCAACCCCTATACGACCAATTGGGAAATTGGAAAAGGAAAGCACTAAAAACTAGACAAGTATTTTAATCCCTTCCCTGCTGCCTGGAGCTATTATTGTTTCAGTGACCTCATTGAAAAAATTCTTCTCACTTCCTGTCTCAGTGACACAGCAGTGGTTCTATTGCTTCCCTATTCTATGCAAAACAAAGGAACATTTTTGGCTAGAGTTCTACTTTAACCCTGCTATGATCGATAAATATAAAACTCTTTTGCTAGGTTCCCCTGTTTTCCTGACTTTTCCATATTTCTGATTAAAAATTATTGAGAAAATGATTCTCTCATTTAGCCATATCCTATTCACAAGACATTGCTTAAGCATATTCCATTAATTTAGGTGTATTCTATTCACAAATACCCTAGACACTACTTGGGCATATTCTTTTCACTAATGTGTGTTATATTCTTAAATACTCTAGACACTGCTTGGTAGGGGTGTGCATCTTCACTGGCCTCACGATTGGATTACGATTATCAAGTCAACGATTCGATTCGTTTCGATTCCGCGATGCATCACGATTACAGCGCAAGTCCGCAAGTGCTCATGGTTTTCATAAAAAAAAATTCAAGTAGTCAGGAGAACTCCATTTTTTTTATTCTATCTGTTCTTAAGAAAAAAAGAGACAGCAGAGGAGCTCCAGCTCTCTTCCAAAATACTAAAGGAGATGGTCAGAGACTGCAGACATACTACAGGAGACGATCAGAGACTGCGAACATGCTACAGGAGATGGTCAGAGCCTGCGGACATGCTACAGGAGATGGTCAGAGACTGCAGACATGCTACAGGAGATGGTCAGAGACTGCAGACATGCTACAGGAGATGGTCAGAGACTGCAGACATGCTACAGGAGATGGTCAGAGATTGCAGACATGCTACAGGAGATGGTCAGAGACTGCAGACATGCTACAGGAGATGGTCAGAGCCTGCGGACATGCTACAGGAGATGGTCAGAGACTGCAGACATGCTACAGGAGATGGTCAGAGATTGCAGACATGCTACAGGAGATGGTCAGAGACTGCAGACATGCTACAGGAGATGGTCAGAGACTGCGGACATGCTACAGGAGATGGTCAGAGACTGCGGACATGCTACAGGAGATGGTCAGAGACTGCGGACATGCTACAGGAGATGGTCAGAGACTGCGGACATGCTACAGGAGATGGTCAGAGACTGCATACATGCTACAGGAGATGGTCAGAGACTGCATACATGCTACAGGAGATGGTCAGAGACTGCGGACATGCTACAGGAGATGGTCAGAGACTGCGGACATGCTACAGGAGATGGTCAGAGACTGCGGACATGCTACAGGAGAAGGTCAGAGACTGCATACATGCTACAGGAGATGGTCAGAGACTGCATACATGCTACAGGAGATGGTCAGAGACTGCGGACATGCTACAGGAGATGGTCAGAGACTGCGGACATGCTACAGGAGATGGTCAGAGACTGCGGACATGCTACAGGAGAAGGTCAGAGACTGCGGACATGCTACAGGAGAAGGTCAGAGACTGCAGACATGCTACAGGAGATGGTCAGAGACTGCGGACATGCTACAGGAGATGGTCAGAGACTGCGGACATGCTACAGGAGATGGTCAGAGACTGCGGACATGCTACAGGAGATGGTCAGAGACTGCGGACATGCTACAGGAGATGGTCAGAGGTTGCGGACATGCTACAGGAGATAGTCAGAGACTGCAGACATGCTACAGGAGATGGTCAGAGACTGTGGACATGCTACAGGAGATGGTCAGAGACTGTGGACATGCTACAGGAGATGGTCAGAGACTGCGGACATGCTACAGGAGATGGTCAGAGACTGCGGATATGGCACAGGGGATGGTCACAGACTGCGGACAATAATGCAGAGTTGTGGTGTGATGAAGGCACATAGACAATTCTAGACAAAGACAATTCTATGATATGGACTTGTGTCACAGCGCCCCCCTCCCCCTCTGTACTTACATGCTGCTCTGCCGGTGCTGGTGGCAGCCTGTAATGAGCAGGGCGATCTGCCTGCTCACCATCTCCCCCCGATCTCCATTCCAGCCACCGGTGTTCCGCCAGTTGTCACATCTCTCCTGAGGTCAGCGGGGAATTCTCCCGGGAGAGCGCTCCGTGCGTAAAGCTGTTACTAGTGTGTGTATATCCCGCTCATGTGACTCTCGGGCGCGCCTCCCTCCTCTCACGTCTCTCCTGATGTCAGCCCCGCCCGCCTCTCTTCTGACCTGATAGCTCCAGTCAGTGGGCGGGGCTGACATCAGGAGAGACTGAGAGGAGGGAGGTGCGGCAGAGAGTCACATGAGCGGAATATACACACACAAGTAACAGCTTTACGCACGGAGCGCTCTCCCGGGAGGGGGCGGGGCAAGAAATCGATTTTTCGGTTTGCATGCATCGATGCCGCATCGGGGACACCCGAATCGCGATGCATCGATGCTGCGATTAATTTCAGCAGCCCTACTGCTTGGGCATGTTCCCTTAGGTGTGAGCAGCCTATTGCATTAGAGTGTGCACTCCAAACCTCAAACACACATGCTGTTCTCTTCAGCCTCAGCTGCACGGGGCAGTGAATGAATGGGAAGTGCTGTGTGCTGAGTGGCTTCCTGTTCATGCACAAACTGAAGCATAGTAAGCAGTGCACCATTTACTATGCTTCAGTTATGAATGAACACAGTGAGCAAGTGTGTTAACTTAGAAAAAGAAAGGGGCCGGTAATTGACATACTAGCCCTTTCCCCCACTCTCTATCCTGAAACATACCCCACAGCCGCCGAGGAGCTGAATTTTCTGAATTAATTTTCTGAATTAATTTTCTGAATTAATAAGAAATAATAAGCAGCCGAGGAGCTGAATTTGCTGAATTAATTTTCTGAATTAATAAGAAATACATTCTTAAGAGAGGAGGTAAGCCAGCAGCACTGCACGGTGAGGGGCCAATAAGGGGGGGGGGGGAGCCTGGGCAGTAGGGGGAATCTGCACCACACATAGTGATTAGGGTGTACCCTAGGGTTGCCACATCATCCGTTTAATCCAGGACACATACTAATTACACAGGTCCTGTGACTGATAAAGGTGATAATCAAACTCACTTGGTGCCTTATCTGCATTAAATGAGCCTCAGAACCTGTGTAATTATTATGTGTCCTGGATTAAAGGGAT
Organism: Lithobates septentrionalis; assembly: GCA_037952835.1. Lineage (NCBI taxonomy): Eukaryota > Metazoa > Chordata > Amphibia > Anura > Ranidae > Lithobates > Lithobates septentrionalis. Next base: position 878,734 of record JBBDGP010001501.1, on the reverse strand, counting down.
GATGTGGCAACCCTAGTGTACCCACACACCTGGCACACTCCCTGTGCATGCCTATGCATGTTCCATTTTATTTAGGTGTATTCTATTCACAAATACCCTAGACACTGCTTTAGAGTTGATACATTTCCTCAGCAACCACCATTCATCATTGATAAAATATTTCTTTCAAAATATCACATGCATTTCTTATTAATTCAGAAAATTCAGCTCCTGAGAGTCCCTTCCGGTATTGAAAGGATCCGGAACATAATCAAGCTGATAACTACATATCCCTAAAGCACAGTATGATTTTTTTTTTTTTTTTGATTAGAAGATTTGAAAGATAAAAATGATGTAGGTGTGAAAACCTACTGCATCTATATTCCCACGATGTCTTCTATGTCAAAGTGTTTGAAATATATGTTGTAATTGTGCAGTCATTATATTGTATGTTCTGTAGCATCTCTGGTATAGGCAGCAGTTGATGACGTCCCTACATATGTCTTTAGAAAGCTCTTTTGCTGGCTTCAGACTGTTCTGCCAGTTCTGGCTGAAGAAGACGCATTGTGTGAAGGGACAGCTCCGGGCTAATAGGGGCAGGATTTTGTGGTGCTGAAGGGACAGCTCCGGACTAGAATGGGCAGAAATTTATGGTGCTGAAGGGACAACTCCAGACTAATACGGGCAGGATTTTGTGGTGCTGAAGGGACAGCTCCGGATTGATACGGGCATGATTTTGTGGTGCTGAAGGGACAGCTCCGGACTAATACGGGCAGGATTTTGTGGTGCTGAATGGACAGCTCCGGAACAGAAACGCTAAATCCCAACTGCACCCCTCTGCTGCCACACATAAACTTTACTTTTATTAACCTGGCAATGGTTGACACTCCAAAAAACATCTATTGCTTCTGTGTGTATCACTCAGCCTTCTTTTGAAAAACGAATCGGTTGCATGAAGCCTGTCAATGCTGTACTATCGTTTTCATTCATTGGTATGAGCACTGGATTTTAAATCTTCCTATAGTTTAATTCTTTGAAAACGGAATTAAAAGGAGCCTTTGAAAGTCGAAAGAGCTCCAGAACCTTTGCATTGCACGTGGGTGCAGCCCTCAGGTGAGCTGTCACTGGTGCCCTGAGAGGGGAGATGCAGGATTTCTCCGCCAGTTTTAGCATGGAGAACTATTCTGCCCTCTTCTATAATGACTCTTGTATGGGGCTGATGATGTACCCATGCATCAACATCTCTGAGGACATAGGCGACCCCCCTAAACCACCGAAATTAGTGGATGCCTGGCTTGTACCTCTCTTTTTTGCCATACTGATGCTCATTGGTCTTGCCGGGAACACTCTGGTTATCTATGTTATCTCCAAACACAAGCAGATGAGGACGGTCACCAATTTCTTCATAGGTAAGAAATGCTAAATGAGTATGTGTTAACACAGAGACGCTATGTGTGAGAGACTAGAGGTCCATTGTGCAAAATTAGAAAATTGTCCTGGATCCTAAACTGATGAACAACAATAAATCACAAAACTGTATATGTGCAAAGCACCTAACAAACTCTGTAAAAAAAAGTGTTGTGTTCTCTTGTGTTCTCTGTGTAATAAATTATCATAAAAATAAAATGTCCATTCCTCTCATAGAAGTGTTGTAAGGTTGACCATACATAATGCTGTGTGATTGTACAATCTAATTTAAGGCTACTATCAACTTTGTAGTACCAAGGCCTGTCTGATTAAATATTAGTTGAATTTTTCTTGTTAAAAAAATATTAGTTGAATTGATTGTTTAGGTTTGTCCTCAAATTAATTAATAAATATATATATAGTGTATGGCCAGCTTATGCTCTCTAGTGGATAAACTAAATAAATATATATATATATATATATATATATATATATATATATATATATATATATATATATATATATATATATATATATATATATATATGAAAAGTGCTACTATCTCTGTCATGAATTTAAAAAAAAATGTGCACACTCTAATAAACAATTGTGTCATGAATTCATATTTTTCACAAACAAATGGCCATACATCCAACTATATGTTACAATATATATTTCTATAAAAATCATGTGATCTCAAAGTTCATAAATCATTATAAAGTATCCCGTGCTCCACCATACATCAAATAAAGTGCATCATATAATGTGTCTTGTGCTCCAAAAAAGTGCATATATCTCCATCTGTTCAACAATACCACATCTTCATCCACAGTGTTTAGACCCTTGTGTCACACTATCTTTTCAATCTAGCAACTCACGAGAGGGAGCGATTGAAACGATTGAATCAATCTTTATTACTATATCATCTCAGGATCAGCTCGCCTCTAGCTTCCAAAGGATTTCACACACTTATGCCAATTTACTCAGCTAAAGTTAATCCTCAATGGAGAATCAGAATAAAAACAAAGAGAAGCTGCATTGCATAAAACCCTCTTTTTATTAAAATAAAATCATAAAATATTGCACTTACATAGTATGAGTGTCAAACAAGACACTCAGGAAGAATAACTCAATATACTATACAATATAACTTTAAGCCATGCCAGCTCCAGCCATAATCCAAAGGCTGCGAGCAAGGCAGCGACTGCGTTGAATGATCCACATCCAATAAATAGAGTGGACACAATTTTTGATTCATGACACAGAGATAATAGCACTGTCACAAATGTATTTTACATTTTAATTTATTAAAGTATATTTGTTATACTGTAATGATAGTAGCTACACAGTTATAGGTTTCATTATTATTTCTGTGGTGCAGACCTGTAGATTATATTAGTGGATAGGGATGAGCTTCGTGTTCGAGTCGAACCCATGTTCGACTCGAACATCGGCTGTTCGACCGTCCGTCGAATTGCGAACGTTATGGGCCGTTCGCGCCAAATTCGTGTGGCGCGTCACGGCCCATAATTCACTGCGGCATCGCAGTGCATTGCTGGCTGATGATTGGCCAAGCATGCACTATGACCCGCATGCTTGGCCAATCACAGCGCCGTCAGTAGAGAGAGCTGTAATTGGCCAAAGCCAGGGTGGCTTTGGCCAATTATGGCTCAGGGGATTTAGTACACGCCCCACACTATATAAGGCCGCCTGCACGGCGGCCCTGTGTAGTGTGTTCCGGTGTGCTGATAGAGAGAGAGACAGACAGTGTCATTTGATTTGAGAGCTAGATTAGGCTAGATCTGTTCCTGCTCTTTACATTTAGTGCAGTGCGTCCTGCTCACAGTGTTCAGCTAGATCTGTTCCTGCTCTTTACATTTAGTGCAGTGCGTCCTGCTCACAGTGTTCAGCTAGATCCGTTCCTGCTCTTTACATTTAGTGCAGTGCGTCCTGCTCACAGTGTTCAGCTAGATCTGTTCCTGCTATTTACATTTAGTGCAGTCAGTGCGTCCTGCTCACAGTGTTCAGCTAGATCCGTTCCTGCTATTTACATTTAGTGCAGTCAGTGCGTCCTGCTCACAGTGTTCAGCTAGATCCGTTCCTGGTATTTACATTTAGTGCAGTGCGTCCTGCTCACAGTGTTCAGCTAGATCCGTTCCTGCTATTTACATTTAGTGCAGTGCGTCCTGCTCACAGTGTTCAGCTAGATCCGTTCCTGCTATTTACATTTAGTGCAGTGCGTCCTGCTCACAGTGTTCAGCTAGATCCGTTCCTGCTATTTACATTTAGTGCAGTCAGTGCGTCCTGCTCACAGTGTTCAGCTAGATCCGTTCCTGCTATTTACATTTAGTGCAGTCAGTGTGTCCTGCTCACAGTGTTCAGCTAGATCCGTTCCTGCTATTTACATTTAGTGCAGTCAGTGCGTCCTGCTCACAGTGTTCAGCTAGATCCGTTCCTGCTATTTACATTTAGTGCAGTCAGTGCGTCCTGCTCACAGTGTTCAGCTAGATCCGTTCCTGCTATTTACATTTAGTGCAGTGCGTCCTGCTCACAGTGTTCAGCTAGATCCGTTCCTGCTATTTACATTTAGTGCAGTGCGTCCTGCTCACAGTGTTCAGCTAGATCCGTTCCTGCTATTTACATTTAGTGCAGTGCGTCCTGCTCACAGTGTTCAGCTAGATCCGTTCCTGCTATTTACATTTAGTGCAGTCAGTGCGTCCTGCTCACAGTGTTCAGCTAGATCCGTTCCTGCTATTTACATTTAGTGCAGTGCGTCCTGCTCACAGTGTTCAGCTAGATCTGTTCCTGCTATTTACATTTAGTGCAGTCAGTGCGTCCTGCTCACAGTGTTCAGCTAGATCCGTTCCTGCTATTTACATTTAGTGCAGTGCGTCCTGCTCACAGTGTTCAGCTAGATCCGTTCCTGGTATTTACATTTAGTGCAGTGCGTCCTGCTCACAGTGTTCAGCTAGATCCGTTCCTGCTATTTACATTTAGTGCAGTGCGTCCTGCTCACAGTGTTCAGCTAGATCCGTTCCTGCTATTTACATTTAGTGCAGTGCGTCCTGCTCACAGTGTTCAGCTAGATCCGTTCCTGCTATTTACATTTAGTGCAGTGCGTCCTGCTCACAGTGTTCAGCTAGATCCGTTCCTGCTATTTACATTTAGTGCAGTCAGTGCGTCCTGCTCACAGTGTTCAGCTAGATCCGTTCCTGCTATTTACATTTAGTGCAGTGCGTCCTGCTCACAGTGTTCAGCTAGATCTGTTCCTGCTATTTACATTTAGTGCAGTCAGTGCGTCCTGCTCACAGTGTTCAGCTAGATCCGTTCCTGCTATTTACATTTAGTGCAGTGCATCCTGCTCACAGTGTTCAGCTAGATCTGTTCCTGCTATTTACATTTAGTGCAGTGCGTCCTGCTCACAGTGTTCAGCTAGATCCGTTCCTGCTATTTACATTTAGTGCAGTCAGTGCGTCCTGCTCACAGTGTTCAGCTAGATCCGTTCCTGCTATTTACATTTAGTGCAGTGCGTCCTGCTCACAGTGTTCAGCTAGATCCGTTCCTGTTATCTTCCTACTGACAGGCAGGCTTGTCTGGTTACAGTATATAAAGCTACCTGAAGAAAATTACAGGTGTTCTATCCCAGCTTAGTGCAGCTACAGGCCATTAGTATGTCTGGAAGGCCAAGAAGGAGAGGCAGACAGTCACAAGCCAATAAGAGAGGGCAAGCAGGCTCTGTGTCTAGTGCTGGTCGTGGAGACGGTGCATCCTCATCAGCACGTGGCCATGGGACACGCTTGGCCTTTTTTTCGGCAGCTGGCCGTGTTGAGCCGCAACATGCGGAAAACTTGGTCGAGTGGATGACCAAGCCGTCCTCATCCTCCTCATCCTCTCTCACCCATGCCCAGGGTGCTTTGTCTGGCAAAGCAGCGGCCTCTTCCCTCAGCTCAATGTCATCAGTGACTCCTTCCCTAGCTCCACCATGTCCTCATGAGGATTCCCTCGAACTGTTTGACCACAGTGTTGGGTACATGCTCCAGGAGGATGCCCAGCGTTTGGAAGGCTCTGATGATGATACTGAGCTCGATGAAGGCAGTAACATGAGCACGGACAGAGGGGGTGCCCAAGAAGGACAGCAATCTGGCAGTCATGCTCCCCCTGCTGCAGCATACTGCCAGGTTTGCTCCAGTGATGAGGAGGGAGGGGATGATGAGGTCACTGACTCAACGTGGGTGCCTGATAGGAGAGAGGAGGAGGAGGAGGAGGAGGAGGCGGCACATCACCAACGAGGCAGGATGCCCTCCAGGGGCCAGCCTAAGGGCAGCACATTGACTGCATCACACCCCAAAGCTCCACATGTGCAGGGCGCTGCAGTCTCTGCGCGTTATTCAAAAAGTTCTTTGGTGTGGGCCTTTTTTGAGACGAGTGCATCAGATCGCACCGCTGCTATTTGCAACATATGTCTCAAGCGTATCTCGCGTGGCCAAAACATCTCCCGCTTGGGTACCACATGCTTGACCAGACATATGTTGACCTGCCATGCAGTTCGTTGGCAAGCATATCTAAAAGACCCACACCAAAGAACAAAGAGGATCTCTCCTTGCTCCTCATCAGCTGAGATTTCCAACCCCACTAGACCTTCAGTCCTCTCTGAGACCTGCAGTGAGAGGAATGAAGGTGTAGAATTAGGTGTGTCACAGCCAAGTACTTGTGGGCAATCTGCTTTTGGTACACCGACGCCAGATTGTACCAGGCAAATTTCCCTGCCCCAGCTGCTGCACCGCCGAAAGAAGTTTGCTCCCAGCCATCCACATGCCCAGCGGTTGAATGCTAGCTTGGCAAAATTGCTAGCACTTCAACTGCTGCCTTTTCAGTTGGTAGACTCTGCCCCCTTCCGTGAGTTTGTGGAATGTGCGGTTCCTCAGTGGCAGGTACCCAAACGCCACTTTTTCTCACGGAAGGCGATTCCAGCTCTCTACCGGCATGTGGAAGGCAATGTCCATGCCTCGCTGGACAGGGCGGTCAGCGGTAAGGTGCATATTACCGCTGACTCATGGTCCAGCAGGCATGGACAGGGACGTTACTTAAGTTTCACGGCGCATTGGGTGACTCTGCTGGCAGCTGGGAAGGATGCAGGACAAGGTGCAGTAGTGTTGGAGGTTGTTCCGCCACCACGCCTCCAAAATGCTGATTGTGACACACCTCTCTCCTCCACCCCCTCCTCTTCTTCTTCCTCCATGGCCTCTTCCTCGGAACCAGCGGTGCTCCGTAGGCGTTCAAGGGGCTACGCAAGTACGCAGGCCAAAAGATGCCATGCGGTGCTTGAGCTGGTGTGCTTGGGGGACAGGAGCCACACTGGGGCAGAGGTTCTGTCAGCTCTGCAGGGGCAGGTTCAGAGGTGGTTGACGCCACGCCAACTTAAGGCAGGAATGGTGGTTTGCGACAATGGCACCAACCTCCTCTCTGCCCTCCGACAGGGACAACTGACCCATGTGCCCTGTTTGGCTCACGTCCTTAACTTGGTGGTGCAGCGGTTCTTGGGCAGGTACCCGGGCTTACAGGATGTCCTGAGGCAGGCCAGGAAAGTCTGTGTGCATTTCCGCCGGTCATATAATGCCAGTGCTCGGCTGACGGACCTCCAAAAGGAGTTTAACCTGCCCAAGAACCGCCTAATCTGTGACATGCCCACCAGGTGGAACTCGACATTGGCCATGCTGCAGCGGCTGCACACGCAGCAGAGGGCCATAAATGAGTACCTGTGCGACTATGGCACCAGGACAGGGTCAGGGGACCTTGGTTTTTTTTCCCCACGCCAGTGGGCCATGATCAGGGATGCATGCACTGTCCTGTCACCATTCGAGGAGGCCACGAGGATGGTGAGCACTGACAGTGCATGCATCAGTGACACTGTCCCCCTTGTCCACCTGTTGGAGCACACGCTGCGTGGAATAATGGACAGGGCACTTGAGGCAGAACAGAGGCAGGAAGAGGAGGACTTCCTTAGCTCTCAAGGCCCCCTTTATCCAGACAGTGTTCCTGCGTGCCCGCCGATCACACAGGAAGAGGACGAGGAGGAGGAGGAGGAGGAGGAGGAAGATTGTGTCAGTATGGAGGTGGAGCCTGGCACTCAGCATCAGCAGTCTTTAAGGGATCAGTCCCAAGGAACACATGGACTTGTACGTGGCTGGGAGGAGGTGGCTGCGGACGTTGTTGTCCTTAGTGACCCAGAGGACTCCGGACCGAATGCCTCAGCAAACCTACGCTGCATGGCCTCCCTGATCCTGCAAAGCCTGCGTAAGGATCCTCGTATTCGTGGTATCAAGGAGAAGGACCAATACTGGCTGGCAACCCTCCTTGATCCACGTTACAAGGGTAAGGTTGCGAACCTTATCTTGCCATCGCAGAGGGAGCAGAGGATGAAACATCTTCGGGAGGCCTTGCAGAAAGGTCTGTGCAACGCGTTCCCAGAGACTGGGAGGTTACAAACTCCTGTTTCTGGACAACGTGTTGCTGAGGCTTCGGTCAGTCAAAGAAGGAGCGGTGGAGAAGGTGGCCGTCTGACCGATGCGTTCAGACAATTTTTTGGTCCGCAGCCCCAAGGTATGATCGGTTCCAGCAACCATCGCCAGCGTCTGTTTTACATGGTGCAGGAATACCTAGGGGCAAGATCAGACTTGGACACCTTTCCCACCGAAAATCCTCTGGGTTACTGGGTCTTGAGGATGGATCACTGGCCAGAGCTTGCACAGTATGCAATTGAGCTACTGGCCTGTCCTGCATCCAGCGTTCTTTCGGAACGCACATTCAGTGCTGCTGGAGGCGTGGTAACCGATCACAGGGTGCGTCTGTCCACTGACTCGGTCGATCGGCTGACCTTCATAAAAATGAATCAGTCTTGGATCACCACCAGCTACCAAGCACCTGATGGTGATGTAACTGAATAATTTTTTTCAGATCCCTTCAAAGACTGCCTATGCTGATGCTGAGTGACTATCCCTGAGTAATTATCCTCTTCCTCCTCAATCATCACGCTGATAGCTTGTAAGAACATTTTTGGTTCTGGGCGCCACCACCAGTGCCTAAGGCACAATTTTTCAGCCCCTGTATAACAGGGGCGTGTAATTACAATTTTTGATGTAATACTTTGCAGCACGGCTCGTTCCTGCATTCCAACTAGAGTGTCTGTGAGGGGTTGCAGTGTTGTGGCACCAGCACCAGTGCCTAAGGCCCAATTTTTCTGCCCCTGTCTAACAGGGGCGTGTAATTACAATTTTTGATGCAATACTTTGCAGCAGGGCTCGTTCCTGCGTTCCAACTAGAGTGTCTGTGAGGGGTTGCAGTGTTGTGGCACCAGCACCAGTGCCTAAGGCCCAATTTTTCTGCCCCTGTCTAACAGGGGCGTGTAATTACAATTTTTGATGCAATACTTTGCAGCAGGGCTCGTTCCTGCGTTCCAACTAGAGTGTCTGTGAGGGGTTGCAGTGTTGTGGCACCAGCACCAGTGCCTAAGGCCCAATTTTTCTGCCCCTGTCTAACAGGGGCGTGTAATTACAATTTTTGATGCAATACTTTGCAGCAGTGCTCGTTCCTGCGTTCCAACTAGAGTGTCTGTGAGGGGTTGCAGTGTTGTGGCACCAGCACCAGTGCCTAAGGCCCAATTTTTCTGCCCCTGTCTAACAGGGGCGTGTAATTACAATTTTTGATGCAATACTTTGCAGCAGGGCTCTTTCCTGCGTTCCAACTAGAGTGTCTGTGAGGGGTTGCAGTGTTGTGGCACCAGCACCAGTGCCTAAGGCCTAATTTTTCAGCTCCTGTTCAACAGGGGCATGTAATTACAATTCTTGATCTAATATTTCACAGCAGGGCCCTGTGAGGGCTTACAGTGTTTTGGCCACAGCAACACCTAAGGCCCAAATTTCTGCTGAGTATATAGGGCAGGACCCTACTTTCAAACATCTAACTTACAAACGACTCCTACTTGCAAACGGAAGGAGACAACAGGAAGTGAGATGAAATCTACCCCTAGGAAGGGAAATTCTCTCATGTAAGAGTTAATATGGGAAAACAATTTCTCCTTTCCACTGATGCTTTCCAATCCTTGTTCCACACAAAAACCCAAATTTTCAAAAAACATTTTTCATTGGGACAAAAAAGTGAGGTGAAATCTTCTGAAGAGGAGGAAAGACGCAAAACAAATGTCACAGGGGTGATAACCCTTCCCTATGTTTTCCAAAAAGCTTAGAAAAGATTTTTTGGCTGGAGCTAAACACGTTAAAAATGTTCAAAATTACAAACAGATTCTACTTAACAACAAACCTACAGTCCCTGTCTTGTTTGCACCGCCTGTATACTGCTGTTCAGAGTATATAGGGACCTTTCCTTATTTTAATTTGGGTGCGGGGTTCCCCTTAATATCCATACAAGACCCAAAGGGCCTGGTAATGGACTGGGGGGTACCCATGCCGTTTGTCTCACTGATTTTCATCCATATTGGCAGGACCCGACATGACATTAAACCCGCAAGCAGTTTTAAATGAGATTTTTTCCTTTAAAAATGACATTTGGTGCAGGGACTGTTCTAAACATGGGAAACACGCGTCACTTTACAGGCATACTATAGACACCCCCCAGGTACGATATTTAAAGGAATATTTCACTTTTTTTTTTTTACTTTAAGCATCATTAAAATCACTGCTCCCGAAAAAACGGCCGTTTTTAAAAGTTTTTTTTGCATTGATACATGTCCCCTGGGGTAGGACCCGGGTCCCCACACCCTTTTTAGGACAATACCATGCAAATTAGCCTTTAAAATGAGCACTTTTGATTTCGAACGTTCGAGTCCCATAGACGTCAATGGGGTTCTAACGTTCGTGCGAACTTGCGGTCCGTTCGCGGGTTCTGGTGCGAACCGAACCGGGGGGTGTTCGGCTCATCCCTATTAGTGGATAAACTGAACCTGATTACATTGGAGGCTCTACTGTATACTGTATTTTTCAGATGGTAGACACAAAGGTATAGCTAGCTGCTTACACACGATTAGGGATGAGCCGAACACCCCCGGTTTGGTTCGCACCAGAACTTGCGAACAGGCAAGAAATTTGTGCGAACACCATTAAAGTCTATGGGACACGAACATGAAAAATCAAAAGTGCTCATTTTAAAGGCTTATATTGCAAGTTATTGCCGTAAAAAGTGTTTGGGGACCCGGGTCCTGCCCCAGGAGACATGTATCAATGCCAAAAAAAATTGAAAAAACTGATGTTTTTTCGGGAGCAGTGATTTTAATAATGCTTAAAGTGAAGCAATAAAAAGGAAAAGGGTGGACGAGAGAGCACCCCCCTCCTGAACCGTACCAGTCCACATGCCCTCAACATAGGGAAGATGCTTTGGGGTCCCCCCAAAACACCTTGTCCCCCCATGTTGATGGGGACAAGGGCCCCATATTCCTTGCCAGGTGGTTGTGGGGTCTGCGGGTGGGGGGTTTATTGGAATCTGGAAGCCCCCTTTAACAAGGGGACCCCCAGATCCCACCCCCCCTATGTGATCGAGTATCGAGTACATTGTTCCCCTACCCATTCACCAATAAAAGTGTCAAAACGTTTAAAATGACAGTAGACAATTTGAGGCAAGTCCTTTACTTAAAAAAAAAAAAAAAAAACTGTCCGTGGTGTCCATTCATCTTCAATCACGTCCGATGACCCGATTAAAAAAAAAAAAAAAGGAAAAAAACTCCGCCTCCATGGGAGGCTCCCGCTGACTGAGGCCTCTTTGCGATGACAGTTGTTATATAGCTGAGGGAGGCAGAGTTTTTTCAGTTTATTTTTTTATTGGGTCGCCGGATGCTCTGATTGAAGATGAATGGACATCACAGGACAGTTTTTTTTTTTAATAAAGGACTTGTCCCAAATTGTCTGTCATTTTTAGCATTTTGACACTTTTTTTGGTGAATGAGTAGGGGTACAATGTACCCGATACCCATTCACATAGAGGGGGCCAGGATCTGGGGGTCCTATTGTTTAAGGGGGCTTCCAGATTCTGATAAGCCCCAACCCTGCAGACCCCCACAACCACCGGGCAAGGGTTGTGAGGATGAGGCCCTTGTTCCCATCAACATGGGGACAAGGTGTTTTGGGGGGGCCCAAAGCATCCTCCCCATGTTGAGGGCATGGATACAAGAGGAGTCGCCCATGGACTTTAAATGAGGTGAGTATGGTTAGCCACTAATTACCAAAAGTATATGCAAAATGAATTTATTGCAAGCTGTCGTAAGTATAAAGCACAACAGCGTTAGTAAACAGGCCAGTAGAGTATACATACAATATAAAAAAGGAAACAATCCACATACAGAGGTATATAATCACATATAGCAGCAGTGTGCAAACATCAAAATTATATACAGGGGGGGCGTGGCTTGGATGGCTTCCGGAGCGGACGTGTCTCCTTAGAGCTCCTGACCAGATCCGCCTGCACACAGCTAAAAGCAGCTAAAAAGCACCGAAAACATGGGTAAACCTCGCAAGGCTAAAGACCTGGAACCCAGGGGACATGCCACAAGATCCTCTTCGGCTCCCCCGCCCCTCATCACGGAGTACTTCGGCCTCGGAGCTCCGGCGGGACACCACGAGGCCAAGATGGCGCCGGCGCCGACCCCACCGTCATATGCAGCGGCCCTCTCCTCATCTCCTCCGCGGCTCTCTCCGGGAAGGCAAACGGACAGGTATGCCTCTGAGGGGGATTTACTACCCGATCGCCCACCGCTCCCACCTACTAGCTCCCAGGCTGGCCTTACACTATCCCACAGGGGGGACACACTTGGCAGCCTGTCTCAGCCGTTTCCTCCCTGCCTATTGGGGCCTGCACCGACGCCAAATGCAAGCCAAGCCTCTCCTCCATGGGAATCCTCAGCCCAGGAATGGGACCCAAATTCCCTGCCACAGAGACCCCAGGCTACAAGGGACAAGTCATCATCCCCATCCCTGCAGCACAAGGAACCTAACATGGCGACAAGGCCTCCCTCACCGCAGCGGCCTGAAGTGCTACAGGGGGCTTATTCACATGTAGCTCACGCAGCTCAAGTGCACGCAGGACAGTCTAATTTCACGACCCCTCCACATGCACTACAAAGGGGGCCTTCCCCACTGGACACTTCTTCCATTACTATGAGGGATCCACATGCCCATGCCACAACGGTCCCTGACCCTGAACCTGATGCATGCACTTCCTGGAGGGATTATGTCCGCTGCATGCCCACGAAACAGGACTTTCGCATGCTCATCCAAGAGGTACGCGACACATGTAGATCTGAAATTAACATGCTCCGCACGGATTTACACCACCTGTCTGCTAAGGTCCACTCTATAGAAGAAGAAGCACACAATACAAGGATGGAAGTCTCTCACATACATGATCGATTATCTACGCAAGCTTCAGCACTTAGAGAGTTTCAACACCATCTCGAGGATCTTGACAATAGAGGCAGACGCAACAACATTAGAGTCCGTGGCCTCCCAGAAGCGACCCATGACGAGGACTTGCAAGTCACACTGCAAGCTATCTTTAACAACGTTCTAGGTCGCCCGGAATATCAAAGAGTCAAGCTGGACAGAGCCCACCGCGCTCTTCGTCCCCGAGGGCCAGGCCCAAGACCAAGAGATGTAATCTGCAGGGTCCATAACTACGCCCTAAAGGAAGATATAATGAGAAAAGCGCGCAACATGCGTACCATTGATTTCGATGGAGCCCCTATACAGCTATACCCGGACTTGTCCTGGATCACCCTTCAGCAAAGACGCTCCCTACAGCCACTCCTTACAACACTAAAGGAGCATGACTTTCGCTACCACTGGGGTTTCCCCTTCAGCCTCACAGCAAAGAAAGATGGGAGATCCACCACACTGCGATACCCGGAAGACCTCCACTCGTTTTGTAAGGACTTGGACATTCCGGTTCCCCCCACACCCGGGTGGGACCCCCTACCCACTCCACCACCTCGTCCGGAGCCCTGGGTTCAGGTGAAAGGGAGAAAACGACAGAGGCCACATCCCAACAGCTCCTCGGCAAATACTCACCAGAGATGACTTTCCTTTTCTTTTCCTTTTTTTCTGCTTTTTCTGTTTGCTGACCAAAAAGCTCCAGCTCAGGATAAGTTACTAGCAGAGATGTTTCGAATACTGCTTAACATGCTGAAAGCTCAGGAAATAAGCTGTTACTCTTGTTTTTTCCATAGAGGGCTAGTCCGTAAGTTTTACCTTTTTTACTTTTTCAATTCCACTAGGTGGAAATACGGGTTAAAGATTTAGCACTTATACAAATTTAAGATACAGGATTATCGCTGATATGCTACAGTAATGCTCCACCTCTCACAAATTATCAATGGGGTCCCCTCCCTCTCCCCTTTTCCCCCCTTTCCCTTAATCCCGTTATCCTGCCCCCCCCCCCCCGGCCCATACTTACCCTTCCCACCCCCTCCTTCCCCTCCCTGTCCCCCTGTCCTCTACCCCACTAGAATGTACTATCATAGGTATCTAATGGCCCTTGCCCATCCCAGGGTTTCCAAAGAATTATTGGTCTGGGCTGATGGGTTTGTACCCTACCAACACTCCCAGCATCGGGGTGGTAGGGCCATTACTGAGCATAAACAGCATTGGTTGAGTTAATCTGCTACCTCGGTCTACATCACATGGTTATCTGGTTACTAACTGTTAAAAGAAAGTTCTTCTTTATTTTGCTGCTCCATTACGGTGTGCTGCATATTTACATATTTACTTAACTACAGGCGGATCTGGGAGGGGATAGCGGCCGTTTTGGGACTGTCCTACCCTCCCCCGGGAGACCTTCGAATGGCTTCCCCTATAACCCCTGTGGAGAGTAATGATCTCATTCCCCACGTGGGGGGGGACCCTCCGAGGGTTTCCAACCCACCACTCTGTTTGAGTGGGTTAACCTTCACATGGTTACTACTTGTTTTTATACTAACCTTTGTTTTTTTCTTCTTTGTCGTCCATCTTTCCTCCTATTCTTCCACCCCTGGTTTCTCTCTTCTCTATCTCCCAGTAATTTGGTGTATTGTGGGTGCCCCCCGCCTCTGGAGCCCAGTCCTAGTCCGCAGGAACATGTTCCCAGTTGGGTATGTACCTTATCTGAAAGTCCACTCAATTATCATCCCCTGCATCCAAGCGTATTCCACTCATCTTGGTAAGCTAAAGCCTCTTATATCTTTACCTCCCAATGATTGACATAATATCATTAAATGTGAAAGGTCTCAATTCCAATACCAAACGAAGCTTAGCCCTAAGGGAATTTAGGAGATCTAAAGCTGACATTATTTTCACTCAGGAAACACATCTCACTAAGACTGATAATATGGCATTCGCCACTAAACATTACTCCCAGATATACCAAGCTTCTAATCCTCATAAACGGGCAGGTGTGGCTATTTTATTCAAAAAAGACTCCCCTTTCAAATTACAATCACTAATTTCGGACCCCCTAGGACACTATATCATCTTGAGAGGCACGTGGAAAAATGCTGATCTTACATTGTGTAATATATACGCCCCTAACACTAACCAAACCTCCTTCCTATCTAAAGTGTATAAACGACTATTTGCATTTCCCCATCAGTACCTGGTCATTGGCGGAGACTTTAACCTGACCTTCTCCTCTTGCCTAGACAGGCACTCTCTCGGACAGAAACAGGTCCCCAGGGCCCTCGAGAGACGGTGCTCTCTCTTCCGCCAATTGACCAGGAAATATGCCCTGTTTGACTGCTGGAGAACCGCAAACCCCTCAGCTAAACAATTCACTTTTTACTCCCACCCGCACAAGTCCCACTCGCGCATAGATTATTTTTTTGTAAACGCCCCAACCCTGAGAGCTCATGAGAACTCAGACATTCAGGCCATCTCATGGTCGGATCATGCTCCAATAACCTTGTCTTTGGCATTGTCCCCGGGAACCCTTCGTACATGCCACTGGCGACTGAATGATTTTTTACTTAAACATGACCCTTCCAGGGAGGACCTGGAAAAAACAATGAAATTTTATTTTGCGGAAAACAGTTCACCAGAGGTCTCCATTGCTACTCTCTGGGAGGGTCATAAAGCGGTCCTCAGGGGCCAATGTATTTCGTTATCCACGGCGCTCAAGAGGAATGCTAACACGGCTCGCATAGCCCTACTGGCTAAGCTTAAACAACTGGAAGCAAGGTTGCTCTCCTCTCCGTCCTTAAAAACCCTTAGAGAGATTGTACAGGTACGGGCCGGTCTTAGTGATATAGAAGTGGGTAAAATCGAGAAGGCGCTAATACGACTACGACAAACCTACTATGACAAGGCAAACAAACCACACACACTGTTAGCTAAACAACTGCGGGATAAGCTCGCGACCACCTCCATTACCCATCTTAACGATCGAACGGGCACTCCCCAAACGCATCCCACCAAGATTGCTCAGATTTTCCATGATTATTATTCGACCCTGTATAATAATCCGGACGTTCCACACAACCCTCCCCCACAAGATCTATCCCAAAGAATCTATTCCTATTTAGAAGAGTGCGACACACCGAGACTCACCCCCTCCACCCTGACCACACTAAATTCCCCCATTACAGAGGAAGAGATTACAAACACAATTAAATCGCTCCCAAACAACAAAGCCCCAGGCCCTGATGGACTTCCATATCAGTATTACAAAACTTTCTTACCGCACCTACTCCCCCATATGACAACACTGTTTAACTCATTTCTGTCTGAGACACCCATACCACGAGATATGCAAAACTCCTACCTCACGCTGATTCCCAAGCCTGGCAAAGATCATAGTCTACCTTCGAATTATAGACCTATTGCGCTACTTAACGCTGATCTTAAAATCTTTACGAAATTATTAGCTAATAGACTAAACAATTTCATGCCATCACTGATCCATAAAGACCAGGTAGGCTTCATACCTATGAGGCAAGCAGGGGACAATACCCGCAAGGTTATTGACCTAGTAGAGGTAGCAAACAGGACCAAAGTAGAGGCATTACTGCTCAGCCTCGATGCAGAAAAAGCTTTTGACAGGCTAAGTTGGCCTTTCCTGTTTGCTACCCTACGGCGAGCCGGAATTACGGGGCCCTTTTTGCGAGCCATCCATCATTTATACTCATCCCCATCAGCCATGGTGCGCACTCAACACGCAACTTCCAGCACTTTCTCGATTTCAAATGGGACGCGACAGGGATGCCCGCTCTCACCGCTCCTTTATGCCCTTTGCATAGAACCCTTAGCTGCCCATATCAGGGAAAACTCAAATATACATGGCATCCCAGTTAGAACCAGAGACTTTAAAATCTCCCTGTATGCCGATGACGTTCTCCTTACACTCACGCAACCTCACATCTCCTTGCCGAACCTACATACGGAACTAGATAGATACAGTGACTTATCGGGATATAAGATAAACAACTCAAAAACAGAGGCCCTCCCTATTAATATGCCTCCTCAAACACAAGCAGCCCTTGCGCAAGCATTTACTTACTCCTGGAAAACTTCCTCCTTAAAATACCTAGGAGTCCACCTTACGACCACATATGATTCCTTATATAAAGCTAACTTCCCCCACATATATACCACTATTAGAGCCTCACTGAATAAATGGAAACCCCTAAAACTGTCCCTTTTTGGACAATTAGCTACCCTTAAAATGATGATCCTACCTCAACTGCTATACTTATTTGAGACACTTCCGATACCTATCCCAGCCATACACCTAAAGAGACCGCAGGGTGACCTGATGAATTTTTTCTGGAACTACAAGGGACACCGGATTGCTAAATCGGTTCTCTATGCCCCCCGCAACCAAGGAGGCCTGGCGTTCCCTAACATAATCAAAGATTACCTGGCAGCTCAACTACGCCCTGTAGCCTCTTGGTGTACCCTGCACGCCTACAATCGGTGGACACAAATTGAAAAGCTATGGTTAGCCCCTATACATCCGAACTCACTATTGTGGAGTTCTGATGTGGCTTCTGAAAACTTGCAGTTGCTGGGACCAATGTCCCTCTTACGTCGGCTATGGAGGCGGGCGAAATCGGCACATCCCCTTACCACCCCTTCCTCACCGGTCACGTCCTTCTTATTTACCCCCAACATCCCGGATAGTCTGACCTCCCAGATGTCCCATTTCTGGATGGAAAGGAACCTATTCCGCTATGGCCAACTGATAGACCCTAAGACCCGCTTTTTAAGGACATTTCAAGATTTGCAAAAAGAATTTGACATTCCCAAACAGGCCTTCTTCAGCTACTTACAAATACGACACTATGCACAATCTTTAGTCCCTGACCTCCATTTCTCCCCGCTAACTGATTTTGAAAAGCTGTGCTTGGAGAGCTCATCCCCTAAAGGCATGATCTCCCAAACCTACCAGCTCCTGACGCGGGATTCCTCACCAGAGGGCCCCCGACATGCATACATGGGTAAATGGGAGCGAGCCTTGGGTGCAGACCTACCTCTCCACATATGGCAACTCATTTGGTCTCAAGCCACCAAAAGCTCTATGTGTACGCTATATAAAGAGAACCAATACAAGATTTTGTTTCACTGGTACTGGACCCCTGACTTGCTCCACTCCATGTATCCACTGACTCTCGCTGCTGGCGGTGCCATAAGGATAGGGGAACCCTACACCACATTTATTGGACATGCCCCCTGATTCTACCATATTGGGAGCTGGTGCACTCCCTCCTGGAGGCCGTCCTTGGTCCGGGGGTGCCTTTCGACCCGAAGGTTTTTATACTAGGTCTCCCACCAATCTCCCTCTCTAAAAGATCCAAAAATCTTCTATCACATATATTAACTGCTGCACGTTGTCTGGTGGCATTAAAATGGAAACAGAGGGAACCACCTTCGATGTCGGAACTGAACTCTAGGATCAGGGAGGTCAAAAGGATGGAATATCTCACAGCCTCCTTAAATGACAAGCTTGAAAAACATAACCAAGTATGGGAACTGTGGGTCCTTTTTGAAAACCCCATAACCTAATGCGACGGCCTCGGGGAGCTTGGTCTTTCCCTCTGGTGGGGGGGTACTGGGCACCTGGGATGGGATGCGACCCCACTGCCCCCATCCTCTTTCCCTACTTCTCCTACCCAACTCCATTTACCCCACCCTGGACTTTCCATTAACCCCCTTTCCTCTCAATTCTTCTCAATAATTCCTATTCCTACACTTTTTTCTATTAACTCTTCTTCTTTTCTTTTTCCCCCTCTTATTCTTTTTTCTCTTTCTGCTAAGATGTACAAGGTATACAACCAGTGGTTTGAATCTAGAGTCAGTCCATCTGTTATAATTTTTCTCCCTTTTTATCTAGCACTCAGATAAGATATGTACATTGACTCTAACTCCATGTTACGACTGTTATCAGAGCAGGGCTTTCCTCTGGAAATGATTACGGCAATGTAATGTGTATTACCTTGTACTTTAATTTTCTGTATGTGTTCTATTATGAAAAACTTAATAAAAAAATTGTCAATTTTCAAAAAAAAAAAAAAATTATATACAAGCATCGGTAGTACCCGACGCGTTTCACGAGACCATGCTCGCTCTTCAGGGGTAGATGCTTAACTGTATCTGCAAGTAAGTATCTACTAACAAAGTTAGACAGGAAGGTGAGTGATCGTAGGGGTCTGAGTAAGATCCCATACTCACCAATAGGCTGGGCCCGGCCATCAATCACAGACTCAAAAGGTGGTGGCAGCAGCAGACATCCAGCTCAGGAGCCGAGAAGGGGCAGCAGCAAACAACCTCAGAAAGGTTACAGCTGGAGAAACAACACTACTATTGTGCGTGAAATTGTCCCTAGGAGTATCACCTCGTCCATAATGGATGTCAACTAAAAATAATGAACAATAGAGAAGTATAATTATTTGTCAAGTGACCCTGCAAATGCAGATGAGCTGAATGCAGTAAAATAGTATGTATGTAAATATTCATAAACCAGCATGAATTTAATGCCGGTATGGACAGGGAAACAAGAAGGGGCAATAAACATTATCATTAAAAGTGTAAGAGGATAAATTGACAAAAAGTGTATGAAGTGTGGAGTGCACTGGGGATAGAACATGTGGGGTAATGTATGCTGAAGTGAAACCTAAGTTAAATAATGCCAAAAGTTACCTGAGTGAAATATATAGTTCTGAGAAGGTTAGAATCTGCCCCTCGTGGGGGTGCAGCTGTGGTTGCAAACAGGACTGTGAATGAGAGATGCCGCCGTACTGGGCTCCAGCTTATACCCACGGGGGGAACTGATGCTCTGTCCTCAGCGTCATGTACGGCTGAACAAGGCGTGCGAGCGCAGGAGACGTTCGCCGCCATAGGGGCTGCGCAGGTGCAGTGTCCCTGGTTCCCTGGTAATGGTCCACACAGCCCATGTTGAGGGCATGTGCCCTGGTACGGTTCAGGAGGGGGGCGAGGGAACCCCCCCATTTCCTGGGGCCTGCCAGGTTGTGTGCTCAGATAAGGGTCTGGTATGGATTTTGGGGGGCCCCTACACCATTTTTTTTTAAATTTTGCCTTGGGGTTCCCCTTAAAATCCATACCAGACCTGAAGGGCATGGCATGGATTTTGGGGGCTGACCCCTATGCCATTTTTTTTTAATTTTGGCGCACGGTTCCCCTTAATATCCATACCAGACCTGAAGGGCCTGGAATGGATTTTGGAGGGGGCTCCACCCAATTTTTTTTTATTTGGGTGCGGGTTTCCTCTTAATATTCATACCAGATCCAAAGGGCCTGGTAATGGACTGGGGGGGAACCCATGCCATTTTTTTCAATGATTTTTCTCTTTATTGCCGGGACTGACAATACATTACAGCCGTAAGTAGTTTTAAATGACATTTTTTCCTTTACAAATGACATTTTGCTGTGGTATTGTTCTAAATACAGGAAAAATGCTCTACTTTACAGGCATACTAAGGACACCCCCCAGGCATGATATTTAAAGGAATATTTCATTTTTATTGTTTCACTTTAAGCATTATTAAAATCACTGCTCCCAAAAAAACAGCCGTTTTTAAAACTTTTTTTTGCATTGATACATGTCCCCTGGGACAGGACTCGGGTCCCCAAACACTTTTTATGGCAATAACTTGCATATAAGCCTTTAATATTAGCACTTTTGGTTTTTCATGTTAGTGTCCCATAGACTTTAACAGCGTTCTGTAGCTTTTTCGAATTTTCCGCGAACGCCACATATTGCTCACTGTTCGGTGAATACCCTATGTTCAAGTCGTTCTTACGTTCAACTTAAACATCGGGCTCATCCCTACACACGATCTATAGATAAAATATGTGGAAAGGTTCAATGTGTATTCTGTATGCAAATTTGATTTAGACATAAAATTGTGAATGAATTTCATATGACTTTGGTAAAAACATATGAGCTTCTATTTTATCTACTACAGATCAGCATAATGTCTATTATATCTGCTACAAGTATGGAGTTTAAACTATTAAATGTTTAAAGGTATTGATCCATATATAGGTCAGCTGTAAACTTTATATTAACCTATTTTACCATGAGTGTTACCATTTGTTGCTACAGTCTCTTCAGCTCTTAGCAGGAGTTCAGTAGTGTTGGGCGAACTGTTCCAGCATGAGTTTGGGCCAAACATTTACCTGTTCTGATGAACATCTAAATTTGCAGGGTGTTCACTGGGTGTTCGCCCCATCAAACACCCTGCAATGCACTAAGCGCTGCACAGTGCATTCTGCGCCCTGATTGGGCAAAGCTTTGCCCAATCAGGGCACAGTGTAAGCTGGTTGTTAAGGAACAGGGCTGGGAAGCCGGCCGCAGCGTCCCTAACAACTGATGAGTCATCAGCTGTCAATGGGTTTCCCTGCTGACAGGTAAAAAAAAAAAGCAGTTAAAAAAAAATGGCGTGGGGTCCCCCTTTTCAGTCTATACCAGGTTTTTTGGGTCATTTATGGAGTTTAAGAAGAATCCCACGCCAAATTTAAAAAAAAAAAAAATTAAAATGACATGGTCCCCCCAAATTCATATCTGGGTCCCCCCCAGACCTTTATCCAGGCATGCAGCCTGGCAGGTCAGGGGAATGAGTGAGCGCCCACCCTGGACCATACCAGGCCACATGCCCTCAACATCTAGAAGCCCCCTTTAACAGCGGTGCCCACAGATTCCGCCCCCCCATGTGAATGAGTATCGGGTAGATAGTAAAAACAGAAGACAAATTTTTGACAAATCCTTTTGACAAATTTTTGACAAAATAAAGAAAAAGTGTCCCTCGATGTAAATCCATCATCAATTACGCTGCACACCGCCGCACCGCCGACCCAAATTTTTTTTCTTTAAATAAACTCTCCACCTTCTGGGATGCCTCCTCTGGGCGTTGACAGTTCTTCTATAGGTAAGGGCGGGGCCCTGCCCCTTTGTGACATCACTGGTCCGTGATGTTACAAGGGGGCGGGGCCACCACGTGACATTGCCATGTGGCCCTGCGCTTACCTATATAAGAACTGTCAAAGCGCAGAGGAGGCGAAGCATTTAGATTGGCAGGCGGTGTGATTGACGATGGATTTACATTGAGGGACACTGTTTTTTATTTTAGAATTTATAGAAATGTCAGTTTTGTTGCAGCATGTTCTGTATATGCTACAGATGCACCACTTTACAGGCAGACTAAGGAGACCCCCCAGGCACTATTTTTGAGGGAAGTTTTTATTTTTACTGTTGCACTTTAAGCATAATATCAATGCTTCTGAAAACAAAGGATTGTCTTTAAAAAAAAATGTTTGCATTGATACATGTCCTCCAGGGCAGTACCCAGACCCCCATACCCCTGTTATGGCCAATTACTTGCATTTAAGCCTTCAAAATGGGCACTTTTGATTTTTCCTGTCCAGCTCCCATAGACTTCAATGGGGTTTTCTGTTCAGAATTTTTCCCCTGTTCAGGAGTACTGCTTCAAACCGAACAGGGGGGTGTTTGGCCCATGTCTAGAGTTCAATAAATATGGCTATACACTATACAATTTGATTGTGTAGGGAAAAGAGTCAATCTTTTAAAACAAGATTGGCAAATGTTTAATAGCAGAACCTATGCTCATGCACCTATTGACAGCAAATTCAGATGGCATACAGTAAATACAGTGACTTTTCTGATATATTGAGATTTTCTTAATCTAAATGTAAATATTCCAAAAGTTCTTATTTTAAATAAATGATGTTCAATTGAAGGATAGGGACACAGTATTTTAACACACTGTTAGTAAAAAAGCATGCTGTTTATTCCCTCTGGTGAACTGCTGCAGCATAGCATGTAGTAATCAGACGGATTTTGGAAGTTGATTATTCTCCTCTATAGTTCTATAAGGAGGTACAGCCTCATTCATGTCTTTGTGAATCGCTCCAGGGTACAAGAGCTGGGAGCTCTGCTAGTAAGGAAACCACAGTGTATAAAATTGTCTGATTGTACCCAAAGGCATGCTGTCTTACCCAATAGCTAATTAGCAGAGCATGGTAGACCTCTACACCACCTGGCCATTGAGACAACATCTACCTGCCTTTAGGGACCTAGGTTTAGCAGCCCACAGATAAGCAAAAGCATTGAGCTTGGCAAAGGGAGCCAGAAGAAGTGTTCATTTCAGTGGAGAGGAGACAGAACACAGGAAAATTAGTACAGCAATCTGCTGTCAACACGGCTTTTCTTTTTCTTTTGTGGGGGGGTGGGCTTGTCCCCCACCTTATACAATCAACATTTTACCAGCATAATTTGTTATCTGTTTGACAGTGGTTGGACCTTCTCACCATGTACATGGCCAGCTTTTGTCATCAGAACCTGTGCGTTGCTACACTGGGATGCTATCTTCAAAGTCAAATTCAAAGAGTATATATATATATATATATATATATATATATATATATATATATATATATATATATATATATATATATATATATAGTGACAGTAGGAGATGCTGTCAAGGTAAAATTGATAGTTTGAGGGACACAGGGTATGCACATTTGCTTGGTGCAAGGCTACAGAGCATAAATGTGGACTGGAGAAAACTGCTTTCGCAGCTTTCTCCAGGTTTTGGTATTCGGTCATGGGGCTCTGTAGTTTGGAGATACTATAGTGTCTTGGGTGGGACGGGATCTCCAACCCTGTGTCCAGACTTTGTAGATTACCAGCAGGGTGTGCGCTCAGGTGCGCACAGCATTTATAATGAGGGTATGAGAAGACCTCATGGCTCCCAGTTGGAGACTGTTCCACACCCAGAGAGACAGGAGGTTGCCAGGAGTCCTGTAAAGGGCAGAGGTACTGCTAAAGAGAGCCAAGTGGGCTAGCATTTTCTTTTGTGTTTATTTTCTGCATGAATACTGATGGTAAAGATATTGCTGATGATACTTGTACGTATTGTGATGTGTTCAAAAGTAATGAGGAAAGAGGGATGTCTCCCTTTGCAACCAGACGCAGAGCCACAGGGTTGTCCATGGAAGTCTCAGGGGCTCTCCATGCGTTTGAGCCAGAGATTTTCCAGGACAGCACTGAATTTGCTCTAGTGGAACAGACTGGGTCTACACCATGCAGTGAGAGTTTGTGTGAGCAGTCCGTTTACCATATGTGTAACCCAGTTGGTAAAGGGTTAAGTCAGCTGGCCAAAGCTGAAGGTACACAGCTGAGTGTGTTGGTGCCCCAGGAGCAAGGTGGTGATGGTGTATTGCAGCCTGCCTTGTTTGAAGAGTAAAAGCATGTTGTCAAAATGTGACTTGTATATAACTGACAAAGGTACTGTTTGTGCTGCAGAATCCCAGGTGCCTCCTAGAGCATATGAGGTACTGCTGAGCCCTCATAATGGAAGCACAATGGATTGGGACAGTTGGGCCAAACAATTACTAGCCATGTTAGACAAGGCTATGTTGAGTGACAGGGAATACAACTGCTATGCCAGACAGGGAAATTGCAGAGCTACCGATGGTTGAGGGTGTGTTGGTCCCTGCAAGGGTTGTTTTCCTCCAGTCGGAAGGAATAGATCAGGGTGCATGCATGGCAGATGTGGTGTTCACAGCCCAGCAGCTGAATGTCAAGGCTACAATGTAATGAATGTTGACTTGCAGAGGCTTATTGGTGAGTTAGAGGGCATGAGTGTGAGAAATGTGTCTGACAGTGGTTCAGAGGCGCGTCAGGCTGTGATGGGTACTTCCAGTGAGGTCGTGGCCCCTCAAGCTGCAGTGAATGAGCCCCTCCATGTCTCTAATAAGGGAAAGGTCCCCAAAAATGTTTTGCATATTGATGTGGAGTGTGTAGAAATTAGATTTGCTAGTGGAACTGCTTGAACTGGTGAAAGCACATGGTACCAAAGGATGGAGCCAGGTAATTCAAGCTGTGCTGGGTAACATTAATCACCAGTGAAACTGGGTGGTACAGTGCTTATTAATAGTCTGGCAAGTGATCTCACAGTTCCCTGTGAGGGTGCTTCCGGATACGGATCAGTACAGAAGGCGCTCTGGGGGCTGCTGGAGCCATCAGAGGTCTCTCCGCCTTTTGTAGTGAAGGACATCTCTGCTAGTGCGGTCCGTGGTGCGGTTGAGCAGGGTTTAGTAAATGGCATGGATACTGCCTCACCCACTAAACCTCCTAAGAAGGAAGGGCCAGATATGGACGCGGCAAAAGCAGAGATTCTGTCACCTGCAGAGAAGTACAAGTTGGAGAACCCGGAGACGCTCTCAAATATAGTATGGAGAGGAGCAAAAATTGTGACGTGGAAAAGTGAGCTGACAAAGATTGGTACTGCTAGAAATGGGTCATGCGTTGTTCAATGTCAGTTGTTAGGACAACTGCCCACAGAGATTTGGACAACAGGTGAAATGAAGCCTTGTGAAGCTCCCATAGGGGATAGCTGCTCACCTGTGTTGTCCCTCCTTGGGCCTGGTCCTAACAAACCCAGAGCAAGAAAGCACTGATGGTATTGGTAATTGGAGAAATGGTGACTTATTGCTGAATGTTAATGTAAATAGTGGCATGGATATGAAAATGTATTTTTTTCTTGGAAAATGAGCATGATAAACAGATATTGAGCTCTGGGGAATTGGTAGTCAAAGGTAACGGCAAAAGAGTTGGTAAACCCAAGAGACCTATCGTGATTGGGGGGGGGGGGGGGTACCAGTGAGGGAAAAGGTGGTTCCTCATCAGGCGTAGTGTCTGGTGCAGGTTCCCTACAGAATTCGGAAACTGAGTTGGAAGGAAGTAGCAGGAAAGGCAGGGGGCCACCAGAAAAGAAATGTGAGCTCAGGAACCCCAAGGACAGAGGGAGTAGGCTGAGGGTACAGAACTGTAGGGCCCTGTGGTGATCCAGGGTAGGGCGAGCATGGAAACGCACCCGAAAAAAAGATTGGGCCTACACAGCGAACAGCTGCCACAGAGGTGCCCCAATCAAGGATTCGGGCTGGTGTGTTCCGCCCCCTTGGGTTCAAAATAAGGGGAGGGGATATGTAAAAGTAGGAGATGCTGTCAAGGTAAAATTGATAGTTTGGGGGACACAGGGTATGCACATTTGCTTGGTGCAAGGCTATAGAGCATAAATGTGGACTGGAGAAAATTTTGCAGCTTTCCCCAGGTTTTGGTATTCGGTCATGGGGCTCTGTAGTTTGGAGATTCCATAGTGTCTTGGGTGGGACGGGATCTCCAACCCTGTGTCCAGACTTTGTAGATTATCAGCAGGGTGTGTGCTCATGTGAGCACAGCACTTATAATGAGGGCATGGGAAGACCTCATGATGACTGCTCCACACCCAGAGAGACAGGTGGTCTCCAGGAGTCAGAGGGGCTGCAGGAGGCAGCCAGAACATATGACTGCAAGAGGCAGTGTAACGGCTTGAGGACTAAGGCCAGAGCAGAGCTGTGGGTGCTAAAGTGAAGCCACCCACATTGAGGAAGCCTGTGGTCTGTGTGACCAGGATAAAGGGCAGAGGTACTGCTAAAGAGCCAGGTGGGCTGGCATTTTCTTGATAGCAACGCAGCCGTTGGCTGCTGCTGTCAATCAAATCCAATGATGCGGGGGGCGGGGCCGAGTCCGGCATTCTGTGTCTATAGATGCAAATGCTGAACTCAGGAGCGCAAGGTGACCCCCTCGGGAGAGCGCTTCTTCTTCTAGGGGGCTATCTGATGTGGGGAGGAACTGTAAGAGCCGCCAGGGGACCCCAGAAGACGAGGTTCGTGGCCACTCTGTGCAAAACAAGCTGCACAGTGGAGGTAAGTATGATATGTATGTTGTTTAAAAAAAAAAGAACCCTTACAATCACTTTAAATACCCATTTTTTTTCTTGTGTATTAGAAAAGCTGCCACATATTTTAATGATTGCCTATTTGTTAACTGTGTAATATGATGACTGCCTGTTTGTTGCCCGTTGCTCATGTATTGTCCCATAGTGTCACAATTTTCTGATTCATGCCCACATGTTAAGATTGCCTTTTTTGTCCACAAATTGTAAAAATTACCAACTGGTTGCCTGTAAAGAATGCCTTTTCCTCTCCCATGCATTGTCACAATTGTCCAATTGTTGCTTGCATATTGCAAAGACTATGGGGGTCAT
This sequence comes from Lithobates septentrionalis, assembly GCA_037952835.1. NCBI lineage: Eukaryota > Metazoa > Chordata > Amphibia > Anura > Ranidae > Lithobates > Lithobates septentrionalis. Next base: position 851,751 of record JBBDGP010001501.1, on the reverse strand, counting down.
TTACTAAGATTAATGCACTGCGCTGGTTCAGACCTTAATTGGTGCACTAGATAGATCCTTAATCCAGCGTGTGAACCAGCGCACACACAGGAGTACCTGCACGCGAGAATGTTTCCAGCGCGGTTCTCGGCGAGGTACATCTCGCGCTCGCTGCAATAGGAAAATTCATCTTCCTATCAAAGCAGCGCGAGAAAAACCAGCATGGGTTCAACCTTTGGGTGCATGCCAGGCCCTTTGGTCTGGTATGGATATTAAAGGGAACCCCCTAAACCGAAAAAACGGCATGGGGGGTCCCCCCAAATCCATACCAGACCCTTATCCGAGCACACAGCCCGGCTGGTCAGGAAAGGGGGTGGGGACAAGCAAGCGCCCCCCCTCCTGAACCGTGCCAGGCCACATGCCCTCAGCATGGGTGCTTTGGGGAAGGGGGGCGTGCTGCAGCCCCCCCCACCCCGAAGCACCTTGTCCCCATGTTGATGAGGACAAGGGCCTCTTCTCAACAACCCTGGCCATTGGTTGTCGGGGTCTGCGGGCGGCGGGGCTCATCAGAACCTGGGAGCCCCCTTTAATAACAGGGCCCCCAGATTCCAACCCCCCACCCTATGTGAATGGGTATGGGGTACATGGTACCCCTACCCATTCACCTAGGGAAAAAGTGTCAATAAAAAAACAGACTACACAGGTTTTTAAAGTAATTTATTAGACAGCTCGGGGGAGGGGGTCTTCTTCCGACTTGGGGGTCTTCTTCCGTCTTCGGGAGTCTCTCCGGTTCTTCTCCACTGTCTCCGGCCTTTTCTCTAGGTCTTCTGCCAGGCTCCTCCGCTATCTTCTGCTCTTTTGCCGCTCTTTTGCTAGCGGAGGAGCCCGGTCTGCTGCCTTCTTCCCTCTTCTTTTCTTCCGATGTTGACACGACGCTCTCTGTGCACTCCGCTCTGACTTGTATAGGCGGTGACCCCGCCCCCTTATGCCGTCACAGTCCCTGGGCATGCTGGGACTGTGACATTTTAGGGGGTGTGGTCAACATCACCCGGTGTCCACGCCCCCTTATGCCATCACAGTCCCAGCATGCCCAGGGACTGTGACGGCATAAGGGGGCGGGGTCACCGCCTATATAAGCCATAGAGCGCACAGAGGGCATTCCAGCCGGAGAGAGCGTTGTGTCAACATCGGAAGAAGAGAAGAGGGCTGCCTTCTTGCACGAAAGAAGTATGATATCAGAAATGGAAAATGAAAATTGGTAATGGATAATGGATATCCATACCGGTATAAAGTCAAGAGAATGATGTAGCACCTGGAACTACCAAAACTTGGCTTATATACATATGTGCCCTCATTATTGCACCCACCAGCATCAATGCAAAATAAATGCTGTGCTAGTACCTGAAAATATTTCATTTCCCTATTACCAAGGTAAAATTCATCAGGGGTCCAATGTGCAAAAAAAGGAAGTATGGGGGGACTAGTGTCATCATTTTTTAAATATATAAGTAAGATATGTAAAATGGAATCAAGAATAAATATAAAAATGAAAATAAAAATAAAAATAGAAATAAAAAGAAAAAGAAAACTTTGAATGTGCCAGATGAAAAATGAACTAATGTGGTGTTTTAGTACTATAATAATGTATATACAACAAAATGTGGAAAAAACTCCCATATAATATCATATAGAAAAAGTAGGCCCATGTATCTAAAGGTACATGACTCAGACAAAAAACATTATACATTAACATCCCCCACACCAACCAATGTGGGAGGTGGTAAAACCTTGTCCAGTGTAGGGACCATGGTCTTCACTTTATACAAGGGTTTATTCATCCCCGGGGGCAGACCACATCTCAATATGAAGGAGACCCCCATCTATATGTGTAACCAAAACCGGTATGTGTTGTTAAAGGGCATACACTAATGTTCCATAAAAAGACAGGTAATTTAGAAGTTAGATAAAAAACAATTCAAGTCAATATCCCCGTTAAGACCTCTAGGGACCAGGCTGTCCAATAAATATCACATGCGTGGTGTTATTAGTAATTAATTCTCTAATGTCATATTCCTTGCCATTTCTTGAGTGGAATGAAAGTCTCCTATTCGGTTGTTTCCTGCTGACCCGACAGGCCAGGCATTTGCGGCATCTGAAAAAAACCTCATGTCAGAGAATAATTTGATGTTTTTCGGGGAATCAATCACATTATGGACTAGGTGGTTTCTCAGGGTAGGTGCCCTTCTGTAGATAAAACGAATTTTTTTTGGTGAGAATTTTACCCAAGGTTCTATCTGATTTTAAAATGGGCCAGTATTTCCTCACTATGTGCTCTATAGTCCGATATTGGTTGTTAAAACCGGTGATAAAAGCAACATCACCTGGAGATTTTTTATTGGTATTGTTATTCCTGATTGTAAATAGAGAATCTCGGTCCATAGTCTGTATCTCCTTTTTTAACTTCAATAAGGTGTCCACATGATAGCCTTTATCCACAAACTTGTTAATTAGCATATCCGCTTGACTAGTATAGTCCTCGATAATGCGGCAGTTCCTCCTTATTCTCAACAGTTGTCCTTTCGGGATGTTTTCTTTCCACTTCGGGTGGTGGCAGCTGGAGATGGGTATATACCCGTTGCGGTCTGTGGTTTTAAAGTGCGTTTTTGTGAATAATTCATCTCCTTCTTTGAAGATCTGTAGATCTAGGTATTCTATCGCCTTAGTGTCTGATTTTCCAGTAAAGGAGATCCCATATACATTGTGGTTCAGTTCTTGCAGAAAATCCTGGAATGAATCTGAGTTACCTTCCCACAGTATAATGATATCATCGATGTATCGGCGGTAAAACCTAATTTGAGGACGTCTGGTGCCATATATATAGCGTTCTTCCATCATATCCATAAATAAGTTCGCCACACTTGGGGCGTACTTGGCACCCATGGCTACGCCATGGTGGGTGCAATAATGTGGGCACATATGTATATACGGTAAACCAAGTTTTGGTAGTTCCAGGTGCTACATCATTCTCTTGACGTTATACCATTATCCATTACCAATTTTCATTTCTGATATCATACTTCTTTCGTGCAATTTTAAAAGAATTTTTTATATTTACCAGGTTTTCAATGTTTAAAATAATTTATATTTTTACATTTTTATTTTTATATTGTCATCAAATAATTTTCATATTGTCATCAGTTATATAGTGGGCATTATGTATTGGGTCAAGTTTCGCCCGCATGTCCCTGCTGTATTGTGGCTTACCATTATGTTTTAGATATTGTATTATTATACGGAGGCGCCCGACTTTGCTATTTCACTGTTCTCCACCAGGGGATGCTTTGCTTTATTTACATTGGGTTGTTTTTCCTCCCTCCCCTTTAGCCATTACATTCCTTCCCCGCTGGGTGGATGGGACGTCACCGTTAGCCTTCTGTGATTGGACATTGCGGCGCCTCCTTGTATTATTTAAGACGTGTGGTGTACCAAGATGGCCGCGCCTCAGATGACGTCTTGATGACGAAACGCGTAAGGCATGGTCATACGGTACGCACACGACACTTCTACGTTCTGGCTCTGCACTTCCAGTTTCGGTAGCCAGGGTGGTGGAACGCACGCCGTCACCTCGCTACCTAGACACCATTCGCTTCTGTTTGCTAGGAGAGCATTGTCAGCTCCCGTTTTTAAACCTAATACTTACCTTTTGAACAATAAACTCTTAATTTTAAAGGACTTACACTATGAGGATTCCTTGTTTCTCCATACATATGGATTTGTTCCGGTGGATACTAATGTACAGAACAACGTGGATCTAGTTGGAAGGGGCTCGCTGAACCTGAGAGGGGGATTCCGGGTCTCCAGGATACCGGCCACAGGATTTATTCATGCCCTTCACCCCTGCAGGGGTTGGGCTTTCTGGTGAGTGAGGGCACAAGAGGGGGCCTGCCAAACACGGACACACTAACATTGAAATTCGTTGGGGATCACATACCTGTCTGATATACCTTCACTGGACAATTTATATTGGACGCTTTTGATTGTATCACATCAATTTATTTATAACTTGTTTGATTGCACATATCCATTATTCTCATTTTTTGATTAATTCACCTTTAATATACACTTTTTTTATCTACACTTTTTTTACTATTTATATCAGGAAGATCACAGATGTTTATTTGGCCCATTTACATGTATTTTTTTTATGTATTGTCTATGGTATTGGGCACGTGAGTGGGATTTTTAAATGCTGATATTACTTTTTATGTCATTTTTATCCATCTTGTACCATGTATGATTTTGCATTTTTTCACTTATGGTAGTGACTTGCATATTCACACCTTATGTAATATACGTAATGGATTAATTTACAGGATTTTAGTTAGATTCTCTCACATAGTTGCTGTGGACTTTGGTGCACACTGCACATTTATTGTTCATTAATTTTTCACATTTTTTATTCACATATTCTCATTCCCATTTTCTGGTGGGTTGTGCTTTGCGTTTTTTGATTTTTCCATTATCTGTGAACAGCGCCATTCCCCCATTAGAACATTTTGTGTTATGTGGATTTCACTTCGGTGTTTCCATTTTGTTTGGGGGGGCTGCAGTTCCATGTTAATACTGATCCTAAGCGTGGAATATTTGATTTTTAAACCACAGCTAATCGCACTGTACCAATGCAGCTGATCGCAGTGCTTGAAGTCTTAAATTTCACAGAAAAAAAACATGCTTTTAACTGTGGCAGAATAGCCATCCGTGTGAAAGGGCGCCTAAGGCCCCTTTCACACTGGGGCGTTTTTCAGGCGGTATATAAAAATAGCACCTGAAAAACACCCTAAAGAAGTGGCTCTATTCACTCTCGGGCTTTCACACTGGAGCAGTGCGCTAGTAGGACAGTAAGGCTCGATTCACATCTATGCATGTTGCGTTTGAGTGTTTCTGCAGTGCTTTTTGCGTTGCTTGCCGCGTTTTTGGACCAGCGATTTTTCTGCGATTGGCTTTTTTTTTTTTTTACAGAGGAAGCCGGCCGTCATGTCCTTAACAACCGATGAGTCAGCAGCTGACTTCCCGCTCAATGTGAAAAAAAAAATACTGGCTAAAAAAAAAAAAAAAATTGAGAAGAAAACAGCGTAGGGTCCCCCCCAGGTCCATACCAGGCCCTTGTATTTTTTAACACTACACTACTTTTTTTACAGGTGAATGGGTAGTGGTACAATGTACCCCATACTCATTCACATAGGGGGGGCCGGGATCTGGGGGCCCCCTTGTTAAAGGGGGCTTCCAGATTCCGATAAGCCCCCCCTGCCCGCAGACCCAGACAACCACTGGGCAAGGGTTGTCGGGAAGAGGCCCTTGTCCCCATCAACATGGGGGCAAGGTGGTTTGGGGTGGGGGGTGCATCCCCCCATGTTGAGGGCATGCGGCCTGGTATGGTTCAGGGGGGGCGCTCGCTTGTCCCCTCCCTTTCCTGACCTGCCGGGCTGCGTGCTCGGATAAGGGTCTGGTATGGATTTTGAGGGGACCCCACGCTTTTTTTTTTTACATTGAGCGGGAAGTCAGCTGACAGCTGATGACTCATAGGTTAAGGACGCGGCCACCGGTTTCCCGCCCCCCTTCTTAGCAACCAGCTATATACAGTGTAAAAAAAATTTAAAAAAAAAGCAAATCGCGGTACTTGCGTTTTGGATGCAGGTCCATTGAAATCTATTACAAGCAAAACGCTGCATTTTGCGGGAAAAAAAGTCCCTGACCCTTTCCAAAAACAGAGGCACAAAAATGCATTGATGTGAACATGTTCCATAGGAACCCATGTAAAAAATTCCCATGCATTTCTGCAAAATGCATCAAAAAACGCATTAGTGTGCATAGAGCCTAAGGACCTTTTCACACTGGGGCGGGGGGCGTCCGCGGTAAAGCGTTGCTATTTTTAGCGCCGCTTTACTGTCGTTTTAGCGGCGTTATTCGGCTGCTAGCGGGGCCATTTGAACCATTCTGCTAGCGCCCCAAAAGGGGTTAAATTCGCCCGCAAAACGCCGCTGGATCGGCATTTTGCCGGCGGTATCACAGCGCTGCCCCATTGATTTTAATAGGGAGGAGCAGCGAGTTCACCGCTCCAAAGAAGCTGCTGGCAGGACTTTTTGTGATGCCCTGCCAGCGCACCACTCCAGTGTGAAAGCCCTCACTGGAGTGAATGGAGCCGCTTCTTTAGGGTGTTTTTCAGGCGCTATTTTTAGTGTCGTAGCGCCTAAAAATGCCCCAGTGTGAAAGGGGCCTAAAAAAGTCCTGCTAGCAGCATCTTTTGGAGCGGTGTATAAACCACTCCTGCCCATTGAAACGAATGGGACAGCGCGGCTATACCGCCGGCAAAACGCCACTGCGGTGGCGTTTTGCGGGCGGATTTAACCCCTTTTCGGCCGCTAGCGGGGGTTAAAACCGCCGAATACCGCCGGTAAAGCAGTGCAAAAAATAGCGCCGCCTGCACCGCCCCAGTGTAAAAGGGGCCTAGGGCTCCCCTCACACGGACGGACCTTTCAGGTCCGCCTCGGACCTGAACGGACACTCCATAGACCTCTATGGAGGGTCGGATGTCAGTGGTGACATGTCCACTGACATCCGACCCACTCCAATCCTAAAAAGTGTAACGGAGGAAAAACCTAATTTTCCATCCATCATCGGATCGGGTGACGACTGACTCTACGGTCCGTCATCATCCGATCCCCCATAGAGGAGAGCTGCACTCTGACAGGTCTGTCCCTGCACAGTGTGCAGAGACAGACCTGTCATCTGCCTGCCCAGCGGGGATAGACGGAGCGATCCCCCGCTGAGCAGAGCAGGCTCAGTACACGGGGTACAAAGTCCCATCGTGTGTATGAGGCTTAAACACCAGAAATTCAAGTTTTCATATCTTTAAAGGTCACCATACACTGGCCAATCAGTTAGATCTTCCATAAATTAGATTTAGTGCAAGAGCCTGTTTGATTTTCTACAATTAGAAGTAATTCTTATAGGGCGTACACACGGTCGGACTTTGTTCGGACATTCCGACAACAAAATCCTAGGATTTTTTCCGACGGATGTTGGCTCAAACTTGTTTTGCCTACACACGGTCGCACAAAGTTGTCGGAATTTCCGATCGCCAACCACGCGGTCACATACACCACGTACGACGAGACTAGAAAAGGCCGGTTCAGAACCAAGCGCGGCACCCTTTGGGCTCCTTTTGCTAATCTCGTGTTAGTAAAAGTTTGGTGAGAGACGATTCGGGCTTTTTCAGACTCGTGGCTTTCAGATAGTTTTCTGCCGTTCAGTTTGTGCTTGTGGGTTTGTATCTGCTCTTCAGTGCGTGCAGTCAGTTTGTATCAGAGTTTTCTGTGTGATCTTGCCTGCTCGTTGCTGTTTTTCAGGTCACTCTTCACAGGCCTTGCTGTTCTTCAGTGCGTTCTGTTACTTCGTTCTGAGCAGCCGACCGTTTTCTAGCCATGTTTCGTACGCGTACTCCTCGTAGAGTTCGTGCTGTGCGGGGGCTTGGTGTTGGGGTCCTGACCTTGACACAAGTCCAGTCCATGAACAGGGTGGGGAGGAGTTCATGGACCAAGAATTGGTTGCTTCAGCGTGACCAGTTCTGTCATATGCCTTTGCTCCGTGAGATCCGTGAGAATAATCCTGATGATTTCAGGAACTTTCTCCGGATGACGGACCCCGTGTTTCACCGTTTGTTGGCTTCGCTGACCCCCTATATTAGCAGGCAGGATACCTGCATGAGGCAAGCCATCACTCCGGAGCAGAGGTTGGTCGATACCTTGCGGTATTTGGCCACAGGGAGAAGCCTGCAGGACCTCAAGTTCTCGACAGGCATCTCCCCCCAGGCTCTGGGGATCATTATCCCAGAGACCTGTTCTGCCATCATACAGGTCCTTCAGAAGGAATATATTAAGGTAAGATTTTTATCCTTTAATATCACATTTTATTGTATTGAATGTTTGCTAATATATTGTATTTCTTTCCTCATTCCCTAATTACCATGATTGTAATATGCTGTGAATGTCCCCTTTCTCCTCATGCATGCTGGATTTTTATGTAATTATTAGTTTAGGTCCTTCATACATATTTGCCCTTCAATAACCTCCCCAGCATGGTGTCTCCTGCCCTATATTCACCTCATGTAGTCACTTAACAATGTATTTTATCAGTAGTGCTTTACCCCAAACACCCCCTAAAATGTTTGTAAATGTTATTTTTGATTTAAATTCATGCAGAGTGCCAGAGGCTTTTTTTTGTGGTGTCCCCAAATAATTTTTAGTAACCCTCCCTCCCCCCAACTGCTAAGTCAGCTAATCCCAATTCTCTATCCTCAATCATCTATCTGCTGACTTTGCCAAACCCATACACACTATACCCATCTCTTTACTGGTCAGATTTATGGATGAATTCCCCAAAGCATGTAGTGCAAGGACCTGCCTGTATACTTTACAATGGTACTGTTTAAAGTTTTTGTATCCTATTGTTATCTTGATAGGTAATAGCAGAATGTCCAAATGTCCTCAAATGTGTACAGTGTGTATTTATATCTTTGTATTATGACACTTCTTACCTGTCCAGTGGGCTGCCAATAGTGTAACTAAGGAGGGTCTGTTCCAAGTAATACCCTGTATTTAGGCCTTCATCTCTCAATGAAGTGAAGAGGGTTACCTGTCCAAGAGTTCCCCCCCTATAATGTTAGAAATGGCCCATGAGAGGGGGGAGGGGGAATATGATAGGTGTACCTTATACTTTGGCGTTGTTAAATTCCCCTTAAGAAATGCTATCTGGAGGTTGCCCCATAATGTTTGTGTCTAATCTGCTTGCCATGTTTCTGTGAAAAAATAGTAATGTTTATTGTTTTTTCCTCAACAGTTTCCTTCCACGCCACAGGAATGGCAGACTGTGGCCTCCCACTTTGCCCAGCGGTGGGACTTTCCTAACTGCGGAGGGGCAATTGATGGGAAACACGTCCACATCGTCCCACCACCCAACTCGGGGTCGTACTATTATAATTACAAGGGGTTTAATAGTATAGTGATGTTGGCGGTGGTGTCGGCTAATTACGACTTCTTGTATGTGGACGTGGGGAAGAATGGCCGGATGTCCGATGGTGGAGTCATCGCCCAGACGGAGTTCTACAGGCGTCTCCAGAATGGCAGCTTGGACTTGCCAGCTCCAGAGGACAATGTGGAAGGTCTCCCATTTGTGTTCGTTGCTGATGAAGCGTTTGCGCTGGGGGACCACCTGATGCGGCCATTCCCGATGAGGACCCTCACCCCGGAACAGAGGGTTTTTAATTACCGGCTGGCCAGAGCCCAAAGAGTGGTGGAGAACACATTTGGAATCCTGGCCAGCCGGTTCCGACTATTTCTGACACCCATCCATATGGCGGAGTATAAACTGAACCATATAATACTTGCGTGCTGTGTTCTCCATAATTTTTTAAGAAAACATTTGGCCAACTATGCTGGCTCAGTTGGGCATGAGGCCGGAATCCTACATCCAACAACACTGACGGCGCTTGAAAGCGGACGTCCTGGCTTGCCCTCCCTGAGTGCCCGTGATGTCAGGTTACGATACCTGGAGTTCTTTGCGGGTAGGGGGGCTATCAATATGCCAGACAATATGTGAAGCCTTTTTCTAATAAAAAAAAACCCAAAGAAATTCTTTGTGGACATTTACTGCTTGTGTTTGTTTGAGCTGACCCTGACAGAAATGTGTGGAGTCCAGAAAATGGCGTGATTGTGTAACCTTATACAAAGCACTGTTGGCTGTTATTTACTAAATGCAAAGTCACTTTTCACTACAAGTGCACTTGCAACTGCACTTAAACTGCACTTGTAGTGCAAAGTGGATTTGCCCTTAGGAAATAACCCCCATTTTCTCATAAAACAACAATTACATCACCCCAAAAACGTTGTAGCGTTGAGACAATAATCCACACATTCTTGATGAACAATCTTTTTAATACCAGCACAATCACATGTGCATTTACCAAAGGTTTTTCTGACAAACCAACATGTTTGTTGTATACCAATTTTTGTGGTGGCATTATCCAAAATCAAAATGTGCATTTTATAGAAAACAGGCCTGTGTAAAAACAACAAGAAAGACACAAATCTTGATCTTACAAAGTTCACATTTGGTAGAACTGGAAGGCAATATCAGACATCAGTATTTAGGAACTGGGTTTGATATTGCGTTCAGATGGGGGGAAATCACCCCAGGAAAAGCCTAATTTGGAAGATGCACACAAATTTCACAATGTCAACATGTGCTATCTGCCATCACGGGCGATCAAGGGATGTGTTTTGGGGGAGAAACCCCTTCCTCACCGCTACTTTATTATTGAGGAAGGGCTTGCACCCCCAAAACGCGTTCATTGATCTCCCGTGATGGCAGATAGCACATGTTGACACACTGTGTGCATCCTCCAAATTTGGCTTTGGGAAAAACCACAAAAACATTTCGCACATTGTAGCACACAAAAGAAGAAAGTGATTTGCAGGGGCTTTAAACTCGCCCCAAAACATCAATGATGTTTTTATATTTTGGAATAACATCATTGATGTTTTGCTTGATGATTTCCAATTGTAAATTACACCCCATGATCTCCCCGATCAGGATCTGGGCACTTTCGGATGTGAAAGGATCTGGATCCACAACCTCATGATCACCTAAAAAGAGAGGAACCCCAAAATAAATTTTGTTTCCAAAAAATGCGGCAATCCATCTCTTACCTGAGCCTGTGGTCGCAGACACTCACCTGTTGTGGTGACTAGTTCCACCACGTCTTCTTCCTCCTGCTCAGCTTGTGTTGGGGGGATTTCACCTTCTTCCAGAGGTGGGGGGTCTCTGGTCTCCTCGGATGAGGGGTGTCCTCCGAGTCTTTTCTCCGCTATGTAAAACAAAAATGGTATAATTAGCACACAGATATTTGATGGCAGAACTATAAATAGGAAACATTGCTTGGAAGTGGGGTACAATTATCTATTTTAGCTGAGTTCCAAGATGTAATTTTTTTAATAATAAAAAACAAAAATTGCGCTTGGAAAAAAACAGTAAAAAATATATAAAACAATAATATATATGTGAATATGGATACAATGACACCCTAAATAAAATAAAGTGAATTAAGTAAAGTTCAATAAGCTGCGGTTAGAAGTGGGGCCCACAAAACAAAAATAAAAAACAAATAAACCGCGCTAAAAAGTGAGTCCAATCAATATTAGTGAAAAAGATTCAACAGGGTCCACATGGCATAATAGATCCTCCTAAATGATGAGTAGAGAACAAACTTTAGGATATTCTGCTTACCAGAACGTAAGCGAGGTTAAACAGGTGGCTTTAAACCCAGCCTGGGCCTTTCGATGTGCTCCAAGAGGGGTAGGATCCGACAGACTCATGTAACGGACCGAATCCACATAAGTGTAAAAAAACATACAAAAAACATAGCGTAATACTGACAAAAATAATTACCCTAAAAAGGAGTGCTCACACAAAAAAACATTAAAGGATCATGAGACCCCAAATGTGTAGCAAACCAGGGGCGTGAAGGCAAAAAAAGGGGAAGTGACATGCAACATGCAAAAAGTGATGTCTTTAAATCAGGGACTATAATTATATCTGATTACCAGAAGTAGAATTTTAAATAGGCGAGTACAGATCCAAGAAGGAAATAAATAAAACATCCCCATTGACAACGTCAACCTGTGACGAAACGCGTCTGGGAGGGACGTACTGACGTCACCACGTTTGCCCTGTTGTGGACGGGAGCTATCTGAGTGCCGGCCGGCATTACTGTTTCTTTCGCTTTCTTAATGTAAGTGTTTTTACCTTTGAATAAATTGGAGTTGTTACGGTATGACACTATTGGCTGCTTCTCCTTTCTGAACACCTATGATCGGAGCTTGTGAGGAGTCTGCCGGGACGGGATCGCGGTGACGCCACCACCATTTCGTTTTGGCTCCTTCTAGCTGATCCTTTGGTGAGCAGGAACCCCTTCAGTTTTTGGTCAGGATCACATTCTGGGTTTACCAAGACTATTAGCCTACCGCTATCATACCTTCACTGGTTTACCATCTGGTAAGCGGCCCCTCATATCTGAGCACCGGGTGTTTTATTTATTTCCTTCTTGGATCTGTACTCGCCTATTTAAAATTCTACTTCTGGTAATCAGATATAATTATAGTCCCTGATTTAAAGACATCACTTTTTGCATGTTGCATGTCACTTCCCCTTTTTTTGCCTTCACGCCCCTGGTTTGCTACACATTTGGGGTCTCATGATCCTTTAATGTTTTTTTGTGTGAGCACTCCTTTTTAGGGTAATTATTTTTGTCAGTATTACGCTATGTTTTTTGTATGTTTTTTTACACTTATGTGGATTCGGTCCGTTACATGAGTCTGTCGGATCCTACCCCTCTTGGAGCACATCGAAAGGCCCAGGCTGGGTTTAAAGCCACCTGTTTAACCTCGCTTACGTTCTGGTAAGCAGAATATCCTAAAGTTTGTTCTCTACTCATCATTTAGGAGGATCTATTATGCCATGTGGACCCTGTTGAATCTTTTTCACTAATATTGATTGGACTCACTTTTAAGGCTCGGTTCACACTGGGGCGACTTGGGATCCGACTTGTACGCCCTCAAGTCGCCCCAAGTCGCCCCAGAAATAGTTTTAATGGGAGTGAACGCTAGCGTCTTAATAGACGCTACTGAAGTCGCTCCGACTTCAGAGCGTACTCCCTGTACTACTTTGATCCGACTTGGTAGGCGACCTGTACCATAGAAATCAATGGAAGTCGCCTCCAAGTCGGATCTCTCTGTAAAGTCAAGCGACTTTGCAGGGAAAACCCCTCCCTCCCCCCCTCCCTCCCAGAGAGCTGATTGGCCACAGGCGAAGTCGCCTGTCATGGAGGCGACTTCAAGTCGCCTTGTAATTTGCTAAAGTCGCGTTGAAGTCGCGTCGAAGCCGCCGTGCAAAGTCGCGCTGAAGTCGTGTTGCCCCAGTGTGAACCGACCCTTAGCGCGGTTTATTTGTTTTTTATTTTAATTTTTTTAATGCCCTTTGTCAAGCTGCAATACTTTACCTGTTTGGTACAAGCTTCATAGATGGAGTCACCCCTATAGTATACACTGGAGCACCTGTGTGGCCCCCCTGATAAAAATGGTGTTCTTGTGTCCCACACTATAGTGCTCCAGTGTCCAGATGTGAAAACAGCTGCTCAGTGTCCTCTCCTTACACAGAATCTAGTTTGCATTTCATTCTAGTAACAAAGCCATCTACACAACCCAATTCTTTGAAGACAAGTATAGGGCCTCAAAATGGTGGCCAAATGCATATGGCCTAAACAATGGTATTTTATAGTCTGAAAGAAAAATGTGTGATCCGAACGAATAATGTGCCCATGAACATGAAAGTTGCCATTTTAAACTGTACAACAGTTCCTAAAAGCACATGGAGGAGCACGAATGTAATAAACATAAAGAATAGGAACACAGCACAACTACTTACTTTTTTGCAGCACTCTCCGGATCTTTCTGTACTGCTCATGTTCTCGTAATTTGAGGTCCGACCACTGCTTCCTGAGCTGATCTTTCGATCGTCGTACCCCGAAATTCCGGTGCAGACTCCTGACCACTTTCGCCATGATCTTGGCCTTTCGGACATTGGGGTTGGGGTAAGGTCCATACTTTCCGTCATAGTCGGCCTTCTTCAGGATGTCCACCATCTCCAACATCTCCCTAAAGGACATATTTGAGTCCTTAAATCTCCTTCTGGATCGGGACGTTTCAGGCTCCAGCCCTTCCTCCTCCTCCTCCTCGTTGCTACAATTAGCACGCACCTGCTGTCTATCCGCCATGTGCTCTTCCCCCACTGCGCCGAACGAAAAGGGGCGGGGAATAGACTAGAAAGAACGTCAGGGGCGGGCGGAGTTATACGCATGCGCAGTGTGTATAAAGCGTAACACACGTTTGTCTTACGTACGATCTGTGAGCGGAGGAAGGAGCATCGGAGACGCCGATCATGCTAACGAAGGTAGGATCTAAACTTGGGCCTATACTGCTTCGAAATGGAAGCCTATATTGTAACAAGATTAGGGGGGTTTTGCCTGACATTAGGGTTTGTCTTGTGTTGTGTCTTGCAGAGAAAATGGATGGGTTCAACGACCACAATTTCCTGCCCCTGTTTATTGACAAGTACAGAGAGCTGCCCTGTCTGTGGCAGGTCAGACACCCACATTATAATCACAAACAGAAGAGGCAGGCAGCGCTGGAGAAACTGCTAGAGTTGGTGAAGCCGGTGGTCCCCACAGCAACCATCCCTTATTTAAAAGCTAAAATTGGTGGCCTGAGGAGCACATATCTTAGGGAGCGCAAGAAGGTCACAGATTCCCAGAGATCCGGAGCTGCAGCAGATGACGTGTATGTCCCCAGGCTGTGGTACTATGAGAGACTACGATTTCTGTCAGACCAGACTGAAGTCAGGGAATCCCTCTCTACTCTTCCTTCCACGCTTCCTTCCATCCCAGCTGAGGCTTCCGATGTCCAACCTGGGCCTTCCAGCCAGGAAGAAGTGGAGGAGCCCAGCTGGAGTCAGGTATAGCATTCTTATACAGATTTCTAGTCAATAAATAAATGATGTTTATTAGATGTTATTATTGATCACTAATTGCTGATTCAAAAAAGTGTTTTACATATCAATAGACAGTAGTGGGCACCCAAAATTGGGACAAGAAAGAAAAATGCTGGGCTCAGAATGATAGTCTGTTATATTTGTTAACATTGAATTTGCAGCAGTCAGGAGGTGAAAATTGTGTGTGATTGATTGAAAAAATACTAAAACTATGTCCCTTTTTCATACACAGGAAGACCTCAGCCAGGAGGAGGTTGTGGAATGTGGCAGTCAGGAGGAGGCGGGGATTAGTGGCAGCCAGGAGGGGGTGGGGCTAAGTGTCAGCCAAGAGAAGCCTGGGACCAGTCACAGCCTGACTGAGTCTCAGGTTCCTCCCCTCCGCCTGCCACATAAACGAGCCAGGAAGATGACTCCCAGTCCTGTGCAGGATTCAGCATACAGGCTGATCCAGGAGGCTTCTGCGTCCCTCAGAGCCTTCCCCAGTCCTGAAGAGGCCTTTGCCTGCATGGCTGCCACAAAATTGCAGGGCATGCAGGAGGGCCAACGCAGGCTCTCTAAGGACCTGATTTATAAAGTCCTACGTAAGGGGGAGAGTGGGAAACTAACACCCAAGACGGATGTCATTGAGATGGACCATCCTCCTCCTCCTCCTCCTCCTGCTGCCACAACTCCACCACCACAGCCTGTAAGGAAGCGTGGAAGGAAGACCAAAGAGTGATTGCCCTGGGTTCAGTCTGGTCTGACAGAAGATGCAGTCTCTCGTATGACCACAGCCTGGGGACACTGATGTCATCTGCTGCTTTCCGGATCTCTGGGACTTCTGGACCAGACTGCCCTCCCTAAGATAAGGACTCCTCAGGCCACGATTTTGCTTTTAAATAATTGATGTCTGCCCTGGGGGTCCAAGGCTTCGTCAATTTCTGCAGTTTCTCCAGCGTTGCCTCCCTCTTTGTTTATAGTTGTGACCCCTTAATAAAAAAATTTTTGGGAAATATACTCTCCTGTGTGTGTTTTCATCCAAAAAAGACAGTTTGTTGGTGAGTATTTAGGTACATTTCTAAAGTACAATGTGAAATTAACAAGGGACAACAACACGAAACAATCTCCTACAGATTAAATAGAACAACATATTAATGGTGTTGTGGGAACTTGTCACAAAAAACACACACAAACATTTTCGGGAGTACAAATCAAAATCACCAAAAAAAAAAATAAAAAATAGAAACACAAAAAAAGATTCTACATTAAAGCCAAAAAAAAAAAAAAAAAAAAAATATAAAAAAAATGTTGTCAGATGTGAGAAATCAAAATATATTGAGGGAATCCAGATAAATAGTAACGAAATAAGATTGTGAGAAGTCTGTGTGAATATGAGCAGCAAAACTACTATATTCTTGTCACATTTTAAAGAAGAAGAGAGTGCGCTGTATTAAACCATTTTGAACATTGCAGCGTGACGAAAGTGCTGTATCCATTGCGAACGCTAAGTTTACGAGAACGAGCTGACCCGTCTCGGAATTTCTTCTGAGCATTCGTGGCACTTTGTGCGTCGGAACAGGCCACACATGGTAGGAATTGACGCGATCGGATTTTGTTATCGGAAAATTTTATCTCCTGCTGTTCAACTTTGTGTGTCGGAAAATCCGATGGAAAATGTCCAATGGAGCCCACACACGGTCGGAATTTCCGGCAACACGCTCCGATCGGACATTTTCCATCGGAAAATCCGACCGTGTGTACGGGGCATAACAGTGTATCTTCCTATTACCGCTTTAGCCTAATGCTCTCTTTCCACTATTTCAACCCCAAAGTTGCGTGATTTACAATGTGCTTTTTCGGCTTGTTTTCCACTATTGCAATTTGTCATGCTACTAGGGACTGAAAAGTTGCATCACAAGTTCTACCCCATGATTTACAATGAGTACTGTTCATATGTGTGCGACTTCAAGTCGCAGCAACTTCAAAGTAGTCCCTGCACTACTTTGGTCCCACTTTGATGCGACTTGAGGTCCATAGACCTCAAAAATACACAGGCATTGCTTCAAGTTTTGGCAAAAAGTTGTGGTAAACTTGCGGCAAAAAACACACAACTTTGGGCTTGCAATAGTGGAAACCGAGCCTTAATGCCGTATCATGCGACTAATTCAAAACATCCGAGAAAAAGTTGCACTGAAGTTGGAACAAAGTAGTGCAAGAACTTTTTTTGGAGTTGCACCAATTAGAACGGGGGAACATTGAAATACATGTGTTTTTGACTTGTCCTTCGACTTCACATGTGTCAAGTCGCACAACAACTCGCAGTAGTGGAAAGAGAGCCTAAGGCCACTTGGGACTGAAAAGTTGCATCACAAGTTGTACCGTTCATATAGTTACATAGTAGGTGAGGTTGAAAAAAGACACAAGTCCATCAAGTCCAACCTATGTGTGTGATTATGTGTCAGTATTACATTATATATCCCTGTATGTTGCGGTCATTCAGGTGCTTATCTAATAGTTTCTTGAAGCTATCAATGATCCCCGCTGAGACCATCGCCTGTGGAAGGGAATTCCACATCCTTGCCGCTCTTACAGTAAAGAACCCTCTATGTAGTTTAAGGTTAAACCTCTTTTCTTCTCATTCTAATGAGTGGCCACGAGTCTTGTTAAACTCTCTTCTGCGAAAAAGTTTTATCCCTATTGTGGGGTCACCAGTACGGTATTTGTAAATTGAAATCATATCCCCTCTCAAGCGTCTCTTCTCCAGAGAGAATAAGTTCAGTGCTCGTAACCTTTCCTCATAACTAAGATCCTCCAGACCCTTTATTAGCTTTGTTGCCCTTTTTTGTACTCGCTCCATTTCCAGTACATCCTTCCTGAGGACTGGTGCCCAGAACTGGACAGCATACTCCAGGTGCGGCCGGACCAGAGCCTTGTAGACTGGGAGAATTATCGTTTTATCTCTGGAGTTGATCCCCCTTTTAATGCATGCCAATATTCTGTTTGCTTTGTTAGCAGCAGCTTGGCATTGCATGCCATTGCTGAGCTTATCTACTAGGACCCCCAGGTCCTTTTCAATCCTAGATTCCCCCAGAGGTTCTCCCCCCCAGTGTATAGATTGCATTCATATTTTTGCCACCCAAATGCATTATTTTACATTTTTTCTACATTGAACCTCATTTGCCATGTAGTCGCCCACCCCATTAATTTGTTCAGGTCTTTTTGCAAGGTTTCCACATCCTGCGGAGAAGTTATTGCCCTGCTTAGCTTAGTATCGTCTGCAAATACAGAGATTGAACTGTTTATCCCATCCTCCAGATCGTTTATGAACAAATTAAATAGGATTGGTCCCAGCACAGAACCCTGGGGAACCCCACTACCCACCCCTGACCATTCTGAGTACTCCCTATTTATCACCACCCTCTAAACTCACCCTTGTAGCCAGTTTTCAATCCATGTACTCGCCCTATGGTCCATGCCAACGGACCTTATTTTGTACAGTAAACGTTTATGGGGAACTGTGTTAAATTCTTTTGCAAAATCCAGATACACCACGTCTACGGGCCTTCCTTTATCTAGATGGCAACTCACCTCCTCATAGAAGGTTAATAGATTGGTTTGGCAAGAACGATTCTTCATGAATCCATGCGGACTACTGCTAATGATACCATTCTTATTACTAAAATCTTGTGTATATAGTCCCTTATCATCCCCTCCAAGAGTTTACATACTATTGATGTTAGGCTAACTGGTCTGTAATTCTCAGGGATGTATTTTGGGCCCTTTTTTAAATATTGGTGCTACATTGGCTTTTTTCCTTGTCAAAAGAAGTTTATTGAGTATACAATATTATAAAGATACATAAAGTAAGTTTACAAGGATCTATAAAGTAAGCTCATTGTTTTACAGTAGGGTTTATATAGGTAAATATCATGAAATTTCAAATATTAAACATTGGGTTCACGTAAACCTAAATTAAAGATATATATCATTTCCTTAGTTACTTTTGTAGGTATTTAAATGATTTATACCTACTATACATATTGTTTACAGGTAGAGTGTATATAGGTCAAATAAATTCTGATAATGAGCTTTAATCGTAAGGTGGAGAAAAGGAAATAGAAGAAAAAGGGTAGAAAGGCAGAGGTATGGTCCACAAGGTTGTCCCGCTCATCAGTTTATTATTCTTTTTAGTTCTCTTTGAAGCCTTAGAATGGGTGTCTCTGTAAGTCATTTAATCTGTTACCATGGCAACAGGACAGAGTCATTGAAATTTGACAGGAACTGTTGTTTTATCCAAGGATGCCAAAGTTTTTCAAATTTTGGAATTTGATTTTGATCGATGGCTACCATCTTAGCATGGGACATTGTATTATTCATTCTGTGAATTGTTTCTGCTAGTAGCAATGTAGGAGATTTCCATGCCTTGGCCACTGTTTGTTTTGCAGCCGTTATTAGTTGGATCATAAGTTTGAATTGAGAGAGTGTTAACCATTCCGGTTTTAGATTAAGTAAAGTTATATATGGATCTGGTTGTATTATTTTTTTAAATATTTTAGATGCAATCATGAAGACTTCCTTCCAGAAGGTTTGGATTACTGGGCACGTCCACCATATGTGTAAATGTGTGCCTATTTCTGGGCATCCTCGAAAAACAAAGAGCTGAAGTATTAGGTGAATATTTTGCCACTTTAGCAGGTACAAGGTACCAGCGAGTTAGGACTTTATAATTTGTCTCCAGTGCTAAGATGTTGGGTGAAGATGACTTAGATGTGAGCCATACGTTAGACCAGTCCGTGTCTTCTAAAGTTTGTCCCAGGTCCTCCTCCCACCTCTGAACGTAAGAGGGTCTATTAAGATTTACTACTCCATATAATTGATTATAAAGTGATGAAATTGTACCTTTAGCAAATGGATCTTTTGTACAGAGTATCCCCCTTTAGGAATGGTGTATAGAAATTTTTGATTTGGAGATATCTAAATATCTCAGAGTTTGGTAGATCATATTTTTCTCTAAGCGATGGGAATGAAAGGAATGATTTAGATGCTATGAAGTCATTTAGTGTCTGAATGCCTGATATTGTCCAAGCTTTAAAAGAATTTGGGTAGATCCATGCCGGATAAAAGGCCGGATTTCTGATAAAAGAAAGGAGAGGATTGTGTGGAGATTGTAACTGATATTTGGTTTTTAATTTATCCCAGAGAGATAAGAAGTGTTTAGTTATGAGATTATGAATTTTAAAGCGGTCTTTAGGATCAAGCCATAACAAGTTTGATATTAATAGAGGGTCATTTTCTGAAGCCTCTATAAATACCCATAATGGGATTTCCTGTTTTGCATGGTATTTGGACAGACTGGCCAAATGTGCTGCTCTGTAGTAGTTAGTAAAATTAGGGTATCCCAGGCCTCCTTTATTTTTGGGAAGATGTAGTGTGTGTATAGGTATACATGGTTTAGAAGAGCCCCATATAAACGAAGTTGCTCTTTTTTGTACTATTCTCAAAAAATAGGAAGGAATTGGAATAGGGAGGACTCCGAATAGATAAAGCAATTTGGGTAGAATAGTCATTTTGATTGCATTAATCTTCCCTATCCAGGATAAAGGAAGTTGCGACCATTTGTTTTATTAGATTTGTGATCTGTCTTAATACAGGAGGATAATTGGTTGAGAATAAGTCAGAATGAGATGCTGTTAAATGAATTCCAAGATATGGGATTGATTTTTCTGCCCATGTGAATGGGAGTGCAGCCCTAGCCGGGATCAATTCCATGTTTGTGAGTGAAATATTAAGCACTAGGCATTTCTTAGGATTAATCATAAGGCCGGATAGGGCTGCAAATCCATCAAGAGCTGGTATTAAGTTAGAACCAGAGACCTGTGGTGATGATAGAAAAAGTAATATATCGTCTGCAAATATACGTAATTTGTGTGTAATACCTCCTACTTCAATGCCAGTTATAGTTTGATTTGTTCTGATGTATTGGGCCATGGGTTCGAGTATAAGGGCAAATAATAAGGGAGATGATGGGCAACCCTGTCGGGTACCTCTTTCAATATTAAAGGCATCAGATTTGTATCCAGCATATTTTATATAGGCTTTGGGTTTATTATATAATGCTTTGATCCATGTTAAAAAGTGGGGTCCAAAACCCCATTTTTGTAATGAATATTGCATATATTGCCAGGATACTGTGTCAAATGCCCTCTTAATACCGAGAGATAGAAAACATAAAGGGATTTTCA
This sequence comes from Lithobates septentrionalis, assembly GCA_037952835.1. Taxonomy (NCBI): domain Eukaryota; kingdom Metazoa; phylum Chordata; class Amphibia; order Anura; family Ranidae; genus Lithobates; species Lithobates septentrionalis. The sequence goes on along the minus strand of JBBDGP010001501.1, from coordinate 830,893 downwards.
GTTTTTTAGCAATATGTGCCAATAGCACTGCCCTGCGTATATTATCGCCTGCCTGTCTATTTGGCATGAAGCCTACTTGATCTCTATGTATTAATTTTCCTATAATGCTATTGAGGCGTTTTGCTATTATTTTTGCTAATAATTTAATATCAAGGTTTAACAGAGAGATAGGCCGATAATTCACACAGGAAGTATCATCAGAAAGGGGTTTTGGGATCATACAAACAATTGCCATTAGTGTTTCTTGCCGAAAAGAATGTCCTTCTAGAAGTTTGTTAAAAGTTTCAGTGAGAATGGGAGAGAGTATTTCTGAGAATGTTTTATAGTATAAAGCCGAGTAGCCGTCTGGGCCTGGTCTTTTGTTAAGTTTTAGGTCTTTTATGGCGTTAGCAACTTCATCTATAGTTATAGGCTCATCCAAACTGCTTTTTTGATTCTGAGACAACTCAGGTAAGGTTATTTTTGAGAAGAAGGATTCAGCCTCTGTAGGGTTAAATTCATTGTTTGTCTTGTATAAAGTTGCGAGATGTGAGTGAAATTTATGGACTATTTTAACTGGATTACAAGTATAAACATTTTTTGATAATTTCAAACGTATTGGTTTGAAAGATTTGTTAGTTAAATTTAATGCCCGAGCCAAATATGTACCTGGTTTGTTTGTATTCATGTAGAAATTGTGTTTGGAGCGTTTGAGGGATTTATCAACTGACTCAGTGAGAAATAGATCGTATTCCAATCTATATTTTTCCAGATGAGATTTTGTACTCTGAGATGGATTATCTTGGAATGATATGTAGGCTGCATTAAAATTGAGTTCTAGTTTTTTTGCGTTCCCGTTTAAATAGTGCCATTTGTCTTTGTATTGTACCACGCAAGACAGGCTTATGAGCTTCCCACAGTGTTATTGGGGAAATGTCTGTTGTATTATTAATTGATATGTATTCGTTTAAAGCTTGTTCAATGGCCATCTGATGTAGTGGGTGTTTGAGCATTATGTCCGGTAAGTACCACGTTGGGTCATGCGCTTTTGGTATGGCTGAGGCCATAGTAGTGTATACTGCATTATGGTCAGACCACTGAATCGGAATTATATCTGATGCAATAATTTCTGGTATCATTCCTATTGTTAGAAAAATATGATCTATTCTGGTGAAGGTTTGATGAGGGTGCGAGAAATAAGTGAATTTCTTTTTCATTGGGTTACTTTCTCTCCACGAATCTACCAGATTGTATTTGGAAAGAAGTTGAGAAAAAGGTAATCTAGAGGTTATTTTGGATGGTGTAAAAGGTGATTTATCTAGAAATGGGAGGAGGACCTGGTTCGAATCCCTGCACATTATCATTGTTCCTATTTTGAGTGTATTAATCACTTGTAATATATGTGAGAGGAATGGTGTAGGTTGTTTGTTAGGAGCGTAGTAGGAAATCACCGTGATTGCTGTATCCATTATATAACCCATGAGTATCAGGTATCTACCTTCTGGGTCTTTAATTACTGATAAGGTGAATGGTGTGGATCGGTGAAATACAATTAGAGTACCCCTTTGTTTGGTACAGGCAGAAGCCGCGTGTAAATTTGTTGATAAAAAGGAGAAATATATTTTGGAGTAGAATCTTTGGTGAAGTGTGTTTCTTGGAGGCATACTATGTGAGCCTTCTTGTTATGGAAAGTACGGAAGGCTTTGGTCCTTTTTTGAGGGACATTTATTCCCTGAACATTCAGGGAAAGTATATTCAGTGGTGCCATGGCAACAGATCAAATAGTTTTGACTTACTTTTTGTTATGCAGAGCTGACTGCGCAGATCAACCTGTGTGGACTGAAGAGATGAAAAGATAGAAAAGAAACCAGTGAATTCTGGAGTAAAGAGTAAACAAAAAACATATGAGATTAGATGATACATTGTATAAATTATTTTTTGCAAGTAATCACAATTTACCCGTGAAAGAGAATAAATATCTCTCTCAGGGGAATAAGTGCCTTAGTCACACTCCCACATAATATGGTTGGGAGAATGAGGAGGGCTAATGGGGGTACACGGATCTTCCGCTTACAGGAGAGAAGTGCTATGTCAAAAGACATCAAAATGATGATTCATTAATTGGAGTGCAGAATATGGTTTTTGTTGAAATTATTTATTCCAGGGTGGTTGTATATGGTTAGTCTTGCCCTAGGCTAAATAATTCAGTTAGGAAGGTACTGTTAATAACTTTGGTATTGATGAAGATAGTTTGAATTATTTTGGGATTTTAACCCTTTTAGAGTAAACAATTACATATTTTATTCATATGTAACTGTTTAGATATGTTAACTCATAAAATTGAGGTTGTATTGCTTCAGATTAGAACAAAAACATAGTTCTAGGAACTAGTTAGGTAATAATATATTTGTTTTAAGAAAAGAAAGAAAAAGCTTCCATTGCTTCTGGATTATTGAACTTATTTGTCCTAAAAAGTAATAAATCTATTGTTATTACCTGAAAATATATAACTGAACAAGAATTTCCTTATTTCACTTATATATTTTAAGGTTATATGAATCAGAAGTAATAAGAAATATAACTGGAATGTAACATGATCCCACACAGTGTGTGACTATCAGAATGCAGTTACATTCAGTTATAAATACAGGTTTTTTATAGAGAACCATCTCTTAGTATAATAAATGAAGAGATATCAGGAATTAGGATGTCAGTCCATTGAATCTTCTTGGTCCATGGATGATGTGGCATAACGGCCTCTTTTGTGAGAATGATGATTCCCATTTTGTTCTGAAATTTTCTGGGTGCTGCCTGAAGGTGAAGATGATGCCATTCTTCTGCATGTGGGAGAGTTGCTGCTTGTGGGTTCTGTCAGATTTAATTTTAAAAGGGTTTGTTGTAGTTCATCTGCTGATCTGCTTCTGTAAATTGTACCTTGGTAGTTAAATCTGACTGAAAAGGGGAAGCCCCATTGATACATAATGTTGTGGCGTTGCAGTTCCATTAGTTGGGGTTTCATGGATCGTCTTTTAGTAATAGTAAGTTGGGATAGGTCAGCAAAAATTTGATAATTGTGTCCTTGAAAATTAAGTTCCTTTTTTTCTCTTGCAGCAATTAGTATTTGTTCTTTTGTTCTGTAATAATGAAATTTTGTGATTATATCACGTGGGGGTCCATCTTTCTTTTTGGCTGTGAGGGCTCTGTGTACTCTGTCTAGTTCTAAATGTTCAATAGGGATATCTGGCTTTAGTTCTTGTAATAGAGCAGTAATAGTAGATTGCAGGTCTGTCACAGTTTCAGGTATTCCCCTTATGCGCAAGTTTGAACGTCTGGCTCTATTTTCGTAAACTTCGAGCTTAGTTTGAAGTATTAAATTCTCTTCTTTTAATTGTTCCAATTCTGTTATATTTTCTT